>OY283143.1:54680685-55318478 GCA_958299785.1 Medicago lupulina | reverse complement strand
TAGGCTGGATATATTTAAATGATGTTGCCATTCAAATCTGATATTTTTCACTTTGTGTGTACTTAATTCTGTTTGTCACTTTGTTTTTTGAAGAAAACAAAAACTTCATATTGATGCTCTTATATTATTTAGATAAAAAATTACAGTAAAACAAAATTAACATGTTCTATTGAAAACATACAAACACTTATGTTGTGTCATTTTTATTTTAGTCATTTTACATGTAATTTTAAGCTTAGAGTTTGAGTACCAAATACCTAACTAAAATTCAACGTTTATAAAGAAAAGAAAGGTACCTAACTAAAAACACTTATTGCTTCAAAAAAAAAACTTATTGATGGATAGAAAATAAAATAAAGTTATCGAACAAAATATTTACATTTTGTCATGCAACTATTACGTACTAGAAGTAGACAAGAGTTGGTAGGATAAAAACTAATTAACAAATAATTAAACTTTTTGTTGAATAAAAAACACTTTGTAGGACACCGTAGAGGGGTCACCCTACACACCATAAGTTGCAGGGAACAGGCCCCACAAGTAAAGGTCCCCCCATCCAGAAGTAAGTATTAAAAGAGGTAAAAATCATTTAATTACACAAAAAAAGTAGGGACCAATTGAGAAAAATGTGTCTAAGTCAATAGTCAATACCCATTTTGCCATTGAATTGGAGGGTCCCAACTCATTACATAACCCAACCCAAAAACCAATAGGTGGATGAATGGAGAGTCTGTAAATATAATGGTGGGTACCACATGACCTAGCAAAGGGTCCACCACTATTTTTTTCCTTTGTGGTCCACTTTCAAAGTGAGGGTATAGAGAGGTACCCCAACCAAAAAAACAGCATGGTCATAACCTCATGTTTGTGCATGGGCCCACAAGGAAAGAAACCAGCCGTTGGATTGACAGATAAAAAAGTAGGACCCACAATGTGAGTCGTACGGATCAAGTAGCAGCCAGAGGCACACACACCATAAAGTGGGACTCACTTACCTTTATATGTGGGTGTGGCCCATTGTTAGCGTGCGCACCACACACATATAGGGTCCCAATCGTAACCTTCTTCAAACCCTGGCTGGCCCCTCAAAAGAGGGGGTGCATGGAGAAATAAAAGTGGAGCCACCCATCACTTTCTGCATCATGTATACGTATGAAATAAGACAAGCTAAGAATAAAAAGTTATGGTCATATTTGTTTGTTTTAATTGTGCTATGGACCGAGTATTTATCACTTTTAAGCCTAGTCCCATCCAAAATTGTTCTTGTTCTTGTAATAATAATAGTGAGAAAAAAAAATTGAATTTGAATTGAATTGGAGTTTGAGTTTATCCTATAGGCTATTGAAATATATTTTATGTGTTGGTGATGTTACAAATAATTTATTATAATAATATGTTTTAAAAAGGTTTAAGCCCCACATTACTTTTTAATAGAGATCTTAGAAACCCGCTCACTTGAGATTGGGTTAAGGATAGTGATTTAAAGAAAACTTCTCCGATTGTTAAATCTTTTGATACAATGTGAGTAATTGGATGTGATAATTATGGTCAATTTTAGTTTCACTAAAGATCACGAGTTTATATCTAATTTTGAGAATTAAGTAGTGTAATGGAATGACCTTATTTGGGGTTGGTCTAGTGGTTGGTTTGAGATTTTGGAGTGTACTCCTTTTAAAGTCCCAGGTTCAAATCCCTCTGATGTTAATTTCGGTGGACAAGTTCATACAGAGCTTTGCTCTGGCTTAGAACGGGGCCCTCACAAGTGGGCGGTAGGATTGGTCCTCTTGAATTAGTCTGTCCTTAGATCGGATACCAAGTTTTCAAAAAAAAATAGTGTAATGGAATGAGCATAAGAGGTTAAACCAAACGATGGTTGGGTTAAGTACCACGAAATCTACCCCGCTTGTGTAAGAAAAACAAATCCAATTGTCTAGACCAACAAGGATAAAAATAAGACGGTCTTGTTTAATCAATGGTCATGCGGGTACTATTTAACATTTTCCAAAACAGATACATCAGCTAGAAGGGATGACATAATCACTGATCTTAAATTGTAGTGTTAATTTTTAAACACGTCCGAATTTATATTTTTAGATGCAAGCTTGGTGTTAATGTGGTGGTAGACTCGTTTTGTTTTAAGCGAGTTTGCATTTTTTTCTCACCCAATTTTTATTTTATTTTTGGCTCATAAGCTCATTAAAAATAAAAAAGAAATTAAAACTATTGGTAATTTTAATATTTAATAAATATATCAAATTTGTTATTCTTTAAATAAAATTGAAAAATATCTTTTATATATAAGGTCAAATACTCCGGCGGTCATTTAAGTTAGATGTTTGTAATAAATTAATCTTTTAATTATTTTTTGTTACAAATTATTTCTTTAATTATTTTCTTGTAACATATTAGTCGTTTAAATCATAAAGTATTTAAATTGTTACCCATTTTCATCCAACTTTGTTAAAAATTGCTTATGATCTCATTTAACATTGAGATGATAAATCCAAAAGAATAGAGTTTCATCCTATACCTAACATCTGAGCGGTAGATACCAACTTAGTTTTGAAAAATCCGCCACATGTTATGCTCCTCTAAATGATTCATATACACATCAACCAAATATCTTAAAAATAATGACGAATTTCCTTATATTAAGATCAATATTTGTAGTTACTCTTGTAATCTTCATTAAGAAATAATGAAGAATTTCCTTGTATTAAGATCAATATTTGTAGTTACTCTTATAATCTTCATTAAGAATTGTAAATAGTTCTTAAAAAATCAATGATTTTTCAACTAAAATTTTCTTTTGGAAACATATTGTCAAAACCCAAAAGCATAATTTGTTGAAGCTAACATATCTGAAATATGAATCATTCACTATTTCTTTCACGCATCCTATGATGTATACTCTTCTACAAAGATACACACACATGCACACAGCACACGCTCATGTAGTATTGACTTTTCGATTTCAGATCTTTGTCAATGCTGTCTTTTTTCTATTATGTTTTGTTTTCTTTATTTTGTAGTTTGTCATTAAACTTTCTAGTCTAAAAGCACAACAATTTCCTTATCATTTTTATATTATGATGTCATTTCTTATCTTAATTATCCTACGGCAAAGGGAATTCCCCACATTTGATGTATCTTTTGGGCCATCTTATAATTTCTTACTTTTTTATTTTACTTTTTCATAATGATTTTTAGTTTTTCTCATATATTATACTCTACTGTTTTGGCTAAGTGTGTGATATTTCGTGTTCTATCATCAATCTCCACTTTTATGTAGTTCATTAGATTTATAGTCTTGTTAACTTATGCTCTTTTAAGTATATAATGTTACGTAATTTAAAAGTAATAATTTTGTATTGAAAACAAGGATGTTTATACTTTTAAAAATTGAATACATGATTTATGAGACAAAAGTATTATCCTCCTTAATTAGATGAAAAATGCTAACAAATGTGTTAAGAACATTCTTTAACAAAACTCTCCTCAGATGTATGATCAATTAAATGCATTCAACTTTAGCCAATACTTTAATTTCTTGTAGGAAGTTTGTGTCAAAAAAAATCTTTTAAGTAGTTGTATACGTGTCATTTAAAATCGACATTTGACACTATATTTTGATATTATTATTTTTACATTATAGTGTAAGTACTAAATAGTCATTTTTGTCTATAAATGTGTAACAAATAGTTACAATTGTTATTTAATGTATCGAAATTCTAAAATAGTTTTTGATTGTGTACTCCATTAGTCAAAGTAGTCTCTGAGGTTAAATTATCCTTTAATATTGATAGTCGCTCTTTTCTTATCGAGACTATTATGTAAGTACTTATACGGACTGGCATAACTATATAGCGGAGCATTTTAATGTCAAAGACTATTTTGACTAGAGTAGTGCACAATCAAAAAGTACTTTGAAATTTTGACGCATTGAGGAACTATATATTATTATATTCATTACACATTCAAATATTAAAATGATTATTTATGAGTAAATAAGCAATTACCCCCCTGAAATTGTAAGTTTCGTCAATTACCCCCCTGAAATTAACAAAACGTCAATTACCCCCCTGAAATTGCACAACGTTAATCAATTTACCCCCTCCGTCAAATTTTTTTGTTAGTCAACATGACGTTTTGCAAATACCCCAGTGAAGTTTTACACTTATGTACAAAATACCCGCCAAACTTAAAAATTTATATGTTTTTTTTTCTGATCATTGACTCAAAAGATATTAAATACAAACAATTAACGATTATCTTTAATATTTAAGATTACAGTAATAATATATCCTCTAAAAATAATGCAGAATTAATAATTTCATATTACTTTAACAAAATGCATGTTTAGTTCAATTTTTAAGATAGAATAATTTTATTCAAACTTATCTTAAGAAATTGCTATAATTAATTATTCATGAGGCATGAGGAATGTTGTGAATTACCCCCCTGGAATTGGCGTGTCTGTATTTAAATAAGCGTGCCCCGGGGCACCGGTTAACATTATCCTTTAAATAAATAAGTCATAAGTTATAGAGAATTGAACAACCAAATGACATAACAGAAACAAAATAAAATAACAGACCCCTTTAAGAATGAAAGAGCAATGTAAAGTATTAAAGTTAACTGTTAATTGTTTGTCTTTAATATCTTTTGAGTTAAGAATAAGAAAAAAATATAAATTTTCAAGCTCGGGGGACATTTTGCACATAAGTGCAAAACTTCAGGGAGGGTATTTACAAAACGTCATATTGACTAACCGAAAAATTTGACGGAAGGGATAAATTGATTAACGTTGTGCAATTTCAAGGGAGTAATTGACGTTTTGTTAATTTCATGAAGGTAATTGACGAAACTTATAATTTCAGGAAGGTAATTGCCTATTTACTCGACTATTTACCTTATATTATATTTTGACATTATTTTATTTTTAATTAATAGTTGGACGTAGATAATATCCAATTCAGACTAAGATAGAAATCAAATCATTGGTAACTCTAAATGTATTCCATACAATGCTCGACATGCAATATCTGGTTTTTATGTAAAAATAACACACATCTTCTTTTTCTTATTATACAAGTAGCATCATGTTTTTAACTCCATTGTGTTATAAAAACTATTCAATTTTGATTTTTCACACATATAAGTTTACTAAAGTTGTAATTTTGACCCCCTAAAAAAATAACTTTTTCAGGACTTCTAAGTTTATTTTATGTTGCAATTTTGGCCCCCCACGTCAATTTTGACTCAGTCAATGAACACGTGAGCGCCACATGTGTAATTTTTTATTACAAAATTTTAAAAAAAAATAATTATTTTATAATAACAATTAAAAATAAAAAAATTTATTATTATTTTTTTAATTACAAAATAATTTTTTTTATTAAAAATACAAAAATATTGAAGTGGGCGCCACGTCAGCGTTGACTTAGTTAAAATTGGGCTAAGAGGCCAAATTGCAACAACAAGTATACTTAGGGGGCCTATAAAGATTTTTTTTTTTAAGGACCAAAATCACAACTTTAAAAAACTTAGGAGGTTAAAAATATAATTAAGCCAAATATGTATTGAGCCTGTGAGGTTATATATGAAAAAAGATTTATCCAAATAGAAAAGAATCATTTTTCTTATCCTTCAAATAGTTCATGCCATCATCAATTAATCATGCAAGAAAGAATCTTATCAAGCTCCATACTCTCTTTTTTTCTTTCTTTTTCTTCTTTTCATCCTCTTCCTATCATTCACTCTCTTTTTAACAATTGTTTTGTGTAGTTTGCCAAACAAGTGTATAACATTGACCAAAACCCTCCTAACATCAACCCCATAAGATGGGACCCATCACATGGATTAGTCCTTATCATAGTGGGTCCAATAACGATCACCGTAGATTTCTTTCCATGTAATATCATATGAGACGGGATCATAAGGGTCCCATCCTTCTATATCACTAGTTACTACCTCCCTCTCTGTCCTACATTCAATAACAACCCTTTCCCACTTCATTCAAGCTCAACACTCTCTTTGTGCTATATATATTCACACACACTTTCACTCTCGCATTCAAATTCTAAACCAAAACTATATCATCTTCCTTATCCATTTCCTTCTATTTCTTCATTCATGGCTGAAGAAAATTCTAGAAACATTGATCTCACTCTAGGAGAGCCTAAAGAGGAACCGGAAATAGAAGATGTATCGGCGATAAAAGTTATCCCGATGACCATGCACGTGCCCCCGGGGATACCTATGTCCCTGCAAGTGAACAAAGCCTTGGTTCAAGCCCAAGCCCAAGCTCAAACCCAGGCCCAAGTTCAAGCTCAAGCTCAAGCCCAACAAACGATTCAAAAGAGATCATCCACAAAAGATCGTCACACAAAAGTCGAGGGTCGAGGCCGAAGGATCCGAATGCCTGCCACATGTGCAGCTCGGATCTTTCAGTTGACCCGAGAACTCGGACATAAGTCCGATGGCGAAACAATTCGTTGGCTCCTCGAACGCGCGGAGCCAGCTATCATTGCCGCCACCGGTACCGGCACAGTCCCCGCCATCGCCATGTCCGTCAACGGCACACTCAAAATCCCCACCACTTCCCCAACCCAAAACCCTAACCAAGAACTAAACCAACAATCCGATGAATCACCTGAGAAAAAGAAACGTAAACGACCTTCAAACAGTGCTTACGTAGATATAAACGACAGCACCGTTTCTGTTTCAACCGGTTTAATAACATCCTCAAACATAAACACAAACACAAACCTAAACCTAATTCCTCAACAACCCACAATTCAGTTACAACAAAACATGGTTCCTGTATGGGCTATACCATCAAACGCTGTTGTACCAAACGGAAACGCTTTTTTCGTTGTTCCAACAAACCAACCACAGTTTTTTACATTGGCTAGACCAATAACCGGTTTTGTTTCTTCCATGGTTACACCAGTTATTCAAGTTCAACAAGCTTCATGTTCTATATCTCCAGCAACAAAGTCTCCAGCTAGAGCAACAGTGATGGCTCCAAGCACCGTTGCAGCAAGTACTACTCAGATGTTGAGGGATTTTTCATTGGAGATTTATGATAGACAAGAGCTTCAGTTATTATCAAGGTCTTCTTCGAAGCATTGATAGAAGTTAGAACCAGAGAACGTTGAATTTGGTTAACGACGTTGTTTGAAAAGAGAAGAGCACGTGGGCACGTGAGTGGGAGAGGGGAAATGGTGGGGTCCACGTGTGTGTGGGTCAACTAGAAAAGTGGGGGAATGTGGGGCCCATTATTTGTGGTGTTGGCTTCTTGAACCGTGCAATGGGGGGTACTAGTAGTACTGTTATTATTCTACTCTACAGCTACCAAAATTTAATTTTTGGATGTGTAACAACAATATTATCAATTAAAGTTTAGAATAAAAATAACCGTTATTCATGGTTTTACAAAGATTTTTATTCTTGATTTTATGTTTGTATCCCTTGAATTTATGTAATAAGTGTACCACTTTAAATCAGTTACAAAAATCTTCTTGAAGAATATATTAATACTTAGTAGTTTTTTTTTCTTTAAATCAATATATTTTGTGCGTGTAACGTTTTGAATTTTATGAGATTTAAATGGACGAAAAACTGTTTAAGTTAACACCGTTATATAGTTAAGATCAGATTCAATCTTTAAAATCTTGTAAAATTGAAAGAGTCATGTGTCATGTCATCTTAACGTTTTTAGATTAATATTGTTTTAATAATTTTTTTTTAAGAGTAATATGGAGTAATTTTATTAATTATTGTTGTGCTATCTTTATTTTATTTTACATTTGTTTATTTATTGGTGAAAATGGATATGGGTCCACCTGATATTGTGGTCATGTGAGGGTGGATGAGGGACCCAAAGGAGGAATGGCCTAATGGGTGGACCCTAAACGGGACCCTTTTTGCACACTTCTTGATGGGTAATTTTCAAAGTGGTCCCTACTTGGGACAAGTGAGTCCATGAAACACGTATCGAGTGATGGAATGTTGACAGGTGGGGTATCACTTTTGGTTAGACACGTGGGGGTTTAGTGTGGACCCACGTTACATGTTACGAAGCCTTTTTATTGGCTTTTGTTTGCCTGGCCCAAGAAAATATGAAGCAAAATTGATGTGGGTGTGTGGAAGTGTGTGAGAGAGAAAGAGAATAAACGGTATCTTTTGCTTGCCACTTTTATAAGAAGTTTGATTTTTTTTTTTTATATTTATTGAATAATTGACGTATTTGATCTAAATTTTAGATCAAATGTATAAGTTATTTAATGTATTTAAAAAGTTGATTGTTTTTTATATATAAAATCGGAGAAAGTACTAGTCACGAGAAAAGAAGAAACAACCATTTTAACTTTTAGATGTGTATCTCATCGTAATATATGTTAATCATTTTAGTTTTTGACGTTAAATTTGCATGTTAAATGTACAAAAAAGTTGAGATGATATGGTATGGCTCTAAGAACTAAATTGAAAGAACATGCTATTCAAACATCTTTATCTTTGATTTCAAAAAAAAAAAAATTCATCTTTTTGATCATCTTCAATATTATGACCTCAAAGATCATCATCAATGTGTATGTATAAATTTATTTTGTAGGAATGCCAACATATGTGTTTCTCCTAGTGTTTCTAAAGCACAATTGGATAGTATTAGAGGTGTTCAAAACCAAATCAACCTAAACTGAATCGCAAAAACCACGTTTGTTTCGGATGTATACATATATTTTTTAATCAACCGCATTGTTTGTTTGGTTTGCTGTTTTTATTTTACTAACCGAACCAAATCAAATCAAACCGCAACATAAAAAAATACTAACTAAACATATGTCACCTACACTAATACTAATAAAAACTCAATGAAAACTTTTATAAAAAGACATATATTTTTTTCTTGCTAAGTTTCTTCTTTGTTTTTTATTTTCAAAATGTATTTGTGCTGCTTGAACTTTTAGAGAATAATAAAAATCTTTTTCTTTTGCATTTTTCTACAAAATATGATTACTTTTTGTCCATGTTTTTAAATTTGGTATATGTACTTAGTTAGAAACATTGTTGAATAAAAATAAAATTGTAGTGTCGGATGAAATTTAAAACATTGTCAAAAACATTGGTGAAAATATATTGTTTTAGTTTTTTAACTTGATTTTAATGTTGAAAAAAAAAATCTATTGTCTCGAAAAAACCGCATTAACTGATTCAACTCAAACTGCATTGATTTGATTTTGTTTGATTAAGATTTTATTTTAAAAGTCGATCGAATCAAACCAAACCACGCACTTTTTACCTTATGATTAAAATGATTTTTAATCTCAAAACCGAATTGAAGCGCACCACAAACACTGATAGTTAATATACTTAAAACTCTTTGTCAATCAAACTTTATTATATTTCTCAATGTATTTTTGTATGATCATGTTTTATCTTATTATTTTAAAGCATAGCTCAAGTGTACGTACAAATTTATTTTGCAGGAGTGCCACTGTATGTGCTCTTCCTAGCATTTTTGAAGCACAACCGAATAATATACTTATACTTTAGACTCTAGTATGAATGCCAACATATGTGTTCTTTTTAGAAAATTGATTTCATGTTTAGTTGCGAAGAATTGATATTACATCAAAAATTAATTTTACTTGAAATTAAAATTTATAGTCTTCGATTAAATAATATTTTTTATTTATAAATCTATAGTTCAATTTACATTTACACGAATGTATAAAATATACTATTCTTATTTTCAATTCACTTTTAACTAAAATCAACTTATCGAAACCAAACTTACATACATAAGATGATCTGGATTTGTTTTGTACCATACTCCTGTAAACATGATCCACTCCCTTCCAGAATAGATTCTTAGCTATTGATTGATCATATGGAGGTTGGGGTCAATAAGGTCCTACTCAATGTATCTGCGGCAGCTGCCTTTGGTAATGGGGACTCTGTGGCCCCCCTACCCCATATTGTGTTAGGCCAATAAGGTCCCACTAGCATGCTAGCTAGTATCAATGTGGATGTGGATCAGCATTCGTTTCCTTATAGAAGGGAAATAATTAAATTTCTACTATTTAATTAAAGGTATGTCTAGCCCTTTTTCCTTTATCTTTCTACTTAAATTTCATAGTGAGAAAATTCATAGCCATCACAAAAAAAAAAAAAAATCAGAGTAAGAAAATCGTGCCCGAGTTTAAGGAAATTTTTTGGACTCCAAACACTTACACTAGAGTGAGGAAATCATGTATGAGTTTAAAAAAAATCTTCGGGCTCCAAATATTTACAAATGTCTTTATATTTACTTCTTTCAAAAGTCATTAACAGAATTTAATCTCATTATTTTCTGATTTAAGATTTGTTATTTAAGGATTATACCATATCTTTGGAGTTAGGGTTGTCAAATGTGACTTGTGAGTCTCTCCGTGTAAAACTCTTAACAAATACTTCATTTTTTTTTAATTGTCGTTTTAGAATAGTACACTAAAATTAAGCAAGTGGATTGTTAAAGTTTCTATTATACCTTCTTTGAATCTACCAATAAATTCCTTTTTTTAACACACATTCTCTAATAAATTTGATTTTAATTCACTTGGGTTGACTTGATGGTGTTTGCTTGAGACATTAGAGTGTTACTCTCAAAGTCTCACCATCGATTCTATCAAATCGCAATTTGAGTGGGTTAGTTTAACTTTTTTAAAAAAGAAAATAAATTTGATTCTCTATCTTTATTCCATAACAAATAATTGCTACTCTCTTTCTCCAACAAACTCTTTTTTTTTTATACGCACACTCTATCTCTCTCGTAACAAACAATTTTTTTAATATTTGTAAAATAAAAAAAAATAAAAATCAACTTCGCATAACGACGTTCTTCAGCTTCCTTCCAACTCAATTAATTAAAATCTAAACTTCAACTATGAATTTAACCAGTAGTAGATTTACATAAATTTGGGCTTCAACTCCTTTAATTTTTTTAACAATGCTACAATCTTATTTATAAAATTTCTTCTTTTCATGGATCCATTATTGGTTTTGAAAAACAAATTGTACACGGCAATAATTAGTTTTATCGAAGAAGTGTAAGTATAAGTAATTGAGAATGAGTATAATTTACAAATTGTATCATTAAAATATCAAACGATAATTAATTAGGAAAATACAATCAAGCATCGAAGGACACTTAAAAAGAAACGAAGAAAGTAATATTTACTCCATCCGTTCCATAATAACTGGGTTTTTTGTTAAAAATATTGTCTTAAAATAACTGATTCATTTCACTTTTCAATATAATATTACTAATTACTTTTTTTCTAATTATAACTCTAATTAATACTACTTTCATCATTCCCAATTCAATATATCCCACTTTGTATTTATGATAGTGGACAATGCACCAATACATAACAAAAACACTTAAAACCAGTTTTCTCTCTCCTTCATTTATACATTTTTCTTAATATGTGTGAAATGAACAAATGACTTAGTTAATCCGAGATAAATGGAATATTAGTTTTATTGAAAAAGATAAGCGTAACTAAGAAATAGTATAATTGGCAAATTATACCTTAAAAATACAAAAACGATAGTTAAATATAAATATTAAATTCATAGTTAAACCACAATTAAAAAAGAAGAACCGAATAGTAACATTTCACTAAACAAGGAATGAAGGATCGACTAACTTATTATATATGGAAACAAAACTTTTATGTTTTGCATGAACAAACTTATTTTACTGGAGTGGTGTACAATACCTACTTGCTAAGTGTGAGCATTAGGTACGTATTTATGTGTATCTAACGCAAACCGACTATTAGAAATACAACAACCATTCAAAAATAGTCATTGCATTTGCATGGCTAGTGACTAACATATCACGTGCAAAAACACTAGATGATCCTTTCATTTAGAATTTAGAGTACCATAACGAGACCATAAAGTTAAGGTTATTATCCACTTTTACAATATTTGGTCTATAAGCTAAATATGATGGCTTTTATTTTTTTTATTTTTTTTTTATGGTAAACAAACAATGTCAGGGTACAATAGTGGTGGTGATAAGAGATCGTACATTCCCTAAAAAAAAAAAAAATCGTACATGAAATGAAACAAATAAGGTGTCGTACCGTTAGATAACCGTTTCTTTAAACAATGCTTAATTACAGTTTTAACACCCTAACTTTTACAAAGTTGCGATTTTGGTCCCCTAAAAAAAACACTATAAAATGACCCCTTAAGTTTTACATATGTGGCAGTTTTGGCCCCCAATGCCAATTTTGACTCGATCTACGCTGATGTGACACCCTAAGTGAGGTGACACGTGTTTTTTTTTGTTTTTTTGGCCTTGAGGTGCCAAAACTGCTACAGATGCAAAACTTAAGGGGCCGTTTTGTAGTTTTTTTCTTAGGGAGTCAAAATCACAATTTTGTGAAAGTTAGGGGGTTAAAACTGCAATTAAACTTTTAAACAATGCCAATATTGATCATACAAAATGAGATCTCTAGTTTATAGTCAACCCGTTTAAAGTTTAAATCACTTGAATTGTGACGAAATAATTATTGAATCGTCAAAATAGTCAACCCTCGATAAAAATTGGTTCAAAGTTCAACCAATTGGACTATTCAGTCAGTTTGATTTTTAAAACTTTGATTAATTAATTGTTTGTATGTTTGTATTTTTAATATTGTGTATACTATAACATTTGTTGAGAGAAATTATTTCCTTAAAAAGATTCTATTGGTATCTAGCTTGAGAGGTTAATCTTTTTTGTTTAGTAAGTTAAAGTAATCAACTAAAATTGATCGAAAAATTGAAGGATCCTTTATTTTTAATTTTACTTTTTTTTTAACAAAATAAAGGACCCTTTATTAGTGAGGGTAATTGATAAAGGACCCTTTACTTTTTTAAAGAAGGTTTAAAAGGGTTTTCAGGTTCATAATGCTCGCTCTAAGGGTAAAATACAGTAGCTGCTTGGGTTATTTTCTTTCTCGTTTTTTTTATTTTCCTTTTCGTTTATTTTGCCTTTTTCATGTTTCTTCTTTGGGCTTGACTTTTGTCTCCAGTTTTGCTTCACTTTTATTATTTGAGAAGGTTTTGGTTTATGTCTCCTTTCTCCTTTTATTTTTATTTTCGTTATATATATATATATATATATATATATATATATATATATATATATATATATATATATATATATATATATATATATATATATGAGGTGTTGTAGTTGGTTTACCATCTGCACTCGCTTAAAAAAAAAATGTTATGAAGTTTCTATCCTTTTTGGAATTGATGGCTCAAATATAATGGAGATAAGATGATGAAAACATCTGCAATAATATTCTAAATCATCTGCATGTATTAATGCAATGTATGACAACTCTTGATTTTTCAAATAAAAGTGAACAAAATAACCCATGTAGCAGCAGCAGAGAATATGATGGAAATTAAAATTCCTTGACAGTAGATTGGTGAACTTAATTACCTTCCTTACAATCAAAATTTACAGGAATACCCAAACACACAACTCGTTATAATGTCCAAGGACATATCAAGATTTCTCTTTGAATTAAGGTCTTCCTAACGAGTGTCTCTAAAACATTGTTTCAAGAATTTAAGTTTAGAAATTATTTTTTAAAAAAGTTAAACATTTCAAATTTTAATGCATTGAATGAATATACATATTTTCAAAAATCATTTGGTTTACACCATTGTGTTGAGTTGACGTTGGAG
This sequence comes from Medicago lupulina, assembly GCA_958299785.1. Classification (NCBI taxonomy): domain Eukaryota; kingdom Viridiplantae; phylum Streptophyta; class Magnoliopsida; order Fabales; family Fabaceae; genus Medicago; species Medicago lupulina. The sequence goes on along the minus strand of OY283143.1, from coordinate 55,304,729 downwards.
AAGCATTGGGTCTATATTATGCAATTCGATGGATACATGAACGTCAGCTCACAAATGTTAAGATTTTGAGGTTGACTCGAAAAAAATAGCGGATTATTTTAATAGAGGTAGGGGAGCTATCACTTAGTTTGGTTCCATTATGGATAATAATGTCCAATTTTGTAATTCCTTTAGTTTATTAGGAGACAAGCAAATGTAGTTGCTCATGAATTAGCTAAGACAACCACATCTAGTTCTAGCTTCCGTATCTTTGATGAGATTCCAACATGTATTACTACTTTAATATTTAATGAAATGATATAAACTATTTTCCTTAAAAAAAAAAAATTTTAACCAGTGCACTAAGGACATTAGCATTTCCCTTAAACTAATACTTCTTCCGTCTCAAATTGGGTGTCTCTTTTAAGTTTTACACGGTTATTAAAGAAATAATTACTAACGTTGATTTTACTGATAAAATATGTTAGTATTTACTAAATCAATTTAAAATTACAATGTAAAAAAAAAAGAGTGTCCTGCACACAAAGACCAAACAATAAATGAAATAAGTAGTTTGTACATATACATGAAAGGAGTCCCTGTTGTTAGTTACTGCATGTAGACATTTTATTTGGAATCTCGAGTTCAAACCCGAGTCACCACATTGAGTTTGTGTTGGCCACTAGACCAGTAAAATAAAAAATGAAAGGAAAAAAAGTTTGTTAAAAGGATTTAATTACTATACCCTGAATATGGTGCTTCCTCAATCATCATGCATTGCATTTCAAAATTGTTTTAACATTTACTATTTTGTAATTTTCAATTCAATCATTCTAATGACTCTTCTCTATGAAGCACAAACACATAACCAAATACGACACATGTCGACACTCATAATGAAATGATTAAATGTAACCACATGTTTGAGACACTGAACACACCTTTAATCTGAAGTGTCGATACTACATAACCCTTCCCTGGACCTCGCTAAGGCGGAAGCACTATAGCACTAGGTTGTCACATTCACCCTATTCTAATGACCACCAATGTGAATGTAAAAACTAAACTCATCAAATGGTTAGATTCTCTTGAATGGCAATAAATGATCCTACTATCTTTCCTCCCACATCAGGAAACTCTTCTTGACCAGGAAGAGGTCTAACCTTACCCTTTCTATCAACTTCTACAGGGTACTTTAGTAAATGCCCTCTCATCTCTGTGACGTCGTTTGAAGAAAATTGTTTCCAGTTCATTTCGGACATTGTTCGAACCCTTCTCACACAGTCGAGGCTCTCTGGTTGTAAGAAACAGTCTTCGATTGTGCCTGTATGTTCTGCCCACAGTGACATTCTATATCCATGAACCTACATTGTAGAGTTTCAGAAAACAAAGTGTTCAGTTTATAATACATGTTATGAATGCAAAATTACTTTGAAAAAAAAGTATTGTAATTATTGCAGTATCCACTATATTTTGCTTGATACACGACGAAAAAATACATTTGTACTTTCACAGAATGCAAAAGCTAAATTTAGAACTCTTAAAACCTTAAAAGTGTTATCAATAGGGGATTGCGGAAAATATAGGAGCACAAAAAATCTGCTATGTGAAACAGCATTTTGCGCGTGCAATTAGCTCATCCACATAGCTGTTAAATAAGTCAATTATATATATAAAAGGGCATTCCGCTAAAGCCGAATAGCGGGTGAAAATTAGAGTAATACTGATTGACCATTCAGCTTTTCTTTTTCAAAAATAGGTCATGTTTGGTAGACATGCAGACTCTTCAGTTTTATTATTTTCAAAACCACGAAAATCATTTTTCCCACCATTACCCCTACATCTACAAGAAGAAACTATAATAGCAGACACTATACCCCTTATGTTAAAACTAGGATAGCGTCGTGTTTTTTAATAGAGCATTCAACAAATTTTGCTATGTTATAGCAGCACCCTATTGCCGCTGTTTGACAACGCTGGTTGAAATTTTTTGGCCTGGTGATGAGGCTTGGTTGCCTCCATATTCTTGATTAGAACCCCGAAAAGAAGAAAGGAAAATAAACGAAACAACTTAGTTTTTGGACTTGGATTTCCATTATGTTTGGTGAAAGCTGTCAGAAGTCTAAACAGCATAGAGAAAAAGCTTGAATGCAATAACTGAAACTATATAAACAATGTCTTGTTAAGAAAATACGAGAAGCCAATAACTTATAAAATGTATACCTGTCCGCGTGGATAAGTATGTTTTCTTGCCCATGTATATTCAGGTTGGTAAGCTCCCATTGCGATCTCAGTGTCCCTTGTTCCTTCCATAGAGCGCTGGTTGATGTTAGCTGATCCAATTATCACATATTCATCATCAACTATCATGCCTTTCGAATGAACATAAATCATGAACCGTCGGTTATTTCGACTATTTGCCTGGTCAAAAACCACCAACATAAAAATCAATTGCATTCATTAAATGCTCCAAAACAAATTATTCAAAGGCTTAAAATAACTTTCAGAACACATTCCCCACTTATAAGCCATATTCATTTCACAAAATTTAAAAGAATTAATACACTTTGATAAGAAACCTAAGTATATTCTAGAAGCAGATTTCGATTATGAACTCATAGGTCCCATCACTCTTCAACAAAGATTATAACAGTTTTCCACCCTCTGATTGGTAGGGAAGATTTTCCTCGCACTCGCTTAAGAAAATACATGTCACTATATATATATTGTATTGTTGCTAGATTTCTCGAATTACTGTTTTACAGGAGGACGCTTACATTCATGGCCCTATAGTAACAGAAAAATGTAACTGGGAAACCAAGAACTAGGGAGAGGGAACATAGAATTCATACCTGTGGAGAATTCGGAGGGGGAGGAATTCCAGATACAGATATATTCTCATGCATATCTATGGTTTCTCGATTTCCAAGACAGAAAAAGTTCAAATAGTCTTGTGGAGAGAATGCTGCTTCGAGCCCAACTTCAACCAATGCCTTGTAAACTGTCTCGTACATCATTTGCATTGTTTTATTCTGAAAAAGTTATATAAAAAATCCAGGGTAAGAAGTTCAATACAAGAATTAAGTAGTCATAGGCACTATAATTTTCGTTTTGACATCAATACGGATTTCTAAAGAACCATTATTCCTACCACTCATTTAACAGGCAATTTCAAGGAATAATTTGAGTCCACTTTCTTCTTCATCCATACCTCAGTTTGAAAATTGTTTAGAATAAAGTCATATAACTACAGCCATGTTAAAATTTCTTCCTGCATCATGTAAGTTTATGATCGATACGTCAACTACGTGTTTGAAATCTTAATTTACTACGCGTGGCTCGAATCCTTGAAAAGTAAAATAATTGGCTTTCATATTGTGTGAGTTGAAGCATACCTGCCAAAATAGAATCCTTTGAGTGGCAGCACCTGTTGGAACACCCTCTGGCCACATTGGAATAACTATGTATACTGCAAACCTCTCATTTGCCTTTATTTTTTCAGCAATCTTCAGCGCAATTTCCATTGGAATTAAATTATTAGCACCTGCAAAAACATGAAAGTTTCAACATCAAAACATAAACAACCAAGCCTTATCCCACTAAGTGCGATAGGCTACATGGATCAAACGACACCATAATGTTTTATCATATACCATATTTCTCCAATTCATTATTCTTTAGGTCTTTCTTTGTAGTTTTTCATATAGTTTTTCTATCTCTTCCTCTGCCTCTAGAGACCTTTAAAATAATTCTAATCTTTGTCCTCACTTAGTAGGTCATAGAGAAAAGCCACTAGGAGTGGTCCAGCGGTGATGAGTTGGACAATGTGCTGGAGGTTAAGGCTTCCAACCTCAGTGCTTTATCATAGGAAAAGAAAAGGCAAAACTACATTGGAGGTCCTTTTAACTTAAATTTCAAACAGGTCCTTTATCTTTTTTTCATGTCAAATTAGTCTTTTATATATAAATAATGTTTCACCATTCAACAACACAATTAGACTCTCGTAGAGGTCACACTCTTAGATAAAAACTAAAAAAGGTCATGTTAACTTTGATGGATTAGATATTATAACAATCCTTTTGATGTGATTTAAATGTTATCTCGATGAATTGAATATGTAAATTAACTTTTTAAATAGTCAAGAAAGACTTTTGTTAACATACATAGCTGAATAATGAAGTTTGGTCCAACATCGTTGATGTTTATAAACATAAAGGACTAGCTTGACATGAAAAATTGACTACTAACGTGACACGAGAAAAAGGTAAAGGATATGTTTGAAACTTTAAATTGAGTTAAAGGATCCTGTTGTAGTTTTGCCAAAAGAAAAAGAGCATAGAAAATAATAGCATCCCGTGCATACATAAATAGTCATAGATGGAAAATGAACTTTTTTTAACCATACTATATATAATTTGCTAGCCACACAATTTAAATGGTAAAATATAAATTCTCCATAAATTAGCATGGCACAGAAGCTGATATGCCCTGTTAATTTATGTTCTCCAAACTCTGCAACATAGTAATACGTGAAATTCTTTAAGGCAAGCACAAGCAACATGTGTTTAGAAAGAAGTTGCTTACCGATGTCCTTATTTTGGCTCCAATTGTATGAAGAACCGATGAAATATTGATTCTCTATATAAATGTAATGCTGTGCAGCACGAATGGCCTTTACATATGCTGTGTGTATGCTCATGTCAATCAATACATTCTTCCCACATACAAGGTTCTGTGAAAAAAAAATCATGTTTAACTTTAACACTCTTCGTCACACGTATGGTGGCTTAAATCTGGTGAATTGAAATCAAGCAAGAGAAAGAAAACTCTTCCCGTTCACCTTTATTGATCCATCTCTTGGCTCCTTTGGAAATCCCTTGACAGAGTTTGAATCAATTGAACGAAATATCTGCATTACATGGTATACACAATCAATAATTTCCTTTAAGTACTGTAAATGAGAAAAATAAATTACTTCAAGAAACTCTGAATATCTAGTATCCGGTACTAATTGACTAAATACCTGAGCATGCCAAGCTGCAGGATTATCATCACCAACACTAAGAGCATCAGATACACGGAGAATATCTGGAATTCTTTCTATCTTGAGCAACGCATCGTCATATAAACTCCTCAACTTTTTTATCCCTGTAGGTTTCGCAGCTCTTAACCAGCGCTCCTCGAAGTTTGTCAAAACATCATAAGCAGCTGGACCATCAATTTTAGAATGCAAGTCATGCCATGGTTCCCGTGGACAACCACCAGTATTACCCTGCCATTAAGTAATCCGCATTATCAGAATAAATTGGTCTTCTTGTTTCAAACTTTATTTTAAAATTGAAACTTGTTGGTTCCTTCCTTCCTATTTCCTAACTACGCCTAGAAAATATGTACTGTGAAACAATCTCTTTAATCTTCTTTTACAAGAATACAAAACTAGCTCTTGATTATAATTTGACTTCTACTGAAACTTGAGTTACAAAATCTTTAATAAATGCTGCTCACTAGTTGTTTATTAAATGTTTGATGAGAAAATCCAGTGATGTTCATGTAACCAAATGGGGGTCTGAAATTAGGATATTACCGTGAAAGTAGGGTTGTGATAGTCATCCTTATGGATTGTCTGCAGTGTCCTAAAGAGGGGATGGTGGGGAGTATCATATCGGCCGTCACACAAATCAAGCCCTCCAACAAATGCTACAATTTTTCTCATGTTATTTCCAGCATCAGCGTCTACAATTACAGTCTTCTGATGATGTGTGTATATTGTTCCAACTTCCTGAGAATTAGAAGAAATTTAATGCGGAATTCTCGAACCAAAATTGTACAAATTTGTAAAAACACATCCAAGTAGCAAAACTGAACCATATCACAAATTCTAACATTCGTGATATAAAGTTAGCAAAATTACCAAATGGGATCACCAAATCAACACTAATATGTGCATCATAACAATACAAAATGCGAAGAAGAACACCATTAGAATATAAAGAGGAATGAAGTAAAGCAAAACGTTTCAGTCATAGTCATTGTCAAACCAAACCTGTTGCTTAGCCCAGCTATGTCGTTTTCCGGCCATGCGAGGACAAAGTAACACTTGCACAGAAGAGTGCTTGAAAAATCGCCGAGTTTCCTCATCATGTGTGGCCATGACACCATCCTGAATGTAAATCAGATGTTTAATGTAATTAAAACAAAAAGGAAAATAATATATTTATATACTAAGAAATGTATTAAAAAAAACCATGTTAAAGAGTCTTAATCAAACTTTAAATTAAAATTCATAAATCATTCCAGAAAAAAGTACCACATCACATAATCAAATGTAACATAAAATAAATTGCATTGCTTACTGTTTTATACCCAAGAATGCTTCTTGAGGTAGGGTCATCCCAAACAAGAAGAAGCACTCTAACTCCTTCCTGAGACTTAGACCTCAGAAGCTCACCAAGGGTATAATCCGATGGCTTACCCTGTCCAGCAGCGTCCCTTACCAACCTAACTTTGTGCCACACTGACCACCCTGTAATGTAAACCAAACGCTTTGCTTGACGTATGGCATCAACCATATCAAGCCAACACTGTCCATGAACATAACGCATCCCATGATCAAGCATGACATTAGGGAGACATCCATCTGGAACATGAGCATCTTGATATAGAGTTACAATTCCACCTTTCCTCAATGGAAAATATGTTCCCGGCACACCAATATAGTTTGGTCCTGCTCCAACTCCTTGATGATAAATGATCAGTTTCTCCATTGGAAGGAACTGAATGGAAACACTCAAAACAGCCCCTGGCTTACAAGGCTTTCCATTGCTATTAAGGATAGGGTAAGTCCCTTGTACTTTTTCACCTGAGTATAATTGTTCGACCGGAATCGCTACAACACCAATAAGCTGTGAACCTACCACATCACTATCCTTAACAACAAAATGCACTTCAGCAGCATGATGTGCAACCGGGACATGAAAGTGTTGCTCCCAAACAGGATTTTCGCTATTGCTAATCACAAAAGTCCTACCAACTACAGCATTTGATAAAGATATAGACACATAAGGATCACTAGTAATCTTCCTAGTCATTGTTCCCTCAATCTTATTACTCACATTACCAGGAAATTTACCAAACACGTCCCCTAAAGTCTTATGAAACATATCCATATTTGGAAGATTCTTAGCACTATGAACATATATATCTAAATTACCATGCAAGAGCAAATATTTCAATGACCCTTTATACTGAGCTGGAACAATCTGCAAACTCTGGTTATGCACCGAGTCCTCGGTTGAATCGGAATAAGCTGAAAGATTGGGTGACCCCCCCAAACCAGAGTAAGAATGTTCATAACCTGAAAAAGAATTATTACTAGAATGACCATAAAACTCCTCTTTCTCCTCTTCATTTGAAACTGAATAGGAATGTGTCATTACTGGTGCACTTGGCCTGTTATCAGATATCTGAACATTGCTCATAAGATCATTCAAATGAGGGTAAGCAGAACTAGGAGGAGGAGGCTGTGAACCATCACTAATTGGAGGGTATTGTTGAGGGTAAGGAGAGCTATGAGGAGGGTTTGAACCGTCGCTAATTGGAGGGTATTGTTGGTAAGGGTATGCAGAACTATGATGAGGGTTTGAACCATCATTGATTGGAGGGTATTGTTGGTTAGGGTAAGGATAAGCATGAGATGGTTGAGAAGTAGGAAACTCTAAAGGGTTTGGTGGATAAGGGTATGAGTAGTTGAAGGAATGTGAAGAATTTGGTTGATATGATTCATATGGATAAGGAGCAGATACTGGTGGAGGTGCATATGGATCATGAGATGGATTTGGAGGAGGGTATGGATATGGAGGATATGCATAAGGGTTTGGATATCCATATGGAGGTGCAGAACCATGATTGTCCATGAATCAAAACTCAAAATTGAATGAATTCAAAGCTATTCTTTCACACAATTGAATATGCAAAACTATTCAAAATTTTACCTTTGTTGCATATGTACTCAAGGGTCAATGAATATACTATTCAAAATTTGATCTTTGTTACATATGCACAAAAGGGTCACAGAATATGGTATTAAAAATTTGATCTTTGATGCATATGCAAAGAAGGGTCAAACAATATGATATTAAAAATTTGATCTTTGATGCATATGCACAAAAGGATCAAACAAAATGGTATTCAAAATTTGACCTTTAATGCATATGCAGAAAAAGGCCACAGAAGATGCACTAAAAGGATTAATTAATCATTAACCATCATACACAACAGAATCAGAATTAAACAAAGAGAGAAATAGATGCTAAATTTAGAATGATCTAATATAAATTCATGCAAATTTTTTGGAGATGATATAGGATCAATGGTAGCTGAAAGTTTTTTTTTTTTTTGAGACTATTCTAAATTTGATGATCCAATGAAACAAAGAAAGAAAAAGATGCTAAATTTAGAATGATTTTTTTTTTTGGAGATGAATATAGGGATCAACGATGGCTTGTGATAGAAGGAAAAATGAAACTGATATGGAATAGAGGGAAAGACTTTGGGTTTTGTGATTTGGATGTTTTGAAGAAGAACACAAAAATGGTTTAAGGTGAAACTGAAATGTCTGTGTTTTTTCTTCTTTTTTGCCTGTTTTTATTTTTCTTGTTACGGATACCAAGTCAGCTTGGTCCCACTACTGACGACATGTACAAAATTCACACGGCGGAATGACACACATACCCTCTTGGCCTCTTGCATGTTGTTCTTGTAGCTTGATTTGTAGTTGTACTTGTACATTACAACATCATCAACCATACTCTTATGGAAAGTTGTATTTTTGGGAATTGAGCAACTTGCGTAATATTTTTTCTTGAAAATTGTGTTTGTTCAAAAAGTAAAGATATTTGCACAATTATTTTTTTACGATATTATTTTTCTTTTTTTTTATTGGTTAAAATCTGGGATGTTTGTAGTGCGATTTAGATCATTTTGAGACAAAATATCAACCGATAAAAAAAAAATCACATGCGGTTCAGTTTGGATGTATATTTTAAAAAAAATTTGAACCGAACCTATCTAAATATTATAGTATGAAAGTTAAAATTATAGTATGAAAATTATCGAATATTCTTGAAACATGTGAAGTAATAATAATATAGATTAAATTAGTGCAATATATAAGATTAAAATTTAACAATGAACATAATAATGCAATATATAATACTAATAAAAGAATAAATAAGTATTGATATTTATTTTTGCGGTTCGATTTGGTTCATTTTTGAAAAAGTGATCTGAAATTTGATCCGATCTTAGCGGTTTTTTAAAAAACAACATCCAAACGCATTCAAATATATTCAGTTTTTTGCGGTTCTCGGTTTTTATGGATCGGTTTTCGATTTTATTTTGGATCGGTTTAGATTTGAACACCCCTAGCAGAATCAATAGAGAGAAAAATGAAGAAAGAGAGTAAGAATATAATTTGAGTATGAGAGAGAAAATTGTAAAATTTTTATCACAAAATGATAGTACAAGTATAATTTGTCTTGTTCAAAAGTCTTTCAATTCATCAACGTATCGTATTTTCTATTTGCACAAACATTGCAAAGTTATGTTTGAATGACCGTTTTTCCATCATAAATCATTTATCGATCAATATTTTTTAGGGGTTGAACAATTTGTGGGTCTCACATAGGCAGCTCGGTTTACAAGTTAATGGAGTTTGAGGAGTTTGAAGGAGAATGTCTCGTGTTTGATCCTTCGAAAACTAACATAACTACTAATATTGCTACCATATTTTAAATTTCAAGAACGGTGAGGTTTCAAGCTTGTTAACATCTATTGGATGGATGTGATAGATGTTAACAAGCTTGAAGTCTCACCCACTTAACTTTCAAAATATGTTTTAACGTGATTTCTTTATCTTGTAATGTTTTTTTGATTTTAAATGAAATGCATGTTTTTTCTTGTAAAAAAATAACCTTTGTCAACACTTGCCTACATGTATTCAAAAATAATCTAGAGGCCCATAGAACAATCACTTTTTTTTTATTCGATATCCTTAAACATTGAATATTTAGCAAATCAAAATGTTGAGGCTTAGTTGAAAGCCGAGACAAGAAAGATATTGTATTATAAAAAAGGAAAATGCTAAAAAGTGCTACTTAGAGCACTTGTTAAAGTATCAAATATGGTGAAAATATTTGATACTTGTACAATCAACCTTTTAAAAGTTTAAAAAAAGTTTTTAATACAATTTTTTGTTTTGTTTTCATAACAAGTGCCTTTAGGGTTTTCCCTTATTAGCATGATCCTATAAAATATCGTGTCGTAATTTAGCGTTTGATTCTATTCCTTCTTCATTGATCCTACATGTGTTATGTCTTCTCTTGAATCTTCTTTCAAATGATTTTATTTGGGAAGGGGGTTGGGTAAATTAGGAAATTATCGTGAATTAAATGGGATAAAGTATGTTTAGAAAAGGAGAATGAGGGTTTCGGGTTTCTGAGAATTCATGAATTTAATTTGGCATTATTAGAGAAATGATGTTGGATATTGTATGTGGAGTGAGATAGTTTATGGTTTATGGTGCTAGAATGGAGGTATAGGGTGGACCGGGGTTGTATTAAAGAAGACAGGAGGGATTCATATAGGTGATGGTATGGTAGTGAAAAGATAGATTTTTTTTTGTTATATTTGTTATATTATTTTTGTCATTAAAAAAGATAATTATGATTTGCTGAGTTTGTTACATTTGAAATTCACAAATATTTATATTTATATTTTTAATCTATATAATTTTTTTTATATAAAATGTCATTTGTAAATTACACGCAAACTTTTTATAAAATATAGTTGATAATCTACACGCGTTAGCGTAATAAGAAAAGCGAAAATTGTGTTTCATTATAAAGACACTTCAATTTAATTTGTCTTCTAACCCAATTTAAACAATTAGAGCCGCATTGAATCCTAACAATGATTTTTTTTTTTTTAACAATTATTAAAGTTTGTGTTAAACCTTCAATTTTTGGAGGAATAAGTCTAGTAGTTCTTCACTCAAAAAAAAAAAAAAGTCTAGTCGTCCGGAATTTCATTCTGATAAAAATTTCTTTCTCCATAATCGAATTCGATTTTTCCAAACCATTCATTCTAGGGGAACAAAATTTGTATTTCTACTCATAAAATTAATCAACTAAATAAGATAAGATAGGAAAAAAAGAAGAAGATATTTTAACTAAAAATTAATAATTATGTTGATAGAAACATACAATATATTTGAATTTGATCATCACGGGCTCTTCTTTGACATGAAAATGGGGATGGAATCTGGTTAGGGAATATTCAAAGTTCAAAAATATGAACGATTCTATCTATTTGTTCAACATTAATTGGTGGTGAAGAGAATGAGTCAACATTTTTATTAAGATTATATGAATTCTTGGTAACGGAAAAAGGGGAAAAAAATGAGTCAACATAGTTTAATTTTTGCCTGTTGACATTGTTGCATTGTTTACTATAGCAAGCAATGTTGGATTCTTCCAAAATAAGTTAACATGATGATATTTTGAAACTCATCATTTTGAGGTTCCTAGTAGGGATGTTAATGGGTACCTATGGGTACGAATAGTATAATACCCGTTTCCATTTTATTGGATAAATATGATATCCGTACCTACCCCGTACTTTCGTGGATACCCACTATGCGGGTACCTGTGGATATTGAGATATCCATGGGTATTCATGAATACCCATGAGATTTTGAATTTATTTATTTTCTGATAGAAATAATAACTTTTGAAACAATAATATCATTGCAAATATGTTTTAAGGCTGTTTTGCGAATTTTTGATTCTAAAATTTATTTTAATAGTTTTTTGTATGAAAAAAAAACTTAATTTATATAAATAAATAAAAAAATTCCTTAAAAAATAAATATTTTTTTTTTAAAATCTAACCCGTGTTTAGCACGGGTCCACAAACCAGTTCATGTTTAATTTGAAAAATCAACCCTAATTTAAATACCAAAAAAATCATAGATAAGTCAAGCTAGTAACACTATCATCAGATATCGTAGGTTATCATCAAATTCAATCATGCATGCTATTATTTCTTCAACAGTCTTGGTACGAACCAAATTAGCATGTGTACATATCTAGCAAGATAATGTTCACTCAATCAATCCCTTAGTTTCATATTGAGTGATTATAGAGAACATCGTTCTACATCGTCGTCACTTTCTAGTTCCATATTGTTCACATCCATCTTGGCTGATGGACAACAATGTTGAAAAGATGCAGTCATGACAAGTCTGTTGAGCAGCACATAAGAAGCAATTACATATTGATGGAGTGTATGTGCATCAAAGTGACATTTCATAATATAACAACATTGTTTTTTCCATCATTAGTTTGTTAGTTTCCAATATCACCTTTGTGGTTTAGTTTGTACATCTCTTTAATTAAATATAGTTGTTCATAGATTAGTTAAGGTGACCTATTCTAATGATGGTCGATAAGTTTTTGATTTGGTCCCCTCTTATAGGCAAATATGACTGTTCATAGCTTAGTTAAAGTGACCTATTCTAAAATTTTTTGATTTGGTCTTCTAGGTGTTATTTTTTTTTTTTTGTCAATTTTTTTTTAAACTTTGAAATTGTAACTAGTTGAGGCAAAATTAAATAATAATTTCAAAACGTAAGTCATAAATTAATCATATTTTTGTCTTTCACAATATTGGAGATTCCTAAAACTAGTTGACACTTCAATAGCCTTATAATTACTATCCACGTGTCTTTATAATTTAAAATATTTATATTTTTTTATTTTATAATTTTAAGCATTTGTTTTTTGAACAAGAATTATTAGGCATTTGTAAAAACTAATAATATAATTTTTAAGCATATCTAAAACTTAATAATATATATATAAAAACATCACTCAAAATATATATATATATATATATATATATATATATAAAATCTTTTAACAACTCATCTTTCTTACCGTTGTGCCACCTCTCCTCCAAAACCCACGTTTATGACCGTCAAGATGTAGCCTTTCAGTAGTGAAGAAGTTAGCACAATTTTTACGAGGAAACCAAATTTAAAGAAGAAATAAAATATATTTCTAAAACTAATATATTAAACTTAATAAATAAGTAAAACAAATTCACAATATTTTTTACTTATATTTAATGAAACGAAAGCGAAGAAAATAAAAATCTAACAATAATTATTTAAAAAAGTTGAGCTCTATGAAGTTTTAAGACGTCAAATTTATCTATAATTGACACAAAACTAAATAAATTATCAATATTTTATTAATATCATTCATATTTGAACCAACAAAATTGTTTGGAATAATAATGGACGGAGAAAATGCTAGTGATAGAGAGAGACTCTGGAGAAAGTTTTTATTGCACTATTCATCATCAGACTTCACCGTTAATCGTCAACCTAACATCAACCTAGCTAAACCTCCTTAATTTCTTTGCTTTGATCACCATGGAACTGTTTAATATACCCTGGAAATGCTTACATCTTGAACCTAAACCAACTAAATCATCCATACCATAGCCTAAACCTTAGAAAACCTTCGCATAAGCAGTTTCAAATATTTGTGAAATTCCAGTATCACAACTCCCTCAAGCAGCGATCTAGGTTGATTATCTTGCTATCAAGATACAAGATGATGATTACACAGCTGGGTTGGAAGCATGAAAACACAACCTTCATGGGAAGGTCATTTGGTCAAAGGGTTCCACACCCTTGACCGTAGTTGCCTTGAAAGCTAAATTATCGCAGTTTTGGAAAGATTTATTAGCATGAGGAGTGTAGTCTCTAGGTAAAGGATTTTATGAATTTAGTTTTCCAACCCTAGAGGATGTTAGGAGGGTTAGATCCATAACTTCATGGAATCTAAACCCTAGTTTCCTCAAATTGTTTCCTTGGACAAAGGATTTTAACCTTAAAATCCAAAACAATTCATCAGCACAAATTTGGGTTAAGATCTTTGGATTATCTCAAGAATATGGAGAAAGAATACTATTTTTGCAATGGTTAGTCGAATAGGTTCTCCTATTTGCCCAGATGCAGCAACTGCTACGCCTATGCTAGAAAAGGACTTTTGGGCAATTTGCAAGAGTTCTGGTTGATATTGATCTGTCAGAAACCCTAAGACACAAGTTACTAGTTGAAAGAACTAGTTATGCTTTCTATGTTGAATTGGAATATGAGAATCTGCCTCCATATTGTCTTTATTGCAAAACAATAGGTCACCATATTGATTATTATAAGAGATGGCACCCTGATGAGACAACTGCACCAGATAAGGAGAAAATAGGGACCAAGAAACAAGCAAAAGAGCCAAGGAAAGTGTTTGTTCCTAAAAAGGATGGAAGATAAGAACATGGTAAGTTAGTTGGAGATGGGAATGTGGCAACAAAAGTCATAAACCTAGAGGAAAGAGATGAAATAAAACAGGTTGAGAAAGAAAACGAAACAACTGGCAAAGATGGAAATATTAAGATAGTTCCTGCACAACTTATTTCAAGTACAATTAGAAGAACAATGGATATGCAGGGAAATAGTAACATAGGAAATAATTCAGATGATAGTTCTAATGCTTCAGAGTATGTAAAAGCCACTCAAGTGGATGGTAATCAGGAAAACAATTCAACTCATGCTTCAATTCAAATAGACAAAACTCCAGAATGAATACATATGAAAATGGACTTTCTGAATCAGTCTTGGACAAACTTGGCTGATCAAGAACAAGAAGAACTAGACAGAAGGAATAAAGCTGAAGAAGAAGCTATGCTTAAAGGTTAGAGACTAATTGATAGAGCTTTGAGAAAAGAAGATGGGCAGAATATCAATGAAGCAGGATTTCAGCTTGTTGTTCATAAAGCAAGAAAGAAAACTCAGAAAGCAAGCACTTCAAATGCAAGCAAAACATACCTAAACAGGTGAAAATCTGGTAACACTAAGCCTTTCAGATGATATGAACACAATCAAAATATGTGATCCACAATATGTTATGAGCTGGAGCGTGTTATAGGTGAAGAGATTATGATATTTTCACTTAAAAGTGGATTATGGTTAAAATCAATCTCTTAGCCTTAAAGACTTTTCAACTCATGTTTGATATTATGATGAACAAACTCTTGATATTGATCAAAGATATAGTGAGAGAGTTGGTGTTTGTTTGTTTGTAAAGGGTTTTTTTTTGCAAGTTGTAGAAGTGCAACCAAGTAATGAGAAGTGACATGATGATGTCATACCATGATCTCATGCTTATGCAATGTTTTAATTCCCATGTGCTTTAATCCTTTAATGAGATATTTATCTTTTCATGGGCTTTGCTTCAAATGGGTCAAAAATCGTTAGGGCCCAAGACAAATTGTTGTATCAAATTTATGTCATGCTTTCCATTTTGATGACTTGTCTTTTAATGTATATGATTTATTTTCTTTGTGAAACCAAAATGTTCTCGTAACAGTGACCAGCACATTCTCACTGAAAAAAATTCTCACAAAACACATTAGTGGATAACAAAATAATAATTGTAATATTTTTGTTATCTTTTAAAATATCAAATGAGGATGTTTTCTTCACTTTGTATGACCATAATGATATTTGTTAGAACATGAGAAACCTTTCTCAAAGTAAAAATGCCTTTGATTGATTTCCATTATCCAATATCATATCTTGAATAGTGATGGAAGATTCTTGGATCACCCTAAGTCTTTTATGATAGAATCTTGATGCATATGATCATGAACTTTCTTCTTTGATAATTCTCTAATCAACATCATTAATGGATGACTTAATGAATAATTCTTTTACGGATTGGTTTCTCTTCAAAGTTGATTCTAATCATGTTTATGAAATGATGAGAATAATTTCGAGTGTAATAGGCATCCTTATCATAAGAACCTTCTTTTATCAAAGTTCATAATGTTCTCTTCTATTTGAGATGACAATACCTTCTCGGTTAATGAACCTTGAATCATTATGCTAATGAAGCAATTTATCTGATAAATCCTCTTGATTGTTGCACACAATGTTTCTTGTCCATTGAGTATCTTTGAGATGTTTTAGTTTAGCCATGTCTTTTCTTCCTTGAATCTTTAAGGCACGGTTGAAAACCATGCGGTGATGATAATTAATCAATTAACCATAAAGTTTATCTTCTTGTTGAATATTCACTCAACACTTTTTTGATTCAAACAATTTCTATATCTTCTTTTGAGTTTGTGATGCTACTGATTTGGTATTACTTCTTGTCTACGTCTGTGAAAAGATGCAAGTGCGAATATCAGTAGATCACCATTCATAAAACTTAGTGTTTATTTCATAAAGTTTGTTATCATTAAAACATTCATCAAAAATATTTTTGTTTCAACACTCTTATCATCTCTTTTCTAATCTCGAAAACAACAATCCCTCATTCTTTGATATTCAAAAAACAGAAGTTATTGGACTAGATTCTAAAAACGCAACCCACAGTAAAAATCATATATCAAAGTCGCTGTTGATGACGAACATCTAGATCAGTGAATCAATGTTCTCTTTTTATTACAACATCATCCCCTTCGCTTTCCTCCTTTCACAGATCTACTCATTTATTTTGAACCAGAAGCTGGAAACTAAACTCAAAGGAGGAAGAAGGAAATCCAATATCGAGAAATCGAATTACCCATTTTTTCTTTCTCAATATCCAGAAATTCAATTGAAAAAAAAAAAGGAATACAATATCCAAAAATTCACTAGCAATAATTTTGGAGAAAAGATTTTTTTTGTGTTAGAGGAAAGGACTTTCTTTTTTTTAGGGAAGGATTTTTTTTTTTTTTTTTTTTTATATAGGAAATCAAAGAAGAAGGAATTTTGTATATGTTCTAGTTCAATTCATCTTTCCTCCTTCTTTGTTCCGTAAAGATGATCCTAAAAGAGGTTTTAGTTAGTGTTTTAACTTAATTGTTTAATATTTTTAATTATTCAAATTAAGTGTTAAAAAAAAACAGATGAAAACCAATCAACCCGTAAAATCAATGTGTGTTTGTGTATATTTATAATTTTTTTTATTACTTACATCATTACTTTGATTATATATATATATATATATATATATATATATATATATATATATATATGATTTTGCTAGAAGACACCTTTTATGAAAGTGTTTTTTAACAAGTTATTCTATGAGCATTTGTTAAAAGACACCAACTAATTTTTATAAAGGTGTCTTTTAGCAAAGTTATAACTAAAAAGTGAAAATCACACATTGAGGTGTGAGTTGCTAAAAGACATCTTCATGAGTGGCTTCTAGCAAAAGATATATATATCTTTTGAACCCAAGAGCGCTTATATGAGATGGAACAAGTCTCTTCTAGCTTAACCAAGATCCTGAGTTCGAATTCAACCTTGGGCATGCAGCAGCGTTAAAACTCTTAGGGAGAGCCTGCTGTTCATTTGGGTCCCACAATGCTCGAGGGATTAGTCTCCGCAGTTGCACGCGGAGGATACCCGATTTACACAAAAAAAAAATGAAAAAAAATTAATTTGATTATATTCAATTAATATCCTTATTACTTTAATTTTTTTGGGTACAATTACTGTATCTTTTTATCTTGCTTTAATAATCAATTTTTTCGGTACAAACTTTAATAGTGAATAAATGAAAAGATACTATGAATTCATACAGATAAAATCAAATATTTTTACAATATCTTGTCATATAAGTAAAATAATAACTAAGAATATAATTGTCCCAAAAAAAATCTAAAAATATAATGGTGTCAAGGAAAATTAAGAAATACAATTAGGATTTAGGAGGATAATTTAAGGAAAAATTACACTAACCTTCCATGAGATTTGCTTAAATGACATTCACACCCCTTCTATTTTTTAACAAGACACTAACCTCCCCTTGTTAGTTTTTAACAAGTCACTAACCTCCGTTACTTAAATTTCAATGTGATTTACATTTCTCTGCTAGCTTAACACCGTTTAAATCCGTTAAAACATACTAAATTCCCATCCACTTTCTTTCTTCCAAACTTGAAACTGTTATGGCTAATTTTTTTCGTTTCCTTTCTTCCACTCATTGAGTTTCCTTCCACTTCAATTTTATTTTTCTGTACTACAAACTAAAGATGCAATCTGAAATTATACGAATCTTGGGTTGCATTTTAAGTCCAATTGTGGTGCTAAAAAAAAGTAACGGTTAACATCAATCCACACAAAATAACCTGATTTTTTTTTCTTCATATGTCCAACAAGAAAGAGAGAGGTTGCAAAGTTGTTTGAAGAAAACAAAGGCAAATGATAGGAATTAGAATCTGGTTCAAATAATTTATGGAAAAAAAAAAAAGCAAAAAGTGAAGTCACAGTTCTAAGATAAGCAAGTAAAGTGATGAGGAATATGTTTTAGTTACAAACGGTGCTATAACGGTGTTAACTTGAGGGGAAGCGAGTGTTTTTTCAAAACTAAAGGGGATGTTTGTGTTATTTTGTGAAACCTTGAGGGAGGTCAATGCAATTACCTCTAAATTTAATTTATATGTACTTTTAGTGTGATTCAAAATGACATAATAATATGATTAGATCAAATACACCTGTTAAACAGTTTTACATTAACTGTTGAACAATTAATCCTAGAAAAGATATGATATATTAAGAAATAGATAATTCATTTAGATTTTAAGATTTATGCACATGAAAAGATTTCTTTACTTAGTTTATAAGAAATGTTTTTTTTTCTTTGTAAAAAAAAAATTTCTTATCAACTATCAAAACATGACTACATAAGATGCCATGCGTCTCAAAGTTACAATAAACACAATAAACTTTTTGTTCCATCAGATTTCCAATAACTTTTATATGAGCTTTTAATGTGATTTGAAATGACATAACAATACGATTAGATCAAATACATGTGTCAAACAACTTTTAATGTGATTTGAAATGACATAATAATATGATTAGATCAAATACATGTGCCAAACAATTTTACACTATCACATGATTATATCAAATACATGTGTCAAACAGTTTTACACTATCACCGTAGAACAATTGATCCTAGAAAATATATGATATATTATTAAATATAAAATTCATTTAGATTTTAAAATTTCTTATCAACTAAGTAAAGAATCTTTTCTGGTTTATAAATGATTTGCAATTTATCCAATTTCTTATCAACTAAGTAAAGAAATCTTTTCTGTTTTATAAATGATTTGCAATTGCAATTTATCTAATTTCTTATCAACCAAGTAAACCAATCTTTTCTGGTTTATAAATGATTTGAAATTTATCTAATAACCCCAATTCAACAAGCATAGAAACCTTTCTATCCCTCGTCACAGAGAGATTTTAATTCATGGATGCTGCAACACATAAGCTAGTAAGTACTGCTTACATTCCTAATGACCTTGCTTTATCTATTCTTTCCAAATTGCCTCTTAAATCCCTCAAACGATTCACATGTTTTAAAAAGTCATTTTCCCTTTTGTTCCAAAGCCTTGATTTTATGAACATGTTTCAGACCAATTTCATATGCAAACACGATGAGGAAAACAAAAATACGCGTCTCATCCTAAAGGAAAGGACACAAATGATTCCCTTTCCCTACACCTTCTGCACATTTTCTGGTGAGAAGTTGGAGGATGGGGAGAGATTAGATTGTCCACCTCCATTTCATGAAGATGACTTAGGTATTGAGATTTTGGGTTTTGCAAGTGTTAATGGCACTCTTTGTCTCTACCAAGGCATTCACCATGACAAAAATTATATTGTGGAATCCTGCTACCACAGAATTTAAGGTTGTTCCTCCTAGCTTTCAACCGCATGACAACATTGAGGTTAAGACACCTCCTCTGGCATTTGGTTATGATCATGTTAGATATGACTATAAGTTGATCCGGATTGCGTATTATCTCTTAGACTTTGAAGGTAATTGGGTTGATGTACCTGATAAGGATAGCTATTTTTGGGATGTGGATTATGATCATACTTTCTGGGAAACACGAGTGGTGGAGATGAATGACCCTTTCTGGAAGATATATAGCCTCAAAAGTAACTCTTGGAAGAAAATTGATGGCATTGAGATGCGTTTTAATTGGATAGATAGCTATCCGGTGAATTTGAATGAATTTTGCCATTGTTTAGCCCTAGATAAGATTGTGTCATTTGACTTTATCAATGAGATATTCATTGCCACAACCTTACCTGCGGGTCACTATAGAAGGTGTAGGATAAGGGTTCGGTTACCTAGATTCAGGTTGGAAACGTACTTAGCAAGGATACATGGGTTTATTGCTTTCATCTCCAATATTGAGGTGTCAAGTTTTTATGACATATGGATTTTGGGTGAACTCGATGTTGAAGAATCGTGGATTAAACTCTTTGTTGTTGATGCACCTTGCAAAATGCGTCCTTTTGGGTTAGGTATTAAGAGCTTTATATTCTTTATAAAAGATAATGACGAGATAGCTTGGTATGATTTAAGCACCCAAAGAATTGAGGAGATCAAGGTTAAAGGAGAGTCAGCTGGGTTGCAAATTATAGTTTATAAGGAAAACCTCATTTCTTTTGAAGGAATTAATATTTAATGTATTGATAGTTTAATTTTTATTTGATTTTACCCTGCAATGATTTTATAAATAGACCAAAATATGAGCTTATGAAATATCATTACTTAGAAAGAATTCTCATTCGTTGATTGCATAGGCCTGCCAAATATATATTATTGAAGGGGATTAAAGAACAATATTAGTGAACGCTTATAGTTTTTCGAATGCTCTAATTGGTAATATGAAGCTGGTATTTTTCAATTAAAAAATAAAACTTAAAGGAATCATTTTAAGAGCTAGTTAGGATAGATTAAACATAAAATCAACAAGACAAATAAAAATAATTTAGTGTTGAAGTGATGGAATCACACATTTTTTATTTAATTATTAATTACTCAAATAGCGTCATATTAGAATACTTTCTGTCATATTAGAGTTAGTTAACCATACTTACTTTATCTATTTGTGTCTCTATTGCAACTAGATGAATAAGAAATTAGAAGTGATATTAGAATTAGCTAACCATACTTAGCTTATCTATTTGTGTCTCCATTGAGCTGGTCCTTCTTGACCTAAAATTGGGGGACGACCACAGTTGGTCTTCTACGACCACGAACTTCTCGGTGGAGCTCTAAATTCAACCATACCTTTGTTTGTACATGCGTACATGGCTAACTTCGATGTCCGTAGAGTCCTGATTGACACAAGGGCCTCTTGCAATATTATGTACACCAGCCTGTTCAAAACTCTCTAGCTGACGGAGAAAAATCTTTCTCTTTACGTTGGGTCCGAGCTCTACAGATTCAACAGTTCTTTCATGAAGCCTTGAGTTTACGTCGAACTGCTCGTAACCTTTGGGCGAGGAGATGCCAAGAAAACAATAAGATCCATCCATTGAAACCATGAGGATGCTTCGCCGTCTAGATGGAACGAAACCATGGTGAGGCACGATTCTGTTGCAAACTTCTAGAGGGTAAACAATTTGTTGATTTTGTAAATCCAATCTTCGACTCCTTTGCCGTCGAAACGAGGAACATTATGGCAGAGTGTCTTCATGATGGCGGTGATGTCGGCTGCTGGTGGTGGTGGGTTCCCTTGTTGTCGAATTTCAGATAATTCAATGAGGCATGCGTCGGTGGATGTCATGTATTGTTCGAGGGAGGCGGTGAAGCGAGCTAGTTGGTTGTCAGAGTGTTGTTTGATGCTTACTTCCATGGCACGAAGTGCTTCAGCAATATCTTCGACGCATGATGAATTTGATGAAAGCACCCGTTGATACGATAAAATAAATAAAGTGCACTCTTCGAGTCAAACTCTAAATCTCTTTCACTAAAGGCCAAATACCACTTTTCGTCTTTTTAGCTTGACATAATTCCCAAATTAGTACGGTAAGTTTCGAAAGTTTCAATTAGGTCCTTTTAGTTTGACAGAATTCCCAAGTTAGTCCTTTAAGTTTCAAAAGTTTCAAATAGGTCCTTTTAGTTTGACGAAATTTCCAAGTTAGTCCTTTAAATGACTAACTTGGGACCCAAATAGGTCATTTTAGTTTGAACTTGAGAATTCTGTCAAGAGGAATGTTAGCAACATACCTTCTAACACACACTTTTCAACACACTCTCTTTGATTGGTTAAAGTTCACACGGGACCCACATGATTTGGTGGGACCCGTGTGAACTTTAACCAATCAAAGAGAGTGTGTTGAAAAATGTGTGTTAGAAGGTGTGTTGCTAGCATTTCTCATTTTATCAAACTAAAATAACCTAATTGAAACTTTCAAAACTTAAAGAACTAACTTGGAAATTCTGTCAAACTAAAAACACCAAAAATGGTATTTAACCTTCACTAAATAATTCTCAATGCCTTCCAAGGTCTCTAAGGAGTTATTTATACACAAAATATGAAACTAAATTCCCTATTATTACTCTTAACATAGCAAACAAAAATAAACTATTTTTTCTAATATTAATGGATAGTAACCACTGTGCTAATATTTTTGTTACTGACTTGTAACATAATTCTTCACTTAAGAATTGTCTTGATAAAGTCACGGGTCCATGCTCGTGGTTCAAGCTTATCTGCTGTTTCTTCTTCACTGACTTTTGTTTCAGCCCAATCTTTCACCAATTGTTTAATGCGCCCTGCATCTAGAAGCACCTCCTCATGACTTAAGCTATCATAATGTTTTTATATATCATTTTTATAATTTTGCTATACAGTGAAAGATTTACTATTTTATCGTTCTTTTTCCAAATAAATTTTATCAAATATATTTATCGTTGTCTTTATCTTTATAAAATTGATATAATGTTGTGATTTTTCTTCCAAATTTCTCATTCATTTGAATTATTTTATTATAATTTCATTATTTTCTATTTACGATCATTGTAAAACAATTAATTGAGTCAATGTTCTTTAAAAAAAAATTAATTGAGTCAATGTTCCAACCCAATTTTATAATATATGATTTTATAAATTATTAGTGGTAAAATCATATATTATAAATATTTATACAAACAACATAACAATACTTAAATTTCCTAAATAAATATGTATAACTTTATTAAAAAAATAATTTATGAAATAATCATATCATTATCTTTAAGCAAAAAGTTGATGGTTACAAAAAATATATTATATTATTTGTCTGGTTGATGTTGGTTTGAAAGTTTGGAGTGTGCAACTTTGAATGTCTAAGGTTCAACTATCCTGCGTATCAATTTCGGTACAAACTTTAATAATCAAATTTTAGACAAATAATATAGTAAAAACATATCTTTCAAAAAATAAAGTAAAACTGTAATTAATAATCAAGAAAACACAATCTTCCAAAAAATTTAAGAAAAGAAATGAAAACATACTATGAATTCATAAAGATAAAATCAAATAATTTTATAATATCTTTTCAATTAAGCAAAATAATAACAAAGAATATAATCAATTGTCCCCTAAAAAAATCTAAAAATGTAACTGTGTCAAAGAAAACTAAGAAATACAAATAGGAGGATAAATTTAATTTATATGAACTTTTAGTGTGATTTCTTTTACACATATATATCAACCCACCACTATTATAGTCTATGCAATGAGTTTAATGGTAGTGAATTGATAGTCCAAAACAATTTTGTACACGCAATCAATCAAAATATTTAAAATCGTCACATCAATTCATGTTTTTAATTTACATGGCAGTTTGAAATATTTTAATTGGTTATACTCATATTCAATTAGATAACAAAATGACATAATAATATGATTAGATCAAATACATGTGTGAAACAGTTTTACAATATCACCGTTGAACAATTAAACATCTTTGAAAGAGAATAGAGGAGGGTAAAATATATACCAAAAATAAAAAATATAACAATTGGAATTCAACTCATGGCTACTGCTGCTGCAACAACAGATAAGAAGAAGGTTAGTACTTCTTCACACATACCTGACGATCTTACTTTCTCAATTCTCTCCAAACTGCCTATTAAATCACTCACAAGATTCGCATTTGTTCAAAAATCATGGTCTCTTTTATTCCAAAACTCTATTTTCATGAACATGTTCTGCACCAATTTCTTCTTCAAATCTAAACAATACGAGGAGGAAGACGACAACATGCTACCCGCGCAAAGTTATATGTTGTCTTTTGACTTTAGTACTGAGATATTCTTTTCAACAAATTTACCCTCTGAATCAGACATACGACCTCCTCTTACACTACGGGAGAGAAACTTACTTATGCGTCCTATTGGAGCAGGGAAGAGCCATATATTCATCAGAAAACAAGATAATGACCTAGCTTGGTTTGTATGCAGATTCTAACTTATAAGGAAAATCTTTATTCCTTTTGGAGTAATGAATAATTAATTGCTTTTCCTGTCTAATTTCTATATTTTCAGCCTACAATTTTAAGGACCTTGTTATTAGATTTCGGATTTTATATCCAGGTAAACTTAATGAAGTTATTTATATATGAATTGGCTAGTCAATTATTTTAATATGCGTCATTCTCTTTTTATTTGCAAGTAAACGGTCCAAATAGCTTATTAAATGTTAAGTACTTACGACATAAGTTGTAGGAAAATGCTATTTCTCTAGAAAGATAGCATCAATGAATTTTTCAAGACACAGTTGACAAGTTTTAGTTGCATGATTTATTTGTTCACTTCCTATTTTTTAGTCCCACCTCCTTGAATTGTGGCAAATAGTACATTGTAATTGGCTGCTCTTTATTCTTGAAGAATTCTTGATGTTTTTTTTTCTAGAGATATAGCATTGCTCTAAGTTGTAATATGGAATTCACTTATAGTTATTGAATATATTGAATTGTTTATCTAAACAACCCTACCTATACTTGATATTGGCAAGTTGAGCTTTAAATTTTACCATAGAGATTATCCCATAGGCAAGTTGCTTTTGGAACATTGGTACTTACGATATTTGTGGAGAACATCATGCTTATTCTTATTGCAAGTATGGTTACCCCATAGGCTTAACATATGCTTTTCAGTTGCTGACTTATATGTCATATTTCTCTGGTCTCTAAAATGAGTATTGTTCCTAAAACCTTCTCTAGTCAATAGGAAAATACAGTAATCCATATTATTTTAGCATTTGAGACATGGAACACTAATTCTATCTTTATTCAGACTTCCTAGAAATTGCTAATTATATCTATGAAACTAGAGTTTTATCTTAGTTAGGGAATATCAAAGAAGAAAGATATCATGTAACAAATTGGGAGGAAATGCTATGTAGAGTTACATATACCTGGAACTGTAGACGACGACATGGAGAAAAGAAGCTAAGGAAGCAGACAGTGCCACCGTAAAAGGTGCGGTGGAGGAAAAGAGAGCAGACGGCGTTGAAAAGAGGATTAAAGATAGGTGAGTTGGGTTTTATAGTTTCTAAATTGAAAATCACACCTCGAAACCTAGTTCTCATTTTTCATTTTCAGTTTTTATTTTCTGTGATGGGAAGTGTCCGGTTCACACTGGAGCGGTGTCGCGTTTGTGTCCAACGTGATAGTCTTTTTTTTGTTTGATATAGCTGAATCTGCATCGTACACGTGTCCATTTCAGAACTGTAACGGACACGATGACACTTCGAAATTCCGCCGTGTCTGTATGTCAGCAATTTGAATGAACTTTATTTTTTATGATCATCGTCATAAAGTACTTGTTCTTACAAGTTAAAAGGCAATGCCAGTCAATATCTGTCTATGGCAAGTTACTTAAAACGTGTCAGAATTCCATGTGTATGTTGTACAGCAGCAATTTGTTTAGATGTGATCATAAATTCTGTCCACAACAGAAAAGAGTACATCACTGTTTTGATATCTATGACCATTACATGGCATATTCTTTGGTTTGATTTAACATTGACAAATATTAATTGATTATAATATATGATGCTTTCTTTGCAGTTTACCAATTATATTAAACTCAATGAGAGTAATTAAAATTATACGAGGTGTCTTGAATTTGTATGATTTTGAAGCATGTAGAAGCTGTATGCTATCTGCTACATTTCTGTATAGTATAAGATGGTTGTTTCTCTTACCAGATGGTTGGAACATTTTTTTTAAGTATAGTGTCTTGATGAACGTCAAAAGTATATGTTTTAAATGAAACAGTTTGCTGTCATGTTCCTCAGCATTAATCGCAAAGGTCATTATTTACTTGGTCTGCATACATTTATTATCCTACAAATAGAAGGAGAGTATCAAATTGTCCCTAACTAAACCTCTCGGTTGAAAGCTTTGAGATCAGAGTACAAAAACAATTAATTATTCATTCCTTCAATCGAAAGAAAGATTTCCTTATAAATTACAATCTGATGAACATATATTATAGAAACCCTAATTTCTTCAAACCTTTGGGTACTTAACTTAAATCGGGTTAGCTCACCATTTTCTTTTACAAAGAATATGTCATTCTTCTTCGCTGATCCAATAGGACACCCAATGAAAGTTAAGGGTCCAATAATCAAGAGTTTAGTCCAAGATCCCTTAACACCGAGTTCACCCAAAATCCATATGTGAAAAGAATTCATATTATCATAACTGCACATGGAAGCAACATAGTCATTTAATATCAACAGGGTCCATTCATACATCACAGCTGAATCTGAGGGTAAGGCGGTTGCAAAGAATTTCTCCCTGCTAAAGTCAAACGACAATATTTCACTTGCGAACCCCAACCAATGGAACAATTCATTAAAGTTCACCTGAGAACTACATGGCCAAGATAAAGGCATATTGTCCCCGAGCCTATTTAACACTATTAAACGTGTCTTAGTTAAAGATGACATCATCATCTACAACTAGAACGAAGACATTTAAGAGGCTTCATTACAAAATTATGTATTGTGCAATGTTTTTGAGTGCCAAAGTCAAACTAGAAGGAAGACATTTAAGAGGCTTTATTACGATTAGACCAAATACATGTGTCAAACAGTTTTACACTATAACTGTAGAACAATTAATCCTAAAAAAGATATGATATATTAAGAAATATAAAATTTATTTAGATTTTAAAATTTCTTATCAACTAAGGAAAGAAAACTTTTTTTTTTTTTTGGTTTTCGCACCGGTTTTCGCCCATCAAAGGTAAACGACTCCAGCTCGTGCGTAGAGGCATGCGCACTGGCCAAACGTTGTTCACCCTAGGAATCGAACCCAGTATTCCCCAGATACGTCCTTGAAAGGAGCTCTTTGCCATTAGAGCCCAAACAACTTGGTTAAAGAAATCTTTTCTAGTTTATAAATGATTTGCAATTTATCAAATTTCTTATCAACTAAGTAATGAAATCTTTTATGGTTTATAAATGATTTGCAATTGCAATTTATCTAATTTCTTATCAATTAAGTAAACTTTTGTAAAAAAAAAAATCAACTAAGCAAACTAATCTTTTTTGGTTTATAAATGATTTGCAATTTATCTAATAACCCAAATCCAACAAGCATAGAAACCTTTCTATTCCTCGTCACAGAGAGATTTTAATTCATGGCTGCTGCAACACATAAGCTGGTAAGTACCGCTTACATTCCTAACGACATTGCTTTTTCTATTCTTTCTAAATTGCCTCTTAAATCCCTCAAACGATTCACATGTGTTAAAAAATCATTTTCCCTTTTATTTCAAAGCCCTGATTTTATGAACATGTTCCGAACCAATTTCATATGCAAACACAATGAGGATAGTGAAAACACGCATCTCATCCTAAAGGAAAAGACACAAATGATTCCCTTTCCGTACACCTTATGCACATTTTCTGGTGAGAAGTTGGAGGATGGGGATAGATTAGATTGTCCACCTCCATTTCATGAAGATGACTTAGGTATTGAGATTTTGGGTTTTGCAAGTGTTAATGGCACTCTTTGTCTCTACCAAGGCATTTACCATGACACAAAAATTGTGTTATGGAATCCTGCTACCACAGAATTTAAGGTTGTTCCTCCTAGCTTTCAACCGTATGACAACATTGAGGTTAAGACACCTCCTTTGGCATTTGGTTATGATCATGTTAGACATGACTATAAGTTGATCCGGATTGCGCATTATCCTTTAGACTTTGAAGGTAATTGGGTTGATGTACCTGATAAGGATAGCTATTTTTGGGATGTGGATTATGATCATACTTTTTGGGATAGACGAGTGGTGGAGATGAATGACCCTTTTTGGGAGATATATAGCCTCAAAAGTAACTCTTGGAGGAAAATTGATGGCATTGAGATGCGTTTTAATTTGATAGATCGCTATCCGGTGAACTTGAATGAATTTTGCCATTGTTTAGAGGTAGACAGGATTGTGTCATTTGACTTTATCAATGAAATATTCTTTGCTACAACCTTACCCTCGGTTGGCTATAAAAGGCCTAGGGAATGCGAAACATTTTTTCGGTTACCTAGATTCAGGCTAAATAGCTACTTAGCAGGGATACATGGGTCTATTGCTTTCATCTCCAATATTGAGGTGTCAAGTGTTTATGACATATGGATTTTGGGTGAACTCGGTGTTAAAGAATCGTGGATTAAACTCTTTGTTGTTGATGCACCTTGCAGAATGCGTCCTTTTGGGGTAGGCATAAAGAGCTGTATATTCTTCATAAAAGGTGATGATGAGATAGCTCGGTATGATTTAAGTACCCAAAGGATCGAGGAGATCAAGGTTAAAGGAGAGTCTGCTGGGTTGGAAATTATAGTTTATAAGGAAAACCTTCTTTCTTTTGAAGGAATTAATATTTAATGTATTGGTAGTTTAATTTTTATTTGCTTTTACCCTGCAATGATTTTATAAATAAACTAAAATATGAGCCATGAAAGATCATAACTTAGAATTCTCATTTGTTGATTGCATAGGCCTGCCAAATATATACTATTGAAGGGGATTCAAGAATAATATTAGTAAACCCTTATAGTTTCTTGAATGCTCTTGGTAAAATGAAGCTGGTATTTTCTTTACAATGTGTAACAATTATTGAGTTTAGAAGGACTTGTTTTGGGACCAGATTACCTGTGCCAGAAAGCCAGCCTGTGGAAGTGTAATATTCATTCCGCTAAAAATGTTTAAACATACACTCCCCTTCCATCTTATTTGAAGTGTAATATATATTTAATTTTTAAAATAGAAGAGTGTAATTCAAGCATTTCATAAAAAAGAAAAGAGTGTAATTTATTCTATATATTTTAATTTAGAAGGAAGAGAAATGTAATTTAAACATCTTTGAAAAAGAATAGAGGAGGGTAATTTACTCATTTCTTATCAATTAAGCAAGCAAATTTTCCACATTGAAAGAAGATAAAATATATACCAAAAATGAAAAAAATAACAATTGGAAATATATTTCATGGTTTGGCTGTTCTCAACCCAACAAACAATCAGAGTAATCTCTCTCATTTGTTTTGCTTTCTCATTTTCTGCATCGTCGGGAGAGAATTCAACTCATGGCTACTGCTTCTGCAACAACAGATAAGAAGAAGGTTAATGCTTCTTCCCACATACCTGCCGATCTTACTTTCACATGTGTTCAAAAATCATGGTCTCTTTTATTCCAAAATCCTATTTTCATGGACATGTTCCGAACCAATTTCTTGTTGAAATCTAAACAATATGAGGAAGAAGACGACAACATGCGTCTCCTCCTAAAGCAAACCATGCTTAGGATTCCGTTTCACTACTCTTTGTCCATTCTTTCCGGTGGGACGTTCGAAGATAGGGTGAGATTAGATTGGACACCTCCTTTCCAAGAAGATGATTCTTCTGTTGAGATTTTAGGTTTTTCTAGTGTTAATGGCATTCTTTGTCTCTGTCATGGCCATGGATATGATGTAACAACTGTATTGTGGAACCCTGCTACCGGAGATTTTAAGGTCATTCCACCTAGCCATCAACCGGAAAAGTGTAATTGTCCGCCTGAGGGATTTGGCTATGATCGTGTTAGAGATGACTACAAGGTGATTCAAATTGCTCGATATCCTGAAAAGGTCTTTGAAGGTAATTGGGTTTGGTTGCCAGAAAAGGATAACCATTTATGGGAGATAGGTGAGTTGTTGGATGAGGTGTTGGATAATGATAATGATTTTTGAGACGGTTGGGAAGCTAACATGTATGATCCTTTTTGGTTTGAGTGATTTCGACAGGTTTCATAGTCCTTTTCCATCATTGCTCTTTCATGACTTTTTTAATGACTACTTTATAAAACTGGACTAAAACATATACAAACTGACTCCATATACTCTAAAATGATAACACGACGATATTAAAAACCCTATATGATTTCTTGTCATCATCTCCACATCGGACATTGGTGCATTAGTTGTTCTGGTTAGGCTTCGATTCATGGTTTGCATGCGTTACCGATTTTTTATTCCCTGATTCCTTTTTAGATTTGTTGGGCTCTAATGGTTTCAAGGTTGTTCTATCGCCGTCGCACCAATCCCTCTTAAGATTTATCAATTTTGCTCGTGATTGACTCAGACTGATGATATATCTCCATCATTCACTATGCTTGACTAGGACTGTGGGGGCTCGAAAGAGCTGTTTAGCTTGCTACCATTGATTGCATGCATTTGACGGTACGCGGGTTCGCTTATGTGTTAATGGTCATTCCATTCAACACAATTTAGACTTCTGATTAGTTTTAGGATTAGATAGTGGAAGATCTACTTATGATGTTTTAATTTTTTGTATTATCTGTTTGGGTCAACTTACACTTATGTGGATTCACGGGGTTAAATTTATGTCCCCAATTTTTGTTATGAATTTTCCCCCTTTTTAACAATATATGAGCAGTTGACAAATGATTAGAGTTTAGTTAGAACACCTATTCTCTTTAATGTCATTATGGTATGAATTTTGCAAAAAAAGGGAATACTTTATCTTGTAACATTTGCTCAAGTGTGCAAATTATATATATCATCTGAAGAAAAGTCAAGGAGAAAAGAATGATCATTTGTTGCTTATAATCTATGTAATGTTGCACATTGCTTTTGGTACCAACAATCTCATAACTTTTGGTGTCCTTCATCTCTTAACACTTTTGAAGAACATAATGGATTCGGTACTTAGAGTTGTCACTTTTTCATCTCGTCCTATTAAATTTTTCTTGGTTAAAATGATATCATCTTCTACTACTAGAAGGAAGACATCAAATACATCATCTTCAACCACAAGCTGAAGTTGAAATTGCAGAAAGATAACACAAAAAAGAGTCCGAACATAAAAACTAAAAAAGCAAAGCCTCGCTACATGTTTTCCACAACAAACAATAATCATTAATAATGATCATAAGCAGGGGCGGAGCCAGAGTTTTTGGATAGTGGGGGCATCATATGTGTATAAATTTGAAACTAAGAATACATAAGTTTGAAATCGTAAAATTTAAATTTAAAATAATGGGATTTAAATGTAAAATTTAAATTTAAAATAATGGGATTTTAGATTTACCTCTTGGAAAATCAGTAATGGAGGAATCTAGAGTAGAATAAAGGGAGAAGAGGACTTGAGAGACAATATTAAAAAATAGAAGGAGGAGAAGGAGAAGAAAGACAAGATTGAGTGTGAGTTTAGTATCGTTTCTTTGGTCGTGGGAGTGGGACAATGAGTTTTTACTTTTTTGATGCATTTGAATTGTTGTTTGTTATAATAAAAAAAAAAACATGTCATGCTAACTGGTGTTCTTGGACACCTATTAAGGAAAAAAATGGTAAATTTTGTATTAAAATAAAACCTTGTTTATACTTTTTAGAGACTAGTGACACAAGTTTTAAGATATTTGATGGTTTATAGTTAAAAATTAGTTTATTGAAATTAAAATGTTTGGTAATTTAACTTTTGTAATTATAAAATAACATAAAAATACATAATTATGTGTGTATGAAGAAAATAAAAAAATTAATCTAATTCTCCAATCCATCTCTTTTTTCCTCTAAAATGGGAGATAAAAAAATAAAAAATCAATGTCTATGATAAGCATATTTTTCAAGATGTTGTACATATACTCCCTCTGAAATGGCAAGAGGTATCACATCATATTTATCTATATCAATTGAAATTCACGTTAACATTGATTGAGCCATTGAGGAATATTTTAGCTGCCATTTTGTTTGCTTATGTTCATGAGTTTGGAAGATAAAGACCACCACCAGTGTTAAAATTACTTTTTTTTACAGAAGTTTGTGGAGGCAGGTGCCCACACAAGGCTCTACCTGCCTCCGCCCCTGATCATAAGCCTTAGCACCAACAAAACCAGTTATCACTCATCAGGTTCCATTCAAAATTCTTGTCACATCTCTACAAAATACTTCCATTCCTGTTCTTTTTTCTATTTTTGCATCATAAGATGACAGTGGTGTTAATGATTTAAGATGATTATGTGGTTTTTGTTGAAGTTAAAATTATGAATTTTTGAAAGTTTTTTTTTTTTTTGGGTTTGTTTATATGAAGATGAAGATAAAGGAAGAAGATGAAAAAAATAATAATTAGGTGTTGGTGATACATCATTAATTCTGATATATATTATTTATCTAATGGTCTACTTTTTAAGGAGGTTAAAATTAACGAAATAAGACTAAATTGATTGTCGAAAACAAAGATAAAGGATCAAATTCAAAATTTTAATAGTTATGGGACCAATTTGAAAATAAGAATTAAGTTAATGGACCGTCTCATTTGTAAAAAGGTTGTTGATTGTGTCAATTATAGTGTAGATGATAGTAGTGAGTTTGGATGTATTATCACCGCTTGTAAACAACTGCTACTAGATCGATTTCAGAACTCTCATGTTGAGTTCAATAGGAGGCAAGCAAATAGGGTAGCTCATGAGTTAGCTCAGACAGCCCTGTCTAATCCTAGCCCCCATATCTTTGATGATGTACCTACATGTATTTAGCACATTTTAGCTAATGAAGTGCAATGATTTTCACCCTTCGAAAAAAGTTAATGGACCGTCTGTTCAATTAAGCCTTTATTTGTTTAACATTGTTTTCAAAATTGCTTTGATAAATCTATTTTCAAAAGAGAAAAGAAAGCCTTTTAAACGGATTTGTAATACAGTTTTGGCATATGTGCAATCTTGACTTGGTTTGTATTTTGCCGACTTTGGTAATTTTTCAGATCATTTCTTTCAGTTTGAGAATTTGTCAGGTTTCTCGAAACAACAAATGAATTTATTGTCTTTGATCAAGTCTACTTGTGCGTGGGTTCTTTGGATTGAGAGGAAAACCATGATTTTTAACAACGAGAAGAACTCAATTCCTCGGCTCCTGAACAAAACTAAGTTGTTATCTTTTTGGTGGCTAAATGCTAAGTTTCCTAGTGTTACTTTCGTTTGTGGTTTAGCCTTTTTGTTTGTTTGGTCATTGGTTAATCTTATTTTTCCAGCTGTTTCCTCCCGTGGTTCTATGTTTTGTAAAATTTCATGTTCTTTTCGGTATGCCTTGTATTTAAAGAAAAGGGTTATATATGTTATTCGTCCTTGCAATTAGGGGTTGTTTAAAAATTGGTCCCTGTATTTGTTAATCCTTGCTTTTTACCCTTACAATATTTAATCAGTTAAAATTTCATCCTTCTCCTTTGTTAATCACTTCCACGTCACTAATTTGATGACGTGGCAATGTTGATTGGAAAAAATGTTGCAAAAAGACAAAAATACCCCTCCTCCTAAGTTTCATTTTCTAGATTTTGTTTGTTTTAATTAAATATAAATAAAACTCATGAATTTCTAGCACATATCACACCTAAGAAAAAATTGCTCAACAAAAATCATTCATTCAAATCCATCTTCATCACCAAAATCATGACAAACCCATTAAATAAATTAAAGCAACAAACCAATTATCTCATAAAACAAATCTTTTCGGATTCCCAAACCTTCACCAAACTATTCCAATCCTTCATCAAATTGATTTACAGTGGTGATGGTGGTAATCCAAATCTTCCTTTCTTCTTTTCCCGTCCATTCATTTTTTTTTTCTTTTCTACAAACTCATCAAGAAATGAATCTTGAAGAAATCACTTGTAAGCCTTGTTGTTGTTGATTATGAAAAGTGGAAGTTTGATGTTGAAATGTATGAAGGGAACCATCAGAGCCACCTTCAAAGTCCACCTAGTTACCACCATTAACCCACCGTGGCCACCGTCTTATAGATCCATTTGGAGGAGATGAAGAAATCAAAGAAACCGGTTGAAAGGGGTTTTAATTTGTTGGTTCCGTGTTGTGATAGAAAACCAGGTTTAGCCACAGATTCAATCCTAAAGAAGACTTGGGTTGCTTAGTTGATGAATAGTTTGTGGATTCAATCCTAAAGAAAACTCAGTTGAGAGTTGGAGTGGAAGGGGGAGTGAGATTGAGTGATTTGAGGAAGAAAAAAAAGTAAGTTAATTCATGGTGGGTGTTGTTGATGGTGAATGTTGATGATGATCGACGTGCCTTTCCTTCATTTTCTTTATTTTTTTTTCGATTGAGTGATGATGATGAATGTTGATGATGATCAACCTGGGTTTTGATGTGTTGGAACAGTGCTGGCTTTGTTCTTCTTCAATGGAAGAAGAAGAAAATGAACAACTAAGGGCATTTTTGTCATTTCCGGTTGGTCTCATATGAAGAGGGGCATTTTAGTCCATTCCCGTGCCCAGTTGCTGAGTCATTCAAGTGGAAACCGGGTTAACAATGTCACGTCAGTAATCAGATGACATGGCAGTCATTAACTGGGTCAAGGGACGAAATTTTAACTGATTAAACTTTGCAAGGGTAAAAAGAAAGGATTAACGATTAGAGGGACGATTTTTTAAACGACCCCTATTTGCAAGGACGAAACACATCATTAACCCTAAAGAAAATGCATATTTAATGTTTATATATTTCATTTTGACTTGTTAATAAAAGGGTTAATAGTGTTTTTCACTCCTGTAATATATGTCATTTTCGGTTTTCGTCCCTATAAAATTTTCGGTTTGATTTGCACCTCGTAAAAAAAAAAATTCTTCCGGAAAACGCCCTTAATAGGCCATTCAAAAACCAAAATTTCTAGAAAAAAATTCCAAAAATGGCCTATTAAGGGTGTTTTTCAGAAAAAAAAAGATTTTACGAAAGTGCAAATCAAACCGAAAATTTTATAAGGACGAAAACCAGAAATAATATATATTACAGAGGTGAAAAACACTGTTAACCCTTAAAAAAAAATGTCAATACAATTTAAACCCATTTTTCTTGTGTTTTTTTTTTCTCGTTCAAAAGGGGCGAACCAAACCATTCAATCTAAGTCATTCCTTCCTTCATATGTAACTAAATAAATGAAGTCATTCCTTAAAAAAGTCATGAAAAGGATGTATATTTCACACCAATAATACAACAACAAAAAAGACAACTTCTTTTGCTATTTACTTTTGAATGCATTGAATAGATTTTATTTTTATCTTTTTCCTCTTCAGACTTGTTTCAATAGTCAACTTTCAGATAAGGTAAAGTTTTTATATATCTTTCTTATAATTTTGCTATACAGTTAGGGTCTGTTTGGTTGAGAAGAAATTGTGAAGAGGGAAGTTAAGAAGAGAGAAATTGAGGAGAGATGAGCCACCTGCCGTGTTTGGAAGGAGAAGAAATAGGGAAGAGAGAGCAATAATATGTGGGTCCCATCAAAAGATTCTTTCTCCTCAATGTAGCGAAGAAATGCAGAAGAAGAGTAAGGATCTTGTGATTTTACAAATTTGGCCTACATTGAAAAATGTGCAACTCTAAACATTGTATTTTTCATGTGTAAAAAAAGTGAATGTGCAAAGAGAGAGATAGGGGTATTTTGATACTTTTAGAAATAATCAACAATTCTCTCTCTTATATTTCTCTTATACCAAACAATACATCAAATCTACTCTATTTCTTACATCTTTCTCTCTTCTCAAACTCTCTCTCACCTAATTCTCTCTTCACAACTTCTCTCCTAAACCAAACACACTAAAGATTTACTATTTTATCGTTCTTTTTCCAAATAAATTTTATCAAATATTTGTATCTTTGTCTTTATCTTTATAAAGTTGATATAATGTTGTGATTTTTCTTCCAAATTTCTCATTCATTTGAATAATTTTATTACGATTTCATTATTTTTTATTTACGATCATTGTAAAACAATTAATTGAGTCAATATTCCAACCCAATTTTATAATATACGTTTTTATAAATTTTTAGTGGTAAGATCATATATTATATATATGTATACAAACAATATAACAATACATAAATTTCCTAAATAAATATGTATAACTTTATTAAAAAAATAACAATTTATGAAATAATCATATCATTATCTTTAAGAAAAAAGTTGAAGGTTACAAAAAATATATTATATTATTTGTCTGGTGGTGTTGGTTTGAAAGTTTGGAGTGTACTACTTTGAATGTTTGAGGTTTGATTATCCTTCGTATCAATTTTGCTACAAACTTTAATAATAAACTATTAGATAAATATATAGTAAAAATGTATCTTTCAAAAAATAAAGTAAAACTGTAATTAGTAATCAAGAAAACACAATCTTCCCAAAAAGTTAAGAAAAGAAATGAAAAGACACTACAAATTTATAAAGATAAAATCAAATGATTTTACAATATTTTTTCAATTAAGCAAAAAATTAACTGAGAATATAATTGTCCCCTAAAAAATACTAAAAATATAATTGTGTCAAAGAAAACTAAGAAATACAAATAAGAGGATAAATTTAATTTATAGAGTTAAGAAAAGAAATGAAAAGATACTATGAATTTATAAAGATGAAATCAAATGATTTTACAATATCTTTTCAATTAAGCAAAAAATTAACTGAGAATATAATTGTCCCCTAAAAAAAACTAAAAATATAGTTGTGTCAAAGAAAACTAAGAAATACAAACAGGAGGATAAATTTAACTTATATGAACTTTAAGTGTGATTTATTTTACACAAACACACACACAAATATATATATATATATATATATATATATATATATATATATATATATATATATATATATATATATTCAATGACATAATAATATGATTAGATCAAATACATGTGTGAAACAGTTTTACACTATCATCGTTGAACAATTAATCCTAGAAAAGATATTATATATTAAGAAATTGCAAATTCATTTAGATTTTAACATTTATACACATGAAAATATTTCTTTACTTAGTTGATATGAATTTTTTTTTTCCTCGAAAAAAAGAATTTTGTTTTCTTTGTCAAATTAACATTTCTTATCAACTAAGTAAAGAAATCTTTCAATGTGTATAAATGATTTGCAATTTTTTCAATAACCCCAATCCAACAAGCATAGAGATCTCTCTGTCACTCGTCATAGAGATTGTATTAATTTATGGCTGCTGCAACATCTAAGTTGGTAAGCACTAGTGCACGATCCAAATTCACAACTCCTAACTATATTTTTTTTAAGGGTTTCGTTAAGGAATCAAAAATGGAAAAATTTGATGACTTTTATGTGAAAAAAATTGCTTTTTGATGTTTCTAGGTGTTGAATGAACAAATCCAATTTTTTTTTTCTACTTTAAACTTCTTATAGGGCACTTGTTAAAATATCCCTATTCTCATTGCCAAAATGAAAATGAAATCAATAGTAACCATATTTATCAAATCAAACGACAAGAACAAAGAATGACTCCACTTTAAATGTAATCTCCTCCGTCTCATATAGAATTTCCGTCCCGTTTCACTTGCTTTCTTGTGCCGTACTACTCCTTTCAAGTTGCTCACGCCATAACCATCCATATGGACCCTTTCCATTTCTATC
Organism: Medicago lupulina; assembly: GCA_958299785.1. Lineage (NCBI taxonomy): Eukaryota > Viridiplantae > Streptophyta > Magnoliopsida > Fabales > Fabaceae > Medicago > Medicago lupulina. The sequence continues at coordinate 55,266,898 of OY283143.1, read as the reverse complement.
ACATAAGTCAAACTTTTTTTCAGGGAACATAACTCAAACCCTTGTTTTTCTTTTTCACACTTCATATCCTAGGCCCATCATTCAAATAGATATCAATAAATAGTATAATGTTTTGATTTAATTTGATTTTTACAAAAATAAACATGCTTATATAATTTCATTTATCATAATATGGTATATCATATTGTTTGCAAAATAAATAGCTAATCAAGTTAGTTATTTACTTATTTTGTCAAAAAGTTAGTTAATTATGTAATTGCTTGAAAATAATCTAAAAAATATTGGTGATAGTTTCACATATACTATATATACTAACATAAATGAAGAATATATGACAAAACTGATTCGTTCCTTAAAAAAAAATTATTCATGTATCTAACGTCTTAATATTTTGAATATAGACTCCCCCATCATAATTATCTCTTAAAAGTGAACAAAATTGAGGTTTATCACAACCATCCAATCAACCTATATAAAGAAATATCATGTCACATTCTGGTCAATCCCAAATCTCCATACTGTAAATATAAAAGCTTTAAATACGTAGACTAGTGGTATACCTAAATTTGCATCTCATCTCATGGTCATCAAATACCTAAAATTCAACTCTACAATTACATGGAGGATTCCTTCGAATATAAAATATGACGGACTGTATTATTTCCAAATATTTATTTGCATTCTTAATTCACGAGTTCACGTAATGCACCTGGTTTGTACTTTTCCTCGTTGTTTCTTAATTAAACGAAAGAAGTAGCAAATCTAGCTTTTTCAAAAAAAAAAAACAGTAGCAAATCTAGCTAAAGTGTCACATAAATGTTCATATTGGTGTGCATCAAACTAGTTTAATTTTACTTCTTTTTAGGCGGAACTAGTGTTATTTTATGTTCTGTGGCATTCAAATTTATCTGGATAATTTATAAAAAAAAAAAAAAAATTATCTAGTGTAAGTTTGGTTCCACATTTGGAGCAGCCAACATTAATTTTAAAAGTATAAAATCGATTTGCATATGTTTAGTTACTCTCAAGTATATAATTGATTTTACTTTCATAATTGCTTCTATCTTGAAGTTAGGTTTTGTAGCTTCAGAGTCTAAATGTGTTTTTTATGGTGAACCAATAAAACGTGCACTTATTGTAGGTAGTAACGGTACAGCTCAAGTTGCAAACGTTTCAGGTTCATCATTTCATAGCTAAAATTCCACGCTTTCACATATTTTAGACATCGAAGGTCGCTCGAGCAAGATCAAACGGTTAAAGTCAAGCTTAGTATTCTAATTTAAAATGTTAAAATAAAATCAACATTTGTAGCTCTTGAAGGAGCTAGGGATGTTGTTGAATCATACATGTTAACGATAATGTGATTGGGAGAGTCTGAATAAGTTAATAGATAGACTCACAATTTTCACGGGATTGTTTTTAAAATGTCTCAGAACTGAAGTCTGGTTTTATGGTTCAATTGGCTAAAAACGGTTTCAAGTTAATTTGCTTTAAAATTGATGACTTGAATTGATATGACAATTGAATTGAAACATCTTAAATGTAAAAGCACTTTAATCTAAAAGACAAAAATGTAAACGACTTGAAATCTAAATTCTAAAATTGAAAATGACTTGAATTGTAAACTTGTGAGTAAGTAGAGGAATATGAAAACAATGCTTTAAATTTAAAATGTGACGAAAAATCAAATTGCTTTGAACTTAAATTTACATAAAGTGAAAATAATTTAAAGGCAATGGAATATATACTTATAGTTCTAGAATGCTTGAGTTTGTTTCTGGTTAGAAAAAAGCTTCAGAAATTGAGTACTCAACCATATGTTTATATGTGAGAACTATTATTTATAGAGAAAATAAATTAAGTAACAACCCACTCTATTGACAAGCCAGGATTGTGACATATCTTTAGATACTATTTTAAACAGAACATGTGCTTGAAATCAACACACATCCTTGAAATTGTCTTCGTCATTTGGTATTATATCGGATTGGTATTTTAATACACCACATTTTGAATGATCATGTTCCTCACGAACCGTGTCTATAGGGAGAATGTGTGGTGGCTCGACATATCTACTAATTTTGATTTTGTCAACCGTTTCCTCGTCAAATTTGTGATTTTCTTCGAACCCTTCCATGTTTTGGTGAGCTCATGACTTGTTGCTTTGCCAAATTAGTGTGATTGTTGACTTTGGTTCTTTTCGTAAAATTATAAATTTTGACAGTATTTAGAGTGATGTGTCTTTTTGAAGTGATGTGTTCTAACACACCATATAAGAACTACTTCTCTATAGAAATCCAAAATCATTGATAAATTGGAAAATAGAAGAAATCCAATTACCAACATGCATTGGAGTATGGGTAGGATATGTTACGATAGAATCTTCAATCTTTCATTGAGATGAATTGCACATCTATGATTATTTATGGGTAAGAGGAGGTGAAAGTTTAGAGTGCCTTTTATAGTGCGACAATGAAAAATGAGTTTTGAGAAATTTTATATGAAAAAGGTACAATTTTGGTATTAACGTAAAATTTTAAGAAAATTTGGGTGTAATCAAAAATATAAAAATATATGATGTGTAATTAAAGTAGAACAAAAAGATCCAAGAGCATGAAGTATTGATATTAGTATTCTCATTTGGTAATACAAAAGGCATAATAATTTCAATTATCCAATAGATCTACAACTTTTTTTATCCGACAAATTCTACCAATTAGTCGTAGTTGATCACAAATTGATAGATTGAGTAGAACATGCAAAAGCTGGTCATCACTCATCCGAAGCACGTAAACAGTGTTTTTGAAAATTGTACATTGACATTGTGTCATTGATCCAAGGTTCAACCACATAATTCATAGAACCTCTTCAGCTGATTCATATTGACTCGTTCACAATTCACATGTGTTACTATTATAATTTTTTTAAAAAATAAGCTGCTGGATTCAATCCTCTAACTAAGAGTATGGAAAGAATGCAAGCCAATCACTATGACATCGTGAAAATAACTTATTGCCAACGCCCATATATATAAATCAACTTCTAGTAATTTACCAACCTACAATTTATCTTTATCTTTAGCTTGTATTTCAGAAACCAATTTTTTTATTTGGTCAATTCAGAAGCCAAATTTTAATCATACTAAAGAATGATATTTATTACTGCATAGTCTCTCTCTATCCTAAATTATGTCACATTTAAAAATAAAAATTTCCCAATTTTTTTTTAAGAGATTAAAATGCTACATACAACGACTATCCGACTATCTTTCCAGCACAAGATGTGTCAGAAAAGAGAGCCAAAATATACAGCAAACATTCAACAATATCAGACAAACATTAGTCAGTACCCAAACATAAAAAGGAGTTTTGTCACCAATTATGAAACTGGCGAGGAAAAACAACAATTTAGCTTTAAACCACCAAAATGATAGAAGCTTTTCTTCAAAAGTTGAAGTGGAGAATTTTCGTTGCCACAAAAAAGCCCATCATTTCTTTCCTTCCAAATCACCCAAGAACTAGCAAACCATATAAAAAATATGAAAGAACACCTTGATTTTGCATAACCTGAAGAGGTACCAAATCGAAGAAAATGTTCCATAAGGGTAGATGGATCCGCTGAATGGACACCTAACCAATATCTAACAAGTTGCCAAATCTGACCAAAATACTACATGCAAAAAATAAACGATTCTCTGATTCCTGCAAGCCACAACCACTAACACACAACTGAGACTCTTGAAGAACTACCCCTCTTCGGAATAAATTCACCTCAGATGGTAATCTGTTCTGCAAAAGCCACCAAGCAAATGCGGAAACCTTCAATGGGACATCCTTCCTCCTTAAGAGATCCACGGAAACGTAATCATGGGGGAGTCCTATTAGTGAGTAGGCATGGCAACAAAACCCATACACACGGGTACCCTCCTGAACCAAACCCAATTTAATTTGACGGGTTTTCCCCGCTTTGACTGGGTTTGAGTTTTCTCCAATTTCAAAATATGGGTATGGGACGGGTAACGGGGATATATGTGCCCACCCCGAACCCAAACCCGTCCCGAACGTAGAAAATCAATTTATTACCCCTCTTTTATAAATAGAAACCCAAGCCCTAAATCATTTCGCTCACGCAGTCAGGGTCTTGGTCTTTCATATGAAACTCACTTATCATAGTTCTCTCTTTTCTCCTTCCATATCTCACACTCTCGACATCTCTCTTCTCCATCACCATAACAATCGATCGCCATAATCTCTTTGTTGAATAATGCATTACAACATTGCATTCGAGGTTGAAAAATACTTCTATTTTTATTTAAAAATATCCAATGTGGGATGTGGATGGCGCACATATTATAAAATTCATATGCGACGGGTATTATTATTATTTTTATACATTTTCTAATGTATAGACCAAGTTAGTAGTCATTTGATTCAACTAGTGACTCAATGATTTAACGATAAGTGATCTAGTGGCTCGACCAAATCGTTTTTTTTTTTTTTTAACATTGCAATTATATAAATCAATAAGTTAAATGGTGTTGACCCTCTGATTTGCTTGAGAAAGGGTTATAGCAATTTGATGTTTGGTCAAGAGAGATTGAAAATGTTTTATCAACAATTGTTTCATCAAAAATTGAACTCCAATCTCGTGAACTATTAATCCTAAAGAAAACTCATTAATTGCTTGAGTTTAATCATTTGACTAGTATGATAATTTATTCAATCGGGACCAACATATAATTCAAAAATAAAATTAATCTATAAAACCATGGTAAAGAATATCTCTATTGTCATTGCCATAATGAAAATGAAATCAATAGTAACCATATTTATCAAATCAAACGACAAGAACAAAGAATGACTCCACTTTAAATGTAATCTCCTCCGTCTCATATAGAATTTCCGTCCCGTTTCACTTGCTTTCTCGTGCCGTACTACTCCTTTCAAGTTCCTCACGCCATAACCATCCATATGGACCCTTTCCATTTCTATCACATAAGGCAAACTTTTTTTCAGGGAACATAACTCAAACCCTTGTTTTTCTTTTTCACACTTCATATCCTAGGCCCATCATTCAAATAGATATCAATAAATAGTATAATGTTTTGATTTAATTTGCTTTTTACAAAAATAACTTTTTTTTTAGGATGGGGTGGCGGTGGCTCTCCCTTGCCACCCCCCTTTCCGCCACTGGACACCCTATTACTGTTGTTATGCCTATGATGAAAACGACTTCCTTTTTATGGAGATGCATAATTCTTGGATTGACGATGTTACTGAATTGAAAGATATGTGGGAGCTCGTATCATGTTTAAATTAGCACCTCAATATGTCGAGCGGTAGTAGCACACATGTAATTTTAGATCCCTTACATGTTAGTGTTAGTTTCCTCGAATGTCGTGGGGGTAGTTATTGTGCATCATCATCCCTTTACGTTGATGTGTAGGCACGTCGAGTTTTCTTTTTGTTCGGACTTTGTAATGGGTCTTATTTGCTTCTTTTTAAAGTGGATTTCCTCACTCTCTAGTTTTTAAGAGAATAGGACTCTGGTAATTTAGAGTTTGATGGTAAAATGACTATAATTTGGTTAAGAATTGTTCCATCCATAAAACAAACTGGATTTTTCCCGAATTATTCAAAATTTAGTGAAACTCGTTTTCTTATGAACTAACTTTATAATCTTAACCAACTAACAAGAAAAGCTGGCTCGCCAATTTCATATGTACAAGTTTTATTTGGATTCCACTCTCCTAACATTAGTTTGCATTCCTTCATATAAAACATTTTTTCCTTCAACAAATTTCCTCTGTCGGAAGTAATCATATTTGAGACTTGTCATATATAGTAAGGGTCGGTAGTCGAAATATGAATCTTGATTTTTCATGATGCGGTAGTATTGTCTGTTGAATATTTATTACATATGAATGACACATTATCATGACATCATAGACAATTCTTTATGTTCAAAATGCAATATCAAATGCCATTTTTCTTGGACTAAATCAAATGGCATGTTGTGTATTACTTACGAAAAAAATATTTGCATGTTGGGTATTTGTTCTCTTTTAATAATGGACCACAAACTCTTGATTTTCACACCCACGTACGACTATATATAGGTTATGATATTGCACACAATAAGTTTACAGATAAAGCTCTTCTAAAAAGTTTACAAATACAGGATAAAGTTTTATTGTTCGATATAAATGGCAAAAATAATACTATCATATGCTTCATCTCATGAGGCACTGGAAAATCACCATCATAGTGATACTTATCTAGCTTCTGATGAAGAAATACCCACAATTGATTATTCTCTATTATTATCTGATGACACTAATCACAGATCTATTGCCCTTGAATTACTTTGCCATGCATGTGAGGAATATGGGTTCTTCTATGTAAGTATTTCTTGATTAAGCTCATCTATTTACGGGGTGTGTATATATGGACCTCTCAAAATAAGTATAAATTAAGATGAACCTTCAAATTGTTTATTTAATTATTTATGTGATTTACCACAGCTTTAAATTAAGTTTGCTTATAATATTTTTTTTGAGGTGAAGTTGTTTTATAATTTTTGGTTTTAGAAAAAAATTGAGGATATATATATGTAATAAATCTATACAACCTTACATTTTTTTTATATAAACTACATTAATAAGTTAGTGATCGTGCTTGCCTACAAGAAAAATTTATAATCTACACAATTAGAGACAAAAAGTTGAACTTGGTCTTCAACTTTGATTATCAAACAATTATCCACAAAAATTCGAGACCAATTTCATGTTTTATTTAGTTACTTTTTTCTTAGAAATGATTTTTAGTTATATTCTCACTAATTCAATTTTTTCTATGTTTTTTTTTCTTTCACATAGTTACTTCTTCTGAATTATTCCAATTTTCTTCATCCAAATTTCATTATGTATTAGAAATCAATCCATTCAAAATTAAATTATTAATTAAAATTATTAAGTAAAAAACTAATTCATCATATGTCATGCGCAAAATGCATGTTTATCAATTAAAATTATTTTACATTTTTTTGTGTGTCAAAATTAAACTTATTTTAGTTTGGATAAAATCATATAACAAATTTTGAATATATGTGATGATCTATTTTTTATGCACCTGCAGCTGGTAAACCATACCATGCAAGATGATGTACTCAACAATGTTTTGAAACAAGTTTCAAATTACTTTGATCCAAAAACAATTGAGGAGAGAATGATCTACAGTAAAAAGGTTCCATCGGATAAAATCCTATGGGGCCTAAGTGCTGATGATGGGGAAAATAGGGAATATCTCAAAGTTATTGCACATCCTCAAGATCAAGCTTCTTCCAACCTAACCATTCTCAGGTGTACATATAATACTTAATTATTATTTTTTCTGACATATATGTTGATTAATTTGCAGATACATAACTATTATAGATCGTCACCACCGGATGAAATTTCGTCATTTTAAGTCTGAATGGTTAAGACAAAAATGTTTTACACTATATCCAATGATGTGTTGCCGTATCATTTAACTAATATGATCCTTAACATTCTTTTTACTTGTTAAATGACGTGACAATGCAAAAGAAGTTTACACCGACAACGCATTTAAATGAAACTCATTTTCTTATTTCCCCGTTATTTCAAAAACATTTAGTAGTGCATAAAAAAAATCAATTATAGTACTGTTTTATTAATTTCCTGTACTTTTGGTCCTTTTGTGCATCAGCAAAATTATAGAAGACTATAACAAAGAAATGAGAAAGATTGTAGTTGGATTAGCAAGAGCAATGTCAGAAAACTTAGGGTTTGATGAAAGCTACATAGAGAAAGCATTCAACATGAAGTCAGGGTTTGATGTAATGGCCATGAATCTTTATCCACCAAATTCTAAATCCAAAGGTGATATTGGTCTCCCTAACCACACTGATCCTGGCTTTGTTGTCACCCTAGTGCAAGATGTAAATGGGGGTCTTCAAATCCTATCCCACAAAGGAAGATGGATTAATGTTTATATTCCCCATCATGCTATACTCATCCAGCTTGGTGACCATCTTGAGGTATTTTTATTGAAATTAATTTCCTTGATTTGTCTAATTTTTGTTGATCTCATTCCACCAAAAAATATTGGATCACACAACTCTGAAATGAACAACATTTCATATTAGATAATAAAATGAGTAATATATTTTTTGAATAAACTATTGGAACAAGAGAAATAAATATTTATAAACGTGATATTAATAATCACTTTACAAATCATATATGAGATATAAGCTCCTTCTCTTAGGGTTATAAGGACAAACTTTTACCATTGAGCTAACAACCCAATATTGTCTCAAAATGAATGTCATCCCTTTCAATTCTAAATGCAATAACATTTTTTTCAATTTTATGTTTAATTAATACAACTAGCATCATTTTCAAATCATTATCTTCAATTTTAATTTATGGACATGGTAAATATATCAATATTTTGTTTTTTATTTTATTGGTTAAGTACATAGCCTGATCACAAGAATTTCATTTTAAGGTGAATAAATGAGGAATTCGTGATTTGAACCCCGACCCCTATGTATATATAATGCAATCTTTCTAACAAGTTAATTATGCTCACGAGGGACAAAGATCTCAATAGCTTATCATGTTTAGTAAAATTACTGCTTTTTCTTTGATTTACTTATGCAATCTTTTAATGGGTGAAATGATCAAATTAGAACATTCAAATCTGATCTTTAACTTTGGGCTTTTGAATAATATTAAATCCTTCTTCTCTTGTTAATCCAACTAAAAAAATAACTTGTTTTTGATTGTGTAGATCTTAACCAATGGAAAATATAAGAGCCATGTCCATCGAGTTATTGTTAACAAGAACAAGGAGCAAAGGATCTCTGTTGTTACCCTTCATGGACCTTCGTTAGACAAATGCATTGTCCCAGGTACAGAATTTGTTGATGATGAAAATCCACAGAATTACATTGGAATGACCTATAAAGAATCCTTGAAAGCAAATGGGGGCAATGAGATCGGGGTGCAATCATCACTTGAACAAATTAAGATAGTGTAATTAATGATATAATTACACACTCTCCTAGTCCTCACATACCCCATACAGGATCAGTGAAAATAAATAACATTTTACTTGCTTAATTTACAAAAATAATGTATCAAAAAGTTTGTTCATCCATATATCCGTTGTACATTGATATCCATTCGTTATTCTAGGAAGGAAGTAGCAAAGTAGCAATAAACTCCACTTTGTGATGATTTGTATAATTACAATATTGAAAAATTCAAAGTACTTGTATTATATATATTTTGATATATTTTTGCATTTGTTTATGTTTGCATCGGAAATCAGTATAGATGAGAATTTTATCCTATAAGTTTATTTGCATGTTATTTAAAATAGAATCTGCAAAAATCATTTTCCTTCACAAAGTCATCTCACCGGTCACCACCTCTACAACTAACCTTTCAAATGATGATTTCCTTCTACAGTACTACTCTGAAACACTCTTGGTCAAGCTACATGCTTGTGCTAGAATTAGTTCTCTATTAATATATTTTGTATTTTTTATAAAACACAATTTAAATTGAATTCCAAGTACCGCAAGTGTAATATACAAATCAATAATCATATGAAAGAATGTTTAAAAAAAAAAAAATCATATGAAAGAATGAAATCATATGGCATAGTGCTTTAGTGTGTTTTAATTTCATTTATCAAGGGGAGAATCGATTCCATCCCTTGAAAAAAAACCAATTTCTCTCATTTTATGATAAGTAGACATGACAAAGGTTTTAAATAACCGTCACGGTCAAGTTCGCGATCGCATGTAGGATTTCACGATTTTGGTAGTTGTTGATGTTGCGTTACTGATTGCAGTCGTCGCGGTGTGAATTGATCACAACATTGCACAACTCTTACATAATGTATAATAACTTAAGTTAGAGATAGATTTGAAATTCTATGCTTGAAAAGGAGCCTAAAAGAGATAACATAATGTAATTTATGCTTAAATATATACTAAAAATGTGTTTTTAAACCATGATTTTACTATTTAGATTTGTTAACCGATTTAAAAAGTTCGTTTTTGGATTGACTAGTGACCAATTTAAAATGTTCTTTTTTATACGTTGGCTGAATATTCAATTAACAAGTTCCATTTTTCATATCATCTAAACTAATGATGCAAAATGGCTTAGATCGGGCTCCCCGCAAGTGGGCGGTGGGATTGGTTCCCTTGGATTAGTCGGTCCTTGGATCGAATACCGAGTTTTTTTTAAAAAAAATGATACAAAAAAAAAATATACTCTATCCGTTTCAAAATATTCATTGTATCCAACCATTGCACAAATGTCAATATAGCACTTTGACCATTAATATCTTTAATTATATATAATATAAAATTATAAAAATTTAATATTTTGAAAATATATTCATCGGACAGATCAAACAACATCTTACATATTTCTTTAAAAAAAATAAATTTAAATGCTAACATTTGTATTTATATATTAGTAAAAAGGGTTAAATATGTTTTTAGTCCATATAAAATTGGGACCTTTCAAGTTTAGTCCTTACTTAATTTAGTTTTTTTAGTCCCTAATTTTTTTTTTCTGCACTGAGTATTAGTCCCTACTAGATTCAAATTTGTTTAACTTATGGTTAAACTCTTAAGTTTTTGAACAATTTTTTGCAGACATGTTTAGTACATTACTAAATGTTCCTCAGCAAAAAATTATCGCAAATTTTCATTTCTACATCCAGATTTTGTTACTTTTTATCTTTAACTTTTATCGTTTTAAAAAATTTATATTTAATTTGTTTTATGTTAGCAAATTCTAAATTTTACCCATTAACTCCTAGTCTCCATTTTTAATTAGCAAAGGAACGATTCCAATCTAGAATCAATGAATTATTATTATTACTGCATGTGATGTGAGAATATTCTAATTGCAAGTATACATTAATTTATAAGACGACATGCACAACTGCATGCCTCAAAGAAGGAAAAAAAAGCCAGCATGCATATTATACGTGTGAGTGGGAATGGGAATATACATTTTTTTTTTTTAAGGAGGGAATATACATTGTTGTTGAATAAAAAATTATACTCATCACATTCATATTAATTGTCACATTGATAATGTCCCGTTTTGGTTTGAGCTTATTTTGAGTTTATGAAAAATAGTTTACGTAAATAAATAAGCTTCTATTTTAATTTATAAACTCTCACTAATAAAAATTGTATCCTCATAAACTACCTTAAAAACTTATAAATAATACATAAAAACTTATTTATTTGCATAAGCTGTTTTATATAAGCTCAAAAATAAGCTAATACAAACTGGCCCAATATTTGTTTATCGTATATTATTTGTTATTTTAGAATATTAATTATATCTTTTCACTTATAGTTTTACTTATGTATCTTAATGCAATAATTTTTCTATTAACTTTTTTACTGATAAAATCATGTTAGTTAATATAACTTATTTTATCATTTGTCAAAAAAAAACTTATTTTATCATAAAAAATATGGTTAAATATAATTTTGGTCCCCCTAATTTTATTTTTTTTGGTTTTAGTCACCATAATTATTTTTTTTTGGCCCTCAAGAGTTCTACATCACCATTTCTGAAAGCATATGCAAAACTTTTGGGGGAACAAAAGTCGAAGGAAAATTTTATAGGACTAAAATGAAAATTTAAAATATTTATAGAGATAAAAAATATATTTAACCGTAAAAACAAATACACCAAATTAGATTTCTTAAAAACAATACATAAGTTTAAACAACATTTTTGATTATTATCTCAAAAAAAAAAAATTAATATGAAACAAGAGGGATGGATATACTTTTTCGATTATTATCTCATATGTACAAAGTTTCAACCATTGTTTATTGTTGTCTAATCTCTGCGGCCGACCTAATCAAACTGAAGGTCCTATTTAAATGTTTAAAATGGAACCCTAATAAAAATTTGTTTTTTGTTTATTTTTTAAAAGAGACATCCTCTATTTAAATTTTAAGTAACATTTGACAAAACACAATTATTTTTTAGAAGAGACATCCACCATTGTTTCTTGTTTAGCTTTTACCTATGGATAAAACGGTATGTATATTCAAAACTAAACATACAACTTGGATAATAATAATGAATTTTTACTACAAACCACTAGAGTACCAGCTTAGCTTAGAATATCCTTCCCTTTGTCTACTGGTGTATGGATTTATTGCCATTATATATTTTTCAATGTTAACTTGTTAAATTATCAATTAACTTCCTCTCTTAAATAACTAACCGAAAAATCTGGCTCGTCAATTTTATAGAAGTTTTATTTAGATTCTAAGTACTTACCCAACATTAGTTTGTCCTTAGAAGTTTTATTTAGATTCTACGTACTCACCCAACATTAGTTTGTCCTTTTTAAAAAAATGTATTATCAAATTCCATGTTGTGTATTTACCAAAAATATATTGGCCATGTTGGTTTTAATGGTCTTTATATAATGAGCTATAAACTCTGGTATTCCACACCCACGCCTATAAATATGCAAATGATGTACTGCATATATATTATCAGATAACAAATAATTTTATTGTTCTTCACTTTTCTTTTTGGTAGAATTTTTTTTGCTCTCTTGATATTTGTAATGGCTCAAATAGCATCATTTGTATCCAAATTACACTCTTTCCAACCGGAATTTAGAGGTACCCCGGTTTATTTTAATGCTTCATCTCATGAGGCATTGGGAGAACACCACCATACTAGTGATAATAATTATCTAGCTTCAAATGAAGAAATACCCACAATTGATTATTCTCTATTATTATCAGACGACACTGATCAAAGATCTATTGCCCTTGAATTGCTTGGCCAAGCATGTGAGGAATATGGGTTCTTCTATGTAAGTTTTTTTCCAACGATCGAGCACAACTTTAAGCGATAGTATTTAAATGATATTTTTTTGATAGTATTTAACTAACTATTTAAACGATATTCTTTTCATAAATATATGTTTATGTTTATGTCATATACCTGCAGCTAGTAAACCATCACATGCCAGATGTTGTACTCAAAAGTATTTTGAAACAAGTTTCTGATTACTTTGATCCAACAACAATTGAGGAGAGAATGGTCTACAGTAAAAATGGTTCATCAGATAAAATCCGATGGGGCTTAACTGCTAATGATGGAGAAAATAGGGAATATCTCAAAGTTATAGCACATCCTAAGGATCATGTTCATTCCGATCCAACAAGTCTCAGGTATATATACACATTAAGTGTATCAATTATATATTTTTTTCATGCATGACAAATAATCCTAATTAAGTATATTAATGAATCCTTATTTGTCAGCTTTGATTGACTTCCAAAACTGCAATTAAGTCTTTAAGAAATATAATTTTCACAATTTGTGTAATTTAACAATGAAATTATTGATGTGCATCAGGAATATTATAGAAGAATATAACAAAGAAATGAGAAATATTGTAGTTGGGTTAGCAAGAGCAATGTCAAAAAACTTAGGGTTTGATGAAGACTACATAGAAAAAGCATTCAACATGAAGTCAGGGTTTGATGTAATGGCCATGAATCTTTATCCACCAAATTCTAAAGCCAAAGGTGATATTGGTATCCCTAACCACACTGATCCTGGCTTTGTGGTAACCCTAATGCAAGATGTAAATGGGGGCCTCCAAATCCTATCACATAAAGGAAAGTGGATTAATGTTAATATTCCTCATCATGCTATACTCATTCAGCTTGGTGATCATCTTGAGGTACTTTTATTGAATTTAGTTTCATTCTCCTAGCTATGTTGGAAACTAATGTCAAATGAATGATATCATTCGATAATAAAAAAAACAAATTATTGATATTATAGACACATGCATGACAAATCAAAGATAATGATTATAAACAATTTTTTCATTATACTAACTATTTACTTTTCGAATAGTCAATCCATTAACTTAAGTCTTTTGAATAATATTAATTAAAACATCCTCACTAATGATTAATTTTATTTTATTGTAGATCTTAACCAATGGAAAATATAAGAGCCATGTCCATCGAGTTATTGTAAACAAGAACAAGGAGCAAAGGATCTCTGTTGTTACTCTTCATGGACCTTCGTTAGACAAATTCATTGTCCCAGGTACAGAATTTGTTGATGATGAAAATCCACAAAATTACATTGGAATGACCTATAAAGAATCATTGGAAGCAAATGGTGGCAATGAGATTGATGTAGAGTCATCGCTTGAGCAAATTAAGCTAGTGTAAAATTTTATAATAATTAGAAGTTGTAATAAATAAATACTATTTTTATATAAACTCTTATATATTGAACAAGAGATCGTGTTGAAAAGAGAGTGAGAGAGGATATTACATATAGCTTAGTGATAAGATATTAGTCTTGTAATATATATAGAGTTCAATCCCTTGTAGATGGTTGTAAAATAACTTTTTGTGTAACTTAATAAATAATGATTTAGTATGTTCTCACTGTTGGGATTTAAAGAAGGTTTATTTTTATTTTTCTTTCAAAATTTTAATCCTCTTAGCGGAATAAATTTCGATGAACGAATCTTCATTAAATCATTAATCACAAATCAAACAACAACTTGTAAGGATTCATTTGTTTGACTCTTGAAGCGTAGATCCTTTGTTGTCGAACTCAAAGAGCGAGTGATCACGAGTACTGCTCTATGACATCACCTCTACTCAGTCCACACGAACAACTTCCTTGACTCAATGTTGAAAATTGCCTTGGAAATTTGTGATTGAAGAAACAGAGGAATCGCGACACGTTTTCATAGGCATGTCACGATTTTGCATTGCAGTGAGCATGTTTTGGAGAGTGTCCAATCGTGACAAGCTTTTATCCATAGATTATCACTACCTTTGCTCCACACATCTTTGTATTTTTCATTGGTGTGACTTTTAGACGGATTCACAACAATTGGCGCCCACTGTTGTAACACCCCGTTCTCCCACAACGAAATTTTAATATAAATAATCAGAGTAAATTAACAACGGAGCATTACACTGCTTTTAAAAAAAAATCTTAAATAGAAAATAAAACTATTTAATTTCAACAACATATAATCTCATAAACTGCAGCGGAAATTTTCTTTTAAAATTGTCATCAACTTCCAACAAATCTTGGCACAAAGGCCTCAACGGTACAATATTATCCAGCATAATTAAATCTCAACAACATTGTTTCAAAATTTGATACATAAAGGAATGAATAAACACAACGACGTTTCCCATCCCGTTACGTATCAGAGCCCTAAGACACTTGAGCTAGACAATCCTACTAATCTTCGATACCTGCAAGTTACCCATACGAAGAGCAACATTTTCAAGCAGAAGGGGTGAGATTCACAAACAACAATAATATATATATATATATATATATATATATATATATATATATATATATATATATATATATATATATATATATATATATATATAAAACTCATCAATTTGAATTAAAACACAACAATCACAACAACAATCATCATTAAGCTCATATTTACATGGCAGCAACGGATATGGAGGTTGACTAAAACTATTTAATAGGTGTAAAATGCCGTTGTTATAGCTCCAAAATCTATAGCATCAAGCTAATTTTCCGTTGGTATAAGCTATTGGGACGACATTCTTGCCGTTGGTATAAGCATAGTATCCTAGACAGTAGCAGGTGGGCGTTGGTATAAGTTTTATGACCTATACCAACGGCTTTTGAGATCTTTACCAACGGTTTCTGCCGTTGCTAAATGGCAAGTTTCTTGTAGTACTGCTTACATTCCTAATGACCTTGCTTTGTCTATTCTTTCCAAATTGCCTCTCAAATCACTCAAACGATTCACATGTGTTAAAAAATCATTTTTCCTTTAATTTCAAAGCCCTGATTTTATGAACATGTTTCGCACCAATTTCATATCCAAACACAACGAAGACAGTGAAAACACACGTCTCATCCTAAAGGAAAAGACACAAATGATTCCCTTTCCCTACACCTTATGCACATTTTCTTGTGAGAAGTTGGAGGATGGGGAGAGATTAGATTGTCCACCTCCATTTTACGAAGATGACTTGGGAATTGAGATTTTGGGTTTTGCTAGTGTTAATGACACTCTTTGTCTCTACCATGGCAATTACCATGACACAAAAATTGTGTTGTGGAATCTTGCTACCACAGAATTTAAGGTTGTTCCGCCTAGCTTTCAACCGTATGACAACATTGAGTTTAAGGTACCTCCTCTGGCATTTGGTTATGATCGTGTTAGACATGACTATAAATTGATCCGGATTGCGTCTTACCCCTTAGACTTTGAAGATAATTGGGTTGAATTACCTGATAAGGATAGCAATTTGTGGGTTGAGGATTATGATCACACTGTTTGGGATAGAAAAGTAGTGATGATGAATGACCCTTTCTGGGAGATATATAGCCTCAAAAGTAACTCTTGGAGGAAAATCGATGGCATTGAGACGCATTCTAATTGGCCAGATTTTGATATGGTGAACTTGAATGAATTTTGCCATTGGTTAGGCTCATCTAATGATGTTGTGTCATTTGACTTTATCAATGAGATATTCATTGCCACAACCTTACCCTCAGTTGGCTATAAAAGGTGCAGAGAAAGTAAATCAATTTTACTCAGGCTGAAAACGTACTTGGCAGGGATACATGGGTCTATTGCTTTCATCTCCAATATTGTGGTGACACGTTCTTATCACATATGGATTTTGGGTGAACTCGGTGTTAAAGAATTGTGGATTAAACTCTTTGTTGTTAATGCACCTTGCAGAATGCATCCTTTTGGGGCAGGCATAAAGAGCTTTATATTCTTTAGAAAATTTAATGAAGAGATAGCTTGGTATGATTTAAGTACCCAAAGGACCGAGGAGATCAAGGTTAAAGGTGAGTCAGCTGTTGGGTTGCAAATTATAGTTTACAAGGCAAACCTTCTTTCTTTTGAAGGAATTAATATTTAATGTATTGGTAGTTTAATTTTCATTTGATTTTACCCTGCAATGATTTTTTAATAATTTTATCCCGAAAAGAACTATTTCTATTCTTTTATGACCAAAAATTTGTTTAGTCTCCTCATCAAAAAATTTAAAAAGCATATCATATGACAACAACTACATCATACGCTTTTGAAATTTATCAAAGCTAGAATAGTATGCTAAGGAAAATTTGTTGCAGGTGAATTTCAGTTACGCCATAAAATACTTTAAAAAATTATAAGACGGTGTTATATTCTTTACCAAAAACATAAAGAGGAAAAGAAAACGTAAGTTAGTAATTTACTTAAAGCCTCTGTTATCCTCTTGTTCTGTGGAGGGAATTTCTCGTCACATCTTGATAAATTTCTTCTTCATAACATAATATGTAAGACGGTGTACATTTTTGTACCAATTTCTGTTCAATTAGAATTAAATAAGCTAAGAAACCGAATCTACACAGCATAAAACTACAAACCAATTTTAAACGATGCATAGGTCATTTTTTCACACTTCGCGTATATTATTGAGTCAATATGA
Organism: Medicago lupulina; assembly: GCA_958299785.1. NCBI lineage: Eukaryota > Viridiplantae > Streptophyta > Magnoliopsida > Fabales > Fabaceae > Medicago > Medicago lupulina. The sequence goes on along the minus strand of OY283143.1, from coordinate 55,249,312 downwards.
ATGGTTAACCCAAAATAATATTAGTTCATTTGCTTAAAAAATGAGAGAAGAAATACATCTAATTATGACTACTATGGCCAAACAGAGTTATTTAACTCTATCATGAAATCGTTCGGTTAGACATAAGTATATCATTCTATTACAAAAATTATGAGATCTATAGTTTCCTAACTATAGAACATTGATACATAACTTCTCTACCATTCCAATTTCTACATTTATATTGCCTATTGGATAACAAACTAAAATATTATGTATCACTCACAACATAAAGCATTCGGGTAGCATATTTAAGGGTTTGAAGTGTGATGATTCACTTTGTTTCTCTTGTGACTGTTTTCAAATTATAAAAAATAAGATAAAGCAGGCCATATGAAAACAGATTCTTCACACAAAGTTAATTAGTTCAAAAGAATGAATATAAGGCTATAAATTTAATTCAGTTTGTTAAAAAAAACACATCATTTCATCAAAGGAGAATATGAAAAATCTTTCTTTCTCCTATACTTGATAATCAATAAATTATTGGCAATTGACAAACAAATATATATAACTTGATATCATTGTTAATAAACCACTTTGCTAAATGCTTTGAGATTAGCTATACAAAACAATTAATTATTCATTTGTTCCAAAGGAAGAAGGTTTTCCTTATAAACCACAACCATCCAAAAATTCGACTCTGCCTCAACCCAAACGTCTTCGATCGTTTGGGTACTTAAATCAATTAGGGCTAGCTCAAAGTAATTTTTTATACAAAAATAATTTTTTTTGGTCCAAACCCAATAGGATGCATGACGCTAGTTAAAGGTCCAATAGTAAAGAGTTTAGTCCATGATTCCTTGACACTGAGTTCACCCAAAATCCATATGTGATTTTGTCAAACTAAAATGACCTATTTGAAATTTTTGAAACTTAAAGGACTAACTTAGGAATTTTGTCAAACTAAAAGGACCTAATTGAAACTTCCAAAACTTAAAGGACTAACTTGGAAATTTTGTCAAACTAAAAGAACCTATTTGAAACTTAAAGGACTAACTTAAGAATTTTGTCAAACCAAAAGGACCTAATTGAAACTTCCAAAACTTAAAAGACTAACTTGGGAATTCTGTCAAACTAAAAGGACCAAAACTGGTATTTGGCCTAATTTTTATCATTAACTTAAAAAGTTGTTAGAAATGGAATTGGGTCTTCCTCTCTTCTATTTTTGTTTTTTAACCCTTGTTTATTGTCAGATCCTAACAGTAGTAAAATGCTTATTTTCTTAATTAAGTTCTTTTAGCGGAATCTAAGTATGAATATAGGGCTTTTTTTAACTCATCTTAAGGGAATCCCTGCAATTGTAACTGGATGCATTGCTGGGACATTAAAATTAAATTTCACAAATACATCACGAAGTTTTAAGCGTTATTTTCTTAAATCAAATAGACAATACATGAACTGATGATTTACCGATTTAATTTCAACAAAGATATTCAATGATTCTGTAATCGTCGTTACACATCTTAATCAAACCAACGTAATCTCGAATCGAGCAAGGCAATATAACCCTGCAACCCTTTTAACCCATATACTTTTATTTACTTTGAAATTAGTTATGATAATTACCGAGTTGAAAGAAAATCTGTGTAGAGACGATAAACTTACTAGTTTATTACTCCTTTTGGGGAGAGATTCATGGGGTTGGTAAACACATGAGTGAAAAGTAATTTGTGAGCAACTTGGGTGAATCTTGAGAAACCAAAAGTGAATATCTTTAGGAAATCAAAAGCTAAGGGTTGATTACTTTTGGGGGTAAGATTCTAGAGTCAGGAGTGTCTTATTCATGGGAAGAAATTGAGAAATGGGTAGAAATTAGGTTTGTACTTGGAGGGCTTGCTGAAGCTAATTTCTTCTAACCCTTTTTAATTTCTTTGTAAAGAATTCATTGATATTAAAGTAGAACGATCTCTCTTCCCCATAGTCGATCATTGTTTGACAGAACTGGTAAACAACTATTTGGTATTGTTCTCTTTTCTATACTCTTTATCTTGTTTATTCTTTGGTTCGATCGTGTCTTTGCTTTACACTTGGTTGCTAGATCGAATCAAGATATGTTGTTTTTGCTTGTGGTTATTTTGGTTATTAGTTGACAATAATATTTGCTCCACACATCTAAATTTATTTGATGTGAGATTTGGAGTTACCGAATTCACAAGAGTCTTGCTATCTGATAAGTGCTCAAAAGTAGTATATTTTATGTGATAATTCAGGCATTTTAGTGACTTGTTTTGCAAGTTGACTAAGGAAAAGCTATGATTTGTTGGAATTTTGCCTTTTATGCTTTACATGCCTTATTCTCCTCAATTTGTGCAGGAAGGAGACAAGCAAGGACTTAGAATGTGGCCGAGTCAGGCAAATCTCGCTTGAAGCGACTTCATCTCGCTTAAGCAAGATTCGGACAGAGAGCTCCATTGGATTTCGCTTTTTGCTCGCTGATATCTCGCTCCTGAAGAAAGGTAATCTCGCTTAAGCGAGATAATTTCGCTTAAGCGAGATTTGGACAGAGAGCACCTGAACATCTCGCTTTTTGCTCGCGTACATCTCGCTCTTGAAGAAAGGAAATCTCGCTTACGTGAGATAATTTCGCTTAAGCGAGATTTGGACAGAATGCAACCTGGGCATCTCGCTTTTATCTCGCGTCCACTGCGCTCATCAAAACACAGCATCTCGCTTGAAGCGACTTCAGCTCGCTTACGCGAGATTTGGACAGAATGCATCAGGAGTATCTCGCTTTCATCACGCTTCCATCTCGCTTCAAGCGAATTTCATCTTGCAACAGGATAGGGATCTTGTGTCGACTCCTCATTGGCCAGATTCAGATTTTTAAGCATTTCGCTTAAGCGAAGTACATCTCGCTTAAGCGAGATTGGACGAATTCAGACAATATAAATAGTTTTCTCTTTTCTTTCCAAGGACCAACTACTGTTTTATTGATAATTTTCTGGTTTTAGAGGGAGTTTAGGGTATTTCTAGAGAGAGAAACAAAGAGCAAGGTAGTTAGGAGTAGATTCAAGCCAAGATTTGTTGAGACATCATGGATCTTGTCATTGAATCTTCATCTTTTCTCCAACTTTTGCAAAGCTAGCATAGACATATCTAGCTACCTCTACTCTTGTGATTTTGAGGTATTCAAACAAGCTATTATGTAATCATTTGATCTTTTAATATATGGTTCTAGCTATTTATTCAATATTGTTGTTATTCTTGCTTTCAATGTTTATTGAGATTTAAAATGTTATGGATACATGCTTTTAAACCTAGAAATAGAATAACAATCTATCTTAAGTTATCACTCTAGACATAGATGTTAATATTTGATAATCACTTGTAATCTAGAACTTAATGCTTTTGGGTAATTTAATCGGTTGGGAAATCGTCGATTAAACTACCCAATCGACTTCGTGATCGTTCAAATATTTGGGAAATCGATGTTTAAACGGTTCCGTAGAAATAACAATATCATTTGGACACGAATAATATTAATGAGTGATTGTGATAATATCGTTTAAAGAGCTAGAATCCGTTAATCGGTCGGAAGATTGCAGTTGTTACGCTTGGTTGATATCTCTGATCACAAGCGAAATAACCCTATCTCTTCTCGTTTTACTTTTATGTCGAATAGAAAATAGTTTTACACAAACAAACAAATTATACCCAAACCCTTAACATGATAAATGGCGTTTAAATGGTTATGATATACGCAACTCTCTGTGGATACGACCCTATTATACTCACGTATAGTTAGGTAAATGACATGTAAAAATCTTACATCAAAATGGCGCCGTTGCCGGGGAGTAGCGGAATAATATCATAAGTATCGAAACAATTTTGTCATGTTAAGCAAATTTTGCACAAAATTCTTTATTGTATATATATACACACATATCATTCATTAGCCCTTTTATTGCTAACCACCTGGTATAGTCTTTTTGAACTTTGTATATGCGAGGTACCGTTTCCAAAGAACAGCTGCAGTTTGATCCAGAAATCGAGAAAACAGCTCGTAGAAACAACGCTAGAAAAAGGGAAGAAAGGAGATTAGCTAGGCTGCTCAAGAGGGAACCTCTGGTTCTATTTCTACCCCTTCTGGTTCGGTTCATAAGGTATCATCTAGGGAGTCTCCACACTCTTCCGCACCATCATCTCCGAGAAGTGAAAGAGCTGTAATCATGGAACTTGAAGATGGTGAACCTCAAAATGCATTACCGTGTTGGGTTAGCCCAAGGAGGCTTGCTCGTCTTGGAAACCAAACTATCAAGCAAGTTGAGATGAAATCGGGAACAATCCAATTGGTGAATCAACATCCTTTTTTCGGTCTCGATCATGAAGACCCATACAAACATCTCACAAACTTCTATGGTATAACCGGTACACTTGGAATGAAAGAAGATGAGGAAGAGGCTATGTTTACAAGATTGTTTCCTCATTCATTGATTGGGAAAGCTAAAGAGTGGTACTTGGATCAATCAACTGATTTGATGAAGGATTGGAATGAATTGGAGAAAGCTTTTCAAGAAAGGTTCTTTCCGAAGAACAGGCATCTAGATGCTAAAACTGCGATTACAACATTTTTTCAAGGTTCTAGCGAGTCACTTTGTGATGCATGGGAGCGTTACAAGTCTTTGTTGAGGAATTGTCCAAAGCACGGTTTTGATAATCAAATGCAAATATACCTCTTTCGCCAAGGACTTCAAGGTGAATCCAAGACCATGTTAGATGCATCCTCAGGTGGATCTTTAATGATAAAAACTCCAGCGGAAGCCGTGAAGATCATAAATCAAACGGCACTCAATTCTCGCAAATCTTCTCACAATAGAAATCCTTCACAAAGGAAAGCCGGTATTCTTGAACTGGAGTCTAGTGATGCGGTGTTGGCACAAAACAAAATCCTCACTCAACAGATGGAAGCAATGCAAAAAGAAATGAGAGCCATGCCCAAACAAATCCTAGAGTCATTCCAAAAAGAAGGTGGTTTGTTACAAGTAAACGCTTGTGAGTTGTGTTTGGGTGACCATCCCACCGGTTATTGTCCACCACCATTTCAAGAAGAGGTAAACTTTGTGGGAAACCAACAAAGGCCAAACCAACCACAAGGGCAACAAGCCGGTAGTTCAAGTCAAGGCCAATATCCGGGTAATTCCAACCAAGGGAGATATCCGGGTAACAACAACTTTCCAAGAGGAAACCAATATAGCCAACCATGGAGAGCACCACCCAACTACTATTATCCACCGCCACCACACTACTACCAACAACCATACAACAACCAATACCAATATCCACCACAAAATAACCCACAAATTCGCCCTCAAAGCACGGATGAAACCTTGAACCAATTCATGCAAATGTCTATGGCCAACCAAAAGAACACCGATGCTTCTATCAAAGGTCTCGAGACACAAGTGGGTCAATTGGCTCAACAAATGGCTCAAGCTAATCAACCGGGAGGAGCATTCACCGCCAATACACAACCGAATCCAAAAGAGCATTGCAAAGCTATAACAACAAGGAGCGGTAAAGTGATTGGTGAGGGGGTAGGTGATGATATTGAGGTTAAGAGGAAGGTTATTGAAGAAGTTGAAGAGGAGGATGATGTGGTAGAGCTAGAGAAGGAAGTAGAGTTAGAGAATAAAGGAGATTTAGTTGAAAATGAAAAAATAAAAAAAAAGGGAGTAGTTGAAAAAGATGAGATGAAAGGAAAGAAGAAAGAAGTTGAGAAGAAGGTGGCGGCTCAACACTTACCTTATCCACATGCTCCATCAAAGAAAGACAAAGAGCGGCAATACTCAAGGTTTCTTGAACTCTTCAAGAAGTTGCAAATTGACATTCCATTCTCGGAAGCCTTGGAGCAAATGCCAGCTTATGCGAAATTCATGAAAGATATTCTTTCCAAGAAAAGGAGAATTAACGATGAAGAAACCATCCAACTCGATGCTAATTGTAGTGCTATCATTCAATGGAGGTTGCCAAAGAAAGAACAAGATCCGGGAAGAGTCACTCTACCGGTAGCTATAGGCACTACCAAGGTTGGTCAAGCATTACTCGATCTTGGTTCAAGCATAAATCTCATGCCTTTGTCCGTTGCCAAAAGAGTTGGTGACTTATGTATCAAGCGGACTGGGATGACCTTGCAATTGGCCGATAAAACTCTCGCAAAACCATTGGGAATGGCCGAAGATGTGCTAGTCAAAGTTGATAAATTTGTGTTCCCAGCGGACTTTGTGGTGATGGATATCGAGGAGGATGAGGATGTACCTATACTCTTGGGAAGGAATTTCATGCAAACGGCCCGGATGATGATCGACCTCGATGATAATATCATGAGGGTTAAAGTTGATAAGTTGATGATGAAGTGGTCACTTTCAACATTCGTAAAGCCATAAAGCACTCAAAAGACAAGGGCGCATGCTTTAAAATGGATGCAACCGAAGAAGTTATCATGACCACTCGGAAGCAATTTCATAACCGAACACCCCTTGAAAGTGTTTTGACGGACGTACTTAATGCCATAGGCGATGAAGAAACAAGAGAGATTGAAGAGTGCTTAAAGGAGCTAGAGTCCTTGAAGGAAATTCCCCCTCATCAAGCTAAACTAGAAGAGTTGAAAGAGGAGTCCAAGGAAGAAGCCAAAGTTGATGACACCAAGATTGAATTAAAAGTTCTACCATCACATTTGAAATATATGTTCCTTGAGAATGATGGTACCAAACCGGTGATCATTAGTAGCTCCTTGTCCGTCAATGAAGAAACAAAGTTGGTGGAAATTTTGAAGGCCCATAAAGAGGCGATAGGGTGGAAATTATCCGATTTGAAAGGGATAAGTCCATCTTATTGCATGCACAAGATAATGATGGAAGAGAACTTTAAACCGGTAGCACAACCGCAACGCCGCTTAAACCCTACAATGAAAGAGGTGGTGTGCAAGGAAGTGGTGAAGCTACTCGAAGCCGGCATGATTTATCCAATTTCGGATAGTGCTTGGGTTAGCCCGGTTCAAGTAGTTCCCAAGAAAGGAGGGATGACGGTAATCACAAATGAGAAGAATGAGTTGATCCCAACTAGAACCGTCACCGGATGGAGAATGTGCATTGACTATAGAAGACTCAATCAAGCCACAAGGAAGGATCACTTCCCATTGCCCTTCATGGACCAAATGAATTCAGAACAATGGGAAGCAAACTGTTTCATAGAAAACAAATAATTTTGAAGTATATAGCATACAATCATCTTAAGTCAGTGTAGGAATCTAGTAGATAGCATACAACTTGCATACATGTTTCAAAATCATAAAAAATCAAGAGACCTCATAGAATTTTAGTTACTCCCATTAAATTTATTAGAAATGATAAACCGCATAGAAATCATCATATATTATAACCAAAAAATATGCTATGCAATGGTTATAGAGATCAAAACAATGATATACTCTTTACCATCATATTCTCTGGAAGTAACAAGCTAACCAGGGAATTGTGACCAAGATATCGACTGGTATTGCCTTCTAACAGAACCCAAGTATAGAAAAAAGGCTAAATTATCATTTTCTTCTGGAATTTTTCTGGGATTTTTGTTGTTGAATGTTGATGGAGATGATATGAAGATGAAAAAGAGGAGAAGAAGATGAAGAAAATCTAACATTTTTGAATTAAAACTAAGAGAAAGGACTAAAATGTGTAACGGAGAGAAGTTAAAGGATCAAAATAAATCAAATTTTAGTCAAGAGACCAAACCGATACTACCTAAATAGTTAAGAGACCAAAAATACAATTTAGCCGTAGAAAAAAATAACAAGATTAGAGCCAATTAAACAGAAAATTGCGACAACTAATTATTCTAAAAGATCATCCTTATGGTTCACAGTTATTTATGCAAACACATGGTAAAGGAAGAAGTAAACACCTTATGAAATTGTCATTCCGAAGATAAAGTATTGTTCTTCTAGCACCGACAATAAGGTGAATAAGAGAAGGGTTGAAAGAAACACGAAATGTTGCAAGGAAATAAAAAAACACAAAAGATAATAAATATGAATAACTAGGAAAAACGAAAAGAAGAATTTTTTTACGGGACTATTACTAATACGAAAAGTTGCAATATATATAAAGACCAAAAACATATTTAACTTTATTTATTTTATTCTGCAAGATAAGAGGGCCTGACTGATATTCGTCAGCCATACTACATAGCAGTTCCTCCAGATTTGCCATATGATATCTTTCTTCTTTGATATTATTTTAACAGATTCTAGGAAGTCTACAACAAAAGATAGAACTAACGGTACATGTCTCAAATGCTAAAATAATATGGATTATTGTATTTTCCTATTGACTATAGAACAGGTTTTAGGTACTCATTTTACAGACCAGAGAACAACATATAAGTCAGTAGCTGAAAAGGATATTGTTACGCCTATAAGGTAAACATACTCGCGATAAGGATGAGCATAATCTTCCCCATGAATTTCGTAAGTACCACTGTTCGAAGAACAAATTAACATAGGATTATGGAGTATAATTCAATGAACAAACATATGACTCAATAAATCCACTAGTTTTTAGATAAGCATTGTATAAATACTTTTAAAACAGCTCCAGAGATGAAGTGATCAAATTCAAAGCTTAACTTGCCAATGTCAAGTAAATATAGGGTTGTTTGGGTAAGCAATTCAATTGACTGTTCAATAACTATAAGTGAATTTCACATTACAACTTATGTTGTAAGTACTTAAAATTTAATAACATATCTGTTGACAATTCCATGCAGATCTATAAAAGATCGCTAACACAATTAAAACAAAAACCAGAGCAATATGTAAATAAAACGAGAATGAAGCACAAACAATAAAATATGGGCAGTGGACTAACCAATTCATATATAAATAACTTTATCTCGGTATAAAAACCTAAATCTATAAACAATGTCCTTCAATTATAGGCTAAAAACTTAGATTAGACAGCAAAAACAACTAATTATTCATTACTCCAAAATGAATGAAGATTTTCCTTATAAGTTATAATCTGCATACAATCCAAGTCTCCTTTAGCACCAATTTCTCCAATCCTTTCGGTACTAAAATCAAACCAAGCTAACTCATTATCTTGTTTTCTGATGAATATATGGCTCTTCTTCCCTGCTCCAATAGGACGCATAATACTAAAATTGAAGGGTCCAACAACGAAAAATTTAGTCCATGATTCCTTGACACCAAGTTCACCCAAAATCCATATGTGAAAAGGAGCTTTAAGGAATTCATTAACAATTAGAAGAATTGACCCATTTAACACTACTAAGTTTTCCTCTCGTAGCGTAAAAGGAGGTAGTATGTCCGATGGAGAGGGTAAATTTGTAGAAAAGAATATCTCATTACTAAAGTCAAAAGACAACATATAACTTGACATTAACCAATGACAAAATTCATTCAAATTCACATGATGAGAACCGCCACCCCAGGGATCAGGCATACCAGGACAATCGAGTTTCCTCCAAGAGTTGCTTTTGAGACTATATATCTCCCAGAAACGATCATACATGTTAGCTGCCCACCCCTCCCAAAATTGATCATTCTCCAACACCTCATCCAACAACTCACCCATCTCCCATAAATGGCTATCCTTTTCTGGCAACCAAACCCAATTACCTTCAAAGACCATATCAGGGTATTGAGCAATTCGAATCACCTTGTAGTCATCTCTAACACGATCATAACCAAATCCCTCAGGCGGGCAATTACACTCCTCCGGTTGATGGCTAGGTGGAATGACCTTAAAATCTCCAGTAGCAGGGTTCCACAATACAGTTGTTACATCATATCCATGGCCATGACAGAGACAAAGAATGCCATTAACACTAGAAAAACCTAAAATCGCAACAGATGAATCATCGTCTTGAAAAGGAGGTGGCCAATCTAATCTAACCCTATCTTCGAACGTTGGACCGGAAAGAATGTACAACGAGTCATGAAATGGAATCCCTCGCGTGGTTTGCTTTAGGAGGAGACGCATGTTGTCGTCTTCCTCCTCCGATTGTTTAGATTTGAAGAAGAAATTGACGCGGAACATTTCCATGAAAATAGGGTTTTGGAATAAAAGAGACCATGATTTTAGAACACATGTGAATCTTGTGAGTGATTTAATAGGAAGTTTGGAGAGAATTGAGAAAGTAAGATCGTCAGGGATGTGGGAAGAATTACTAACCTTCTTCTTTTCTGTTGTTGCAGCAGCAGTAGCCATGAGTTGAATTCTCTCCGGACGATACAGAAAATGAGAGAAATTGTTCTGATTGCTTGTTGGGTCGAGGATAGCCAAACCATGAAATATATTTCCAATTTTTTTTTTTTTTTTCATTTTTGGTATTTATTTTATCCTATTTAAATATGGAATATTTGTTTTCTTAATCTATAAGAAGTTGCTGTACTTATTTAAAAAAAAAAAAGTTTATTGTTTGCTTAATTGAAAAGAAATTATTGTACTTTGTACCTCAAAAAAGAAAAAAAATTTAGCACCTCTTTCAAAAAAAATTGTTGTACCAAAAAATAGTTGTATGTCTTTTTTTAAATAAAGATGCTTTTTTATGACAAAAAATTATAGTATCTTAATTCTTTGAGATCAGAGAATAACATAGAAGTCAGCATCTCAAAAGGGTAAACAAACATACTCGCAGTAAGGATGAGCATGACGTTCTCCAGAAATTTTATCTTTTTTAAATGTGGAATATTTGTCTGCTTAATAAATTGATAAGAAATTGTTGTACCTCTTTTAGAAAAAAAATTGTTCTACCAAAAAATAATTGTATGTCTTTTTAAAAAAAAAATATAGATCCTTTTTTTGACAAAAAAATTAAGATCCAATTGATTCACAATTTTTTGAGGCCAAGCCTTTTCTAGTTTATTTCCCCCTAGAGAACTTGAGGCTCAAAGATCACACTATTAAGCCCCATTTTGATGATCCATTTCATAGTCATTATGAGACACAGCTTTATGACTTTGGCCATGACAAAGTGTCCATATGCATACCTTACTCAAATGATACATCGACTTTGTACTTTAGGAAATTAGCATTGTGTGGGAGCCATGTTATAGTATGGCTTTGGGGTGGCTGTTTCTCAATCTCATATGCTGAGTTAGGAAGCTTCCATTGTTATATCACAGTTGTCGTTTTCTGTACAATATCACGAGCTTCCTCAGATTTTCGATTCCATCCAGACTGGTTTCGTCTATCCCATCTGCTCCGTATGAGCATACACCAGTATGCACATTTTGCTGGCTTGAGACACTGAAAAATCAGAAAATAAGGTCCTGAACTGATTGAGTAGTGAAAAGGAGAGGTTTTGTATCTGTTCAGAACCGAGTATGTTGCCAAACCTGCACAGATAGGCTGCATTTCATAAAATGCCAAGTATTTTTACTGTATTGGACAGCGAGTCATGAAGAAGGGCAGTTTACTCTGCGCAATAATATCTTTCTCGGCGTAGGAAGGCATTCGTGACCTAATTGCCATTCAAAGTTTTTAACCCTGGGAGGTTCGTGCAATCCCTAGATCAGAGACCAGTCGACCACATGCCCGGTTTGTTGAATTGCAGCTGATATGCACTTTTTTATATACCTCTATTTCTGCTAATTTTAGAGAGGTCCCTCTATTTGTATGTGTTTTTCATCTGTGTCTGCATCGTTTAAAATTGGTTTTTAGTTTTAAGCTCTGTAGATGCAGTTTCTTAGCTTATTATTTCTCATTGAACAGAACTTGGTACAACGGACTTACATATTATCTTGCGAATAAGAGAATAACAGAGTTTTAACTTACTTAATAACACTTTCTTGTCCTCTTTGTATTTTAGGCTTTTAGCTAAATAATAGAACACAGGTTTATATTTTTTAATTTTTTTTATGGCATAACTGAAATTTACCTGCAAAAATATTTTCCTTAATTAGCACTCTATTATATATGATGATATAGTGACAATTAATAATTTTTACAATCAGCTTGTATTTAGTTTTTTAACTCTTTAATTTTAGTATGTTACTTGCTATGCTGAAGTTATATTCATGCCGTCGTCCGAATCTCTAATTGTTTTTGGCATCAAACCTGTATTATTTTTTTAGTAAGGATATGAAGTGAACTTGATGTCATATTTGAAATCACATATTTTGTAATTTGATAAACTTTTGATTATTTGAGGCAATGGTTGTGTGTTGTCTGTCCGTTGCTGACATTATTAACCTTTGTATAGTTTTTAGCGAGGGGTCAGATGATTTTTAGACTCGCAAGAAGTTTTATGATATCTTAGAGATTTCTGCATAACTGGGACAGATTAAGATGCCTGCACTAAGTTGAGAACATTGTTTCTATACCATTTGGGTTTAAAATATTCCAATTTACTTATGATCATCTCTGTTGAAATATCTAGTTTTGATGAATTTCGGAAGCGTGTGATGTAGTTGTTGTCATATGACATGCTTTTTAATGTTTTTGATGAGGAGACTAAACAAAAAAATTTGGTCATAAAAGAATAGAGATAGTTCTGTTCCGGATAAAATTATGTTAATTATCATAATTTATACTTTTAGTTCTACTTGTCGAGACATGGAGAAAACTATGATACCGGTATTTACTATGTAAAACAGTTTTCGAGAGATATGACACATTAGCAATAACGTATTAGAGGTTCAACCGTAAAGATAAATGGGTATTGGAGGTTCTGGAATGCATTGAAGTGCATTATTTTTTTAAATAAATATATCCATTTCATGCGGATTTACCTTCAGAATATCGTTCTCTTCAAAACATTTCTTGCATTTGTTTCTACAAATTTTCCTGTCGTTGCAGGAAACGTGCTTACGGCAGGAAAACTCTCGACCACTGACTGAATGTTTCCTGGGGAGTTTTACACATTTCCCCGGATGTACTTTTCCTGGGGATCCTGACATCCTAAGGAAATAATTATCTACGAAGGTATTACCTGTGAGTCTTTGGAAAAATCCGCAGGTAACAAGTTTTCTACGGATTCTTTAACAAAATCCGCAGGTAAGGTCGCAGGAAAATCGAGAGTTTCTAGTTATGTGCTATCTAAGACCACATGTCCATCTTCAACTTTCTTATGAAGATATGTTTCTCTCATCGATATGTTACTTCATCCCTAATGGTCACCTACTATTTAGCTTCAAATCCATTCCGATTTGTGCTTCAAGGTTATAGCAATAGCAAGAACATGTTGGTTTTAGTCTAAATCAAGGTTTCTTTTGTTTCACTTTTAATTAAGTTGATTGTTATGGCAAGTTTTCTAATTCACAGCTATCAACCGAAAAACAAAATTCACTTGGAGAGGCAGCACACCTAAGGAAGTCGGCGAAGTGTACCAAACGAACATAATGAACCTAATACTGGAGGATGGTGCTTGTGAGGACATATCTGGTGAGAATGAGTTTGTTATGTGAGAATATGAGAATGATTTATCAGCCATTAGATTAAAAATAGATGGCTGTGATTAAAAATTATCATTTAAAAACTCATGTGTCTCTCCATGGTCTATTATATTCCAAAATCCCTTTACCTTTCTTCTCCATGCAACTAAATGCAAGACCTGGGTTTTCAAATCTCCAACCCATTTACAGTTAAAATCAATTACTAGCTAAGTGAAATTTCTTCCATTACTCTCCAACGTGATTCCCAATTACCATTTTTTTTCAAAGAAATTGTGTTTGTATAGATCCAAAAAAACAAACATAATTGAATTAAAAAAACCAATTTCTTTTGAGGGGGCTGATAAATGATAAATGTTTAACAGCAATTTCCATTTCTTCTTCCCAACTTCCATTTTTCTTCTTCCTAAACACAGAGAGATTAACTTGAAATTGGATCCGGAATGGTTTTCTTTTATGGGGCTGCCGACGGCGAATGGGTGTAGGAAGGTGGCGGCGGCAGGTTTCCGACCGCAAATCGGTGGTGGAAGGCGGATCCGGCAGGCTTCGTGCCGGTGAGGGTTGGGGTAGCCGGAGAACATCGATGTTGATGGGGAAGAAGAAACAGCCTCCAGGAAGAAGAAGAGTTAACGCATACGTAAAAAGAATTGAGTGAGATTTGGAAATATAATAGACTATGGAGAGACACATGGGTTTTGAAATGATATTTTTTAATCACAACCATCTATTTTTAATCTAATGACTGATAAATTATTCTTATATTCTCACACAACAAACTCATTCTCACTAGATATATCCTCTGGTGTTTATCATAGTTAGCTGCAGGTATGTTGATCTTGACATTTATTGGATTATGATGGTAAGACCTTATGCCCTGCTTAAACGCATAATTTCGTTTTCTTACTTGGGTATAAATTTATACTTTGTCTTGATACTATAGCGTTCTAAATTTTTTTGTTGCTTCCTTCAAAAAAATTTTTTTTTTGGCTTTCGCACCGATTTCTGACCCATCAATGGTGGACGATTAATCCAGCTCATGCGCACTGGCACAACAAAAAAAAAGTATTTTTGTTGCAGGTCCTTGTGTAAACTTTTGTGATTCTTTGTTAGTTGACATAACTAATCTTATCATCGCATTTCCTCTTCAAACGCTTTCCGCTTTTATTAGCAACTGTGCAGGCCAATTAAATCAGAGACTTTGCTCAAATATTAAAAATGGAACTTTAATAAAAAGGGTAGAATATGTTTTTAGTCCGAATAAATATATCAACTTTTCGTTTAGTCCCTATAAAATTTTCAATCACTACTTTTGATACATATTTTTAAGTTAAATTTTGTATTTTTGAATGAAATTGTGCATAAGTGCATAAAATATTGCAAAAATCTCCACAAAAAATTAATTTTTTTTAAGAAAACATGAATTAAATATGAATTTTTAACCACAAAAATATATAAATTCATATTTAATTCATGTTTTGTTAAAAAACAATCTAATTGTTTTTGAGATAGATTCTTATGATATTATAATATTTTTTGCAAAATTTTATTGGAAAATATAAATTTTACATATGAGTTTACTTTAAATTAAAAGAGGGACCAAAAGTGAAGATGGAAATTTTTTGGGGACTAAAAATTGAAAAGAAAAAAATTAGAGGGACTAAAATAAAAAGTTGACATATTTATAGGGACCAAAAACATAATTAACCATAAAAAAATGCCAAATTACAAATGTTTCGTTCTATATTTAAATTGTAAATAACATTAAAAATATACATAGTTAAAAATTAAGTAAAAGTAAGTTTGTACGAGACTAATTAACTAACTTGTGTTGAGCCTCACTAAACACTAAATATTAAAAATTGTGTTCTTAATAAAAAGAAGGGTTAAATATGTTTTTGATCCCTATAAAATTGCGACCTTGTAAGATTAGTCCTTACTTAATTTTAATAGCTTTTTTAATCCCTACAAAAAATTTATGCACTCAATATTAGTCCTTACCCAATCCAAATTTGTTTAATTTATGCTTAAACTCTTAAGTTTTTCAACAATTTTTTATAGGCGTGTTAAGAACGTTATTAAATCCCCCGTGAGCTTAGCCAGTTGGTAGGGATATTGCATTTTATATGCAGGGACCCGGGTTCGAACCCCGGACACTCCACTTCTCGACAATTAAATTGTGTGAGCTCTAGCCACTAAACTACTTGACCAACAAAAAAAAAAGAATGTTATTAAAAGTTCCTCCGAAAAAAATATCGTAAAAATTTGATATCTACGTCCATATTTTTGTTACTTATATCTTAAAATTTTGTCGTTTTAAAAAATTCATATTTAATTTATTTCATGTTAAAAAATTCAGGATTTTAGTAAATGAACATTTCATAGTATTCTAAACTTGTATAAAAAGAACTGTTAAAAAATTTAAAAGTTTAAAGATAATTAAACAAAATTTGTTTTAGCAGGGACTAAAATTATAAGTAAATTTTTTTTGTAGGGATTAAAAAAACTATTAAAATTAAGTAAGGAATAAACTTAGAAGATCGCAATTTTATAGGGACCAAAAACATATTTAACCCTAAAAAGAAGGTTAAATTGAAAATTTGGTCCTTTGATCTTTTCCTCAAAAAGGAAATCGTTAGATCATACAAATCTATTGTATCTTAAAAAAAAAGTGCGCTATATAATACGAAAAACTACGGTACGGGATTCACACCATACATGCGGACGGTGGAGTTATATTTTTAAAATAAACAAAAGCTGAAATATTTTACAATCGAAATATGTATCCTACGGCTTATATAGATTCATTGTTTTTCGTGGCTGCACTTCCCATACCAAGAAGCTTTTCCCTAAAAAAAACACCAGCATTAAATTTTTCGTCTCTCTTTCTCTTTTCTTATAAACCAAGAAAAGACACCCAAAAACACACCCAAAAAAAATAAATAAATTAGTAAACCGAGATAATCAAATATTATCACCCTTTTGCAAGATCACTCTTCAAAATCAAACAATAAATACCCATAAACTCACAATAAACCCATTACCTCTTGCAATAAACTCCCACCCCAGGTCTTATGCAACATCTAAGTTTATGGGTTTTCTACAAAATCAAACATTAACTCTTTCATCTTCAACATTCATAAACACACAAAAAATAAGAAAAATTAACACTTAAGTTGAGAAAAACACAAGAAGACGGTTGAATTGTGTTAGCTTTTTTTAAAAATCCCTTTTTAAAGTTTTAACAAAACCAGAGCAAGAGATAATCAAAGAAACAAAAGAGAGACAAGATAAACAAATTATCCCCGTGCATCCCACAATCTGAGGTTAGTACAATCCTCTTGCACTTCCAAGAGATTTTTCACTATAATCACACAATATTTCAATTTCTTGCCTCAGACAAGAGGACTTATAGAATCAAAGTTATACAAATGAATTTGTATGTGTTTAGAATATAGAACCCAGAGAGTGGTAAACTAACTTTAAGTTCAACAGACTTTTGTCACTTAAAAGAAATTCTAAGATATTAAGTTTCTAAGAACTTTCTAAGTGTTTTTGCGCTTTTGAATTTGACAGAGTTTTGGCGTTTCTAAAATATTCGTAGTCTATTAACATACTGCTCATGTCATTAAATATGGGAGAAATGAGAGAGCCGTAGTTTGAAGAGTGTCAACGAATCAAATTTGTCTTTGAGAAGCTTTGAATCAGATTTGAAAAGCTTTGCCTAAAATGGATAATGTTGTTGAATAGTACTAGAGAATTCATTTGCTTCTTATGGAATGATATGTTGCATTCTCTTTGCCATTAAGGTTCTTTCTTTTTTTCTACACGTAGTCACAAGAAGCCAAATAGTACTATCCAAAATTTGAAAGCGACATTCCTTCAGAAGAAAACAAAACATGCTAGAGTCTCCCAGAGTGCCGACATGATCTTCAGAACTTCCTTCCTTTAGACCATGTTCTCATCAAAGTCTTCAAGACATCTTCTAATCAGAGCTTTGACTTTATGTTGACCTTTCTTCAAATCATCTTCTAAGTCTTCAAGAGTATGCAATGCTTCTCTTGACTACGAAAATGCTTTCCTTTGTGTTCGGAGCTTGGAGTATCAAAACCAAAACTTGAGTTTGAAATCAGAATTTAATTATATGTCCCTGGACACTTGAAAACACATTAGGATACCCAATTGTTCTTTCATACATTGTTATCATCAATACCTGAGAGAAATTGTTCTAAAACCAACTTTGGTTCAACAATCTCCCTATTTTTTATGATGACACAATTATGTATATCAAGAACAATTTTCTAAGTAAATCAACTTGACTTATCATAAGGTGAGGTTTGTGTGCTCCCCTGAGTCTTAGCTTGGTTAATTTAGACAATAGTAAGCAATATAAATCAGAACTTAAATAACCAGACGCAATAAATTTTAAATTCTGCAGAATTTAAACAATTGTTATCAGATAATTAAATTCTACTTTTACTCCCCATTTTGTCATTAATCAAAAGGTAACTTGCATTAAGATACTGATAAAAACATTCAAATACAATTAAAATGTTTGCAAAATCTTACAAAAATAGTGCAAAAGGACAAAATAAAGGGGTTCCTAAGGGTCATTAATGTCTTGGTGACCAATTTGAAAGCAGGTCCATCTTCTCATCCACGATATCTTGCTTTGCACGTAAGGTAGCCAGTTCAGTCGTTATAATTTCCTTGAGTGATTCAAACACTTTAAAGCACACAACATTAACTGGTGGAGGTTTCAGAGCTGCAGTTGAGATGATCAAATCTTGAGGACTCAAAGGCACAATAAGAATCGCTTGTTCCATCAAAGGGAGTTAATACACCTTTGGCATGTCATCATCAAGGGTCCTTGTGGTAATTTTTCTTTGAGGATTCCTTCTAAGATCTGCTTGAAGTTCATAAAACCATGCCTTGAGAGCCTATCTATTAACTTCGACACAAAGTCTCCCAGACTTTTTCATCTTATAGAGAGATTCATCTATTTCTGCTCCCTTAGAGTTCCACTTCGCATCATGCTTTTCAAAATCAGCAATTATGTTCCTTTCATCTAGTAGACTCTAAACTTTGGTATAAACAATTGTATTGAACTCCTCAGGTTCAGAGTGAGTTATTGGAGGTGGTTCATTAGAAATTTTTTCTGGAAATTGAGGTGCTAGAAATTGTCAGTTTGTTCGGCATAAGTTGAGGTGGTAGAAATTGTCAGTAGGATATCAGAGCCTGGTTGATGATGCGATGTTTGTTCGATTATGGCAAGTGACCAGTCGTTTACATCAAGTAATAAAGTGATAAGTAAAGTATCGTATCCACAGAGATTGTCCTTTCGTCCAAACAATTCTTGTTACTTATTTTTGTGAGTTTGACGGTATAAAAGTGAGTTGCAATTTTTATATATTTGCAACAGAGCGAATTTACCTGTTTTTGGTTGCAGAAAAGTAAGCAACGGTTAGGATTCTTCGAATCCCCTCTGTATATTAGTTGTTGGAGAATACGTAATCTAAATGTCGCATTTATTTACCTCAGTACAAGATTATATAATTGATGAGGCCGTTGAGAGTTTCCTAATAGGTAGGGCACCACCTGATCCACTGGGTACCTAGTTAGGCATTTCCCTATGATGGCCAACTGCACCTGCTAATCACATGGTGATCTTTACGTGCGGGGTCTTGCTAATTTAAAGGTAATTGAAACATAAACTTTATATTTGCTTTCCAGTATTTCCCAAGGAAATGAAGGCCAAGGTTCCCTTAGGTTTGCCCATCTACGAATATTAGGATACTTATAGCACACTCTCTCTACGTTCACTTAGTAGTTCTACAAACGGACAACCCTAATTTACGTCTACCTTAATAAGGGGTTTCAAGAGAACGAGGTTATAACTTTAAGTTGGACAGCTAGGTGCTTGTTTCCCTAATTACGTACTAACTAGTTAATTCCTAGCTTCGGTAATGCACCACATGACCCAACGAGTTTTCATCACTGGGTACCTTCGTCTAGGGTCAACAATTCCTATGGTATCTTTGGCTAATTAATAATCACTTACTTCCTAGACAGATAGTTATCAGTAAAGGGATATAAATATCAAGATATAAGCATCCGGTTAGTGATAACAATATTAGGTCATATCACAACCTAAGTACTTAATCTAGGGTTGTACCTCTCACAGAAATAAAATTACTTCCTAATAAAACTATATAATGGACAAAAAGAATAAATTAAATAAACGACAAATTAAATTAAATAAATATCCAACAAAAAATATACAGAGATTCATCTTAGAAATCTAGCCTAAAAAGATTTAGTTACACATGCTAACTAAAAAATAATTACTAAAGATAAAAACATACCCTAAGAAATCAAGGAGAAGATAGATTCTATCCCGAAGCTCCAAAGTAGCCTTCCTCTTGAACTGCTTCAGTTCTGAACGAAAAATTCTGAACATGGAGATTTTCTAACTGGGTTTAGGCTAAAAACACGGGCTAAACCTAGAAAAACGAATAAAATGACAGTTGCGCCCCCACATTTTGAGATGCTTGGGACATGGCATATGCTTGAGGCGCATATGCCTCAATTCATATGACCTAGGCTCATATGCAAAGATGAATATGCCATAGGCGCATCGCAACACAATTCCATGCCCTAGGCGCATTTGATTATGCTTTCGGGACCCATTTCTTCGATCTTCGTCATTTTTAGGTTTTTGTCTTCAAATAACTTGCATCGGAACTTGGAAACATAATTCCATCCTATGTAAAGTCTTTCGAGGTCTCTTGAATCTTCATTCTTTGTATTCCCAAAGTCTTGACAATTCTTCAATTGTTCTTGGTTTGCTGATTTGCATGATTTCTTCGTGAATTACTTCAAAAATCCCCTAAAATTGCTATGTTTCGGGAAAACTAGAATTACATACTCAAATATAGAAAACATTACAAAAGTACCGAAATCATAGGCAATCGTTCTAATACTCCTCCATTTTGCTGCTATTTTCTACTAAAAATGACTGAAAAACATGCTAAGAATAACGTACGATGACCTGTCATTAGTTGATCAAGAATTATTTATGTTGCAAGTTCAATAATAGTATGAATCTACTTAGAATACATCTCTATTGGTTGAGCATCATTTGATGACTCAATACCAATTACAGAAACTGATGCTGGATTGGGCTTAGGATAAAGGATTTCAACAATTAATCCTGCAAATACCATAATTGGATGATTGGTTTGTTGTTCTAGTGGAGAGTACAATAATTCAGTGATAATGGGTGGTGGTGGTGGAACATAGTTTTTTTTATGATATGTATGTTTTAGTCTAGATTTAACATATCCCAAACTGAAATCAGCATAGGCAGCCTCTACCTGTCCCTTATTAGTGATTTCTTCATATTCTATTTCAGAGTTAGAATATGATGAAGAGAAATCAGCTTGGATATAAGGCTTCTTGCCTTTGGGTTTAGTTGTTTTAATTGTTTGCCAGAGATTGGTGATGGTGATTTCTGATTAGTTCGGGAAGGTGATTTGTTAACATGTTAGTTTGGTGTTGTAGGACTTTTTATAGTAGTGGTTTATGGCTGAATTTTAGATTTAGTGATGACAGGTGAGGGTTTAGAATTTCTCAAAGGTTCAATTTTAGTTTGTGTTTGTTTAGAGGGTGAGTATTTGAGGTGGTTCAATTGCAGAGAAGGATTATTTTTGAACTTGAGTATAACCTACTAACCAAAAATATCTTACCCTGTGAGTGAGTGAGTATTTTATAATCCTTCTTGAGCAAAAGTTGCAGAATCTGCATCAGTTATGTACTCCCAGATTCGCTAAGCATCATACAATTTGTGCTTAGCAAAAATGCCCTGATTTACAAATACAGTTACATAATTGAACCCTTAAGTAAATTCTGAGTTTCCTTGAATATGAAACCCTAAACATTCATGGTATTGTGTCCCTTGCTTGTATCTTAAGTAACAAGGTAAAATTTCAAATACCATCTTGACAACATTTGAAAATGAATAGTAAAAGAAAAGAGATCAATTGGAAGGAAAAAAAAAAAGAATAAGTTGTCTATAATAGTTTGTATTAAATGTTGATCACCTAAGGGTATGTAAAAATCATAAGAGGAAGTGTGTTTTGTGAAATATATGAATGCTCCTCTAGATTAAGGCTACATTAATTGAATTGCATATATATATATATATATATATATATATATATATATATATATATATATATATATATGCTATTTCTTTGGTAGTCTAGCTACATTACAACCCTTACAAGACCATAGTAATCTATGCCTTAATATATCAAAATAGTATGCTTGGATGAATGCATAACTTGTCGGATGTGAGTTCAAGTCCCGGCATAATTGTTTTTAATGCTTATCTACTAACAAAGAAGTGTGTTAGACGTTATTCATTATCTATTGTGTTGTTGACTTGGAATGTATGACATAAACCACATGGTTTGAATAAATTTTTTATTCATGACTATATTCCAGATTAGTGGTAGACATATAAGACTTGTTTTGAGGACAAACAAAGTTATAAGTTGGGGAGAGTTGATAAGTGCTTAGTTATTATTATTTTTCATTGCACTTATCGACTTGTATTGCAAAGACATAAGACTTGTTGGAACAAAATGTGTTTAACAATGACTCTTTAAATTTTGATGATAACAATTTATTAAAAGTTCAATTGGATATGCTAATATTTGTTCAAGTGTGCATGACCATAAACTAAAATTTATAAGTCATAAAACAAGGAATTGGTTCTGGAAGAACAATTGAGAGCAAAAGAATTTTCAAGAGAAGCTTAGTTGCAAGTCAGAGTCTGAAGACATCAGAAGCTGACTGTTAGAGTGTGAAGTTATCCAGAGTCTGAAGTTCATCAGAGTTTTAAGTGAAGAACCTAAAGTTAGTTATATTGGTTATTTGAAGACACAAGTGAGCAGAAGAAATATAAGAATGGAGCAATGGCTATTTCAGAGGAATTAGAAGACATTGAATGCTTATCCAATGAAGAAGGACAGAGAAAGGATAATAGTACAATTCTACAACCATTACTCCAACATTTCTTGCCCATAGTACTGCTACAATCGTGTCTCTACTGGTTATTTCTCCATACGAGGAATGGTTTTCAAATTATTCCTTCCTAGGACATTAACCAAATCAAATAACAGATCATTGGTGATTGATCAAGTTTCAGTAACGACTATTTGGGCTCTGTTTGGTAAGGCCAAAAAGTTAGCTTATAGCGGATAGCTTATAAGCTCGTTTGACCAAAAAAGCTCTGTTTGACAATGATTTTTCACCATGAGCTTATAACTTATTTCAGGAGCTTATAAGCTATTTTTCAGACGCTATTCCAAGTAGCGTTTGAACTTATAGCGTATAGCTTATCATCTTTTCTTCCAAATTTACCTTTATTATTTTATCTAAAATCCATTTTTACCCCTTATCATTTATTATAATTTAAACTAGCACATAATTCTGTAATAAATATGCCTCATTCATGAAAATGTTTTTTTATATATTGTTCACTGTATCTATTTTTTTTAAGGAAATATCTATTTTTTTTAAAACATTGTTCATTGTATCTATTATTTACCTTCCGCATTTTTTTTCTTCATATATATTCCGTTGTGTTTTTTTTAATGAAAATATATCCCCCTAAAAAATCTGCTTTACGTCAAATGTTTTTTAAGGGCTGTTTTAGCTTTTACGCCTATTTAACATGCAATGATAACGTAAAAAATAAAAACATTCACTAAACAAAAGTTCTGTAACTAACCTTTTCATTTAGTAAATAACCAACCATTATTTTTTGACGGTCAACTAACCATTATTATAAATAGTAAATAATACATATAATAATAATACATTTTTGTACTTGTCAATTGTTACGTTTAATTCTTTTATAGAGTATAAACATTTAAATGAACATAAATCTAAAATAAAATTTAAATAAATTTAAAGATACAGTAGATTACTAAATTTAAATTACTTACTTTCAAAAAAAAAAAATACTTTTTAAAAAAGAAATTTAAATTACAAAATTTTAAATACTTAAACATCATTTGATATAAATTTTATCATGAATTATGAATACCCTTTTATGTTATTTTACATTTTTCAGCTATTTGAACCGCTATTTTTACCAAACACTTCAATTAGCTTATCAGCTATTAGTTATCAGTCATCAGCTATAAACGATCAGTCATCAGCTATCAGCTATAAGCTATAAGCTAGCTTATCAGCTATCCGCTATTTTTACCAAACAGAACCTTGATGTGTTGGTACCACTACAACGTCTCTTTCATACCTCTATACAAAGGAATGAATACATGAACATTAGGAGAGACTCTACTACACTTTAAACTAAGCCAAAACTCTGTTGAAGTTATTGTACATCAAATACTTAGAATTTCTTAACAACTATCATATCTTATAAATTATAAATTTTAGAGTCTGATTTGTTTTATATTGTGAACACCACTGATTGTATATCAAGTGTTCAAACCAAACTTATTTTTGCGTGATATGTTTGTTTAGAAGTCTCTTGCTTTTGTCTCTTGAGCATTTGTAATCAGATTAGATTATAGTGAAATATCCTTGGAAGTGCAAGGGGGACTGAACTACTTCCGGATTGTGGAAGAAATCATGATAATTGCTCTTTCTCTTTCTCTTCTCTCTCTTTCTCTTTCTCTCTCTCTCTCTCTCTCTCTCTCTCTCTCTCTCTCTCTCTCTCTCTATCTCTACTTTATCGGCTACATTAGACTCTGAACATTGTTCCAAACTCTAGACTTTGGACTTAGTTTAAAAAGAAAAAAAAAACTAACATAATTCAACTCCCTTGTTGTGTATTTCTCAACTTCACATACAACTATTTTTTTTATTAATATTAATGCCAGAAAACTATTACGTTTAGATTCTATACAATTTTATGGGTTTAAGACAATGACTGCACTAATGCAGAGTAATCGAAGGCAAGCGCACACGTTAGTGCATCATAAATACATATGGACACAACCACGATTTGCTAAACATGCATGGCGCTGTGAAAACGATCCTAAACATAGGATTCTAGAGGAAAATGCAAAAGTCGATTCGTTAAACATGAAAGTCATGTTTAACGAGCCAAGGCGGTTAACCCTTCAAGAAGGAAAAGCAAAGGCGGTTTTCTAAACACAAAAGTCCTGCTTGCCGAGCAAGGTCAGTTTATGGAAAAATATCTGAAGAACAACTAGTTTTTCTCTCCCTTGAAGAAACCTCAATTCACGAAACAAGCTATCCGTGCTTAGTAAATCTCAAATTCAGAAACTCTATAAATAGAAGTGCAAGTCATTTGTAAATGTAATCTATTGTAAACAAAGAATATTATATATATATATATATATATATGAGAAAGATTGAGAGAGGGGGGGAAGAGTGTGGTTGGAGCCATTGGAGGGCCATGGAATCTTGGAACTCCAAGATTCAACAACTCTCCGATGTTAGTCATGCAACTCATGGGTAACTAAATTTTCTATTGTGTTGGGATTGGATGTAACATAGCTAGGAATATATGTAATACTCTTAGTATGGATGGTTCTATATGATGTATATTCTCATATAATTTTAGCCTAGCCTAAATCTTTTGCCGCTAACGTAGTTTACCGCAATTGATATTTTGATTTAGTCAGACCCTAGTAAGGCTGGATATCTAAGGGACATGGTTTAGATTATGTATAGGTGCTATCAACCAAGAGATCACGAGTAGGTCTATAATCATGTATAACTTTTCGACGATAGGCCATAGAAACAATCAACTATTTTTCCGTCGTACGTCGGAAGTTGGTTGTTTCTATGTTATTGCTCGTCGCTAACCTAAGTCTGGAGATGTACGCCAAGGAAAGGATGAAGTTATATTTGAGGCATAAAAAGAATACAATCAATTAAGAGTATCCTTGTGAGGAATCATTATTGAATTTTAATCCCATCACAACTCTATCTATATTTATTCAGTTTACTTTGATTCAAATCACCAAAACATTTTATAAACAAATTGTTCAGAAAATCTTTAAATACAAACTTTAATTAACTACGCACAATCTTTGTGGATACGATATTTTATGTATTTGATATAACCAGCATACTTACCATTGTGTTGGAGTAATACCAACAAGTAAAAACTCCTTTATCAATTCACTTATTTGTCTTCTCTCCCAAAATCATCAAATAACCCCTTTGTTTCAATAATTGGGAAAACAAAATATAGTGTATTCAAAACACAAAATAGATATAGATATAACAAACAAAAAATAACTAATTTTTTTTTTTTGATAAGCAAGGAGAGTGGACAGGCATCAAGAGGCAACATCGACATCCCAACTAGGTTGGCACCCCTAGAAACTTCCATCCTATGCCGTCAAACTCTAAAATATTATTAAGAAAAGGGGAAAAATAAATGCAAAGGAGGGGGGACTAGGCCAAAACCCTCCAAAGAGAAAACAAAAAACAAGAATAAAGAAAACAACATAAAAACACCCTACAATAGATTATGGAAATCTGAAGTTGGGTAAACCACAACTATCCCTAAAGAAAACAACCTCATTAGGGAGAGAAGACAACCAAACCGTTCCGCTAACATTCCAATAGAGGAAATTCATTGAGCAGTCGTATGATTGTCACCCCGAGCACGGGTTTTAGGAGGTTGCTTTGCCAAGACTCGTTGCAATTTAATTTTCTGTTTTTGCTTCCTTGTAAGAACCTGCGTGAAGTCTTCAGTAGCTGACCTTGCATCATATTCACGAACTTTGTCCCATAGATCAAGACCGTGTTGAATGTTTTTGCTGGGATGTACATGTTGTTGTTGTAAAACGACAACCTCTTGCTCCTCTGGTATTGTCATGCTAGCACTAGCCGCAAGAGACCTCTCTACAACGACCGGTGATGCCAAGGAAGGGCGTGATCCAGAATGAACTTCAAATTGCTCAGCAATAGCATCTGTCTGAACCTGAGCCGATTCTACAGACACCTCGTGCACCTCAATGTGCTCATCTGGGGATAACTAATTCAACGCAACATAGCAGCTAACAACATGTCTTCTCTTACTCAAAAGAAAAAAAGATCATTAACTGTAGATTGTCATTTATATTCCTAATAATTGATCATTATTAATTCATTATCAATTAATTAAATAGTTAATATCATATAAAATATATAATCCCCAAAACAAAATCAAAAAATGTTTTTCCTAGTCTCATCCCATATAGTTCTAGTTACACCCAATTTTTTTTTAATTTTTTACAATAATACCGAAATTGTCTTTTTCATGTAAATTTCTTAAATCCTTTTTTCATTACCACTTTGAACCTTTATCCTTTTTCACCCACAAACCACCATGGATGTGCAGTCAATACCTACCAAAATTAAAGATTGAATCAACATCTTTTTCATTGATCCGTACTCTATTCATACAAGTAAGTGAATTTTATAAATTTCTTTGAGTTTCTATTTATCGTTTGTTCCATGATTTATTTGATGTTGTTAATATCACCATGGATGTTTGTCGATGTCGTTTTGTTTGTTATTACATGATATAACGTGATTTAAGTTTACGTAGACATGATATATATCAAAATTTAAGTTTGTATAGATCACATGTGAATTTAATTTACATATATATTCTAAAAAGGAGTAGTGTAATTTAAGATTACATAGAGTGATTCAATCTATACATGAACACGTAAACGCAGTTTACATGAACTAAGTAAACTCAGTTTACATAAACTGTGTAAACTAAATTTATGTATATATAACTAAGTTTACATTAGTTTACTTAACTTATGTAAACTGAGTTTACATAAACCAAGTAAATTGAGTTTACATAAATTGCGTAAATTGAATTTATGTAAACTTAATTTACTTAGATTATTACTTAACTTATGTAAACTCAGTTTACATAAACTAAGTAAATTGAGTTTATATAAACTATGTAAACTGGATTTACGTATATATAACTAATGTATCTGAACATGTGAACATGTACACGTAAATTTAATTTACTTAACTTATCTAAACTCAGTTTACATAAACGAAGTAAATTGAGTTTGCATAAAAGGGTTTTGAATTAAATTTAAATTTAAATTTTAGTTAAAGGGTATATTGATAATTTTGAGGTGTAACTTGAATTATTTGGGGTGTGAGTAATATCTGTAAAAAAAAAAATCATATAACATATATAATCTTAAATATTTCCTTCACAAAATAATCTTAAACGTTAGATTAAATATTTAATTAATCAATTATGTATTGATATAATAAATTATTTGTAAATTATTATTAATATATAATATGGACAATTTTTATTTAGCATTAATTATTTATGAATAATTTGATTGGTCTTTGTTTCGGAATGGATTATCATAAGTTACCAGAGTAAGGTTAAATGCTTCAGTATTTTATCGATTAAACGTTGTCACATGACACATTTGACAGGCATAAGATAAAAACCAATCGTAAACCTAAATGGTGACTAAGGTAGTTCATCATCTCATTTTTCTCTTACTGGTTGTATTTAAGTTCCAAAGAAAAGTTATCAAAATCCAATCTTTCATATTAATGTAGATATGTCATTTTTATATCGACCATGTTTTCTTCGAGTTAAGATCCTTTCTATTTAATATTTTTTTCATTTTTATCATTTGGAGACATGTAGACACAAAAATTCTTGAAAATAATTAATGATAATAAGACTTATTTAATTATATGACTCATCACTTATTTTATAAGTCTACATCTCTCCAAATGGTAAAAATAGAAGAAAAAAAATAAATAGAGAACGTTTTCTTCATTCTCCCGTCTGTCTTCATTTTTTCCACAGTCGGATAACCATCATTCATAATTAATGAGCCACATTCTTAGCTTAATTAACCCCATTCCCATGTGGCCATCTAGTTTTGTGCTGGTGAAATGATAAGGCTATTAAGTGGAAGATTTTTTGCTTGACTTGGCATAACAATAGTCAGTAGGGATCCCTCAATAATAGTAGCAACTAGCATGGGATATAAATGGTTAGCGATTACAGTTGCACTAATGGTTAGATTCCCATTTATGACATGTCCATGATTTGATCCATCACCAACATTTATAGCAAACGGGTCCGTTGATTTGTACTATTTTTTTTTATCATAAGGAAAGAAAAGACAGAACACAGGACTAAAGCAAACCATTGTCCACAAACTCGAGAGGCGTCGGCAAGCAAGGTAAGGTGTAATTGAGGAGGAGAAACTTAGAAGATCATCATTAGAAGCACTAAACTTCGCCAACCAATTAACACATTCATTTTCTTCACGTAAGGTGCGAGTGAAGAAAACTAACTGCTCAAGAAATAGATGAACACTTTCTAATAAGAGAGGGTAACGTTTTGTCAAAAAAAAAAAAAAAAAAGAGTAATGTCGCATGCGGATGAAAATCATGATGTTGGATCGAATTTATCAAATCCAAGGATGACTTAGAGTGCTCTTCTTCCAAAATAATATATTGTAAAAAATATTAACACTAATATAGAAGGTTTATTAAAATATTAAAATAGCAACATTAATATAGTAGGTTTATGAAATATTTTTTTAATTTATGCAAAAATCCATAAAAATATTTGCATAATGCTTATTGCAAACTTTATGTGCTTATATCTTCCACGAAAATATGCTTTTATGTCCTGTTGATTTCTAATTGATATATAAAGTCAATATGATAAAATTTTAAAAATAAATGAATATTTTTAAAATATCAACATTAATATATATTGTATAAAAACATTAATATATGATATTTTTATAAAAAAAAAAATTAATTCTATATGCTAAAATCTATTAAAAGGTCAACTAGAAGTCAACGTTCTGATCAAAATAGGAAAGACTCCCATAAGCTTCTAAAGGTCAGACCTTGGATCATCAAACTCTGAGTCACCTAGACACTGAGTTCATCTAGACTCTAAAGACTCAGAAGCTACGTCAGCTTTGTCTTCTTCTAAACAAGGGTCGCTTTTCAGCTTCTGACCAAGTACCATTTTTCTTCTTTTGAATCACGTGCTAAGTCAAACTCAAGGACAAAAGGAATGGATTTTGAATGTCTCTTCAACGACATTAACCATATCAGGCAACATTTCAACATTTTTTATCGAACTTTTCAAAGACTAAAGTTAATGTGTTGGCACATCTCCAACGTCCCTCAATTCCTTCCCTATATAAAGAAATGAAGCCTTGAAGAAATAACAAGACTCAACACATTTGAAAGTTTCCTTACTCTGTCAAAATCAAAACTCATTTGAACTAAGAAATTCTTACAAACTTATAATCTTAGAAATTCTTAAGTCTTAGAGTCTACTCGGTTTTGTATTTATTCACATCTCTAATTGTATATTAAGTGTAAAAACCAAATAATCTTTTATTTGACTAAGATAGATTGTGAGAAGTCTCTTTCGGTTGTGATTGAGCATTAGAAGTTTCTTACTTATGGAGATGCAACATAGTTCTCATGGTGGAATAGCAAGATGTATAGTCACATCATAGAAGTTAATATGAGCTATGGGACATCATTGAAGAAAGTGTTGGATTTACTGTTGATTCAAAAGGAATAGTGGCAGATAGAAATAATCTGATTGAGGCTCAAAAAAAGATATACAGAAAACATCGCAAAGTATGTGGTATTTTGGGAGAAGTCTTGCCTCGTTCAGAATACACTAAGATTGTTTACAAATCTACTGCTAAAGCCATATTTGAGTCTCTATGCTTTATATATGAAGGAAAGCAACAAGTGAAAGAAGCCAAGGCTAACTAGTTGGTTCATCACTACAAGCTTTTTTGAATGAAGGAGGATGAAGATATTGAAACCATGTATCCAAGGTTTCAAACTCTTGTATCTAGCCTTCAAGTTCTTAATAAAAGCTATATTGTTCCTTATCATGTCACGGAGATTCTTAGGAGTCTGCCTGATAGGTTCAAACCAAAGGTTACAACCATTCAGGATGCAAAGGATTTGAACACAGCAAATCTGGATAATCTGATAAGTTCACTCAAGAGTCATGAGATTGAGCTTATTGGAGATAAACCCTTCTAAGAAATCCAAATCCATTTATCTAAAAACTAAAGGAAAATCTGCTAAAGCTCTTCAAGTTGTTGAATCAGAAAAAGAAACTCCTAATTGAGACTCTAATGATGGTTCATGTGGTGAAGAGATGGCATTTATGACAAAGTGATTTTAGTATCTGGCCAGGAAAAAGAGGTTTCCGGGCATAAGTGGTGTGGGTCAAGAGGATCCAGATCCAAATACTAGAAAGACAACCAGAAGGGATGCTTCTAGTGCAAGAAACATGGTCACTTCATAGTTGACTTTCCAGAGTGTTGGAACAAAATTAATTTGTACAATTCCTCAAATATTTTGATGATAACAAAGTATTAAAGAACAATTGGATATACTAATATATATTCAACTGTGTTGGACCATATATTAAAATTTAACACGGTCTGGACATGTATAAGAGCATCAGAAGCACAAGAGAAGCTCAAGACTATGGTAAAAGATATAAAGAAAGTTCAACCAGAAATCAACGCCTTGGATTAGAAGAAATGATGTTACTCAGGAGGTGAAGATCTTCATCAAACTCTGAAGTACAAAAGATCATGAGGGACCCAGACACCACGTCATATTTGTCCTCTTCTGTAGTTGTCGCTATCAAAGTTTGATAGTACAATTTGTCTTCTTCAGACAACATGTAGATAGTAAATAAAAACCAAGAACTTTAAGAACAAAAAGAATGAACAGATAATTCTAGTTTCAACAAAGGAATTTCGAATGTCTAATCAATAACATTATCCATATCAGGCAAAAACCCAATATCCATGATTTGAAAGCGTCTCACCGACTCTTAATGCACTGACACCCTTATCCAACGCTCTCAAATCCTTGCCTATTTAAGGAGCTGAAGACATGAAGAACACTAACATGACTCTGCTATTTTAGTTGTGCTCTTACCCTATCAAATCAAAAAGTGTATAGAATACTTAAGAATTTCTTATCAAAGTTTGTATCTTAGAAATTCCAAGTCTTAGAGCCTTTTCTGCAGTGTATTGTTTACACCTATGTTTGTATATCAAATGTAAGAACAAATCTAATTTATTTGTAAATCTTTAGAAGTTTCTTTCTTATGTGTTTGAACACTGAAAGTCTCTTTCAGTTGTGATTGAGAATTGGAACTCTATTGCTTGTGTGCTTGAGCATTTGAAAATCTCTTGGAAGTGTCCTTGAGCAATTGTAATCTAGTGTGATTATATGAATCATTATAAATTGTCTTGTGTCTTCTCTATCTCTCTCCCTGTCTCTATCTCTCTCTCTCTCTCTCACACACACACACACTCTCTCTCTCTCTCTCTCTCTATATCTGTGTGTGTTTTTTTATATCCGCTGCAATCCGACTATAAGTCAGATTATGAACTCATCAGACTCTGACTAGTACTTACCACTTAGAAAAAGTTGAAAAGCCAACAAAATTCAACCCCCCTGTGTTTTTTTCACTTTGTCAGAGTTGCAGAAGGACAATTCAAAGAAAGGACGCTCTAAGAAACAGAACTTCAAGGGCAAGGTCAAGAAGAGTCTTATGGCAATAGGGATGAACTTGATAAGGAGTCAAAATCTAACAAGGATGATGAAGAAGCCAATCTGACCCTACGGCTTCAACATCCTCTAACATAGAATCTGGTTCATATTCAAAGGATGCATGAGGTATTTTATAAACTTACTCGTCCTGATTTAGTAGATGCCATCAACGATCTCATCTCTCATTACCACGGTAAATCAAAAGAATTTAAAACTTAAAAAAAAAATTAATATTTACTAACTCAAGAATAAAAAACATTGAAAATTTAAAATGAAAATTTCACACATAAGATTTTGGAGAAAAGGTAGACTTTCTCAAGATCAGAAGAGACCAGATAAACCTCTGAACAAGCATGAAATGGTTTTACAGGAGTTTGTGATTGATGACGTTGAAAGAAGAAATCTAGCTTCAATGGTTCATGGTGTGAGTAGGAACAAAGGTGAAGGCGTTGGTTTCATAGAAAACACGCCTTATCAGAAAGTGGAAGTGCTAAAGTAACCAATGAAAGCTGCTTGTTCTGATTGTGTACATCTAAGATTGTACTCTCACTTTGTGTTGACGAGTCTTTCTTCATTTCTTCTACTCCTTCATGCCATATAAGAGTGGTTTTATACCGTATTGAGGGTGTTATTTCTCGAACGATTGCGTACTTACGGTGTAGTACGTATTCGAATAGGTGAACTGAACTGTTTTATTTTGGAGGCGACACAGTTGTTAGTCTACTTTACACATACAGATAGTACCGCGAAACGTCTTAAACAAAAACGACATGTTCGTAACTCAACCCATTAACCCATTACGGTGTTGTGATTAATGAGTTTTCATTGTCTACTTGAATTTATCCGCTAGTTAAATACATATATTATTGAGTAACATTGCCTTCTCTCCTCTTTTTATCGAACCATACATGGTATCAGCCAAAGAAAAAAAAAACATGATGTCATCCAATGTAGCTCACTTATTAGGCAACGTCTCTCCACGATTATTATTAGTTGAATCAATAAATGAATATTTTTTTTTTGTTGACAGAAAATCTATATATAATGCATCCTCTCCCCACATAACACAAATTATAGCCTCAAGAGAACACAAGAGTATTACTATTATTATTAGTTGAATTATGAGTGCCTTTCGAGTCCTCTCCAGCACTACAATCAAGGCGCCAAATGTGTCTGCCTCAACCGATCAAAAAATTGATTTAACCCCATGGGATCTACAATTCCTCCCATTTGGAGCCAACCAAAAGGGGTTACTTTATCACCATCCCACCGTAGGAAGCACATCAAACAAAATTGAACTTCTCAAATTCGCTCTTACATATTTCCTTGAGTTTCTTCCAGCTTTTGCAGGTCGTCTCGAAATGACGGAACATGAAGATAAAACTATCTCATGTTCCCTCATATGTAACAACACAGGTGTTCTCTTTGTCCATGCTAAAGCAGAGAACACATGCGTTGCTGACATTCTTGAGTCTACCTACCTTCCGCCGATTTTTGAATCTTTCTTCCCACTTAATGGATATAGAAACTATGAAGGTACATCACAACCATTGCTTGCAGTCCAAGTGACAGAGTTAGTTGATGGCACTTTCATTAGCTGCACAAGCAACCATGTTGTCATTGACGGCGTGTCCGCTTTACATTTCATTAATTTATTTACCAAAATCTTACGTGGCAACAGCCACGTAAAGTCTGAACCTCCAAAACTCGAACGTTGGTTTCCAAATGGAATTCAACGTCCCATACGATTTCCTTTCACGATAGACCCACTCGAGAAGAATCATTCTCATGACGAAAAAATCAACCCACCTGAGAGAATATTCCATTTCACAAAGGAGAAAATCATGAGTCTCAAATTGAAAGCCAATGAAGAGGCTAATACAAATAAAATATCTTCCCTACAAGCAATTTGCACGCTCCTTTGGCGCTCTGTAATCCGTTCCAAACGACTTAGTGCTCAAGAAGAAGTGAATTTTCTTTTAAGTATAAGCGTTAGATCAAGGGTTGTTCCACCATTGCCAGAGGATTATTTTGGAAATGCTATGACAATTTGTGGAGTTACAATGAAAGTTGGGGAACTATTGGAAGCAGACGGGCTCGCTAAAGGTGCTCGGGAGATGAACAAGATGATTGCTTTGCACTCTGATGATAAGGTGAAGAATCACTATGAATCTTGGTCGAAAACACCAAACTTCATTAAGATTGGTAGTGTGGCCAATAATAATTCCTTGGTCATAAGTGGTTCTCCATTGTTCAATGTTTATGACACTGATATTGGTTGGGGAAAGCCTGTGATAATTCGAAGTGGCGGTTCAAATAAAAGTAATGGAAAGATTAGTGTGTTTGCTGGAAAAGAAGAAGGTAGTATGGACTTTGAAGTGTGTCTTCCTTATGAGATTTTGGAGACCATGGGAAATGATCCTGAGCTAATGAACTACACATCCTGAAGTGTGTTTAATTTCAAGGGACAAAAAATGTTTCGTTGGATTTTCATTTGTGTACGCACGAATAATATTATTAATGTCTTGATTTTCAGTTTGTGTGTGGATTTAGTGCATGTGATGGATGACATGCATGCACCAGAATATTGTGTTATGTATGGTTTGTATTAAGTCAATTATATTGTGTAAAACTTTTATATTTTCGCTTCAAATTAATTAAATAAATTATATTTGAAATTATATTTTTCTGGTAATTAGAGTTTTATTTTCAACGCTAAAACAAACATTATTCAATTAGATTAGTACTAGTGGTATTAAATCCACAAACAGATGAATTACAAGTAGAGGCATTGGTTGGACCAAGATTTGGTCCAAACTTTTGAACTTTAATTAACAATTAAAATATATAAATATATATAACGTATATTAAAAAAAAAACTACATTGTACTAAAAAACTGCGTACATACTACTCTAAATTGTATCTCTAAATTGTATGAGACCAAAAGCCATTTGATAAAAAAAAAAAAAAAAAAAAACTACATACATAGTTATTGGGTGGTTCACGATGTAGTTTGGATCATTTATGACATAAAAAGCCATTTGATCAAAATATTTAAATACTTGCTTTTTGGTTTGATTTAGATGACTTCTTAAAATTATATGATTCAATCAAATATTTTACGATTTAGTTTGGATCGAATTTTATATATCTGAATATAGTTTTATGAAAAAATATATTAAAATTAATATTATAGAGACACGGTAAACTACATGTTTATTTAATGTAAAATATAACACATAATATATACTAAAAGTTTAAAATTTAAAAGGAAAATTATCGATTATATTTGAAAAATCCTAAGAAATGATGGTTTGAACTGTCACCCTTTGAATTCAAATCCCCTTTCTTTGTTCCTTCCTTCCATAACAACAACGGAGAGACAACAATGGAGAGGTTGAATTTGGGTTATGATTTCTGGATTAAAAAAAAAAAAAAAGATAATATTTTCCTTTAACTCGTTCAACCGGCTGCCTATTAAAGAGATAAAAAAAATAATGTGGCTGTATGAGAGGGATGGTGTCTATTGAAGAGTCTCTGTCCTCATCATTGCACACATCACATGTTTATATATGTTCAAATGTGTCAGTGATGTTACAAGCTCCAGGAACTTGGTTCACTACTCAAAAGTCAATTTTTAGAATCGTTTTGAATTCCAACTACAATATACCCTCCTAGCTTTGGAAGGACATTGAGTGTACTTTACCAGTGATGTTAGAAATTAGATCTAAATGAAAATATATTTCATAAAATATGTTTAATCTACCATATATTTAATTTATCAAGGATATTAGTAATTAAGAATTAGGTATACCTAGAAGCTTTGATAGCTGCCCTATCAACAACAATGATAAATAGAGAGAAGATGTGGTGATCTGAAACACGCAACAAATGATTAACGACGGCTGATTTGGTTCTTCCTCAAACGGTAACTTTATGTCTCAAGTCTTCTTCAACGGAAGAAGATAATGTATGTCGTGTACGGTGTACTTTTGACCATAGTCTCTTATAGTGTGATGGCCATTAGGGTTTCTCATTATTCCGTTAATGGGTCATCCATTCATATTGAGTCCATATCAACTAATTAAAAATATAATTAATTACCCAATCAGAAATCTAATAGATTTATGATGACAGGTCATCTTACGTTATTCACAGCATGTTTTCAATCATTTTCAGTAAGTTTTACATCCAGAGTAGAGGAATATTAGAGCAATTGCTTATGATTTCTGGACATTTGTAATGTTTTTTATATTTGAGTCTGCAATTCTATTATTCCCGAAACATAGCTATTTTAGGGTGTTTTGATGTAATTCACGAAGAAATCATGCAAATCGGCAAAATAAGACATCTGAAGATTTGTGAAGACCTTGAGAAGATGAAAGAACGAACATTCAACAGGCCTCAGAAGACGTTACAAAGGGAAGAACTATGTTCCCAAGTTTCAAGACATCTTATATGGAAGCAAACACTCAAAAAGACGAAGAAATAGGCGTTTTGGGGACCACATGATACTCACATAAGCCTGACACACAACTTTGTGAGCCTAGGCACATGAGTAGGCGTCTAGCGCATGGATGTAGGCGCATGGAGCCTGAAACATCACTCACATGCGCCTGCCGCATGGTTCTAGGCGCCTGACACCTGTTCCTTGCGAGCCAAGGCGTTATTTTGTGACTTTTTGGTGGAAAAGGCCTGGTGTTTTAGCCCAAGTTTAGGTGAAAACTCTCCCTAGAAATATCGCATTCATTATTTCACATTCATAACGAAGCGGTTCACGAGGAAGACAAGCCCCAGCTAGGAGCTTCAAGGGAGGAGTTTATGTCCTCACTCCAAGATTTTTTAGGGTATGTTTTATTTCTTTTGTAATTTGTGTTTAGTTACCATGTGTAACTAAGTATTTTTAGGCTAGGGTTCTAAGATGAACCTTTATTCTGGTTGTTGGATAATTTATTAATTTAAAGTCTTTATTTAATTATTTCTCTTTATGTTATTTAGTTTTACTGTCGTGCGTAAGGTTTGTCTCCACTGAAGTATAACCCTGACTTATGCACTTAGTGAGGTGACATTACCTAATATTGATGTATAACTGTCTAATCAGGAAGTAATCAATTAATAACTAGGAAAAGAAGTCGAAAGAGAGCAAACTCTGAGAGAAAGCTACTTAAGGAGGTGACATACCTAGTATTGATGTATATCTGCCAGAATCAGGAAGTAACTAGTTAATAATTAAGGAAACATGTGACTTCACGACGTAAATCAGCCCA
Source organism: Medicago lupulina (assembly GCA_958299785.1). NCBI lineage: Eukaryota > Viridiplantae > Streptophyta > Magnoliopsida > Fabales > Fabaceae > Medicago > Medicago lupulina. The sequence continues at coordinate 55,211,946 of OY283143.1, read as the reverse complement.
GTAACTCCACTCTTCTTTCACCCTGGTAAGGTAGACGTTGATATGACTGCTCGTTTGTAGAACTACCAAGAGGGAGAGTGTGCTACATGTTTATAAGATTCATAGATGAGCGGACCTTTAAAAACATTAGGACTACACTTATCGAAATTTAGGAAATCTGGTATAAGTTTATGTTTCAATTACCTCTGAGAGAGTAAAACCCCACACATACGTTTGTGTGATCAGCAGATGCAACTCGACAACTAGAGGGGAATGAGCACATATCTTTGAGAGAGTAATGCCCCGCACGTACCATCCCCGTGTGATCAGTAGGTGGAACTTGATAGCTGATAGGTAGTAACACCCCACGAACTAATCACATAGCTAGATAACAATTAATAACTTGAATAAGACATGACTGTTACGTAATCCCAACAATTAAATAGAAGGGATTCGAAGAATCCTAACTGCCCCTAACATTCTGCAATCAAACAGGTAAACTTTGATATGTCGCAAACAGACTATCTTTGCAAAACTCTAAACTCTTAGGGCCCGTTTGGTGCGCAGGATAAGGAGACAGGATATGATTAGAATATCCTATCATGTTTCAATCTGTTGTTTGGTGCGCCGATAGGAAAGGATAAGTTTAACCTAATTTTAATCCTATCCTACCCCTCCTTTGTTATTTTAATCCTTTATTTTTGGTGGGTTACAAACCTGATAGGATTAGAAACACGCTTCAGCCGCTTCACGTTTTCTTTTCACCTTCCAACAGTTTTCACGTTTCTCCTCTCTCTCGTCTCATCTCTCCTATGCGATCTCTCTCACTCTCAGGTTGGTCCTCCCTCTCTCTCTCTCTCTCTCTCTCTCTCTCACACACACACACACACACACACAAAACCAAACGCACAACCGTTTGAATCTCCTTCAGAAACAGCGATCTGTTTCGCCAATTCCCATAGCTTTAGAAACAGCCATTTGAATCTCTCCTGTTTTGTTTTCTCAAAGATTTCATTGATGAAACTGTTCATAATTCCCATAGCTTTTGAAGAAATACCTATATCAAGATGAACCTGTTTGAGAACCTTGAAGATGTAAATCTTGTAAAAAAAAACGTGTGTTTGTTAAAGATATCATTGATGAAACGATTGATAAAAAAAAAAATTATCATTTTGAATATTTGTTTGATTTCTACAAAGAAAGTTTGTGTGTTTGTTTGTTTTAATATTGTCTGAATGATTATGTGAGTACTCTCAGAATACTTGTTCCTTTTTATAGGTAAGAATGGATGATTTACAGGAACAATTGAATATGATGCTATATCTAATTTTGCAACAATCGTTTTTAGATATGGTTGAACTTTGTTTTCAAATTTTAATGATAGTGAGTCATTCCTCGATATGGCTTTATGAAAACCATTGCATTAAGCAACAACCAATGGATAAAGAAGGATTAAGGGGGGAATTCCTAGAGTCTATAATCAAGAGAGACGATGTGATATGTGTTAATCAACTTCGGATGGATATTAGATCATTTCGTTCATTGTGTTTTCTCCTTCGTAATGAAGGTAAATTGAAAGAAGATGGTCTGGTATGTATTGAAGAACAAGTGGCTATGTTCTTACACATATTGGCACATCATTCTAAGAATCGTGTAATTAATTTCCTATTTAAACGATCAGGAGAAACTATTAGTAGGTATTTTAATCTAGTGTTGAATGGGATCTTAAGATTACATGAAATACTTCTTAAAGCTCCTGAACCTGTCCCAGAAAATTGTACGGATGAAAGATGGAAATTGTTTAAGGTACGTTTTTAGGAACTATTTTGAAATTTGTATTTCTTATTTTCTTTACTACAAAACATTCAGTTTGTAATTTGATATTTGTTTGTAAAATTGTCTTGGGGCACTAGATGGAACACATATCCAAGTTAATGTATCAGCAGTTGACAAGCCTCGATATCGTAATAGAAAAGGGGATATATCTACCAATGTCTTGGGTGTATGTTCTAGGGATATGCAATTTATTTATGTGCTTCCTGGATGGGAAGGATCAGCATCTGACTCGAGGGTATTGAGGAATGCTATTAGTAGGAGGAATGGGTTAAATGTTCCAACAGGTTAGAGAAATCATGTTGATTTCAAATTTTAATAGTGAAAAAATATTTTTATTTGACAAGTGTGTTCATTATAGGTTATTATTATCTTGTGGATGCTGGCTACACAAATTCTGAAGGATTTCTTGCTCCATATAGAGGGTGTCGTTATCATCGGAGTGAATGGAGACATGGATACACACCTTCAAATAAGCAAGAGCTATTTAACATGAAACACTCTATGGCAAGAAATGTGATAGAAAGGACTTTTGGATTGCTAAAAATGCTTTGGGCTATACTCATGAGTCGCTCATACTACCCAATTCAAATTCAAATTCGCATTATAAATGCTTGTTGTTTGTTACACAATTTCATTCAAAGAGAAATGCCTACTGATCCTATGGAAGAACAATTAGGCATAAATTTGGAAGCACAACTACATAATGAAGATATTGCACATGTTGCTCCTATAGATACGATTGAAGGAAGTGAAGCATGGTCTACTTGGAGAGAAAACTTAGCAACATAATCATGGAATGAATGGCTTCTTAGACACATGAATTGATTGTTTTATTATTAGTTTATTTATTTATGATTTCAATATGGAGTTAGACTACTTTTTATTATGTAATGCCTACTTGTTTGAGACTTGGTTGGTTATACTTTGATCTATTTGAAAATGATATATTGTTATGGTTTGATTCTACATTTTTTTTAGTTTGATTATTGTCTATTTTCCTGATTAGATTTCTTTCCACTTTTACATGGTGATTTGAGGTTGAGCTGAAACTAAATGAGCACCATATTTTAATTTATTTTACCATTAATTGTTTCAATGTTACATATCTTTTTATAGTCGTTTGTGTTTTTGTGATTGATAATTTGGTAATATCATTGGAATGGAATCTGAGAACAGCATGCAACAAACCAACAAGCGAAAGAGAGATCGTAGACAATGGTCTGAACTGGAGGATGAAGCATTACTTGATATACTAATTGAAGATGTGAACAAAGCTCAAAGATGTGACAATGGACAATTCAAATCACATACCCTAAAAACAGCTGAGACAAAGTTGGAGGAGAAGTTTCCTGGATGTGGAATTAAGGTAAAACCACATATTGAATCAGCTATGAAGAGGCTAAGGACAATTTATGGAATAATTTATGATATGTTAAGCCAAAGTGGATTTGGTTGGAATGAGGATAAAAAAACTATTAAGGTGGATAGTGATGAAGTTTGGAAGGAGTATGTAAAGGTTGGTGTTTATTAATATATTTTTTTTAATGTTTTTGTTTGCTCTTTTTTATTACCTATAAACATATATTTTTTATCCTTGTGTAGAGTCACCCAAATGCAAAAGATTATAGGTATGCTCCAATCCCACTTTTTGACAAACTTGGTCATGCTTTTGGAAAAGATCGTGCTACTGGTAAAGGTGCTGCTCCTTCTGCTGACAATGTTGAGGAAATCGATAGAGAAGAAGAACAACAACTTAATGACGAAGAGAAGGAAGAAGAAATCTCACAGTCACTTTCTATTGATCAATCTAAAAGAAAGATTGGTCAAATGGAAATGCAATCCAGAAAAAGAAACAGAGGAGCAAATATAATTGCTCAGAGTATTTCAGAGCTAGGACAGACTTTTGGGAGTATACTTGAAAAAAGCTCAGAACGATTGTGTGAAGCTGCAAATCGTCTAGGTTTCGGCAAGGACGTGATTGATGATTCCAGAAATGTTATGGCGGAATTGGAGAAAATGGAGTTAACAGAACAAGAGCGTTTTGCTGCTGCTGACAAAATTTTATCAGTGCCACACCGTCTTTATATATTTTGGGGTTGTGCTAATGTTGGTGCTCGTCTTGCCTTTGTGAAGTCATTGACGCAGTAATTTTTTTAATGTTAGTTGAAAATATTTGACAATATTTTATTGCTTTATCATTGTTCTGTTGTTTCGTTGTTTTATTGCTACTTATTCGTACGACAGTTTAATTGTTTTGTTGCTTCGTTGTTTTATTGCTACTTATTCGTATGACAATTTAATATTCATACAATTTTCATTTTGTCAATATATTTCTGTATTTAATTTTTTTACTTATTTCAGTGGTACTCTTGTGTTTGAATATTTTAATTTTTAGTAGTGCAAATGTTTTTTTTTTTTGCAATTATATGAAATTATTTAATTACTTATTATTTTTCTATTGTCAAATAAAAATATGAAGATTATTATTTTTTTTTCTTCATAAAAATTATGAATTTGTTTCACAAGGTTAACTTTGAAATTTAAATATAATATAATTTTTATCATGTCAATAGCAAATGTGCACACCAAACGCTTGATATGATAAAATAATGCTATCATCTTTCTTATCATGTGTGCACCAAACACATGATAGGATAAATGTTTAACCTATCACTATCATAACCTATCCTTATCCAGCTTCTTATCCTATCATGTATCTATTATATCTTGTGCACCAAACGACCCCTTATCTCTTATTTTATTTTATTGTTCCCAAATAAGTAATGCGAATTGTTTAATTGAAATGACAATCCATGTGGATACGATTTTCTACTTATCACTTTATTATTTGGTAAACAATTTGGTACACTTGCCTAAATCTGATTTGTCGCGGTGATTTTTGGATATCAAACTATTGGTTAGCATTGAATCTCAATTTTAAGGCTCACCACCGATCTTTTTTATTTCCAAGGAAAAGAGGAAAAGTTCGAGAGAAAAAAACCCTAAAATTAAGAGATCAAAGGTCCGGGGATTGGTTATGTCAAGGGAAGGTATTATTACCCTAAACGTCTATAGTACTCTATAGGAACCTCTTGTTTTTATTTAACTTGTGCTAAATTGTTACTTGCTTGTAAATAAATGCCTAAGGATGAAATGAAGAAAAGAAAAATGTTTTTGTTATTTTTTTATTTGGAAAGACAAAGTATTTTGCTTATGTACTTGAGGGATAAAAATCTCATAGTTTGGAGTAAAAATTTCGATCGATTGATTGAGATTGATTTTAAAGTTTTAAAAATGTTTTTGAGAATATAAGAGGCCGAAGTGGCATAGAAGAATAAAGTGTGAAGTTGATTGATTTTAATTGAAGAAAAATAAATTATAAATATGATTAAATTGATTAAAAGTTGATTTAAGAAATAAAGAAAAGAAGGATCACTTGAGTCAAATAATACCCAAAACCCAATCAATCAAACATATGTGAACATCTCTACCTTTGTATACTTCCATAATAATACTCTATCAGTCTTATAATAATCAAGCTTTTTGTTCATTTCACACATATTAGAAGAGAGAAAAAAAAGTTTAAGGGAAAGAGAGAGAAGTATTGTTTTGAGTGTCTTGTCAAGTATCGGTGCATTCTTTTTTAGGACAGGTTTTTTTTCTTTCAAATGGTTCAATTATTTTGTGATGTGGGAGTCTAAGACAATGATATAGTTGCTACGAATATGAAATGAAAATTAAGTTTTCAATCGCCGTCACGAAAATATTGTATTAGTAGGGTTTTGTTTGTTTACTCAATTTGTTTGACTCAATGAAGTAAGGGACCTAAGAAAGAGACCAAGAAGGCTTTGAACGAGGAAGAGATCAATAATTTGTAACCTTTCTTTGGTAACAAATCATAATGCTGAGTTTTTTTTGCAACAATACCATATAACCTTTGCCCCCGCTTTCTTTTATAGATGAATATTTGATATTTATTGGCTTGCCTTTTTCATAGAAAATTTTGGGCTGCAAATACCATCTAACCCTTGCCCCCGCTTTCTTTTATAGATGAATATTTGATATTTATTGGCTTGCCTTTTTCATAGAAAATTTTGGGCTGCAAGTTTTGGAAATGTATTTTTGTTTCTATTAGATTTTTTATATAAACGAGTATTCGTTTTTAATATATGTGATTTTTAAAACAAAATAAGTGAATCTTTGTTACCAATTTTTAGAAGACTCTTTGTTGCTTTGGATATACTTTGTAAAAGAAAAAAATGGTTTTATTAATTTTATAATTACGTATAGAGACACATTATAATTTATATAGATATTAAAATTTGGTTTATATACATTATTAAATGGTTGCTCATGCGTTGATGACGACTAATAATTAACAAATTTGGTAGTTCACTTATTACCCAAAAAAATATGTACGTTAGATCATTTGTTTTGTAAAAAAAAATATAAAAAAAAAAGCATTTGATAATTTTTTAATCCTTATATACTTTATACTACAAATATACTTTAAAATTTCAAATTCAAATATTTTAATCCTTATATACAATATACATATATTTCAAATACTAAACAACATTAAGATGATAATTTTTTATGTTAAATTTAGTTTATAATCATACCTATAAATTTAAGATATCATAATATTAAATTAAGTCATTTGATTAAAAAATATTTTATTTCCCCGTGCGTTGCACGGGTCATTACACTAGTCTATATTACATAAATTTGAGGGTTTTCCTCAAAGCTTTATATGGAAATATTTTTCTCAACCTATTCATGTGACATGTGGCACTCTCATCAAACCCAGCATCTTCATGACATGTGGCACCATGAAATAAACCAAACATTCTCGTGCACTTGACATTTAATGCTATTAATTTTATTTTTATTGGTGTTTCATAAAATTATTCTAATTTGATGTGTTTCTATTCATCGAATATAAAATGTATAATATATTTGAACTATTATTTTAATTGAATTTTTTCTTTTTGCACACACGAATCTATTTATATCTAAATTATTTTGTGATTGAAATTTAATACACTTTATTTTTGTTCTTAAAAAAATAGTATATGTTGTATTTTTGTTGAGAAAAAAAGATTTTATATGTTGTAATATTACTACAAAACGGATAAAGCAAAAATATCACTATAATGTGAAAATAATAATGAAAACAAACTATTAATAAGAATTATTTTTTAATGAAACTTTTAGTGAAAAAATATTCACTATTATCATTGACCAAAAATTTAATTGTTTATGCTTGGATACATATATTATAATCAGAAAAAATAAAAACACATGATCAGAAGGGAAAAAAAAAAAGGTCTCTATTTTTATGATAATTATTTTTTGACAAATTTTTATGATACTTTTTAATGATTGTGTTTCATATATGTCAAAATCACACTACCTCTAACTTAACATATGAGATTTCCTAAAAAAAAAAAAAAACTTAGAATAGAAGACTTTTTTATGATACGTATTTAATGGCTATTAAAATAATTTATGGACATTAAAATTGATTCATGGCTATATAATTTTGTAACTGAATTACCCTACCTGACAATTGTTTTTTTCAGAATGTTAATATACCAAATTACGGTGTAAATCAAGTCTATAAATTAGACATATGAGTTGACATAATTTCACATCACAATTCACAACTCATCACACTATTTTTTTTCTTTCTCTATATCTTTTTTTTTTCCTTTCTATTTTGTTTTGTTTTTTATTCTTTGTTCTTCATATTTTTTTGTCTTTGATATCAATGCTCCAAAATTTATATTTCCTTTATGTTGCAATTTTGATGAATCAAATGTTCACCCAAAGATTGTTTCATTTTTTTATTTTATTTTTTTCATATTTTTTCATTGATCCCAATGCTACAAGAGTTATATTTCTTTCATGTTGAGATGTTGATAATAAAAAGTTCACACAAAAAAATAGTCTCGACGTCTCTCCTATAACTTTTTTCTTCATCTCTCCTTTAATTTTTATCCTATGACTTATTTTATTCTTACTTATGCTTTCATTACATTGTTTATGCTTTTTTTGGTTTCTTTATTATTCTATTTAAATATATGGATGATTCATAAATGAAAACTATAGATTTTTTTTTTGTTTTTTATTTGATTTTTGTTGATTGACTATTACTTTATGTCGAAAAACTAATCTCAATATATTGATTTAGCTTTTACACATGAACTCTTATTTGATAAATTCTTAACACATCACCTGATATGTTAAATATCATCCTGATGGTTGCACGCAATTGGTTCAGATCATCTAAATTGGACAAACCTTTTCTAATAAAAACACATCTTAACTTCACATTGATTTACTATGACGACTTTTCATTTATCACAATTTCTTCGGTAAAATGTATCAAAAACTTCAATCATTCGTTGAGAAATTGACATGGTTTTCCTAGACACGTAATCGTGACTTCTAACTCTAAAGAAATGTCCCAATTAATGTAATTAACGGTTTCCTTTTACAACTAATTACTAACATTTGTCATTAAAAAAATTATTTGTTTTATATGATATATGATTTTTTATTAATTTAATATATTAAAGATATAACTTTTATTATGTATTTCATTTGCAAATAGTATTCAACATAATTTTCAAATTTAAAATAGCAAATTAAAGATATTTTAAGCATATTTTTTAACAAGCTTTTTAGACAAAAATTTTATTAAGAAAAAAATGAAAAATAAAAAAACTAAAGAACATAAATCTAGCCTAATAAACAATTATGGACATAAACCTGGTTCAAAAAAGAGGTAACATAATATTTTCCATTAATTTCAGTGATTGTCTTTGTCCCAATTATCTTTATTGTCACTTTAAACTTCATTTATCACAAATTAACTTTACGCACAATAATACAGGAGAATAGACACGAAGTGAAATTAATTTGGATGAAAAATTTATATGTACGCAATAATGCCTTGAACTTTATTGACATTTTTCAACTCATTATATAAGTTTCTTATATGTAACACTATCATAACTAATTATAGTTTACATATATTTTTTTGTTTTGTATCATGAGAATTGATATAAAATTCGGCTGCATTTTTTCATGCGAATTGAAAAAATTTATGTGTCAAATTTAAGGTTTTTTCTCTCTATAAAATTAAATAAATTTGATAGCATCTAAACTAGGCACAAGATATGTAAGTAAGAGATAAAAAAAACAACTATAACATGTAGGAGAACATGTACCAACATAGTTGTTATAATTTAATAAGGGAGCAAAAATTAGTAGAATCATTGTCTATATTCCACATATAGGAAACATCATTTAAGGGTCAAAGCAAAACATTTTTGTTTTTCTCTATGAGGAATGATTTGGTGGTATCATATTTCTTTTCATAAAAAAGTTCATATTTTTTGTAGAAGAGAAAAAAAAAACTGTGATAAGAAGGGTAAAAAAAACATTTTTTTATTTGTATATAAGGAATAATTGAATTAATAGTACATAAAAAAAACATTATTTAAGTTCATATTATTTATTCCCTCAAAAAAAAGTTCATATTATTTATGGAAAAAAATAAAAACATTTGTGGTAAGTATGAAATAAATTACTCATACGTTTTTTATCTACTCATATGTTTTTAAAAACATCTTTATACTTTTTTTCTTCATTTTCACATGATGTAATTTTTTTATAATATATATTATAAATTATTTTTGAAACAAATTTTGGATCTTTACGTTAATGTAATGATTTTTTTGAATTTTTTCTATAGATATTGATTCTAATTTCACGATTCTTCACACAATTATATTGGACTAAAGAATTCAAAAATCTTTTCAATTTTATTGTATTTTGGAGTTTTCAACAATACTCACTATTTAAAAAAAAAAAACTAACTACTCTCATTTTTTCAGTGGGTCCAAGACCAATAATCTTAGAGTTTCATTGTTCGTCTTTTGTTTGTTTTTAATGTATCAAACTGTAAGCATCTATTGTCACTAGACATCTATTGTCGCTATGTATTCGATTAATACACATGTTTGTCTTCATTTTCACTTATTCAAGTGTCAAACAAGCACATAACAAGAAATAGTACGAAAAACATTGGGAAGAAAAATAATTGGTGTTGAATAGATAAGGAGATAAATAGAGAGTAAATTAAACGAGGTGTTGAATGAATGTTTGAGAATAATTGGTATTCAAATATAAGAGTTGTTAAAGATATAATTTAATTCATTAAATCAAGATAAAATGAAGGGTGTGGATGTGAGTAACTTTTTTTTTTTTTTTTGTATATGAACCCTCTGATTCTCATGGAAAGAGATTTGTCGACCATCTAGAGAATAAAGTAAAAAAGATTATATACACGGTAAAAATTTCCAAATCCTCTAAAAATAATATATATATATATATATATATATATATATATATATAAAGAAAATCAGCAAACCCTATTGTCGATTGTCAGATCATTTTCTATCTCATTTCCATTTATTTTATTATTTAAATCACTTTCATATTTATTTTTATTATATATGTCCAAAAATTGATTTTTCTACTCAAAGTTAAAATTATTAGTCTTCTAAACAGACTTTACAAATATTAATTAGTCAATAATTTAAAACAACCTATTTAGAGAGAAAGTATTGTTCAGCTTATTTATTTCGCCTCTGTGCTGGTTTCTTTCTTTTTTATTAGGCAAATATTACTTGTTAGTAAATTTATAGATGGGAGGGAAAAAATGTTAGTTTTTGGGGTTCGAACTTGAAAACTCCGACTTAAATTCTCTTCATCGTCCATTAGGTCTCCTTCGTACTTTTAATGGATTCTACAACCAAATTAAGTCGTCAAAATAATTAAAGAGACGATTATGTCTTGAGAATAATAAGAAAATGGATAATTATGTCGTCCAATATAATAAGTAAGAAGGGATACAAAATTATATCCCTGACAATCATTAAAAAAAATTGATGCCGTCACAAAAATATTTTTAAGCATAGTGAGATAGAGACTAGATTTTTTAATTTATTTTTGGAACTAAAATGTGCTTTTATTTTTATTTTGTCAACTAATCATAGCACATTGCCGTTTTTTCATGGTTTGTCCCCCACCAAAGATCAAAGGTGAAGGAATTTGAAATAAAATAATTTTTTTAATTAATATAAAAAAATTAAACAAGTGACACAAAAAGGCTAAGAAAGTAATTCATCATAATGTTCAAAGTTCTGCGGGAGTATAACATGAGTTGGATCATCACATTTGGCTAAGAAAATCTCCACAAATGACATAACACCCTATTTTGACCCAGAACCTTAAGACATTAGGTACATGATCTAACATAGATGTTTAACTTACACATGACACATTAACATCTCCCTTTTCAGTGTGAGATTCTTTGTATTTGTGTCTTGGTGAGATAGCCTAATAAGGTCAGAGGCATAATATTGTAAAAAAGGTGGGTTGGTAGCGGTTTCAAAGAGGGATTTTTTTTATTTCTTTGATGAGAAGAGAGAAAGTAAATTAGAAAAAGAAAGAAGATGAAAAAGGAATTTGAACATAGAGAAATAATAAGGGAAAATAATAAGTTGTTGTTAGTTTTATGAGTTTGTTGAATGAGTTGGAGATTACTAGGTAACTATACTACCAAAATATTACACTTATTAAAAGAATTCCATATCAATTTGAAATGACTAATAAACATGTATTTTGTTAACTGTATAACACATCTACGTTTTTCTTTTGTGAGATCCCACAAAAGACCAAAGATGGATAATTTTTAATAAATGAATAGAATGCAAAAGCATAAAGAGAAAGACATGATGTTCCAACTAGTTGACACATGATAACTAACTTTCTCTTTTGCCTATACTCTAAAAACGGCGAAGATATTTGAAATAATACATGTTGAAAAAAAAAATTGGCTTGAGAAAATAATTGCACGAAAGTGAATGAAATCAAAAATATAAAATTCAAGATAAAAAAAATTAAACAAATGACACCAAAAAATAACAGAACAAATCATTATAATGTTGGTATTTCTCATAGAGCTTACATTGGGTTGTATCATTGTACTAAACTATATCATAAACCACACACTGGAGATTAATATTACATCTTAATTCAAAATATCTAGGCACGTATATATGGGTCATTGTACTTTAACTCATACTTAACATATTAACATCTATGATCTATCCCTCAAATGTGTGACTCTCTGTTTCCATAATTATATGACATAGTCAAATAAGGTCAAATGAAGGCACAACAGATAAAAAAAGTGGGTTGGTGGTAATTTAATGAAGATAGATTTACGTTCCTTTCTTTTATGAGAAAAGAAAAAGAAAATTAGAAAAAGAAAGAAGTGGAAAAAAAAATTGAGATAAATGACATCGGTAAAAAAAAAGTGTGTTTTGTCCATGAGGTTATAAAGGATAAAGTGAGTTAAATGAGTTAGAGATTTTTGAGTAATTAACTTCCCAAAAATTAGACTTAATTAAAAAAACACAATAACATTTAAGAAATTCTAATAATTAAGCACATATTTTGTTAATTCAGCATAACATGTTAGAGTTTTTCTATGGTTAAATCCGACCAAAGACACAAAGTGGAAAAATTTAAAATAATAGGGATTAATCAAAAAAATTGCATGAAAATGAACAACAACCAAAAATTTAAATTTCATATAAAAATCAAACATATACTCTTATATTGGTCATCTCATTTATATGTGTCTCAACATCTACTATTGTATCTAATGTGGAAATTTAAATCACAATTGACATTTTAACATACCTTTTTTAAGTGTGAGACTATTTGCGTCTTTGATCTGGTGACATAACCAAATAAGGTCAGAAGGAGGCATAGCATGGCTAAAGAGGTGGATTAATGGTGATTTCATGGAGAGTGGTTTATAATTCTAACTTTCACGAAAAGAGAGAAATGGAATTAGAAAAAGAAAGAATATGAAAAAGCATTTTGAAAATTGGAGAAAAGATAGGAAAAATGTAGTGAGTGTTTCGTTCGTGGAACTATTAAAAATAGAGCGAGTTATTTGTAATTTTATGGTTTAGTTGTAGGAGTTGGAGATTTACGAGTGATTATTCTACCCAAAAAAATATACTCAATAAAAAAATGTCACATAATTTTAAAATGCCACTTTGTCAACTCCGCAGAACACATGTATTTTTTCATTGTTAGAGCTCACCAAAAGGCGAAAGTGAAAGTATTTTAAACAATAGAAGTTGGATAAAAGTGAATAACTTCCAAAAACATATATTTAATATAAAATAATTAAGCGACTTCCAAAAACATATATTTAATATAAAAAAATTAAGCAAATGAAATCCAAAAACTAACAAAATCATTCATCAAGATGTTCAGAGTTCTTAGAGTGCCTACAATGAGTTTGATCATCATATTTGATCAAGAGAAACCCCACACGTGAAATTCACACCACATCTAAACTCAAAACCTTGAGATTTTGGCTATAGTAGTCCTCTCATTTAAATATTTTTCAATATCTACTGTTACATATAATGTAGAAGTTTAAATCACACATGACACATTAACGTTTTTCCCTCAAGTGTGAGACTATTTGTATTTGTGATATAATGAGATAATCAAATAAGTTCAAAGGCACATTAAGTTGAACAAATATGGTTGGTGGCAATGTCATAGAGGGGTGTCTTTGTTCTTTTCTTAATGGAAAGGAGAAAGTAAATTAGAAAAATAAATAAGATGAAAAAAGAATTTGTGCAAGAGACAAATGATAAGGGAAGAACTAAGGAGTGTGTGCTTTATTTGTGAGAGTATAAGGAATATAATGATTTGCTGGTAATTTTATGAATTTGTTGAAGGAGTTGGTAATTACTGGGTAATTATGCTACCAAAATAATAGATTCATTAAAAAAATGTGGCATCAATTTCAAATGTCTAATAAGCATGTATTTTATCAATGTAGCAGAACACGTCTACTTACATTTTTTCATTAAGAAATCGTACCAAAAGACCAGAAGTGAAAGAATTTAATATAATAGAGGTTGAATAAAAAATTGCTTGAAAGTGAATGACATCCAAAAACTAAAATTTAAGATACAAAATTAAACAAATGATACCAAAAAACTAACAAAACAAATCATCATAATGTTGAGACTTTCGTGAGAACCTTTATTCGGTTGTCGTAACATCAGGTTAAAAGCAAACACCCAAGTAAGATTGACATCACAGCTTCGCCAAAAATCTTAAGACATTAGATATATGAGTCATCTCACTTATATGTTGCTTAACATCTACTATTGCATTCAATGTGTTATTTTAACTCATACTTGACACATTAACATTTCTTCATTAAGTATGAGATTCTCCGTGTCTGAAATCCACCACCATGAACCACTTTCGCTCCCTAAAAATGTTGAAGTGGATATGATATCACCATTTGGACTTACGAGCAGCCAACACTTATGTGAATCGACACATTTCAGAAAGAGCAATCACACAAGTGAAAATGATGTTACGTCTTCATCCAAAATTTTAAGACTTAAGTATATGATTTATTTTTCACTTATTTGCTCTTCAACCTCCAATATTTTATTCAATGTTAAGATTTAACTGACACTTGATACATTACAATATTCTCTTTATTGAGGATGACGAAATTCTAGCCCGTGCTTGGCACGGGTGTCCATACTAGTTATATAAATTTGAGACTTTTTTTGAGGTCCCTTTATGGAAGTAATTTCCTCCTCTTTGTGTTGACATGTGGCATCATAAACCAAACCAAACATTTATTTTTTAAAGTGACATGTGGCATCATAAACCAAACCAAGCATTTTGGTGCATTTGACAATTAATGAAAAAATGACTAATGAAAGAATAATGGAGTACAAGATGAATACAATAAGGTGTGTTTAATGTTTTTTTGATTTACACTACAAAATTACATGAATTTTGGTAACCGAAAATTTTGATAAAGATACTTATTTTGGCAACCGTGATTGAATCTACAATTTTGGCAACCAAATGATAATCAATTTTTTTTAATATTTTTAATAAATATTGTGTCCTTATTGTGACTAACCAAGTAAAAAATTTATGGACTAAAAATTATTGTTTTATTATTGCTTCGTTTTTGTATTGTTACGTCTTATTTTTTATTTTAAAAGTACACTTAGCACTCTAAATTGCTAATCCTCATTAATGCTCTAATACACCTACAAATTTTAACTTGATATTCAATTTGAAATTCAAATTTCAATGCTTAATGAAATAGGTAATGAGAATCTGGCCATTAAAAAAAATTAATTTCATTAAATTGTTTTAAGGTATAACATTGATATTATTTTTGTAATTTTGAATAGAAACAATAATAATAATAATAATAATAATAATAATAATAATAATAATAATAATAATAATAATAATAATAATAATAATAATAATAATAATAATAATAATAATAATAAAAATAATAATAATAATCATTATAATAATAATATTAATTTTTTTTTTTATAAGCAAGGAGAGTGGACAGGCATCAAGAGGCAATATCGACATCCCAACTAGGTTGGCATCCCGAGAAACCTCCATCCTATACCGCCAAACTCTAAAAATTTATTAAAAAAGGGGGAAAAAGTCCAAAGGAGGGGGGACTAGGCCAAAACCCTCAAAGAGAAAACAGAAAGCAAGAAAAGTAAGAAAACAACAGAAAAATAACCCAAAATCAGGCTATGGAAATCTTTAGTTGGGTAAACCACTTCTATCCCTAAAGAAATCGGCATACCACTCATTAGGAAGAGAAGACAACCAACCGAACCATTAACTGAATGACCCATGTTAGCCAATTTGTCCGCACAACAATTACCTTCTCGGAAAATATGAGATGAAACAACCTGTACTCCAAGACTCTAATATTCCAATAGAGGAAATTCATTGGGCAGACAGATTGTTATCACCCCGAGCCCGGGTCTTAGTAGGCTGCTTTGCCAAGACATGTTACAATTTAAGTTTTTGTTTCTACTTCCTTGTTAGGACCCCTGTGAAGTCTTCGGTAGCTGATCTTTCATCATACTCTCGAACTCTCGCCCATAAATCTAGGTCGTGTTGTATATTTTTGCTAGGATGTACTCTTTGTTGTTGTAAAACGACAATCTCTTGCTCCTCTGGAATTGTTGTGGGCATGCTAGCTGCAAGAGGGCGTTCTATCCCAACCGGTAACAATGAAGGGGGGCGTGAGCCAGTGTGTACATCAGATTGGTCGACAACATTATCTGTTTGAACCTGAACCGATTCTATAGAAACATCATGCACCTTAATGTGCTCAACAGGGGATGAATATGATACACTCACATGGGAACCCTTGGGACTCTGCACCAGCTCCCGCGGGCTCGAATGGTTGTGTTCCACATCATCAGAAAGTGTAACAGTTACATCATCCATCGCGGGGTTCTCCAACACCTCCCGCGATGTCAGAGGAAACTTCTCCGCTCTCTTAGAGTGCACGTCAACGTGCTCCTCAAAGGAAACAATATCTATCACTGGCATAGAACGTGGCAACTCCTTAGGAGAAATTATGTCAAGAAGATGATGTAAAGGGAAGCTGAATGAATTTGATGACAAATGTGGAACAGACACAGTGACGTCCATCTGAGAAGTAGCCACTGCTGAAGGAACAATAGAAACTGGATCCATTTGTGTAGTAGAAGTCGGGATGTCCAAAGTAATGGAAGCCAATGATGTAGTAGAAACCGGTATTCTCTGAGTGGTGGTAACCGTTGAAGCAACCAGAACCCACGTCCAGGTGCTACCATTGGCCGAAGTGGAGGCACCCACATCAATGTTATACCGAGTCGGTTTAGGTGGGGCTTCCTCAACATTAACAATTTGTTTCCCTCGATCATTCTTGTCCTTTGGTGGTTGTGGATGTAGCCAACGACAAGTGGAGACATCGTGCCCAATAGCGAAACAGTGATGACAAAACAATTATTGAATTTATCGTTATAAATATTATTTAGATAAACATTATTTATCGTTATAAACATTATTTAGATCTTAAGTATCTATATGCACAACAATTATTGAATTTGTTTTAATGTATAAAATTTATAAAAAATATGAATCCTTACATTTTTTTTTATTTACTTTCTTATATTTTGATTTTTTTAATTATAAAAAAATAGTGAATAAAAAAATAGCTTGCTTTAGAAGTTTAATTAAAAAGGATGATAAACAATATTCATTTAAAGGCATGATGGAATTAGCACAAAGAGAGGTTACAAAATTAAAAAAAAAAATATTTTTAATGATTTTGTTATAAAGACACCTTTTTTAATGTGTTTGGTGTGGAATAAAAATATTAAAATATCCTTGCAAAATTGTCTATATAAATAACATTCGAAAGAGCATTTGCAAATCACATTACTTCTGCCATTTATTCTCTTTTCTTATTAGTTTCTTTGCTTTTTTTTTGTCAATCGTTGGTTGTTTGCCAAACAATATTTGATGGTTTATGCAATTTATTTATTTTTGAAAAAAATTTGATCTTTAGTAATAATCGATAATAGTAGTTTAGATATTTTTATATTTTTTTTGTCAATGATTATGACTATTTTTCTAACTATCGTGTTTTATTTTTTAGATTTAGAAAATTCATGTCACTGTTAGACAAACTCTCATAGTATAAAAAGAAACTAAGTTAGGGTGAGAAGATTCACGCCGTTGTAATGAAAGATTATAAATTCGTATTTTAGTTGTCATCTATTTTCATATTCTACCCAAATCATTTGTTTGCTTTACATGTTATAGTTTGTATCTATATTGACTAAGCTTTATATTTTGATACCATACAAATACAGTTGTGGTTTGATGAACCCTCGCTTTCAAAATCTATATATTTCACCCTTACTTTCAAAATTTCAAGATTTAACATGAGTTCAAAATCAAACAAAAAAATGAAACATATTTATTATGTATGAGAGAGATATACGAAGAAGTTGCAAAGTATTTTAGGTATAGAGAAATTAAAGAATATTGTGTGATATGATTGTTATAAATGATTAATGATTATTTCTTTTTGGTTACATGCTATTAATGATTATTTCAAAATCAAACAAAAAATTGATGGGCTGAAATTTTATTTCATTAATGAAAAAGCGATAAAAAAATTTTAACAAAAAAAATGCGATCAATTTATTCTTTTTAAATGATTACAAGCACATTGCATTATTTAAAAAAAATAGGGAAGTGAAAATTATTATCAATAGCGATGACTTATATTTTACAATGATCTCGGATGAAAATTAAACCATGTCAATTGAGATGTCAAACTCTTACCATCAAATTGTCCCCTCATGATGCACATTGCACTAGGTATGTGCATATATAAGCAAAAATTTTATGTTTTATAACATAAAAGAAGAATTATAAAAAAATATATAAAAAGTTTTTTATTTATGAGAAAAAATAAGAAATTATTTTTTATTTTTAATTCTTATTTGTGTTTGAAAGAATTTGAGTTTGATATTTGATATCTCTTGATGGAATTCCAGATTACTAAAACTCATTCAACTAGAAACTGCAAGGTTAACCAAAAAAAAAAGATTTCTACAGTTTTTCTTTATGATGAATATTTAATTATAAGGACCATATTCATTTGTAATTTTTTATTATTAAATCTAAAAAAAAATTGGTTCTACACAAATGTATGAATTTGATTGTATTTTTGTTATAAATATTGCTTTGGCTTTCAATATTTCTCACACCATTTCGGTATTCATTCTTTCAATTCAAAATTCTTTCTTAAATTTATACTTTTCCGTATCCATCAATCTTCATTACGGCAAGAAACTCATGTTAATTGATTCTTTGAATGGTTATTTGTGCAATAGCTTATTTTTACTACTTAACCCTTTTAGAACTCTCACATAAAAAATTTTGTCGTTCTCTTCAACTTTTTCTTCCGATTTATTAGTTGTTAGTAATTTGTTAGAGGAGAGGAGAAAAAGTTAGTTTTCAGAGATCAAACAACCTCCAACTTAAATCTCCTTAAACGTCATGTATCTCACATTAGTGTTGTTTATGGATTCTGTGATAAAAATTGGGACATTAACAATTAAAGAGACAATTATGTATTAACAATGATTAAAAAATAAATTATTATATGATTGAAAATAATAAGTAAAAAAGAACACAATTATATCTCTGACAATAAATTAAAAAGAAATAATTTGATACCCAACAAAATAATTTTTTAGTATGGTGAAATAAAAGATTAAATTTTCCTTTTTTTTTTTTTTGAACTAACATGTACTATTATTTTTCTTAACAATAAAAAATATTTTTAAGCATGGTGAGATAAAAAACTAAATTTTCAGTTTTTTTTTTGAACTAACGTGTACTTTTATTTTTCTTAACAACCTAATTGGGTCTTATTGTTTATACAAAATTCAATTTTGTCTTCAGTAAAAATTCAATTGTGCCCTCCTTCACTATGTTAACCAATAAATGTAATTTTTTTTTGAAGGAATATAAATGTAAATTAACAATATCATATTTCTAATCAATTATAATTATTAATTATTTTTTAAAAATGTATCGTACCAATTAACCGGTCAATATTGTATTTATAGTAATAACAATTAAAATCATATGGTTTCAATGCAAAGATATATATATATGGAAACCTGTATTGCAGAATAAATGAGGATGCAACTTAACCATTCTTTCGTTTATTTACATTCTCATATATCTACTAAAGTCCATAATTTGTGCATTTTTTCATACATATGAAATTATCACCCATCAAATTATTGCCCTAATTTATTGGTCATAAAAATTTATAATAATCATGTATTTTGTTAATTTAGCATACCATATTAGCATTGTCCCATGGTTAGACCCCACCAAGACTAAAACATAGTATATGTTTTACCTGTGGAAGTATTAGAAAATGAAAATAGAGCGAGTTATTGGTAATTTAATAGATTAGTTTAAGGATCTTGAGATGTCTAATAAACTCAATTAATAATATGTTACATCATTTTAAAATATCTAATAAATATGTACATGATAAACTCAGCATAACGCATTTGCATTTTTCTATTGTCAAATCTCACCAAAGACAAAAAATGATGGTATTTAAAATTATAGAGGTTCGATATAAAAAATTGCATGAAAGTAATCAGCATCCCAAAACTTATTTTTAACATAAAAAAAAATAAAAATAAAAAGTTTGTCATTAATGTCCATAGTTCCAGGGGAGTGTATAATGGGTTGGATCATCATAATTGACGAAGAGAAACCCGACAACTAAACCTTAAACCCTAAACCCTTTTATGTATATTTATTATCTCATTTATATGTTGTTCAATATATACTCTTGCATCCAATATAAAAGTTTACCTCACGCATGAAACATTAACATCTTTCCCATAAATGTGACACTTTCTGTGTCTATATTTGATGAGATAGGCAAATAAGGTCAAAGACACAACTGTTAAGCTGCAACATGCTAAAATATGGGTTGGTGGTGGTTTCATAGAGTGATACTTTTGTTCTTTTCTTTCACGAGAAGAGAGAAAGTAAAATAGAGAAATAAAGAAGATGAAAAATGAATTTTAACATGAGAAAAATGAAAAGGAAAAAAATTAGGACTACGTGATTTATCTGCAAGTGTATGAGGAATAGAGCGAGTTGCTGGTAATTTTATGGATTTAATTTGTTGAAGTTGGAGATTACAGGGTAATTGTGCTACCAAAATACTATACTCATTAAAAAATGCCATATTGTTTAAAATGTCCAACAAACATATATTTTGTCAGCTCAATAGGACTTATCTACATTTCGCTGTTGTCAGATCCTACCAAAAACTTAATGTGAAGAAATTTAAAATAAGTATGGGTGAATAAAAAATATGCATGAAAGCGGATGACATTCAAAAACTAAAATTTAAGATAAAAAAATGAAACAAATGACACATAATAATGAACAAACCAAATGATCATAATGTTTGAACTTTTGTGGGAGCCTACATTGAGCTTTATCATAATATTGGTTTAAGAGCAACCACACAAGTGAGATTGATATCACATTTTTACCCAAAGTTTTAAGACAATAGGTATAAGGTTCATCTCACTTATATGTTGTTCAACATATACTATTACATGCATTGTGAAATTTTAACTCACATTTGACACATTAACATCTATCCATTAAGCGTCAAACTCTCAGTGTCCGTGATTCACCACCAAGAACCACTACCACTACCCCCACAATGTTTAACTGGGTTATGATACCACTGTTGGGTCTTTTAGGGGAGCCAATACTGATGTCGATCGACAAATTGGAGAAATAACAGTCATACAAGTAAGAATGATATCACATATTCATTCAAAATTTTAAGGCTCAAGTATATAAGTTGTTTCCTTTATTTGTTGTTTAACCTACACTCATGTATTCAATGTAGGTCTTTAACTCAAACTTGATACATCACAATATTCTCTCCATCAAATATGACGAAATTCTAGCCCGTGCTTGACATGAGTGTCCATACTAGAACCAACAAAGGTAACATGCCTACACCCAAAAAATCATGAGGCCAAGGTGTACACTAGGTTGCCTTAATCAAAGACCAAACCCAGCAAAGTACCACGACAAACCATGGTGCTGCCTACACGAGAGTACCCCTGCGTCACAACCTAATGTCCACAAAGATCCTCTAAAAAATCGCAGCCGCACAGCAGCAGGCCGAAATACCAGCAACTAAAAAACATAAAAGCCAAGCGGACGCAACAACACTTATGCACACACAAAAGCCTCCCAGCCAGCGGCTACATCACGTAATAGCAACGCAAAATTAACACCAACACACCGACAGAGAATGCAAACATCATAAGGTTAATGCAGGACCTACTTTCAACACCACAAAACTGTCATATATAGCTTTCCACTATGTATATCTTGATTAATTTGTTCACATTTTCTGTTCTTTAATTGATTAATTTTTCACATTATTTAGATTAATGCGCATTCATGACATCATTTTGTAGTAGTTCCTATATATATATATTTCTTCTCGCGTTAAATAAATAATGGCTTGGGAAATCCTTTACAAATAAGCTTATTTTTTTAGTTTGAGTTAAACTGAAAGAAGCTTTTTTTGATTAAGAGTTGAGTTGTAACTTTAATATCATTTTTTCCGTTGCATTGCGTTTATTCTCTTACTATCTTTTTTAGTTTTTATGACAAAGACAGAAGTGAAAAAGGCCTGTTTCAAGACATAATGATATGTTTAAATATAAATGATTCTCATATAAAGCTAATATTTTTTCTTTCTATTCAACGTGCACATACATGCAAATGTGTTAAAATATATACAAAATTAAGATGATATTTTTTTTCCATGTCAAATTTAAATTATAAGCACACTAATAACTTTAAAATAACATAATAAAAAATCTAAACATTTGATCAAAAAAAAATTTTATTTCCCCGTGCTTGGCACGGGTCACTAAACTAGTGCTCTTTTTTGTCAATTGATATGAGTTACAGTTACAATTATTTAAAATTTGATTTTATTTTCAAATTATTTAAAAAAAAAATAAAATCGGTTAGCTTTAATTTTCCCTTTCATATGCACATATCAGAGTAAATAGAGTGTTTGATCTATTTTTATAGTAACACAAAGAAGAAGGGGACAAAATGTCTAAACCTTCTAGGTGAACACAAAATGACAAAATAAAAATAAGACTTCTTTAATTGTAATGTTTCCTTTTTCCTAGAATTTTAAGGTACTATTTATGTACCTCCTCGAGTCCTTAATATAAGAAACAAAAGCAAAAATCATCAAAACCAATATAATCATTAATTAATGTAACTTTTTAGATATTTTTACTAAGGGTTGTGTTAACCCGTGCCCCGAGCACTGGTTAAGCTATCAAAAAAAGGAAAAATTAAATTAAAAAAGACACTTTTTTTACTTTTGAAGCATTGATTACACAATTTTTAATGCAAAAGTTTCTACATTTGCTTCCTTAACCAGGGGGCACTGGTTAACATTTCTCTTTTACTAATATACCCTAAAAAAAATACACCCACTAAAATTAAAAAGAGAATCATTAAATGAAAGATAAAAATATCTTTTAAGCAATAACTAAACCTTAAAAATGTGACGTTTTCTTATAAATAGGACCACAATATTTTTTATGAAAATTTTCTTATAATAAGGACCACATGAAATATTTTTAAAAAATATGTTATTTAATATATACAAAATAATTTTTGAAAAAACATTTCCCGTGCAGGCAATTAATGAAAATCAATTTCCTACCTACCGTAAAGCCCACAAAAATAGGGTAACAAAATAAAGAAGGCCCACAAATACACAAAAGACCTCTTTTGTTACCTCATTATTTACTGATATTTCAGAAAACTTTCTTTCTTTGGTTTCTGTTTTAATCGTATTAATGATATTTTATCCATTTGGTTTGTTTCAAATAATTGAATGATCTTCAAGCTTTTGTTGAGTGTTTTACTTTCTGAACAATTTTTATAGACTTTTACAATCAACGGTTTCATGAGCTGTTTGAGGTCTATCCATCTTATTTTTCTCAAGTGGTAAAATGAGCTCTATATGAGGACATTGAAATCTTGTTTAATAGAAAAATCCAAGAATTCATATTATAGTTGAAACACAGAATGTGTAAAAGAATCCAAGGAGATAAATTATAGTTCTGATGCATAGATATTAGCAGCATTTGAGATGTAATTTATTGACATAGATTGCCATGTTTACTCAACTCAATGTTCTATATTCTCATGATTAAACTTAATTTCATGCATGCATCTTACATTAACATGTCATTGAGGATAATGAGAAAAGGCTTATAGCCTATTGAAAAGAATGGATGAAAATGTAAACATTAAGCAGAAGAATTGAAAGAAGTGTTAAACATGATGAACTGATAAAGTGGAACCATTATATCCCTCATAGACTAAACCAGGGTTCACAGCTCATGACTAGCACCAAACGCAAAATCTGCCTCGTTGTATTAAAATGTTTTTTGTTATCACAAGGAAACTTAATCATTGCCGCAAAAAATATATATCACATTTCAAAACTATTTGAATTTCCAATTTCAAATTTCACATTTACTTCGAAATCAGCAAAACCAACTTTATAGCTCACATCATATCCTCACTCCAAAATTTATACCGTTTTGTTACCATAAACAAATAGTGATTCTGACTGCTCATAAACCTCTTCGCTAAATGCTACGAGACTTGACTACGAAAACATTTAATTATTCATTCCTTCAATTGGAAGAGGAGTTTTCCTTATAAATTCAGTCTTCTCACAAACCAACTCTCCTTTGTCCTCAATCCTTTGAAAAGACATATGCCAACTCGATCAAGTTTCCACCAAGAGTTTACTTTAAGGCTATATATCTCCCACAAAAATTCATAATTCTCTACTCGTGGTCCCTCCCTAGAAATGTAATGGTCAAAGTCTATGAAATGTCGTGCATCCCTAATCACCTTATAGTCGTTCCTTATTGGTCATAACCGATTCCACCAGGACTTAAATTAAACTCAATGTTCGTATACGATTTAAAGCTAGGGGGAAGGATCTTAAATTCCCGGGTAGTAGGGTTCCACAATAGAGTTGTTGCAGTTGCTGTGTAATTTCCATGGCGTGGGTAGTAGGGTCCCAACTAAGATGGATAACTAACCCAAAACTGTGTAACTAAAATTTGATTAAGCCAACTGAAATGTTACAGGACCATGCAAGAGATGTTCCAATTATGTACATTTTGGCATGTGTTTGATATGATAGAACTAGAAGAAAATTTGTTTCAGTTTCTGTATTGCATCCGAAGGTATCCCACTTTGACAACATACATTGAATGCATATATAACAAACTTTCTCAATCATCGAGTATTTCTTACATTCGACAACAAAATGAGCTCAAGTAAGCTCAACGCCAAGTCCAAGCACAAATATTATTTTCAAAATGTCATTATAATTTTGCTGTTTAGGATAGTTTTCAGATGGCTAACATGAGTCCGCAGAGAATTCAGCACCCGTAAGTTTTTTCTCATAATCCTCAATCACATGTCAACATAATAAGATGCATGTATGCATATAAATTTAATCATGGGAATACAGAAAAGGAGTAGAGTAAACAAGGCAATCTCCATCAAGAAATTATTTCTCAAATGCTACCATTACATTTCCGTCTCAAATACTAAAATAATATGCTACCATGACACCAACTTAATACACCAGTAACAGAAACTTCCCTAAAACAGAAAATAGGCTAGATGACAAAATTTGATAAGCACAACACAACAACTGCTGCACTACTTGTATGGAATTGATAAACACATATGCGATTTATATCAATATATCATGTTGCTACCAAGAACACATAGGTTATACATCTCATTTCTCCATAAAAATAGATGTCAAATAACAAAATCACAAACTGTTATGCAGTATAGAACTCCTGAATTACTCACCTGTTCAGCCGCCGCGCATACAAAACTATAATTATTAAATAATTTCATAACATTCATATTGTTATAAAATCCTAAATCTAAAAATAATGTTCATTGATCTCTATCTCGAAACTTGAGACTTGACTACAAAAGCAGTTAATTATTCATTCCTCCAAAAGGATGAAGGTTTTCCTTATAAATTACAATTTGCGAACAAAATAACCTTTGAAGTCTGATCAAAATCTTCATCAGAATCTTCTTCCTTGAAAAATACACGATTCTTGTTCCCTGTAGAGATAACAGAGAAAATAGAACAAGTTAAGGGTCCGACAACAAGGAATTTAGTCCATGATTCCTTAGCACCGAGTTCACCCAAAATCCAAACGTGAAAATAAGGCGTGTTGTCGTAACATGTGATGTAAGAAATAGACTCATTTAACTCCACCAAATTCATTTTTATCGATTCATATTTTATATCTGAGTTAGAAGGTAAGGGTGTTGCAATGAATGTCTCTTTGCTAAAGTCAAATGACACGAGCCGGATTAGTCGTCCATTTGGGTGGGTTGGAAACAGGTACGAAAGCCACACAAAAAAAAAGTCAAACGACACTATATTAGGTCCTTTGGCCACCAACCAGGCCAATGGCAAAATCTATTCATGTTTACCAGAGACATGTCACGTGGGTAAGAAATAGGCATATCATCGACCCCATCGAGTTTCCACCAAGAATTACTTTTGAGGCTATATATCTCCCAGAAAGGGTCATACAACTTGACTATGAGCCTTTTATCCTCCCAAACATTGTCATTCATATCTAACTCATGTAAATCAATCTCCCAAAAAGGATCGTCCTTGTTTGGCAAATAAACCCATTCCCCTTTAAAATCCGAGGGATATTTAACCGATATTTAACCTTACGAATCACCTTAAAATCACCTCTAATAGAGTCATAACCAAATCCACGAGGTGGAGATTGAAACCGAATAATGTCCTTGTATGGTTGAAGCTCGTATGATTGAAGGCTAGGAGAAATGAGCATAAATTTCGGTTGAAGGCTAAGAGGAAGGATCTTAAATTCTGCGTTAGCAGGGTTCCACAATACAGTTTTTAAGCCTTTGTAGAGACAAAGAGTAATCTAGTAGTTAATGAAGAATATTTTTGTTTCAATTATATTTGTCATCTCTTTCAAAATAATATTAGTTTTTTTGGTGCAGTGAGTTTATAGTAAGCTTATCTTATGTCAAACATGAATTGGAGTCAAATAATTAACAAAATTAATGCATTCGATGTGTACGTAATCTTTTCCATTAATGGTTGGCAGTCCGTAAGATTGTGTAGAATATCAATTCCATTCTCAGTTTCGTTTGTGAAACATTTCCATGCGCATTAATTAAAACTTTGACTACTTTATTTTGCATATGCTATTCAAATGATCTTCTTTTAGATGTTCAATCTCAATAATTTTTGTGGACTAAATTTGTCTAAACTGATTAAATATGACTGTTGCCTTTGAGAATTAAGGATTGGAAATGATGTAGATTATTTACATGGGACTACACAATCCTCCTGGATTAAGGATTGGAAATGGTTGTTGCCTTTTGGTTCATTTAATTTTCTTTAGATGAAATAATTTCTTTGACTCAATTAAAATAAAAAGTTGATAATATCTAATTATAATAAAAAGAGGAAAATAAATAGAGGTGAATTACACTCTCTCTCTTTTTTTCTTAAAGGTGAATTACGCGTTAATTGTATCTTTTTTTTTTAAGGATACACGTTGATTGTATCAAAAGGTAAATAAATATTTTTTGGTGCAACACTTTCTTATCAATTAAGAAAACAAATATTACACATTTAAAAAAGATAGAGTATATACCAAATATGACAAAAAACAATTGGAAATATATTTCATGGTTTGGCTATCCTCAACCCAACAAGCAATCAGAACTCTCTCTTCAGTCTGTTTCTGTATCATGGCCGCTGCTTCGGCAACAACAGATAAGAAGAAGGTTAGTACTTCTTCACACATACCTGACGATCTTACTTTCTCAATTCTCTCCAAACTTCCTATTAAATCACTCACAAGATTCACATGTGTTCAAAAATCATGGTCTCTTTTGTTCCAAAACTCTATTTTCATGAACATGTTCCGCACCAATTTCTTACTATCCAAACATGATGAGGACGACGAAAACACGTGCGTCCTCCTAAAGGATATGTCAAGCAGGCGCCCCTACCACACCTCACTGTACACGCTTTCCGGGGAGAAGTTTGACAATAGTGTCAGATTAGATTTGCCAACACCTCTTCATGAGAATAACTCATTTATTCATATTCTGTGTTCTGCCGGTGTTAATGGCGTTCTTTGTCTCTCTCAAGAAAGCATTAGTCACCGTATAACCATTGTATTGTGGAATCCAGCCACCGAGGAATTTAAGGTCATTCCTCATAGCCATCAACCGTATGAGAACATTGAGTTTAATCCTCTTCCTTTTGCATTTGGTTATGACCCTGTTACAAATGATTATAAGGTGATTCGGATTGCTCAGTATCCCATATACTTTGAAGGTAATTGGATATATTTGCCTGAGAAGGAGAGCTTTTTTTGGAGGAAGGATAACCCTTTATGGGAGGAAGACATGTTATATGATGACCATTTCTGGGAAGGGAATTCATTACAGGTCTATGAACCGTTTTGGGAGATATATAGCCTCAGAAGTAACTCTTGGAGGAAACTTAGCATGGATTTGTCTGTTTCTTGGTATGGTTTTTGTAAGATGAACTTGAATGAAATGTGTCATTGGCTGGTAAATGATGAAATGGTGTCATTTGACTTTAGCAATGAGATATTCTTTGCAACAACCTTACCCTCATTTGACTTAAAAGATAGAATGAGGGTGAAAAAAGACTTGGCGGTGTTACATGGATCTGTGGCTTTCATCTATAATGTCGTCAAAACCGGTTATTTGCACATATGGATTTTGGGTGAGCTTGGTGTGAAGGAATCATGGACTAAACTCTTTGTCCTTGGCCCTGTACCTTGCATTAGAAATCCTATCGGGGTAAGAATAAAGAGCGTTATGTTCTACCTAAAAGAAGATGAGGAGATAGCCTGGATTGATTTAAGTACCCAAAGGATTGAGGAAATTGGGGTTAAAGCAGAGTCACCAGCTTGGTTGCAGATTGTAACTTATAAGGAAAACCATCTTTCTTTTGGAGGAATGAATAAATAATTTTTTTGGTAGTCTAATCTAAGAGATTAATAAACTTTGTCCTTAGATTTAGGATTTTATACCAAAATGAATGTTATATATGAAGGAAACATTTGTGATTTTTTATGCTTAATTCTCTTTTTATTTGCAGATGGCTTTGCTTTTTGTTTCAATTGTAGTAATGATATTTATTCTACATCAAATGCCTCCATTTTATCTGTTCAAAACTTGGAGTTTTTGTTTATTCTTTTAACTTGCTTTCTGAATTATTTTTTTAGACTTTTACAATCTATACGTTCATAATTTGTATGATGCAAAATCTAAACCAAGTTATTTCCGGTCAACTCGTTTTTATTGTCTATTTGAGGGATATCCATCTTAATTTTCTTCAATTTTTCTCAAGTTGGTCATCTTATTCTTGTATAAATATAAAAGCTAAAAAGAGGCAAAAGGATTCCAAGGAAATAATTTATAGTTCTGATGTAACACAAGTCAGTAGCATGTGAGATGTAATTTATTGATATTGATTGCCATTCTTACTCAGCTCATTTTCTCTATTCTCAAGAGTAAATTTAAATTCATACCCAAGTCATTGAGGAAATATTGTGGGATGAAAATGTAAACGTTAAGCAAAAGAACTGAGAGAAGTGTTAATTATGTTTAACACGCAATGCTACAAGCTTGATCTTTGCCGTTGTTAATTGTAACTTTACAGACTGTAGATAACTATAGGGCTTCTAACGATATAACGAGGGCTTCTCCAAATAAGGGAAGCTGATACAATTTTCATACTTGCCATAGATTTTGCTTTCACAACTACCTTGAAACTCCTCTTTTGCAAGGTGTGTGAGAAAATGAGACTAATAGGCTTCACTGAGATTTCCACACCTTTTGGAGATTTAATGGTGGCATTAAAGATGGTTGGTCCAGGACCTACATTGGTAACTCTTCTCCTGAAAACTCCTATTGTTGTGTCTCTGTTGCTTTTCACACTTAATTGCATGCTAGGATAGTTAATCGCATCGTGACCAATCCCAGGAAGTAAAGAAGTACAATTTATTGGAGAGCCAATTAGTACTGATAAAGTGGAACCATTGTATCCCTCATGGCATAAGAACTGAATATAAGCAAAGTCATCCATGTCATAGACTAAACCCGGATTCACAGCTCTTGTTGGATTAACTTGACCAGCACCAAATGCAAACTCGGCCTCCTTGTTAACTTTCTGGCTCATAGGTTTAGCTATACAAAGATTATATACACAAGTCAAGCCATCTCCAAATGTAACAAGTTATAAATATAGGTAGGCTTGTTAAAAAACCCTAAAACCTAGCCATTAAATCGAACCGCACCAAAAAAACTGATCTATGACTTACAGCTCACAAACTGAACTTGGTTCGGTTCAATCAGAGTTCATTTCTTTTCAGTTACTTTAGTTTTACTGGACCGTTGTAAATTTTCAGTTTGGTTTTCATTCCTGAACCAAAAAATGAACTTCACATAAGTGGAAATAAGCTTTAATTTTCACCTGTGGTAATCATGGCTGATCTGATTGCAGCAGGAGTCCAGTCTGGGTGAAATGATTTCACATACGCTGCTACTCCAGAAACATGAGGGCATGACATGGATGTGCCAGACATCAGTGTAAATTCTGAAAATCGAGTGTCGCCTTCTAAACCAGTAATTGATGTCTTGAGTGTATATGATGCCAAGATGTTAATGCCAGGAGCTGTTATGTCAGGCTGCATACAAGAGTTTATTGGACAAAATAATAGTATTATGGTCAATATTCAAGAACAAAAAGCTAGAAAAAAGTGCACTAATTACAAAATGAACGAAATTCAACAACTTCAGTACCTTGAGAATATGCTGAGATCCTGGATTCGGACCCCTAGATGAAAAAGAAGCAATAAATGGAGCTGGTATTTTCACTTCATGGCTCTTATGTATCACTGTTGAGGGTGATCTATGTTGAACAAGAAATTTATGTAAAATCTATGTTATTAGATAATCCGGTAGAAAAAGCGTTGGTTCATTGGTTGTAATTGTAGCAAATATTTAACTATTAGCTTGTTTAAGAATATGATTAGAGATACCTTGTAGATTGTATATAATTGGCAATAACTTGACCTGTGCTTTCATTCACAAAGGTAGCAGGAGCGCCGAATATTTGAGCAAAATCTAGAAATTGATTATTTTCAATTATAGTACCAATGCCTCCTATTGCTTTCACAACAGCATCAGTGCCCCATGTTCTATATCTACAGTAAACGATCTTTCCTTTCACTTTTTTTGGATCTAAAGAATCTCCATCACAGAACCTATCTATGTATTAAGGAATTTTGTTTTATTAACATAAGAAACTTAATCAGGTATTATTGAATATCAGAGCGAAATTTACTTAGCATCTTCCTTGCTTGAAGAGGCTCGCGCTGCATCCATCCCATTAACAAGGGAGTACTGTTTTTGTTTTGGACTGAAGGTACTTACTCCTTCTCCCTGAATATCTCTCAATGTTAGATTGGTTACAAATAAAATCATATGAACACCTTTGTGGTATATTGGATATAAAGCTACCAGTTGCATGCATGTGACATATTATTGGCATAGAAAAGACTGTTTGATAAAGTGTGATTACTTCATTTGTGTCGATTGTTCCAATAAAACTAGTTTTTCCAATAAAGATTTGCGTTGTATGCAAGAGGCCGAGACAGCACACAATCAGCCACATTGGTGGCCGTTCAATCAAAATCAGACGGTTCATGTTGAATGTGCCTTCAAATTTGTAAATCAGAGAAAATCAGAATCGTGACACGATTTAGCAAGCGTGTCACGATTTTGGCAGGCAGTGAGCATGTTTTGCAGGGTGTCCAATCGTGACACGATTTTCAGCTTGTTGGGCACGTTGTGAGGATAAGGTTGGTCGTACCTTGAGTCGTATGCACCAACCGTGTCACGATTTGGCAAAACATGACACGATTTTGCCAGTTGCAGACTGCTATATAAGTGTTTCTTTGAAGATTTTGAGAGAGAGCTTTTAGAGAGAGAAAGTTGGGATACAAAGGAGGGAACTTTAGGGTTGAGGGTCTTTGTAGTGAGGTTCTCTTGGGTTGGGAAACATTGTAAATACCTTGGGTGAGTGAAAATCATTGAGTGTCTTGTTCATTGGTGAGATTGGGAAAATGGGTAGAAATTAGGTTTTGTTCTTTGTGAGCTCTTGTCCTAATTTCTTGTAACCCATTTGTATCTCTTTGTAAGAAGTCTTTGATAGTGGATTGGAGAGATCAATCTCTCCCCCAGATTAGATCAAGTTGGATCGAACTAGGTGAACACTCTTTAGTGTGTTTGTTTCCTTTCTTTCTTGCTTTCATATGCTTGTGGATTTGTGCTTTTCACTTTGATTCCTAGATTAGATCTAGGTGCTATTGTTATTATTGTTTCTTGTTGTTACTTTGATATTGGTTACCACTTTCCTTTGCTCCATACATCATAGTTTGTATTGGTGTGAGGTTTTGAGACCGGAATTCACAACAGTTCAGATTTCAAGCTAGTATTTTCGATTAAAAAAATCAAATTCAAATTTGTAGAATTTGTAACTGCCAAAATGAATGAAACTTACAGAAACATTTTTTCTACTTCCCAACTCTATAGTGCTCTGGAAGTCCCTATCGATGCCACTAGCCGCTACTGTGACAATCCATGGGGCATTATTTACAACAGTTGCCATAGTTGGGCCACCATTTCCAGCCGATGCAACCGTGATTATGCCTTTCCTCATGGCATGAAATGCACCAATTGCTATAGAGTCCTCCACATAATTTGCATTTCCTCCACCTAACGAAACGGATATGACATCCACACCGTCATGTATAGCAGCCTCAAATGCAGCAAGTATGTCCATATCAGCACATCCATCCTCTGTCCAACAGATTTTGTAAATTGCCAACCTCGCGGAAGGCACCGCCCCACGTGCCGTGCCTTTGGCTAATCCGAAGAGACTTGCATTTGGTACAAGATTTCCTGCTGCTGTTGATGCTGTATGAGTGCCATGCCCTTCCACATCTATAGGAGATAATATATCAGATGGATCGGACCTTCCATCAAGCTTGAAGTATTTGGCTCCAATGATCTTGCTTCAAGTTTTCCAATCAAGTGTAGATGCCAAAGAGAATTTAATATATAATGTAAGCCATGATAAAACTTATACTCCAAATAGTAGCAGTGAATTCAATTATTATAATTACTTAAAATAATGTAATGTACATATTGATACTACCATTTATATGTTAAGTTCACAGATTTAACATTTTATCTCAGGGTGCATGACAGCTTGAGCCAATGATAGCCTGTGATCTACCTAGGTATGCTCTGATCAGGTTTGAACGGTACTATCGGTGTTATAGTTTTGGCGATGTAACTGGACACTGGAGTAACACATTTTCATGGGGAGATTTATTGTTCATTGTATAGCCATTGTAGAGTTCCTATGTAATCTTTGCTGCCTAGATTAGTCATTATTAATACATTAATCTTACAGCTTCGTAGTTTACATAAGGATTAAGGATAGGGATGTTACTTATTGCAGCCTGAGAAATTCACATATTTGTCACAAGTTCCTTTCCATTTAGCAGGTGGAGGACCAATTCCATCATCCTTGAAGCTTTGAAACTCAGGAGTTATCCCTACCTCACCAATAAAGAAATGTTTTATAAACAAATCATGAGATACCATTATATAAAATCTATCATAAAGAAAAAGAAATGCAAAAAAGAAAATGATAATGATTTGAAATGTATCATAAACCTGTATCCAAAAGCGCCACGATTGTGTCACCCTCTGACTTCAGTTTTCTCTTAGCTGTCAAAGGTAATCCAATAAAGTCCCATGATCTTGTTGTGTGTAGCTTGCGGTATTGATTCGGAATTACTGAAAGCACTTCATTCATGCCAGATAACTTGTTGGCTTCATCCTCAGATAGTTTAGCAGCAAATGCGTTAAAGCTCTTTGTGTAGCTGAATACTATGGATTCTTTGGCTTCGACATGGCTGCTAAGTAAACAAAGATTAAAACAAAAAGGGACATAAATGAAAACAAAGTAATGAAAGAAACTTTTGTCCTAGGACATTGAGGCCAGTTTGCAAGATTGTTTAGGAGAGGCCTCGTTAATTATTTTGGTCCTTAAATATGTTCTTCTCTATTTAGTTAGGCTCAAAAGTGTCTTCTATCAGTAATTTTGGTCCTATTACCAACAGAAGATACACTCAAGAATATTTTTTATAATTTTGATCCTTTCATAGTTACATTGCCTCGCACGTTTAGGGACCAAATTACGTAGACGTCTACCTTTCTTTAACAGCTGAGAGAATATTTATATGAGTCTCTACTGCTCCTTCTCTACTAACAGGATGATCTCCTCCTAGGAAAACAATGTAAAAATTCTGCGAAAAATGGTTCCTAAGTTAATAAAGAATAAAACACAAACACTAATATGTTAGGAGATAGCTCAAATTTGAAAGAAATTAAATTGATATAAGTTAATGTATCGAATGAAGGAGGATAAGAAATTAATTGCCTTTTGTTCAACACCATTAACTGAATCTTTGTTTAGTAGAATAAGCAGTAATGGAATCCAAACAAGAGAATAGGAGTTGGTAAGTTTCTGAAAAAATATTTTCATGCTTGACTTATAAGTTATAACACATTAACATATGGATAAACAGTCTATACTTATAGGGTCCTAAGCATAGATTTATATATATATATATATATATATATATATCCATTGAAATATAGAAAAGAAAGGATAAGAAAAAAGCATGTTTTAATTAGCTTGCTTCTTCCACATAAATAATTAATTGATGCTTTTGGTATGGGAAACTTGCAAGACAGATCAGAGAAAAAAAAATTGGCCACAGTCAATGTTCACATAGAGCCTGAGGTTGCTTCTTCATGAGGGGACTTGTATAAACATTCTCATCTTCAACTTTTTTTGAGGGGGATTATTAATGTCACCAAAAATTAATTTCTTGAGGTTGCCTCCTTTTTATTCTTGTTGTTGGTCTTTGTAAAGTATAAGTATTAATGTTATCTTTCAAAAAAAAAAAACAATATATTAATGTTACTTTCTTCAAAAAAAAAAAAAAGTATTAATGTTACCAAAGATTAATTTCTTATGATGCTTTTTTCGGGGATTATTATGTATTTTTTTTGGGATTATTACTAAGTATTCATGTTATTTTAGGGCTTAATTTCTAAATATTAATTTCTTATGATGTTATCTTTGACTTCTTTTATTTTTCTAAAACTTAGATAATTTTATTACGTGGTAATACAAATTAGGCCAATGATGAATTGATCAATATATGAAAGTCTCGTAGTTTTGTGTCTTTCAGGTTCAAAATGGTTAAAAGAAATTAAGAAAATGATTAAATATGTTTTAATCATTATAAAATTTATATATTTTGATTTTAGTTCATGTAACCACTTTGTTAGTCCTAATCTTTACAAATTATATAACTACATGTTTTTAGTTCCTCTTTAGAGAGTAAAGTTATGTAGTTTTGTAATTAGCATGGAAATAAGATTCAAAGACTAAAGACAAAATTCTAGAGAATTTTATAGTGACTAAAAATATATTTAAACTAAAAAATAATAATGAGAAACCGAAGAATTCGTTTAGAGGGCTGTAAGGCACATCACTGTCGAGTACAGTTGAGATATATTGCTTGAAAACAAAGAACCCTTTGTATTAAGGACTCTCCTATTCCTTGAATTCCAATGCAAGCGTGATATTGCCTTGTATATACATTATTTATAATTTAGTATTCATCAGGGCATAGCTTCAAGTTAAACCCAAATGAGGTTTGTCAAAATGAAGGAAGAAAGATAAATTTACACGGGTAAAAAAGGCTTGCATCCTTTGGGTAAATTAAATTGCAAGCCTTGATCTATATTAAATATTTAAGTTATACGTTATATATTGCTTGATGATATTGTTATCGGTGATATTGTATTATAGTTGTAAGTCGTGTTTTTCATTGAATGATTAGTGAAATTTCATGCTTCGTGTACATGTATATGTTAGTTTATCGATGATGCTACCATGTTAATCATGACATGTGTTGAATTAATGATGTTGTGATTTGTGAGATTATATATTATGCTTTGTGTGCACATGGTATTTGTTGATTCCTCTCTCCTGCAATTTATATACAAGTAAGATTTATCACCTTTCTGTTTCCTTTGTGAGAAATAGTTCTTGAGCTTCAACTTAGCTTAACATTGTTTAGCTCTATTCGTTCTGACTAGTTCATTTCTGTCTTGTCAGCTGCAATTTATTCAAGGATAGGTATAGAGAAGTGTTTTCTCTCTAACTTGCGTGGCAAGAAAGAAATGGAATTATTATCTCCAACTCAAGGGAATATTAGTTTTGATGAGTATATTATCAAGTTTGAAGAATTTAGTTCACTCTTGATCAAGATTTACCCTTGCCTTCACTACAAAATTAGAACAAAGACTACCAACACATATTATTACACCATGAGCTCAATGAAGATAGAAGATAGTTTAGATTGATAACTTGTGGTACAAGTTATCTTAGAGTAGTACAATAGTTGACGCAGTACAGAAGCGTAGGCTAACAAGCGTTAAACCTAGATTTAAAAGAACAAGTTTGCAAACGACAAACTTGTGAAAATAGGGTTCCGGAATCCACCAGAAATTGAGAAAAACTCTGAAATATTATTGATTGAATAAAAGTTATCCTCTTATGTTACAACTGTTAAGCTTAAATAGGGAAATAACAAACCTGAATGGGCCTAAAAATAACAAACTGAAAATAAAACAAACAAATAATAAAATTAGATTGAAATAATAAATACTATTGGTTCTGTTCTTGCGTTTTTGGAGGTTGTTAGGTTTGCTCGAACCTGTTTGGCACGGGGTGTTGTGGGACTTTTTGCCCAGCTGTTTTTATGTTGTTGTTGTTTTGGTTTTGTCGGGTGGTGTTTGTTCGGCGGTTTGGTTTCAAAGGCTTTGGCTGATAGTAAGGCGTGTGTTAGTAGATTTCTTAGGTTGGCTGCTTTATTGTATATGTAGGTTATCTTAGATTTTTGGAATGTTTTTCTTTGATTTACTTTTTGGATTGGAGCCTTTGGCATGTTGTTCTGTTACTGACATTGGTTAGGGAGTGTTTTTTTTAATGTGCCTTACACTAACTCTGTTGGAAATTTGGGTCCTTATGTGGTAATTTGCAATGTCTATGAGTGGGTTTGGGACACGGGATAGTGCCTTAGGCGTTAGGGGTATTGGTTGGTTGTATATTATTGATGTTTTGGTGTTCTGTTTGTGGCTTTTTTGGTTGTATATTATAATTCTTATCGTTAGTACTTGTAAGATCACTATATAAGCTACTTTGTACTCTATTTTACATTCATAATGAATAAATATACTCTTTTACATTGATTCATAATACATATCATTACACTCTATGATCCTTTACGATTCCAAATTAGGGTCCTCGCCAGGAAAGATTTCAGTCAAGAGAGATTGCACAGCCAAACCATCGTAGATCGTATTACACTACCCATGATTCTTCAAGAACCTCTCATGAGCTCCCCAATTCAAAAGTCGACAACAAAAAGATAATCACCTTAAACCTCTCTTTTTTTTTTTAGCAAATTGTGATTTTTAAGAGCACATATTGTTGAGGCAAAATCCCTAAAATGTTTTAAAGATAAACAAACCTTTATAATTAAAGGATTAATGGACTTTGATAGTTTTTTGGTATTTAATATGTGTTCTTGAGTGATTAACTAAGATGAGAACAAAGTATAAATCAAACCAAAAATCAAGTAATCAAAGAGCATTAAAACTTATGAACTCAGTTAGAGTTTAGAAGGTTAGCCAGAGTTCATAAGGTTGCAAGATAGTTCACAAGGTTGTTCTTATCGTTCATCAAGAATAGACCCGAAAATTAATGATCTTATCAAGAACATTCAAGGCTCACATCAAATAAATAAATAGTACATAAAAGGATTATGACCTTGGATCAAACAAGTAATAAAGGCATTTATTTGAATAAAGGTCAAAAACATATTCATTGTTCATTAAAGACTTATGAACAAATGAAGTATAAACACTAGGAATATTCTTCAAAAAATATCACCCTAGATGTTATGCATGTTGCACTTCAATCAAGTTTCACTATTTGGATTTGATTACATCAAATGAAAGTCTTACGAATCATCCTTAGTGGAACAGAGGAACATTCCGATGAACATTAAAAGGTTCATTCAACCACATGCTTCCTATAGCAAAAGTACATTGAAGTACAAAAGCAAAAAACAAAAAAGCAAAGATCAGCCAGATGCAATAAGGATTCGACACATAAGGGAGTAGGTATTGTACAGTACCAGCAAATTCCCCTAAAGCATAGGCATGAAGTTACAGCTCCACTTTCCTATCTCTTGCACAAGTTCCAAGGCAAGTCAACAAGGCATGGACCTAGGAACTCTCTGAGGTTCATACGAAGAACTTAGATCATATCAAGAACCCATAAATTCATTTGAAGTTCATACAAAGAACCCAGGAACATTCTGAAGTTCATATTGAAGAACCCAGGAACATTATGTAGTTCAGAATATTGTTCTAGAACTTAACGCAAAAGTTGCTAAGCACAAGGACATGTGGCAAAAGGCTATTGGACATGTCATACCAACTACATGAGGTCAAGAAACTCTATAAAAGGAGAAGATCACACTCCTTGAAGATACACAACGAACAAGCATGCTTAAACAACTTATTAAAAGTGTTTAAAACTTTAAGTGATCGATTATTTACTTGCAAAATTCATAAAATCTTAAGATTGTGTAACGGTTCTCTCTTACCTTCTCAAAGATAATCTTCTTGACCTCATTCTTATTACCTGTCAAAATCATTGTAAAAAAATTATCAGCTAGCTTTGAGTGTGTAAAGTGTTAGCTGAGTGAAAGAAAAGAGTAAGGTCATGTGTGACAGCAAGAAAAATTGTATGTATGTTGAGGCTTAGAGAATACAAGTTGTAATCGTTCCAAAGGAACATAACTGTAAGGTGCAGGAGTTGAGAAAGTTGTCTCAAGCTTCATAGTAGAAAATCTCACCTAAGGTGGATACTAGAGTAGCCTACATTGGATGAAGCAATATAATTTATGTGTGTTCTATTGTTCTATCCTTATACTCTTTCTTTACTTACAATATTCACTTCACGCACAAAATTATTTAGCTTTAATGTTCTGTTTTATACTAAACACTTCAGAACATTCTAAAGTCTCTTGTAACATCGTTCTTCTAAGTTTCAACTTGAAAAGTATATTAAAAGTGTAGAATTAAATTTAAAAAAAGTTACAATTCAAACCCCTTTTTCTCGTGACTATTATATCTACTTCGTATGCTATATTGCCATCGAAAATGGAACTTATCGAGCTTGTCATGCCTTTAAGATAGACCAATGTCTCTTCTATTTCAATTTTGCTAGCCGTGACAAGTTTGAGCTCAACCCCAATGGTTTTTTTTTTTGGTGCCTCATCTGATTATACACTATATGAAGCACACAATATTATCCTATAACATATAAAATATAGTAAGTAAAAAAAATATCTAGGTCAGTAAGTGGGATTAACCTATGTGAGCTTGGCAAAATTTAAAATAATACTAGACAAAATTAATTCTCAGGCTTTATTTTTGGATCCTGTATTGGCCCTGACATTTTTTTGTAAAGAACTCACATTTTTACTACTTACTTAGAGTTCAAATTTTATTTTCACAGTTTGAATAAAAAATCCATAATTTATTGGGAAATTCAAACACCTTTTACAAAATTTCGGATTATAAAATCCGAAACCCATAATTCACATTATAATTGATACGAAAGTTTCTGCTAATCATTAGATTATTCCCACATAAAATGCACATCAATTTTAGAGATAGTATGAATGATTTACGGTGACCTTGATATCGTAACTCACTCACAAATGAAAAATTAACAAAGAAAATTGTTGAAGAAGTAATCTTCTAATAATTATACTATATGTTAATATTTGTAAAATATTTGAAGAAGCAACCCAATTATTTGTCTTAGATGTAATTTAATTTTTTTTATCCTAATTTTTTCAACATTCTTTGTGCTTAAACTATCAGAACCTCAGTCAATATAATATATCTTAACCTCTTTAAAAAAACAAAATATAAAGAGAAGAATATTATTTATTTGATAGGGATTTATTGAATTATTATTTTGTCTATTTAAAGGAACAAAGTTGTCACAACTGCCGTAGTATAGTATACTAGTAAGTATAATCCCAACAAAATCAGCACCGATCTAAAGACAAGTGTACAATGTATACTTCGTATCTCAGGTTCAAACAAAAAAACAAGTGTACTGTCACTATTTGATCTACTCTATTAGACTTTGGAACAAACGTGAAAATTTGGACAAAAGGGAGTAAAAGGGACAGAGCACCGAGAGCATTACACTGTCGACATGCGTGCCACCACCAGCGCACAAGGCACGTGGTTCCATCATGTTGTTCCAATGTAAAATCCGTTATTCCTGTTAATTATTAATAATAAAATAAACAAATAAAAATTAGAGTCTCGCTAATCACGGTA
The DNA here is from genome assembly GCA_958299785.1 of Medicago lupulina. Lineage (NCBI taxonomy): Eukaryota > Viridiplantae > Streptophyta > Magnoliopsida > Fabales > Fabaceae > Medicago > Medicago lupulina. Next base: position 55,171,788 of record OY283143.1, on the reverse strand, counting down.
TTGGTTAAAATATCTACGAATAAAAAATATGTCTTGTAAATATAAATTGTTATTTTTGTTAAAGTAATAATTACACAGTTTTTTTTTATAAAAATTTACTTGTTTTGGATGTTTAACCATTATCTTTAGGATATTGATTAACATTCTCCTAAAAATTATGATTATTAAGGCTAAAGATCTAATATGGTCCCTAATTAGTAGGTGAATTCAATCTCTGATAAAAAATAATACACAAATTAATTTCTATTTTTATTTGGAGAAAAATTAATTTTTTAAAAACTTTAAGAGAGTTTTCTTATATTTCCATTGACGTTAATAATTTTCATCATTAAATCATATACCATGTTATTTCAAACATATTACATCATCAATTTTTTAGTTAAAAAAGTTAGAGGGACCTAAACTACCAGGTTTTAAAATAGGCGGACCAGATCTTCAAACTTGTGAACGAAATTACATTAAACCTATTAAATTAAAATAATAATTGTAATTACTGCCATAAAATATTTCCCACATTCAACAAATCATCATATAAATTATGTTATCACTCACGATTCACGAGTTCGTCCCTCGAGTTGATGGTAATTAGAAAGATGTCTGGTTGCTTCAGTTACAAAAAAAACGCACTTTTATCGGCGGTTATTTAGACTATGTCTTTCAACTAGATTCAGTCTTCATTATTGAGGCGTGTCTTCCCCGACGACATGTGTGATTTGTGATGATGTGGTAGAAGATAAGATGTACCTTTTCTTTAGTTGTGCACATTCTATAGATTGTTGGGTTGTTGCTAATTTATGGAGCAAAATCGAGAAAAAGTTGTTGTATTTTCATGCTCTACCCGAGTTGTTTTTATTGATTTTTTCACGTTTATATGATATAGAAAAGTCACACTTTGCTGCACTTCTCTATAGCATATGGCGTGCTCGCAACGAGGTATTTTGGGAGCATAAAATACTAAATGTTGTTGCAACTTGCAGGGGCAGCAACCAATGTTGTCCATGACTTCCGTTGGAGTACTTAGGTCGTTCATTACTCTCAAGACCATACATCTGCACCACCTCCCATATTATCTTGGGAGAAACCCGCTCAAAATCAACTTAAGAGTAACGCGAATTGTGCCCTCTTCATATTAAAAGGTTATTTTGGAGTTGAAATATGTTTTCGTGATACCTCGAAACATTTGGCTCAGGCGCATACATTGTTTTCTTCTATTATCCTAGTCATCGAATGTGAGGCAACAATTCTTCTCATTGATATGAAGATAACTACTGACCAAGCCTTTGAACGTGTTGCATACGAGAGTGACAACCAATATGTAGTTCACCCTGTGCTTAGTGGTTACTTTACGAAAATGAACTGAATACTATTGTTACTCTTTGCATGTCAGATCTTTCTAATCATGTTATCTTCAAACCAGCTTTTATTCGTAGGAAAGCTAATATAGTCGATTACAATCTTGCTAAAGTGTCTATATTTCAGTTTAGCCCAAATATTTTTTACTCCCCTCGTGGTTGTATTGACACTGTTATTTTCAGGGTCTTGTTAAGGAGTGTCCGGGGGGCACTCTTTAATCATTCTAAAAGAAGAAATTATTCTATAAAAAAGTCAAAAATTTCAATTTCCAATGCATTGATTACATTAATTTTTTTTTAAAAAAATTACCTTTTAAAGGTCTTAAAAAGTGTTACGGAGGCACTCGTTAACATTTCCTTTATTTTTAATGGAATGTTGAGTCCGCTTTGCCTCTACAAAGAAAAACAAATCATCAAATCTAACCTCTCCATTTTTTAAAGAAGAATGTTAATAAATACCCTTAAGCATTGGTTAAAATGTTAAAAAGTACTCTCTCTTATCACTATTTTAAACAAAATTTCATTTTTTTAGATTCATTAAATAACTAATGTATCTAGTTGATATACATACTAGATACGTAAATTAGTCGATGAATCTAGAAACTAATTGTTTTTTGTTATAATAATGATCAAAATGAATAAATCTATATAAAAAATAATATAATTATTACATCGACAAACATCAAAATTTATATTCCCATGACAAAATCCGTATATATTTAATGTTTCTTGGACACTCGATTAACAATACTCATCTTTAATCTAGAAGTCCTAGCTCAACTGACGAAATGCTGAAATTGTTATCATGGATGCCATGACTGGGGTTCGAACCCCGATACCTCCACTTATGTGTGAGTTTATAATGGCTTTGCTATTTCGTCTATTAAAAAAAAAAAACAATACTCATCTTTAAATACAAGTCAAATCTTATTTATTTTTTTGACAAATAGTCAAATCTTATGTAAAAACAGTTTTTTTCTTTCTTTCTTTCTTATTATTACAATAAATAAATGATTTTCTCGTGATCCAATGCAAAATATCACTTTCCCCAATATAAACAATGTAAAGAATCTCAAATTAAAGATGCTCCATTCCCATTCCGTTCAATTCCATCATCATTTCCATTTCCCACACACAAACCAACACATAAAATAAAACCAAAACCACACACAAATCCTCAAACACTTCTCCAAAATCTCCCCACCACCCTTAAATGGCGGACAACACCATCACCTCCCCACTCCTCCCATCCGACCACTTAATCCTAACAATCAACTCCTCTTCCTCCGACACCGACTCCGTCCCCTCTGACACACGTCAAATCTCCAACATCTTCAATGTTGGAGAGTTGACCGTGCCAGAGGCGATAACAGTGGACCCATTCCACAACTATAAAGCAGGGATTAATGGGTTTTATGAATGGGTGAAAACGTTTTTGTGTATTCCTTTAGCTTTGGTGAGATTGGTGATATTTGGATTGTGTTTGGCGATTGGTTATGTGGCTACTAAGGTTGCTCTTTATCGTTGGAAAGATAAGGAAAATCCTATGCCTAGGTGGAGATGTAGGATTATGTGGGTCACCAGAATTTCTGCTAGATTCATTCTCTTCTCTTTTGGGTTGGTACCATTAACTTTCAATGCTTTCATTTCTCTCTCTAGAATTTTTTATTATTGTTTGAGTTAATTGAGTTATGTGTAGGATACCCTCTTATTAATTTTGGGTGATAAAGTTAGTGACTAAGTTTAATTTACTTCATGTTATAATTCAAATTTGTATTTTTTTATTTATTTTTTGAATTTTTTTTGTGATTTTAGATCTTAGTGAAGTTTGTGTTTGTGTGTGATTTCTGGATTTATTTGGTGGATTGGATAGATTTTTTAAGTGGTCAGGAACTGCATACATAAGATCTTTACTGATTGACTTTTTTGGTTTATTTGTTATGATGTCAATCTCATAGTAAGGACTAAGGACAATGTTTGTTAATTTCGGATCGTGGAGAATAGCAGTTTGTTCAAATTTCGCTGTGCTACATGCTCTAATTGTTACCGAATATGTCTATCTTGATTATATGAGCTTATAAATTTATAAGCTGTAAGCTCCAAAATTGGACTTGAGTGTTGACAAAGAGAGCCATTGTCTTATATGGGGTAGGTGATTTGCAATCACCCTAATTATTTGACATGGCATGAAAATGGGGAGAGACTCCCCTCATAGTAAGGAGCACAGTTATCAATCACGGATTGTGGAGAATAGCGGTTTGTTAAAATTCTGCTACACTGCAGTACTATAGCGCCACTGTTTGAATTACGCTACAATACTATAGTGCCACTATAGCCGCTATTTGACAACACTACTAAGGAGGGAACAGTGTGTCCCGGAAGGAGTATCAGGGAGTTAATTAGTTGATCCCTACTGCTAAGAAATTACCTCCTCCCTCTCCCTAACTAATTAACTAATATTAATCTTGGTTTGTTTAGGAAAAACAATTTATCTAAGGGTTGAGGAAATAGCTTATTTTCTTTTTAGTTGTTCATGGAAATGAGGCGCGGAATCTTCTAGTTATTGCAATGCGTTGATAAAATTGATGAGTTAATGGAGTTTTTGGTTTTATTAGTGGTTTAGGAAAGACGAGAGAGTTGAAAGGTGGAAATAAAAAGAAATGAATGTCATGCCTGTGGGGGATAGAGTTGCCTTTTGTTTGAATGATTATATATATTTTTTTATCTTTCTTGGGGAAAGAGGAATAATAAAATGCAATTACAGACCAATTTGAACACTGATTTGTATGCAAATCAGTGTTTCCTTGTGAGTTGTGATGGTAAATTGTTATATCGAATGGAGTGAGGCCTATATGGTTTATGAATATAAACCTCAGCTAGATACCCTTTATGATGCCTTACCGGAAAGTAGAATATGAGTTTGTGGATTACTTTATTCCTTGAATGTTGTTTTCAGTTTCTTTTTACACACCCCCAACTAAATTTGTTTCTGAACCATGAATTTCTCTGTATTTTGTTTCTTCCTATCAATTGCAGCTATCATTGGATAAAACGGAAGGGAAAACCTGCCCGAAGAGAAGTTGCTCCAATAATCGTATCTAATCATGTATCATATATTGAGCCTATCTTCTATTTCTATGAATTATTTCCCACCATTGTGGCATCCGAGTCTCATGACTCCATACCTTTTGTTGGCACAATCATTAGAGCAATGCAGGTATTTTGTTTTCATGGCCACATTTTATGTATGTAAAGTTATAATTATAAGAAACTATGCTATTCAACCATTTTATGTTTTTTCCCACTTTTTTTGCAGGTCATATATGTTAACAGGTTCTCACAATCATCAAGGAAGCAGGCTGTTAGAGAAATAAAGGTAAAACATTTCTATTTGTTTGCTTATTGTTATTTGATCTGCATCTTAAAATTGTCTATGTTCTTTGGTTGTTGGTATGTTTGTCAATTGATACTCACTTATCTTTCAATTCTCCATAATGCTAAAGTGGAAGAGAAGCTAAAAATATGCAAGAATTTGGAACTGGATAACAATATGCAAGAATTTTTTTGCACTAAAAGGACTGAACAATATGCAAGATTTTTTTGCACAAAAAGGACTGAACAATAGATATACTGGAACAAAATTACACCTGCTTCCGATTTTGGAACTGGATAACAATATGCAATAATTTTTTTGCACCAAACGGACTGAACAATAGATATACTGGAACAAAATTTCTAGATATAAGTCTGTTATGTTATCAGTTTTATAAACTGTTTGATATTGAAATCTGCTTTTAAGGACCGGAATAACAGAGAAGGGCTTCTTGCGATAGATTTCCTCGAGTACTTTTATTTCCCGAGGGAACGACGACTAACGGACGGAACCTTATTTCCTTCCAACTCGGCGCATTCATCCCTGGGTACCCAATCCAGCCTATAATTGTACGCTATCCGCATGTGCACTTTGATCAATCTTGGTAGGCAATTTGTTTATGAAGATCCTTTCATTTGTTTACTGCTTTTTGTTGGTATAACTTATCACTCATGCTGTCTTACGGGCATATTTTTAGGGGCAACGTTTCTTTGGGACAGCTTATGTTCAGGATGTTTACTCAATTCCACAACTTCTTCGAGGTATATTTTCCTATGGATTATGTTTTTCTTTACAATGATTAATCCACCACGTTCTTCGGAAACTTATTTTTCTTAAATTTAACAGGTTGAATATCTTCCTGTCATTTCACCCCTGGATGATAAGGAAACTGCTGTGCATTTTCGTAAAAGGGTGAGCGTTCTTGTTTTGTTTTGTAGTTTTCACACACTTGTCACTGGACTTCTATATTTAGCTTTCTTGGATATTTGAACCTTTTAACTTTTGGTTGCATTAAATCATAATTTGCAAAATTAAGAAAGTTTTTTTGCTATATTTTGATCCTTCAAATAGGCCCAAAAGCTAAGATGATAACAGAGTCTTTCTGTAGATTCTTTGTTGGGGCACCCATATTTTCTTTGGAATAGGTCCGATTTTGTAGGTTTGAGTTAGACCTAAAACCTAAGAAACTTTATATGAAAATGAATTTCGGTAGAGATTCCAATTAGCAACAATTTGGCAGTGAAAATTCGCAATCATGTAGCACAAGTCTCTATCTTGGTATCTTGTATCCATCCTATGAAGTGATGGTGAGATTAATAGGGATGCCACATATACTAATATAGGATTCAGGCTAGGTGGGATGGAATGGAGAAATGTTTTAAGGACTAGTTGTTGGGAAGTGTCTATCAAACTCAAAGTGAAATTCTCCCAACAGCTGTTTAGACATATGCTCAAATCTCAATGATAGTGAATGTTGCGCAAAGGCATGCTACTAACAGATAACAGTGAGATATGCCAAGATGATGATGCTAAGTTGGACGAGTGGCTGTTGGAAATCAAGTGCGAGTGGTTCCCACATCGGCCCATATACTCAATGTCTTAAGGTTGGGTTGCAATGTGGTGTCAAGATCTCTTGGTGGTCTAGGTATTTTGTCCGTTGTTGCTCCCATTGCTCTTTGACTCCCCCACATATGGTTTCACAACCCTGGTTTGGCTGGATTGGGGGATTTTGAGTGGATCCAGGTGTAATAGATCCTCGGGTTGAAAGTTTTCTTGACTGCATGGTGGAATCAGGCGGCTTGTCCTGTTGGTTGGTAACAACGGTACAAGTATAGTGATGTGGAAGACTCGCACTTGAGGGAGAGATTGCTGGAATTCAAATGTGAGTGGTTAGTCATATAAAAGAGAGGCAACGTGTATGCTCAATGCCTTGAGGTTTTGGGTGGAGATATGGTAACAAAGTCTCTTGGTGGTCTATGTTCTTTAGTCTGGTGCTCCTTTGATTCTCCAACGGTGGCCATAGAGGAAAAGATTAGGAATAGTTTTTACTCAGGAGATAGTTAAAAATGCAGTCTTGAATCTGTTGAAAGAAATTTGAGTTGAACTCGCCTAATATTATGTGAACACTACATTTTTTTCTGTCTTTTTATGATATCTTTTTCATTTTATCTGGAAGATTTGGTGAATTTTGTCCTTGCTTGTGTGAGTAGTCGGCAACTATTTAACAATCACTATATGGATAAGTGCAGGCTAGCCACGCTATTGCAAGTGCATTGAATACTGTCCAAACTGGACATTCTTATGGAGATATAATGCTTCATATGAAAGCACAAGAAGCAAAACATGTATGCAGTTTTTATTATTTTGTTACAAGTATATCTTCATTGCTTTTTGTATTTTTGTTTGCATTTCATTTGTACACATTGATCAAATTTATATGTGCAAAATAAGTATCAAATGTCTACTTCATCATTAATTTGGAGTATCCAGGTCATTATACATCTAGGGTAGCCATGCTAAAATGATTAAGGATTAAGGATGGTTGGAGTCAAATTTTATCCAGGATAGCCTGGGCGGGTTGCATGTGGGATAAATAGGGTTCAGCATGATCTGAAATAGCCATAGGCGGTCTGATGAGCATGATAGCGGACCAAGCTTATTTAAGTCATTTGAGATAAGGTTGTCGAAGCAAATAAAATCTCACTAATAAAAAGAGAACCAACAGAGATAAAGGGTGGCTGAAATTCATGCACAATCAATGAGTAAAACAGAAACATGGAGATGACTACCGAAGTGCAATGTAGTTCCTAAGTTAAGAAGCGTGACAACAGAATAGTGAGTGGACAAGTGTTATGCTGCGACAGTGTTACCAATGGCGGATTATTGAAGCAAGCAATAAATTCCGCCATAAAAACTGCATTCCGATTGTGGAAACATGGCAGATAGATATATAATAGGTGTTGCGGTCTATGGCTTCTAGCACAGAATCCGCTATGCCATGCACTGGCAATTTAACAACACTATACTAGTATAATATCATGTTGAAATTATAAGGTAACAACTTTGAATTATTTGCGGTATGATTACAAAAGATTAGGTACTATACCATACTCATCATAGTACAAGACTTGCAATTCTTATGAAACACGCAAACTAATAATCATGATTATTAGACTTAGACTCATAATCGTAATTTAACAAGGAAGCATGTAATGAAATATTATGGAATATATAAATCAGTCCTAACCTATAATCTAAGAATTTCTAAATTACTTTGTAAGATATAACCAAAATATTGTTATGCGTTCCATATTTCTAATTCTAAATCCTAGCACACCAATAACGTCATAATTCTCGCACACTGACCTTTCTTTATTCATCTGCTCAATCCCATGACCACTCTTTTAAAGTTTCCAGGCACCAAACCACTCTCCAGACACTCTTGCACATGTTAGATGCTTGCTTTAAGTCTTGTTTCAATTAAATTGATATATTGGTTTGACTCTAACAATGTCCTTAAGGGGATGAGGGTGAAGTCGCCAAGTAATCATATAAAATACAGTCACCTTATGTGTCAGAATTATATTAAACATTTGCCCATCTGTTATGTTGTTGTGCTGACAATTTCAAGTAACTCTTCGTGTATTCCAACTTACATTTTTCCATAGATGTTATGATATTTATGCTTTGCCTGTTTTGGTACAATTGGCAATCAATTTTTTTCGTCGCTGACGTTTTAGCTTGTTGTCTTTGGCAGGAGAACCCCTCGAGTTTTATGGTTGAAATGGCCAAGGTGGAATCAGTGAGTCCCTAAAAACAACTGAGCTTGAATCAATTATGAAATTCTTCAAATGTGCTATTTAACTTGCCATAATCAAGTCCGTGTTAATTTTGCTTCATGCCAGTTTGTTTAAGTGTGATGCTCAGGCTAAACATTTCATTCCATTTCTTCTCTAGTATATTCAAATGCCATGGTATCAATATGTTTATGCCAGTGGATGGTAGAGATGAATTTCCTGCTGGAAGCCTTTGATGTTGTCCAAAGAATTGACAAGTAGCATTGCTTTTCATTTGCTTGAGTTTATGTTTGTTATTTCTTGTTTCTGGCCTATCTGGTTATATAAAATTCGGATACCTAGTGCTATTAAGATCCCTTCATAATGGGGTCCAGGGAAGGGGGAAGGCTGATTGTGGGTCTGTTATAGGCAGCTTGACCTTGCACATGCAAGAAGCTGATTCCATTAATTGAACATGTGACCTCACAGTGATATGACATGGAAGCAACACCAGCTATTGTGGCAAGGATTATGTTCTTTGGTCTATCTGGTTATGGCTACTATTATTCCCTTTTTAGTCCTTTTATAGTAGAAGCAGGGATGGAACCAAAAAAAAAAGTTAGGCATGGCGAAAGTATAAATAACACATCCTTGCATGAGAATGGCTACCATTAAATCAGAGATTTCCAATTTGAATGCTTTTTTTTTTTTTTTTTTTTTTTGTGATTGGTCTTTTTCTTGTAATCAAATTGTACTGCTTGTAATATTGAAAAGATTCATAAACAATCATTTGTATTTCTTTCCAGTTATTTCATATCAGCAGCTTGGAAGCTGTGGACTTTTTGGACAAATTCTTGGCTATGAATCCCGATCCCAGGTACTAATGTCACATTCTTGTAAGTTTGTAATTAACTTGTGAAACGTTTGCTTTCATGGGGAAATAAAATTATAATTGATATTTATATCTAGTGATGCTCAACTGATCGTTAAATCATTACTAAAACAATTTCTTAATCGGTACTATTATTATAAAAGAAACAGATTGTATTGATGACAACCAATGTTGACTCCTCACTTGAGGCGATTGAGTTAGTTATAATGGAACTACCTTGTTTGTTGGGAATGATAGTTGAAATAACAGGAAGTGAAGTGTAATGGTTGCAATAATGTTCACCAAATTTGATACCATCATGTTTTGCAGTTTATCATGTTCCGACGTTTATTTATTTTCTAATGTTTCCCTTTGATTCTTTGTTCATTTATGCTCTCATCAGTGATCTCTTATGGATTTGATGGCAATTTTATCACAAATATGAATGCTTTATTTTTTTTACTGATGACTGCTACAATTTTTGGTAAAACTTCAATTTTATCTTGTGGGAATTGATAAAATTCCATGTCCTGCTTGCAGTGGTCGTGTTCAATATCGTGGCTTTTTGAGAGGTTTAAGACTGAAGGCTTGTCCACTTTCTGAAAAGGTTAGTTACCAAATAGCTCAACATATCTTAAATATTATTGGATTCAATTTTAAATCCATCAAGAATTGATAATCTAAGCCTCAAATATTATTCTAAATTCACTAACATTATGTCCATGGTACGGAGTATTGTTTATGATAAGTTGCGATCAGTTTTTGTACTCAGTAATCTACATTTTGTACTCCATTTTTCTACCTTTTTTTTCCCTCCCCATTCTTTGTCTTTTGATTATCATGTAACTGTATCTTATTTCAGATATTTTCATTCATTGATGTGGAGAAGTATGGGAAAATTACATTCAGACAGGTAACAATTTCCAATAATTTACCCCGTTTCTGTGCTATCTTGAAGTATCCATACTACATATAACATCTGTATTAGTTTTCAGACAAAAAGCTACTAACTGCACATTATTATTTCGGTTTTAAATGTCCGCATTAATCATCACTCATCTAATGCATGCTTGTATGCTGCTTACAGTTCTTGTATGGATCTGCACATGTCATGAAGCAGCTAGGGTTCAACCAAGCTTGTGAAGCAGCCTTTGCTGAGTGTGGCGGTTCTGTAAAGGGCTACATTGTTGAAGACGAAGTATTAATTATCTATCATACTCCTATTTGCCTTTATTACTCGTGTTGAAATTTTAATTAACACTGACATGTTATTCCATTTTATTTTTAATTTAGCTACGAGATTATATCCAATCTGCTATCCCCAGCTGGAATGACGACGAGGTAACCCTTTCTAATCTATCAAAATATTTTTCTTCCTCCATTGTTTCTGCCATTAACATCTTTTGCTCGTGTAGTTTGACTCGTTAATTCTATACTTGTATAGGTCCATGATCTTTTTACTTTATTTGATGATGATAACGATGAAAGAATTTACAAGGATGAATTTCTTTCATGCTTAAAAAGAAATCCTCTTCTCAAAGCCCTTTTTACGCCTCAACTGTGGCACAAGGAATCATGTGGTAATGGAGTGGTAGAGATACTGTAATGGTTGTATTTTACCTGTGACTAAAACCTATTGCTTTTCAGGATTTTGGTCTTTTAGAAAGATCAAAAAAAGGAAAAGGGTAGGATCCCCTGGGATTACATGCACATAGTATAGGATGCAGTGGCCTTATTCTTTTCTTTTCTTTTTTCCTTTATAACTTTCACTCATATAAAACATTATGATTTGTTGAAGATCTGTGTTTTCTGCCTTGTTTTAAAAGGGCCAGATTTACACATCTAGATTTTCGTTAAACTATTTTGAGTTTTGGTTCAGGGTGGTCCAAGGTTTGATCCATGTGTTTGTAACTAACATTATCAGTGTATTGTAAAAGATGTGTTTAATTCTAATGGAGAATGATTTGATGATTTTAAGGTTTAATTATATTTTTGGTACTTCTGGTTTATAGTGTAATTCTTTCTTGTCCATTAATATTGTTTTGAACGGTTTCAATCCTTCAATTTTTAAGCTTAAAAAGGTAAAATTTTGCCATCAATTTTTATCTGTAACCCTCAATGTCTTATTTCTAATAAAAAAAATTACTTTGATGATAAACCCAAGGTGTTTTGAATATGTTTTCCAACCCAAAAATCTCACCTAAAAGCACTCAACTTTTAAACTTTAAGTTTCATGAAAGTTCCCTTTTTTGGTCTCAAGATTACTCAACAAATGAAGCAAAAACTGCTTAAATATGCTCCAGAACTTCAGTCAGGTGCCTCCAGCCCTACCAATGGTCTCCTAGGTGCCTTGCGCCTTGGTCCATCTGCCTCATGAATTGGAAACTTCCCGCGTGCCGCACCCCCTTCCAAGCGTGAGGTAGATTCATACGAGTTTCGTACATCTGCCTCATGAATTGGACACTTCCCACGTGCCTCACCCCCTTCCAAGCGTGAGGTAGACTCATACGAGTTTCTAGACTTCAGAAATGTGAGATTTTTAAGGCTCACATAACAAGTGTTCTCTGATCAAATCGTGTGATGCTCATTAACATATTGATACTGCACTAACATGTTGATACTGCACTAATTTAAACTTTCAGCAGTCTGGCATTCGGCCATTGTAAGGTGCAAATTGTAGTTCCATGGAAATTTGGTGGAAAATAGGTGTGTATATAGCGTATGTGTGTTACATGCACAGCATTACACTAATGCTCGTAATGAAAGGCTGCATTTTACCCATCCGTATCTTAATATCCGAACATGTCACTTTTGACACACGTCACCACGACGTCAAGCTGGTCCTATGTCACTGTTCATCCTCTTGACCGGTTAACAGGAAAATGGGTCATGATAGACTCGACAGGTTCGCTCTCAGCTTGCAGAGAACAACATGCATCTAGTTTCAAGAAAAGCTCTTATAAAAATTTCAGAACCATTCACCCAGTCAACTACGTTCCATTTTAATTCTCTCTTTTTTTTTGGTATAATAGAAGGTAATGTCACACAGGGGTCCAGCCCTCTTGAGGGCGCCTCCTTCGTTCCTACTTTAGGGTTTCCGGCCTGCGCTCTTTGTTATTTTATTTGGCGTATTGAAAAGATAATAGTCTTAATCTTGAGGAATTATAAACAATTTCATCGACATACGAAAGAGGGTCTTTAGGACAATCTCTATTAACAGTAAAATATGCAAAACAAGTACAGTGATATGCAAAACTAGTACATCATAGGTATCAGCCTCTGTGAGGTCCTTCATATTCTTCAAATATACAAACTGTCTTACAAGAAACTATTTTAAAATCACAATTCACTCAACACGTTGGTAGAAAGAAATGATGTACTACTACTACTAACAAAATCAACAAAAGATTAAGACAAACTGGTTTTTATGGGCCATATCGGAGGAACATTGCCGCCATTTTATCTATCTAGTCTAACAAGAAATGAAAGAATATAAGCAGGCTCGTAAGTCGTAAGAACTATGCAGCACCAATACTTCGGATTCAAGGTATGTTCGGTATCCAAACATTGATACAAATAGGTACATTCAATCATTAAATTTCTCAAACTATTATCATCGTGTCAGTGTTGCTTTTGGAGCCAATGCTTCAAAGTACAAAGATTAATTATGCTCATTTATTAATTGATGGTCAAGAGTGGTTATCTTTAAATCTATTTTTGATCATCTATAAGTGATTTTATGTGCAAAATTAGTTCTTCTCACCCTCAGAGGGATCAATTCAAAAGTAAACAATTTAAACACCCATGAACCAAAAAAATTGCTGCAAATTGTAGAAAAAACATTTCTTGATAATTCAATAAAAACAAAAATAAAATAAAGCTCTTGAATCATGATTCCTTAATAAAAAAAATAAGTGACAACCCTAAGAAAGGTAAAATACCTTCAAAAGAAAACAATTTAAACAATCCATGAAAAAAAAAGTTTGCATATGATGTTGCAAGGGTTATCTATCATATTGTACTTATTGGATAGAGACGATTCCTTCACTGATGGAGTGGGATTTAAAATCATGAAGTATGAATTATCATTATTCAAGGGATTTTGGGAGAAAGATAGATGGATAGGACATACTTTCATAAGTAGATGATTGATTATATATAAACAATAGTTCTTAACATCTTTTTCATCTTATGGGGGTTAAATTTGTGTTTTTTTTTCCTTGCCTACATTTCATTTTGAATGTTGATTCTTAGTGTCATCATTGGCATTTTCCCTTGAATTGGGTCTAGGGTTTTCATGTCAACACACTTAACAAAAAGAAAGTGTGAGGAAGGTTGAAGTGGGAGAGCCTTGAATGGTACAAGTTGTAGCTTCATCCTTTACAGAGGTTGCACAATTCCTTACTTGACCATGTTTAGGAGTAAATAAATATTTTGGTCTTTGAATATGTTATACTCCCTCCGTCCCTTAATATAACCCCCCTTTTGTTTTTTTTTTTTGTCCCTAAATATAACCCCTTTTCAAATTACAACACACATTAATTATTTTTTTCCATAGATACCCTTATTTAATACTACTACTAATTCTAAAAGTACAATAAATTGACTTTTCACTTTATCTCTTTAATGAGGGTAATTTTGTAAAATTGTACTATAAAACAGACACATTAACTACACCAACAACATTTCTTAAGAAATGTGAAAAAAGCAATAGGTGGTTATATTAAAAGACGGAGGGAGTAATTTGTTACCACAATTCTTGAATGCATTAATATTGCAAAATGTCCTTAAATGTGTTTTGCATTAAGTGCGTAAAATTACTAATAAAAGAAACAAAGAATATTTTGTATTTTCAATACACTTTCTTCAAAACAAAAAATACTCTAGAGATGATGACATCTTACATATAGGGATAAAAAAATAACCTCTGACATCTTACATATAGAATAAAAATAGAGTAAATTACACTCCCCTCCCCTCCCCTCAAAGATGTTGAATTACAATTTTGTCCCCTCTTATGTTAAAATATACGCTCCCCCCTCTTATTCAAAACATATTAAAAACTATTTCACTCTCCTCCCTCGAGAGAAACTTGAATTACATTTCTCTCCCCTCTTATGTTAAAATCTACACTTTACTCCCTCAATAATTTTTTATTTATTTATAATAATCTAGCAAAAAACATAGTCTAACACACTTTGAAGAAAAATAGTATTACATGCTCATTTTAATATAATCAAAATTTGGATACATAATTTTAGCTATTTTTTATTCACAATTTCATTAACATGTAGTTTTAAACCCTATTATAAAATACGAAACAACCAAAAATAAAATTAAAATATGTGAAAAATAGCTAAAATCAATTAGGTAATGCTTATTTAAAAGTGAATTTTATACTCCAAATTATAACATTAATAACAAAATATTTAAATTTAATTATAATTGACTTTTAAATTATAAAAAAATGAATTTACGTTTTTTAAATCGTGATTCAAAATTAGTATATATTATAAAAATATTTATTTATGTTAAAATAGATTAAAGTGTAGAATATATTTAATTATTAAGGGAGGGTGTTGAAATTCAAGCATCTCACAAGGGAGTGGAGTATCAACTTTACGTTTCAAGGAAGGGGAGTGTATATTTTAACATAAGAGGGGAGATGAATGTAATTCAAGCATCTTTGAAGGGAGGAGGGTGTAATTTACTCATAAAAATAATCATTTACTTTTTTCAATATAAATCTACTCTCTTTAGTGTATTAACGCTTCGATTCTAAGGTGAAAGAGTTATAATAATCTAAAATTCGACAAAAAATAAGTGAAATCTAATAAAAAAATCAACCAAGAATCGAACCCAGTTCACAAAGCTCATTAATCATATGAGTTTAATTAGGTGGTTAATTTACTTCCTTTTTTAAATTCAACAATGAAGTCTCCATGATATACAAATTATACAAAAAAAAAATAAAAAATGGGTGCCTCCCTCCGATGAAGATACATAATAAGAAACTTATTAAAAAGTTTGGGTCATAGATTGAAGATCTTAAGTGAGACATCGAGTCCTATAAAATCTTAAATAAGTTTCTCTCTAATGACGATATCTAATAATTATATGATCTTAAATGTTTAAGACCCTTTCATTGACGACGGTCTAAGGCATGATAATGAGAGGAAAAATATTCCAAATACTCTTTTTTGTTTCAATATTCCAAAGACTTTTTTCCACCCAAACCGGAAAATAAAAATAATCTGTGTGCACGAAATTAAAGGCAAAAATATCAGAGAAAGGGTAACAAACAACACCAGGTATATTTATTCGTCCAACTATGTCATCTGATTTACTCCCTCCGTCCCTTAATATAACCACCTATTGTTTTTTCACATTTTTTAAAAAATGTTGTTGGTGTAGTTAATGTGTCTGTTTTATAGTACAATTTTACAAAATTACCCTCATTAAAGAGATAAAGTGAAAAGTCAATTTATTGTACTTTTAGAATTAGTAGTAGTATTAAATAAGGGTATCTATGGAAAAAAATAATTAATGTGTGTTGTAATTTGAAAAAGAGGTTATATTTAGGGAAAAAAATAAATAAAAGGGGAGTTATATTAAGGGACAGAGGGAGTATGTACTAGTACTTTCAAAGGCATTGAAACAACTCAGCACGCTCAGTGGTCCCCTCCAGACAAGGCATTACAATTTACTGTTCCTTCATTGGATTAATTTGATTATTTGATTTGTTTACTCTGTTTGCAGTGCTGTCAGAACCCAACACGTTTCGATAGTAGAGGAAACCTTAGTACTTTTCATAAATGGCATTGTTTGACACGTGACATGACAGCAATTGCACTTTCCACTAAACATATCTAGGGCAAATAACATTATACTATATTTACTAAAAAAAAAAAAAAAACATTACACAATAAAGCATTGAGCACTCATCAAAACATAGGTCAAACAAAAATATGGGTCTAATTAAATCAAAACAAATTATGGATATAATTAAGTCTAAAGACACAGACTAATCTCTCAAGTCATCTTCTATATATGCTATTTAGAGATTAAATTCATTATCACATGTTTAAAGAACCTAGTTGTTTGTTGTTTTGAATAAATTAAAGTTGGTGATGTAATCTTTACATTTTTGGATGTCATCTCTATGTCTGTGGTCGTACATTCGTTCTCCAAACGAGGAAGGTGTACCTGCAAGTACACTTTAATGTCAAATTAAGGCAAAATGTATGTAAATTGGGAATATGAGATTGGATAAAAAAAAATGTTCATACCTAGGTGCCATGAACCCTCTATTTATAGAGTGATTAGATTCAGATACGCTCCATGTCATTGTTATTCTCATCGCAACGATCGCTAAGATTGTTACTGGACAAGTATAATTTGTAATCGTAATTAAATATGAGATAGGTGGCGGTGTTAATCTGATTTGAATACGCTCCATGATCTTCGAAATGGTAAGAGTATGTTGATGCTTTGAAATGGTAAGCGGATAGGTTTTTTTGGTTGACATGAAGGGTAGTATTCCATGCCGCATCATTTCTCTAGCCGATGTAAGCTCCTCAAATCTTCTAAGTATTTGGACCTCGTATTTTAGCATATTTGATCCATTTAAAGTGGATCTCCTTGGTATACAATCCATAATATATTTGGGTTGGGCCTCATAGGCCTTACCATTACATAACCCCTAGACCTTTAACTATTTTAATAGGTAATGGGTCAAGAAAACTTTAAGTATGATTTTTTTTTAAATAAATAAATATTCTGATACAGGAATTTTCCTAAGGTGGGATGTGGCAACGATGTGGTACATGTGGTTCCTAAGACTTGGAGCTCACTGTGATGTGGAAGTCTAAGAGTTTTCTTATGTTGATATATGATGGTTCACACCCCCTCAAGCACAAGTCTAAATGAGGAGAAGTTCTTAAAGCCCAACATGAATATCTCTTATTAAAGTCCACAATCTCCCAAGCACGAGGCTAAAATTTAGGCGATGAGATTGAAGTTTGAGTTTATAAGAATATCAAAGCAAAATGATGAGCTATACAACAAAGGTGAGATTACGACTTCATCCAATGATCGTTAATACAAAACCTTTCAACCGCACATCCAACTTTCCGATTTAAATCTGACTCACGAGTTAAATAATGTGGTCACTGGTAATGATTGACATATGTTTCAATCAGACACATTTCATCATGTTCCATCAGACCTGTTGAAAATAGTCACCTTTTAGTTTCTCATGTCCATTTATATTCCAACTTTAACGCGTGTCTTAAAGATTGCTGATTCATCTTCTTCACTACTCTTTTTACTTGTTTTTTCTATTAAAGTTGTGCATGTATGTGCCCAATTCTCACTACTACCTTACCTTTGAACCAACAACTTCGTATTTTTAACGAATCTTGGAATCTCATCGTCCACGCGTCTCCTTTTAGGTACTCCTTTTCTTCCATTACCTTTTTTCTTATTTTCAACATCTCAATTCTACCATGGTTTTAATTCGAGAATGTGACGATACAGGAAAAACAATTGAACCCACTACTTGGGAAGAAAAAACCAAGTTATGGAAAGAAAAAAAAATGTATTGCGTACTCCAAACTTACGTATGTAAGTATTAACTAGAATGTATTTGAAACAAATTATTTTTGGCGTTCATTTCTTAGTAGCTACAATAGTGATAGTAGTGACGATAATGAAGATTCCAAAAGTGAATCGAGTGGAGATGGTGATTGTATTTTACCATCTTCTTATCAAGGATAAAATAGAAAGGAAAATATGTGATGCTTATTTTCAAACTAGGAGAAGATTGCAGATTTTCGAAGTAAGAATGATATCTCTTCAGTCGGGCAAGAAAAATATGTGATGCTTGAGCCTTGCATAAAGGGGGAAAAAAGTATGTGAATTATGCACCCTGTTGGTGTACCGAACAATATATTCTACATGTACTCGCATGTCCTAGGAGACTTATGAGTAAAAATTCCCTTTACCATGTTTGAGTGTGAGATCCTTAATTCCCTTAATGTCACTCCTCCAACTTCATCCAAATAGTTGGGCTTTTGTTAAGGGATTTCAAATTCTTTGTGAAGGATTAGGGTTTTACCCTACTATATGTGAGTTCATTTATTTTTAAAAGACTAAGGAGGTAGAAAAAGGGAATGGGTTATCAATTAGCGTGCATCCTAATAAGGGGCTTGCTGCAAAAGATACTCATTCGAGTGGTTGTAATTCACCTTTATCCTATATCATGCAACTTCGTATATGTTTTGAGTTTTTTTTTGTGAGAAACAACGGAAAATCGGCAAAACAAGACATCACTTGAAGGATATGAAAAATGAAGATCAATGGTTCTGAGAAGATTTTCGAAGACAAAACGCAAGAAAAACTACAAAATTCGCATCCAGGCTATTGCCTCATTGGACAACCTTGGGTGCTTTATCATGCGCCTAAGTTTTTGTGCCCCCCCCCCCCCCCCCCCCGAAATTGTAAGTTTTGTCAATTACTCCCTTGAAATTAACAAAACTTCAATTACCCCCCTGAATATTAGGTAAGTTTTGACGGTATACAACCATATATTGTCAGTATGGTATAACAAATTGCCAATACTTGGTAAACCCTACAATAATATTCAAAACTCAAGAATATTTACAAAACAAACATAAAAGCATTTCTTTGTTTCAACATCAGATATTGTTTTATCTTTTTCAAGTTGTCCTTCACCCCATTAGAGATCAAAAGGATGGTGGCTATCATGTTTTTTTATTCTCTTAAAAATCATAATGAAATATACATAATATAATATTATTATCATTCCTTTGAATCCTAACGGGGAAGAAGACCATGATCCCTTCAAGATCATTTATAAAGAGAGAGAAGTAACAAGTTTATGTATTTTTTTCTTGAAAGTGAGAGAAGTGTGTTGGTGCAGAGTGTGCAGTGCTCAAGGAAGTGGAAATTTTTGGTGTGGTTAAAATCAGCAATAACAAAGCCATATATTTTGACATCTTGGTTATGTCAATCATATGTCATTTATGTGCTTCATTATGTATGTCATGCATTAGTTTTTCATCTGACAGGTGTGGCTATACTTTGCTATGTTGACTTTCATATCATTAGGCTCTAATACATGGTTAAAGTTTGATCGTTTTAGGGAACATATATGGTTGTATACCGTCAAAACATAGCTAATATGCTCCACAATTCAGTGATAATGCAGTCGATTTTAAGGATAAGAAAAAAATATATAAATTTTGAAGTTCAGGGAGCATTTTGCACATAAGTGCAAAACTTCAGGGGGGTATTTGCAAAACGTCATGTTGACTAACAAAATAATTTGACGGAGGGGGTAAATTGGTTAACGTTGTGCAATTTCAAAGGGTAATTGAAGTTTTGTTAATTTCAGAGGGGTAATTGAATTTCAGGAGGGTAATTGTCTATTTACTCATTACCTATGTGTCAAGGTCTTACCATGCTTAAGATTTGAACTTACGACTTTAAGAACTTACATTACTTGTGTTTCAATGTTTTATCTCCTATAAGATACATGATTTGAACTTACGACTTTAAGAACTTACATTACTTGTGTTTCAATGCTTTATCTCCTCTAAGATACGTGTTTTGAGTATGAGTGACCATGTATTGTAAATGACCCGTTAAATAATGGCCATTAGGAAATTGATCAGGGACACATTAGTAAATTTGTTTGAAATTGATTTTAATATAATATAGTAGATAGTGGTAGGAGATTTCTCAACAAAAAATAATATTAGAATTAGATATTGAATTTTGTTGTTAATAATATCCAACCGTTTTTTTTTTGACAAAATATCCAACCGTTTTACTTTTTATTGAATAAAAAATAATTTTTTCAATTTTTTTAAGGATCATGTATTGCAAATGATCATGTAACTAGAATTTAAAAAATATTATTCTCTCTGTTCCTTTTTAAGTGACTTTTTATGATGAATTTTTCGTTCCTGTTGAACTGTCTTTTTGCTATTTTAAGGGTATAATTTGTCAATTATACACTTTGTCAATTACTCTTATCTTTTCAATAAAAATAAGGCTTAATTACACTTTTGGCCCCCTAAGTTTCCCAAAGTTGTGATTTTAGCCCCCTAAAAAAACAACTCTTTTCAGGCCCCTAAGTTTACTTTCTATTGCAATTTTGGACCGCTAACCTAATTTTGACCCAGTCAACACTGACGTGGACGTCACGTGTGTAATATTTTATTTATTTTTGTATTTTTAATTTTTTTTTATTTTGTAACTAAAAAAATAAAAATAAATAATTTTTTTATTTTTAATTTTTGTAATAAAAAAATGTAATTAATGTTTTTTTATTTGTAATAAAAAAACAAAAAAAAATGATTTTTTATTTTTGTAATTAAAAAAAACAATTTTTTTTAAACACAAAAATAATTTTTTTAAATTAAAAAATATATATTACACACGTGGCGGCCACGTGTCCGTTTATTGGGTCAAAATTTACGTGGGGGCCAAAATTGCAACAAAAAGTAAACTTAAGGGGCCTGGAAATAATTTTTTTTTTGTGGCCAAAATCACAACTTTGGAAAACTCAGGACGCCAAAAGTGTAATTAAACCTAAAAATAATTAATACTATCTATTTGGAAAACTAAAGTTTGTTTTTTTCTTAAACAATTTTTTTTTAAACAAAGTTTGTTTCTTGTTATCTTCAAATTTAAACAAAATTTTGTTACAACAATGGTTCTGGGAAAAGTTAAAATTCTATAAGTAAGATGAGTAGCAATTGTTAAAAAATTTAAGTGCAAATTAAAAGAACATATTTGAGAGAAAAAAATAAAAAACTCCATGAATGTTCAAAAGAAAAAAAAAAAAAAGTGGAAGACTGATAGGAAATGCTGATGAGAGGTGAAGAGGGAGCAATAGTTGAAGACTCATTTGACAAGATACAAGAATAAGATGACAATGAAGAAGAAGAAGTTTCATCAATATAATTTTTATATTGACTTAAAATAATTAAAAAGATGCGCATAATATTTAGAAAATTGACGATCGTTTGTTATGAAAGAAAGTGCGTAAAAAAATAGGAATTTGTTGGAGAAAAAGATACTCCCTCCGTTCCTTTTTAAGTGTCTTTTTAGCGTGTGTTTTTCGTTCCTATTTAACTGTCCTTTTTGTATTTTTAGGGTATGATTTATCAATTATACCCTTTTTCAATTACTCTTAACTTTTTCAATAAATCTAATTAATGTTATCTATTTGGAAAGCTAAAGTTTGTTTTTTTTTAAACAAAGTTTGTTTGTTTTTTTTAAACAAAGTTTGTTTCTTATTATCTTCAAATTTAAACAAAATTTTGTTACAAACAATGGTTCGAAGAAGAGTTAAAATTCTATAAATAAGATGAATAACAATTCTATAAATTTAAAAATTCTATAAATAAGATGTCGCACAATGCGAATATAGCATTGGTTGAAGCCATAGTTGAAGTCTTAACTTTGATTAAAGGAGTTGGAAGGAAGTAAAGTTTTTCTTAGTTTTTGATTAATGTGAAGTTGGAATAATTTTTATATTGACTTATAATAATTTAAAAAATGTGCGGAATATTTAAAAAATTGACAATTGTTTATTTTTTGAGAGAGCGCGTAAAAAAATAGGAATCTGTTGGAGAAAAAGATAATAACTAATAACTGTTTGTTACGAGAAAAAGATAACATATTAAATTTATTGGAAAGATAAAGTGTGTGCAAAAAAATATGAATTTATTGTTGAATTAAAAGGAGGGTATAATTGGAAGAAAACGTGAAAAAATACACTTTGCTATTTTGATGGAAATTTTCTAAAAAAACACTTAAAAAGGAACGGAGGGAGTAATAACTAACAATTGTTTGTTACGAGAGAAATATAACATATTCAATTTAATAGAAAGATAAAGTGTGTGCAAAAGGATATGAATTTATTAGTGGATTAAAATGAGAGTATAGTAGAAAGAAAATGGGCAAAAATACAAATTACTAGATTTTTGACCCGTGCTCCGCACAGGTTTATTGTAAAGGGATTGACACATAAGGGATTGTTGCACACCTAACAAAATTAATAAATAAGGATTAGGGTATTCTGTTTGTAAACGTATTAAATAAGTGTAGAAAATATTGTAAAAAAAAAAAAGCAACACGATATGAATGAAATTGGTGCGATGCATTTTTTTAGTATTAAATAAGTGTACAAAATATTTCCTTCAAAAAAAAAAAAGCTTACAAAATATTGTAAAAAAAAGCATGAAATTGGTGCGATGCATTTTTTTAGTATTAAATAAGTGTACAAAATATTGTCAAAAAAAAGCAAGAGGATAGGAATGAGATTGGTGCGATGCATTTTTTTAGTATTAAATAAGTGTACAAAATATTGTCAAAAAAATAAAAGGCAAGAGGATAGGAATGAAATTGGTGCGATGCATTTTTTTTAGATGAAATTTGTTAGGTCAAATTACTGCTAACCTAATACAACAAATGAGCGGGAAAATATTAGGTTAAATTGCTGCAGACCTAACAAAATTAATAAATAAGGATAATGATAAGGATTAAGATATCTATTAAATTTTTGCTTTGAAAAATATTCACGGCTATTAAAAAGAGAAATGAAAAACATATATGATGCAAATTTGGAGTCAAAATTTTAGGATAGAGTTGTTGCAAACCTAAAAAGGGATTAGTTGAGGGAAAAAATTAGGTTAAGACTTAACAAAATTAATAAATAAAGATTAATTGTAGAAAAATGGACACTTGTTAAGAAGCTTAAAGAAGAAGTTTTGTTTTGAGATTGATGCATTCAAAAGTTTGAAACTTAATCTTTTTTACATAAAACTTACCAATTATTTTTATTTAAAATTCTTAACTACTTTAAGGATACTTATTAACAAAACCCTTAATTTTATATTATAAAAGGAACCGATGGAGTATATGTTTTTATTAAAAAAGATTATTATATGTTCGAAAATACGAAAGGAATACCGATACTGATAAAATAGTACAATGGGAATCTCGATGAGACATAAAAGTCATGATAACACTTAGACAAGGTGCTTCGTTTACGATTTCTGATTGGTTACTTCACTTACGTTGTTGTACGTAAGACAGGGACGTGTTTCTAACATTGTACCATTTCCCTTGTTTTTGCCGCACATTTCGTGCCCTGGGACCACTAATCTTTTTTTTTTTTTTTTTCTTTCAATTTTTGTTTCTTCATGTATTCAAAGGTTCTTAATTGTTTAATTAAACCTTACAAATGGAGGAGTCTTAATCTCTAAAAAAGAAAAAAAAATGGAGGAGTCTTAACTTAATAAGACTTGTTGAATAAAAAAAAACCAATAATACTTAGAGCATGTTTGTTATAGTTTCTTTTTAATAAAAAATCACTTTTTTTGAGAAAATAATTATTTTAAGAGTTTTGTATCGGTTTGTTATAGCTTTTCAATAAAAAAAAAAATCAGAATCTAAAAAATATATTTAAAAACAGTTTTAAATGAGAAGTTGTTAAGAACAACTTCTCAAAAAATAAATTTTTTTAGAGGAGAGAGAAAATATGGTTTAAAAGATTGAACTAATTTTGTAACAAAAAATTTCTTTAGTATAGTTGTATTCAAACAAACTAAATTATTTGTTTAAAAAAAGTGATTTTTATCACGGTAAACAAACATAAAATAGATTCTGATTTTTCATAAAATATCTAAAATGTAATCTCTAAATTATTTTATGTCAAAATCACTATAATTTTAATCCGTAACAAACGGGCCCTTAATAAGATAAAAAATGAAAAACAATATATATACACCTATTTTGTGACAATTTTTGAAATACAATAAGATTATAAAACCCAATAGCTACGTTTCTTTGTTTATCTTTGTTTGTTCCATAATTTATTGTGAAAGTGGTTGTTAAAATAATATATCTCATAAAATAGATATTTCCACTAAGAAAAAAATTAGTACTTATAAGTTGTAAAAATGTGTGTTGCTAAGCCCTCTCTTTACGAGTGGGGTTATAACCCAATATAAATGTAAGATTTTTTTTTTTTTATATTCTTTGTCCCAAAATGTAACGAAAAAAAGACAAACTTTTATTTTATTTAATTTTGTTTTTTTTATAAAAACCATCTTTTTCAAGAAAACTTTTGTTTATTCTCATGAAATTAAATACAAATTACATTCAAATTTTTCTCCCATAACCAATAGTCAATGAAAATTATTTTTACATCTTCCCATGAAACTTATTCCAAGAAAATATAAAAAACTATTACTTCAAATTCTTATGTTTTAGTTTTTTTAATAAGTGTGATTTGAACTTTTTTGCTTACAATTTAGGACAAATAAAGTATGTTAGGTAGAGCATATTCAACGACGTGTACTTCACGGAAATAGATTAAGTGATGTAAAAAAACAACACAATTTTTATTTCAGCCATTCAATTAGTTTGACAAAATTACAATAGTACCATCCAATGAAGATCTAATGGCTATAAATTAAAACTTTGTGAAACTGTGTTGTTTCACTATAGTAGCGAATCCCAGTCCGAACTTCACATATTTAACATCTAAGTAAATAGACATTCAAGTGTGGAGAGAAAATGTTGGGTCTTTATAGAGAATGATAGCTACGCACGTTATATCCCACAAAAAGAAAACATTTACTACAATATCAATATTTCTCTTTTTAATATATGTGAAATTTGCAACGTGGCTTATATTTAGGTATGGAAGAAGTATTTAATTAAAATAAATAAGTAAAAAAAATTGTTAAAATATAATGATATTGAGTTATCGAAAGAAACCATTAATAAAATTTGTTAAAATATAATGATATTGAGTTATTGAAAGAAACCAATAATTAACTTTTTTTTTAAATGTAGGTTTGAAAATATGACATAGTTATTAATTATTATAATTATAAAATATGTGATGTGTACGTAAGAGACACACTTAAACATAAACATGTACATCCAAAGTG
Source organism: Medicago lupulina (assembly GCA_958299785.1). Lineage (NCBI taxonomy): Eukaryota > Viridiplantae > Streptophyta > Magnoliopsida > Fabales > Fabaceae > Medicago > Medicago lupulina. The sequence goes on along the minus strand of OY283143.1, from coordinate 55,146,418 downwards.
GGTTTATCCACTCTAGAGTATTCACCTTTTTATATATAACCTTTGAGTCTGAGAGTTCTTTTGCCTTGAATTGTCAAAGTAAAGTTAACATTGCCAAAGTACATATTTACTTCTTCCCCAGTAATTAGTTTTCTTATCTAAAAATTGAATATTTCTCTGTCTCATTATTAACTTCCCCCCAAAATACTAAAATTAAATATTATTTTCTCCGTTTCTTTTTAAGTGTCGTTTCAGTGTGAATTTTTCGTTCCTATTTAATTGTCGTTTTGGTATTTTAAGGGTATGATTTGTCAATAATACTCTTTGTCAATTACTCTTATCTTTTTCAATAAAACGAATTAATGCTATATATTTGGAAAACTCAAGTTTGTTTTTTTAAACAAAGTTTGTTTGTTTTTTTTAAACAAAGTTTGTTTCTTGTTATTTTAAAATTTAAACAAAATTTGTTACCTATAATAATGGTTTCATAAATAGTTAAAATTATATAAATAAGAAGAGTAGTAATTGTTAAAAATTTCAACTACAAAGTAAATGAACAGATCTAAGAAAAATAAAATAGGAATTTGTTGAAGAAAAAGATAATAATTAGCAAATGTTTGTTACGAAAGAAAATAACATATTAAATCTATTCTCTATATATGAAACTTAATGTCTACAAAAAATACAATCTTACCCCTTCTTAATTTTTTGACACGTCATCAAAATTATATCATTTGTGTCTTTTGCTTCAATCTCCCCCTATTTTTTCTCCCTTAAAAATAAATTAAAACAAACTCTCTCGATAAATCATAAAACATCACTAACTTAATCTTTTTTTAAAGAACAAACAAACTTAATTTTAATCTCAATAAAAATAAATTCTCCTATAATTCAACTTTTAAATATCTAAAGAGTTAAAAATAATTTACAATCCCTTTAAAAAACAATTTACATATATTCTCTATATATGAAACTTAATATCGACCAAAAATACAATCTTACCCCTTCTTAATTTTTTGACACGTCATCAAAATTATATCTTTTGTGTCTTTTGCTTCAATCTCCCCCTATTTTTTCTCCATTAAAAACAAAATTAAAACAAACTCTCTCAATAAATCATAAAACAACACTAACTTAATCTTTTTTTAAAGAACAAACAAACTTAATCTTAATCTCAATAAAAACAAATTCTCCTATAATTCAACTTCTAAATATCTAAAGAGTTAAAAACAATTTACAATCTCTTTAAAAAAACAATTTACAATCTATTATCTTATTCTCTAATTATGAATGTTAATGAGATGTAAAAATACAAGTTTGTCCTATGTTAATATTTTGATACATCAACATATATTTACCCTTTTGTATCTTTTGTAACAAAAGATCCAATTTAGTTGAGAGAGAGAGAGGGAGAGAGAGATTGATCAACCCTAAAAAAAACTCACTAATCACGGGTGCAACCCAATGAACTCATATTTGAGCGCGAAACCAAGTTACAAAAAATGAAAAGTGAACATATGCGTAGAATAACTAATGGATCGACCGTCATCACGATATCAAAATTCAAGTTTTAAGAACTAACTAAATAAACAGCAAGCATAAAAACTCTTTCGAGCTTGAAGAACCAAAGTGTAGGCAAACAAGAGACCTTGAAACCTGCAGATCTCAACATATTTAGAAATAACCGAGAATCAAATAAGTCAGGCCACCATGTCATATTATATAGTAATATTTTATATTGTTGTTTATTATTAGTTATTATATCTTTTAGGAATATGACTATAAAAAACACTAAAAAAATGATAAATGAGTTACTAAATAATACAGTTATTCAATTCATACACGGGACTCATAACAACATCTTTATTATTTTTAATATTTTTACCATTTTTTAATAATTAACTTTTTCATACGAGTATGAACTCGCTTAATTTTCGACCATTTTTTCTTTCCATTTCACATAGGTGATTTTTCCCAACTTATTGTTCCTCACTCAAGGTGTTATAATTTTTAAACTCTATTCATTAGTTTTTATCTTTAACGTCGACTTTATTCATTAGTTTTTTTTTCTTTCTCAATTCATATAACATTGCAATGTGCTTTGATGCATAACCCCCTCGCTTTGAATTAACCCGTGCGGAGCACGGGCCCGTGCTTAACACGGGTTTGTTGCTAGTTTATAGGAAAGTGAAAATGTGTGCAAAAAAATAGGAATGTATTGGTTAATTAAAACGAAGGTATAATAGAAAGTAAATGTGCAAAAATACACTTCGCTATTTTTGTGTTAATATTCTAAAACGACACTTAAAAATGAACGGAGGGAGTAGTTCATAAGCACCACATCTTTTTTACCCCTAAAAAAAATTCTTCATTTTTATACGATTACAATTAAAATGGATAGATTAGTTATGACAAATTATTTTAATTCTTGTAACCAAAAAAAAATTTAATTCCTAAAGACAATTATAATTATAATGAGAGAAATATTATTATTTAAAAATAAATCCTGTTTTTTTTTTTTTTAATTTTAACCCTCCCACTCTCTAGAGAAAGAGGGAATGATACTTAGAAATTCAATTAGGAGGTAAGTATTGTATTCAAACTCATGTATTCAATTAGGTTGAATCAATCTTTGTTTACATATGTATGAATTATATTTTACTATCATAATTAGGTGCATATAGTATTTTTAACACTTTACAAATGATAAAACATGTAGTCCATTCTATGAAAATAACTATAGGATTTTTTTGCTAATCATATTATAAATGCGATTTGATGAATAATTTTTTTTGTCAAAAAACCTAATTGACTATCTATACTAAGGTCTTTTCACCCAACTACGTATGTGTTTGACACGTTGAGTGAGAACATTGAATGTCAAGCATCAATAAACCACAATAAAATAAAAGAAGCCTTAAGACACGAGAAATCAAGGTTGGACGCAAGAACAAACATACTATACATTTTTCTCCATGAAATTTGAATTTGGTTTATATTTTAAAGAAGATTAAACCACCAATTTTTTGTCCTAAATTTTAAATGTATGACAATTTGGGATTGATCCCTTTATTTGTCGGTCGTTGGTTAAAGTAATCTCTAACAAGCAATTCGTTAAAGGTGATAATGTGTGTTGGCCTCTTAAATTGTCAAACACTTGCAATTAACCACGGATATGATGATTTATTCTTTAAATAACCAAAGTTGAATTGTAGTGAACTAATGTAACTATAATAGTTATACAAGTTTAAATAACAAATCAAATGCATACCAGATTCTTATTTCTATACGTCTTTGGCAAAAGTACAAATGACAATTCACCATCAAGCAAATTGATCAAAACTGGCATTGGGAGATGAGTTGGCAATGCATGATGTATATATTTTACCAAAGAATTCATTAATTCAATGATCACTACAACCAATACCTGTCCTTGCGTCCAAAAGAAAATTAACCCATATCTGTCTTTTCTTTCCATACAATATTTTTTTCCTTTTCCTTTCATAGAAAATATGACACTATCATTTTCAAATTGCTATTGACTTTAATCTAGAAATTTCTCTTTTTGGGCATGTAGAGTATGATTTTACCAAAACAAGCAAATTATAAAGTTTCAATATTTTAATTAAAAAAAAATCATGTCTTTCTTAACATGGTGGGGTAGCTTGTAGAAGCAAGATGGGATCAGGTTGATTAATAAGGAAAGGTAGGTTTGTGTCTTAAAAAGATAGTCAAATCCAAATCCAATCCTTTTCCTTGAACTTACCTCAATTATGTATCACTACTTTTGGGGGTGCTTAGTTTCTCCTTTCTTTTGATTCCTTAACTCTTATTCATATTTTACCCTTCCCTTCCTTATTTTCCTATTCTAGGCACAATTTGGTGCAAATCTGTTTCCTTTTGAAGTTGCTTTTCTTGCTGGTAAGTTCAGCCTATATCAATTAATCAGAAAAGCCCTTAAATCTTTATAGGTGTTTAGACCCTTTTTTCTAGGAAGCTATTTTACACCAATTAATTTAGTCATCAAATACTTTTAAGAATTTTTTCATTAACTTCCCATTTCTTTGTTTCTTTCATCCTTCATATTTCGTACACCCTTCTAAGAATTTTTGTTCTTTTGGTTTTATTGGGTGGTAAGTACTTCAAATCTCTTGCGATATTTTTTCCATTTCTCATAGCTTTCTAGATCTTAAAGGCTAATACTTTCATCCCTTTTTTACTTACAAGTTTTAATTTTGTATTTTCCTTCTTGGTTATCAAGACTCTCTTGTTATATATTGAACTTTGGTTTCAATTTTTCTTTTAATAATGATTTTGTTATGTTGTTTTTGTGAATTCAGCAAAGAAAAGAAATAAAAATGGTGAGAGGAAAGACACAAATGAAGCGTATAGAGAACGCAACAAGTAGGCAAGTAACATTCTCAAAGAGAAAAAATGGTTTGTTGAAGAAAGCCTTTGAGTTATCAGTGTTGTGTGATGCTGAAGTTGCTCTTATTGTTTTCTCACCAAGAGGGAGGCTTTATGAATTTGCAAGCTCAAGGTATGTACTTGTTTCTGAATAATTAATTAATTAATTAAATTATTTGTTCACAAATTGTGTGATTATATATATTGGAATCTGGTATAATAATTTATTCATCAAGGGTTTCTTTAGAGTTTGTTTACTCTATGTGAAATTTTTTCTATATCTATTTTTTTTTTTTTAAATTTATGTTAAATTTATTTTTCAGAAGTGAGAGAATGAAAATAGGACTTATGAAGTGAGCAATAATTTTCTTTTTTCTTAAAAGAACTATTGTCGTTATTTTCTAAAGGGAAATGTTAACTTGTGTCCTCGAGACACAAGTTAATGAGTTAAATGTAGAAATTTTTTGTTGGAATTTGTACATTGAATTTAATTTTTTAACTTTTAATTAATTAAATGCACAAACTTTAAAAGAATATTTATATCTTTAGGTTGCTTAAGGATTAGAATTCTCTCCATTGAAAATTCTCTCAAGTTTTCTCTCAACCATCAAATATGAGAGAGAAAGTGAGAATTAATTTATAACGAATAGTGATTGTTGTATTTTAATGGTGGAAATTGAAAATGAAGAAAAATTGAGAAAATTTTCAACAGAGAGAATCCAAATCCGCTATGTAAAATGTGTCCTTACGACACAAGTTAAAATGATCCTTTTCTAAAATACATACCTTGCTAAGATATCTTTATACTATCACAACGATTCACTTTATAGAAAATGTTAAGAAAATAAAAATAAATAATGTTTTCACAAAGTATAGTTAGCCTTAATTTTTAATTCATCTAATAAATTTCTTGCAAACTTTTGTGTTTTTCAGTGTATGTTTAGTACTCCTCTTACTAAATATAGTAAATATAATGAAAAGGATTATATCGGTCTAATTCTTGACATGAGGAGTGTTAAGAACATAATTTTTTTCAAACTCATCCCATGAGTAAAGTTAATGTGGATGTCATCACATTATCGGAGACTTATTTTTAAAATGTAATATATATATATATATATATATATATATATATATATATATTAATTTTAGTAGATAAAAAAGCGAGTGTTAGAATTAATGTTAAAATAAGTTGTATTTCAAGCACTCATATTTTCGTGACTAATGTTCATGTTAGTTTTAAGGGTTCAAACTCTAGATTTCTTAAATCTTATTTGTTGTCTCTCAGTGTCAGCTCTCCAACCTATAATATTGGAATCACAATAAATTTCTTAAGGCAAGACAATCAAAAAGTCCTAACACATAAACTCAACAAAACCATTTAAAAAAAGTACATAGAGCTACTATTTTTAACACAATCCAAGACCAATAAAACTTAATAACATCACAGACATAAATAAAATCAAAACAACCATCAAATAGAGATAATTTTAACTACATGAAATTAAATAGTATCCTAGTACCTCAACCATAACATTAAGTCACATTTAGTTGAACTAGCACAGAACATCACATGTAGTTGCGGTATCATATGTAACAAGTACTGACATACAGCATATTAAGATGAAGTGAGAGATCATAGACAGTTAATTAAGAGAAGTACTATCTTATTAATTTAGTTATTTATAATTACCTGCACTACATAACGAAAACTTGATTCCTCCTACAATATCTTGTGAATATTTGATCAATATCGTAAACATTAATACTTTGGGTTTAGTTTTTTTTTTTTTTAAGGATATTTTTGTTCTAGTTCGGACTCTAGCACTTTTCTTTTTTGTCAAATAGTCTAGCATCTAAAGAAATTCACCTTAAAGGTGAATAAGTGAGGTGTCTGAGATTCGAACCCTAACTCCTGCATATTTTATACATTATCCTTATCAAGTGAGCTAAGGTCACGAGGACCTAGCACTTTTCTTTTCCTATAACATATGGTGACCACGGTTCAAGGGTCTGTATGCCATGGCCCTCACTACATTTTTTAGTTTCTCAATACCATGCTCATGCAATTTGTTTACTAGCTAGCATATTTATATTATTATTATTTTTGAAAGAAACTAGCATAGTCATATGTAATGTAGAATTTTGTTCTTCAAATAAAATGAATTTGGTTAAGAAATATAGATGTTCTAGTCAATATATTTTTAAAACACTTTTTTTTTTATTTTTGTAAAAAAAATAAAAGCTAACAAAAATATTTCATACACCCTCTTGGTCACTATTTTATAAGAAAATATATTTTGTAGATTCATTGAATAAATTATATATATGGTGTATAATATAGACTACATACATCATTTATTGAATAGATTTAAAATGTTGATTTTTGTTTTTAATAGTTTAGTGTATATAATATATTTGTTGCTAGAAATATATACACACATGGCCCTCACTATACGGTATTTCTAGGTCCGTACCTGTGCATGGTTTAAAGAAAAAGGAAAAATCTCTATTAATTCTGTAATGTTCCACGATAAATAATGTATAGTGTGATCATAATTGTTTTTAGCATGACATGATCGAGGTCACAAATAATAATCTCCCAAGGCTATTTAAAATGTAAATATTATTTTAACCACTGAATTTATTATAAGTATGAGAGAAATACAAAGAGTACTTACTCCAATAAACAGAAAAAATATAAGGGGTATTCAGCCCACCAAAAATCAACAACCAATCAAGAATTAAAACAAAGAAGAGGGTTCGAAAACCATTCAAAATATGTGCAAGGCCCCCTCTTTTTCTTAGCTAGAAACCACCTACAAGAGGTTGATTTTATGACATGAACTATCTCTTCCACCTCCGGGTTATTTGAATAAAAAATAACCCCATTTTGTGCCTCCCAAAATTTATAAATTGTAGCATGTCAAATAAGAGTTAGCCCTTTCTGATGATTTTTAGTCCGAGTGGAGGTCGAAAATAGTCAAGAGAGACCACATTTTAAGGTAGAATCACTCCCGTTTTGTTACAAAACTACATCTATAAAACAGATGGTCCTCTACCTCAAGTTGGTCCGAATAAAGCACACAATTTGAACTTGCTCCATCACTTAGCACTCCCCTTCTAATTATGTTTTAGCAAATAGGAAATCTTCCAAGAATTAATTGCCAAGAGAATATTTAGACCTTTTATGGTACAAAACTAGTCCAAATTCCCTTTAATCCCCTTCGACACGACACACTCAAATGATGAGTAGCATCCAAATTCCCCTTAAAATGTCATGTGACTGAAAGGTCACGGGTTCAAGTTCTGGAAACAACCTCTTGTGTAAAAACAAGGTAAGACTGCGTACAATACACCAAATGGTGGGGCCTCTTCCCGGACCCTGCATATACGGGAGCTTTAAGTGCACCGGATCGCCCTTATTTGTATTTGGTCTTATAAAGCTTATTTAAAAGTCATTTATCCCGGTATACTTCTAATTTATTTATTGATTTTTTTTTTTTACAAAACAGATTTTAGTCTTAAAATGTTATAAATGATATTTATCCATTTAAAAATATTTATGCTTTACAATGAAGTAAGAAATCATTTGATATAAAGACTCCCAAATAGACCAAGCAATGACATTAATCATTGCCCACAAATGTTCTACTTAGACCCATAAATAAGGGAATAAAACTTCTAATATAGCTGACATAAATGGACATAAAAATACGCAACAAATCCAACACACCAAATCAAAGCCTGAGAGGAAAATTGCAATGTCAAAAAGTTTTGGGGAGAGCAACAAAAGACTAAATGATCAAGACAATTGAGAGACCAGACTATATATGTACCAAAAACATAAGACATTGAGTATATGAATCACGATCTCTTTTATATATCATTAGTTTATTCCATTCATACTTGATTAGGGTGTAGCTACTCATATTTGTACTCCAATGATCCGTCTCAAGTGAGTCTCCCACATCACTTTAGTTTGATCCATTACACATATGCATCCACTCTTTCACCTCCACCAATTCGAACTTGCCTCTAATACCACCTATTGGAAAATACGGAGGATCAGGAACAACAAGAGACAAATGATTAGGAACACAAAAAGACCTTGAAATCACATCTCCACCAAAACCTTAGGACATTGAATTTAAGATTCACATCTCTTATATGTCATTAATTTAGCTCATTCATAATTGAGGTAAAATTAACAACTCACATTTGAACTCCAAAAAGAGGTCCGAAATCATCATACGGAGCATATAAAACACTTCAATATCAGTCACACAAGTAAGAAAGTTTTCTAACAAGAGCTTCCCAAGAAAAAGTTGCGACCTAAAAGCTAAACTCTTGGACAACACGTTAATAACCATTTCCTTCAAGTCCAGTTTTAAATAATTTTGTACCTTTATAAAACAAAGCTATATATCCTCATATTGATTAATAAAAAAGTTGCATAAATTATTTAGTTCAACCAAACTATTTTCTTTCTACACCAAAAGCTTCTTCCTCCAAACAAACAGGAAAACATCCAACCTTTTTCTTGCTTCTGCAATCAAAACAGTCTTTATTTTCACAAATATTTTTATGCAGTCGAGGAAAGAAATCTTTCAATGAAGAGTAACCAATTTAAACACCCTTCCAAAATGACACTAAGGGCACATTTCCTTTATCCAATAAGCTTCCAAGCCCTAACACCTCCCAATAGGTACGGCACATTTCTTTCCACAAAACAAAATCATCACCTTATTTTTCTTCCAGAAATTTACACCAAAGACTCCTAATTTTCTAACAATAACTTTATAATCACTTTCCTACCAGACTCACAATTCTTGAGAGAATTACTAATTTAATACTAACTGATTGTATAACAGATGGAAAAACCCTAATTACTATAGATAGTATCATAGTATCCTTTAGATGGAAATTGTGATTGCTTCTCCAACGACTTGAGAGAATGTAAATGAATACCTTACTCTTTAATATAATCTCTGGAAAAGTGAAATAGAATTAGGGCATTAATAATTCCTTTCTAAATTACAGAAGATATCTGTCTTATCTATTTTATCTTCATTTTACTTATCCCATTGATATTTCATTTTTACTACAAAAATATATGTTGAACTAATTCCCATTTTCATTTTTTCACATGTACCCTTGTGTGTTTTCTCATTTTCTAAATATTTAGCAAGTACCTATATATTTTCTTAATACTTGAACTCTGAATTAATAGTAACATTGGCTTTCATCTTACAGCATTCCAGAATCAATTGAACGATACCGCAATCATACCAGGATTAATAATTCTCCAACCACATCTGAATCAGTTGAAAATAGTCAGGTTTATTACATATACCTCTTATTCTTGTCGTCTTCCTCCTCTTAAAAAAAAAAATTGCTGTCTTCCTATTCATCATCTAGAAATTAAATAGTACTTTTTAAAATGTTTTTTTTCTTGAAGGATAAATGTTTGAATTTTTTAATGTTAAAAAGTATGTGTTTCTCTTAAATATTTCTAGATTGTTCTATTATTTTTTAGTTCTATTATTGTCTAGGTTAAATTATATTCTAGAAATATCTATAATAACATAACTCAGAAAAGACAAACAAAAGTCTAGATTATTCTACTTCTAGGAACATCTTCTAGCACCTATAAATAGACACATAATATTGAAATGAAATTGTATTCTATTTCTAGGTTTTTATTTATTTATAAATGTTATTAATTAATTGTTAGGTTAATATTTACTCATTTGTCTGAATTCAAACACAAGACCTTTATCTTCAACCAATTGAGGTGACCAACACCTCGATTCTAATTCTAGATTATTCTACTTGAAACATATGCAATTGTATTCACGCCTTTGAGATGAAATGATAAGTTAATTACTAATGTGTCTCATCTTGTCCCACATTACTAAATAATCCACTACTTACTACTAGTTCATATACTATATATTTTTAACATTAGCAATAATAAAAAGATGCAAAAAAGTTGGCAACCTTTCAAATATTCTTTCTGTGCTCTGGAAGAGTCGGGCTCCCTCCAAGGTTCAAGTTTTCTCATGGCAGCTCATTTTTTATAAGCTCCCGACTAGAGTGAACCTGCTTCGGCGTAGCGTTTTGACCAATTAGACGGCTTCTTTATGCACTTTTTGTGGGAGGAGCCAGAATCGGTTAGTTACCTATTTGTTACCTGTGGGGTCGCTTCTAGGGTTTGGTATATGATTTTTAGATGGTTAAGTTGGGAGTTGGTTCCCGAAAGGGATTTGGTGTGTCTTTTTTACGGTTGTCTTGGGTTATCTTGGCGTGAAATGCTAAGGTGTGGTTTTCTTTTGATCTGACACTCGGTGGTGTGGTCCATCTACTGTGTTTGCAATGATCTTGTGTTCTCTAATATGTCATTAGATGTTGAGCAACTAGTTGATAAAGTCCAATTCACTTCTTGGTACTAGTTTTTTTTAGAGGACTCTTGTCACTCTTGTTTCCATTATGAGTGGGTGGCGGAATTGATCCTTTGTTGGGACCAATAGGTTCATGAATAGGGGTTGTGCTTCGGTGCATTTGAGCGGGGTCTTGGGTCAATGTCTTTGATCTTTGTGCCGTGCTCTAGAGGTAGTAAAATTGGTCCATCTTCCCTTGGGTCTTGGCTCTTTGTTGGAGGGTTTCTAGGCTAGCCATAAGGGTTGGGCGGTTTCTTCTTTGGTGTTGTTGGTCAGGTGTTTTTGCATTTTTTTTTTTTTGCCTTTTTGGTATTTCTTAGGTGTGTAGTTTTTTTTTTTCTTTTTTCAGGGTACTGTTGATACTCATTTTTACTTGTATCTGATGTGACTCCTTTTATTCTGTATATGTTAATTTGGTATTAAAAAAAAGTGCAAAATAATTTATTTTTTTTGAATGAAAAAAGTGCAAAATATTATACACCAAAAATAAAATGCAAAAGAATTATGGAAAGCTATCTGAACAACTCATTTGTTAGGAAGGGATTTGATCCGATACAGGTGCATTATGATGCTGCAGCTATAGAAACGTTTTGATTCCTAAAGAAGGGAATTGCTTTACTCTACAAATGCAGCACCATATTGCAATTCCAATTACATGAAGGGAATTGCTTTACTCTACAAATACAGCACCATATTGCAATTCCAATTACATGAAGGGAATTGCTTTACTCTAATTTATTTATTTATTTTAGAGTATTTTTTTTTCAAAGATTTCTATGAAAATGGTGGAAGTTACTTTTTTCTGTTGGAAGTAACTCTTTTTACAAAAAATTTTTAGTAAAATAAAGTGGAAATTAAATAATAACTTTGTAATTGTTAACTGGAACGGAAAATGAAAAGAGAACATTTTTTTTTAAAAGAAAAGAGAAAAGAGAGAGCATGTTTAAATACACCAAAGTAAGATTTGCATAAAGGAAACAGATAAATAGCCCTAATAATCAATACCTGAAATACATGCCCTCATATTTGAAACATTCCCAGTGCAATTTATATCCTAAAAATTAATATTAATAATGGACATTTTAATCTGGAGTTCAATTAGGTTCTATACTTGCTTATTTAGACACTCCATTTCAACTTAAGAGACTTCAAAATTTGAATGAAATTGCCTTATATATTACAGCAATTGAAGGAAGAAGCAGAAAACATGATGAAAAAGATTGACCTTCTTGAGACTTCAAAACGGTTAAAGATTTAGAATTTCTTCATGTTGACAAATTTATTTACATTTAATTTTTAACTTTCCTTACTTATAATGAACAGACTATGTTGCATCTGTAATTTCATTTCCTCAGGAAACTCTTAGGAGAAGGTCTAGGGTCTTGTTCCATCGATGAACTACAAAAGATAGAACAACAGTTGGAGAAAAGCATAAACAAAATTCGAGCAAAAAAGGTTAGCATGATAAATCATCAAGACTATATAATTTTAAATTTTACAGATATTTTTAAATCTGAACTTTCTATTATTCAGACTCAGGTTTTCAGGGAACAAATTGAGCAGCTAAAGGAAAAGGTAAGCTTTTTATATATCTGTGTGCTTAGTTACTCTTCTCTTATATCGTTTCGAGTTCATGCATTGCATGCCAAGAAAATAAAAAAGCGTCATAAGTAATGTACATAGAAAGTATTCCCAGCTTGCATTATATCAAAAAGATTCTGACAATTATTTTGAATACAATTCAGGAAAAAACCCTAGTTGCTGAAAATGCCATGCTCGCAGAGAAGGTAAATTCGCTTTCTATCTCGAATAAATTTCCCCCCAAATTTGCTCATTTTAAGCATCCAAATTCGTAGAAATCTTGAAACTTCTAGAAAAAAAAGTTCAAATGACGACGGAAATTTATCGATGTAAAAAAGCTAGATTTGTTTCTAATTTCATTGTTAAGAGTTAGAGACGTCAGATTTAGACACCTTTTTCATTTTTTTCCGTCTCTATTTCTGTTATTATTTCAACTTTTGCTAGCTGTAACTTTAACTTTTGATATCAAACATAAAATATACAAATCTTTCAATTATGAAATGGAAATCCAAATTTGTGTGCAGTATGGTAACTATTCATCACAGGAAGCAACAAAGGATCAGATAGAAAATATAGCTGAAGCTGAACCTTATGCAGATCAAAGTAGTCCAAGTTCAGACGTGGAGACTGAATTGTTCATCGGTCCTCCAGAAACAAGAACAAGGCGCATTTCTCCAAAGGTGTAGCTAGTTGAGGACTAATTAATCCTCTGTCTATGCAAAAGAAAAATAAGGGTTAGGCAAAATGTCTCATCAATGTATATCGGATATGTTTCTTGTATGGACAATGTATGCTATCATTTAGATAGATAATAGCGGTGAATTGTAAGAGTAGTTATTTGTTTGATAATATTCTCAAACCTATGACCTAAATGACAATGGCTTAAATATTATAGATAAAATGAATACAAGGAGCACTTGAACCAACTCAAACCAAGCTGGATACAACATCAGAACCTAAAACCAACAAATAATACAACCAATAGATGAGAGAACTAACCGAAGATGAACGGTAAGATAAAAAAAACAAGAGCAGTAAAGGCCGTCGAAGAAAAGAGCCAAAAATAGAAGCAGCCAGAGAAGCCACCACGGGGACTAATGCAACAGACAATTCAGAGGTCTTACTCAAAAACCATTTCCACTAGGAGAGTTGAATCCGATCCATCACTTACTCAACACAAAGAACCTTCCCAAAGAAAATTATAACATTCCGCGATCTCAAAGCAAAGCAAACCTTTGTTGGTTAGGCTGACATTGAGTAAAGACTATCTCAGAAGTAAGAACTTGAACTGTGTGAGGATGAACTTCTTTCAACTGTAGATAGGTTTACCATATCAATTTAACTTTATAGCTAATTACATGAGAACAATTTAACTTTATTTTCTACTATCACCCCTTGATGAATTGGGGATAATTTACCATATCAAAGAAAAATCCTCTTTTTTTTTTTTTTTTTTTTCATTTTTATTCTTACAATCAATTACCATTTTCATATCAAGAACATCAAACTTGTTCATTTTCTTCATTCAACGTGTGATCTCAATCTTCTACGTTTCAGAATCAAATTCTACTTATCATTAAAGGTAAATTATCTTCAATTTAATGAGGGATAATGTAGGTCTCACCACATATATCTTTACACATAAAAATTGATTCTCTCGAATTTTATCTCTCAATTTTCTCAAGTTTTATCAATTTCACCATTAAATAGAATAATAAATCAGATAAACTTTTAATATAAAACAGATAACACATAAGTAATATGAAAGAAAAAACTTTAGAGAAAAATGAATCCTCTCAAAAAAAAAATCTCTCAATTTTATCATATGTTATCAATTTCAATGTCATCATTGAATAAAATGTGTGCCCCATAAGCACGGAATGGGACATCATTCCAAAGAGTACTTTTTTTGGGTATAATATTCCAATGACTATTACTTCATCTGAAAAAAACCTCTAATTAATATTTCTAGGTTACTAGTTAAAGAAACAATTATACTAAGAATTTTTTCAAAACTCGTGTAATCAAATATTTAAATTATATTAAATATATTTTTTCAATGTAAAATATTTTTTTTATTTTCTTAAGTATTTTAAAGACACTAATTATTATGATTGGTTGTATGTACAAAATTAATCGCACAAAAATCAGAGAAAAGGTAAACAGCAGCAGGTTTAATAAGAAGCACACATATTTGTGCAACTATTTCATCATCTGATTGATCTAACATTTTCAAAGGCATGGAAACAGCTCATGCACGCTCAGTGGTCCCCTCCACACAAGGCAATAAGATTCACTGTTCATTCGTTAGATTAATTTGATACTTGGTTAGTTTTGCGTGCTGTCGCTGACACGTTTCGATAGTAGAAGAAACCTTAGTAGTTTTACTCCCTACGTCTAGGGCACTAGTGCTCTCAAAATAACATTACACCATGAGCACTCGTCCAAATATGAGCTTCTTCACATCTAAAATTAAAAAGACTAGATCATTGACCCGTGCTAATGCACGAAAACAATGTAGTTTGCTTGAATGTCAAAATTGTCGTAACTCAAATTATAATGTTAATTATCATAGACGTTGGTATTGTTCCATAATTCTAGTATATCGTTCCTGTTACTTTAACAAATGTGTAATACGTGTGAGCAGAGTTTGATGGTTAAAATAAGAAGTATTGTTTATAACGATAATTCCAAAACTGATGCACTTGAAGTGGAATAAAATTAAGAAATGCCCAACATTTTAGAATAAAGATTAATACAGAAAATATGAAATTATTATTTTGTTGGGGGACTTGGTTTAACTTTATAATTGACATGTAAATAAGGAGGGGGCGCAGAATTAATGACTTTCAAAGTCTGACTTAATATTTGAATAAAATAAATTGGTAATGACAAAAACAATCTTGAAGAGGTGTATATCACCTGCAACTAATTAGGCAAGAAACGTGGATGAAATTCACTACTTGATTCAATCATAGAGATTAGGTTTTGGATTTTTTGCTATCATAAATAGTGGAAGCGGAGCACATTGTCTGCAACAAAATAAAAATAATAGATGAGGATGAAATCTCTTAGTTGATTGAATCAGAGTAATTACGATTTTTGTTTATAATTACCATAAAAACAGGAAGCGCTTGAAGTGAGCATGAAATAATTATGGCTGTTTAAGATATTCTAAATTATTTACGTCGTGGATTATTCGATATTATAAAAAATTTGGTATATAATTGCTTAAACAATAGGTCTAAAAAGTTAAACATATTGGCAAATGTTTCATAAATTAATTGCTAGCAAGTGACCAATATTGAATTTCATGATATATAAGAGAAAAAGAAAATTAATGCGAAGGGAATAAGACAATTAATTTGTTGAAAATCTACTATTTGATTCATGTTACTAAAAGCCATGGTTTGTTACTAAAAGCAGATAATTGTTACTAATAATGTTACTAAAAGTCTGCAATTGTTACTAAAAGGTAGAAAATGTGTTTTGAATATTGTTGTCCCTAGAGAAATAATATTTTGGTTCTGATAAGGGAGGAAATGTAACGCCCGTTTTGAACTATTTTATTTATTTAATTATTTGATTGAGTTTATAGTCTTTTTAAATAATTTATTTGATTTATGGTGATGTGTGTTATTTTTGTGTTAAATGTTGGTGTTTTAGTAGCATGTTATATTATAATATATATGTTATTTGGTGTAGAGATATTATGTTATTTGGTATAAAAATATATGTGTTATTTGGTGTAGAAATATATATGTTATTTTGTGTAAAAATATATTTTGTTATTTGTTATAGAAATATGTTTGTTATGTAGAGATATATTTGTTATAGAAATATATTCGTTATTTGGTTTGAAAATATATTTGTTATTTGTGTAGAAATATATATATATATATATTATCTAGTGTAGAAATATATATATATTATCTAGTGTAGAAATATATTTGTTTTAGAAATAATAAGATATGATAATATAATATAATATATATTTTGATGATGTGTGCTTTTATGTATTTTTAGTATTATCTTATTTGATTTATAATATAATATATTTAATTAAATATGGGTTGTTACATAATTTTAGAGAATTTGAGGGAAGGAGTAGAAATAAGATAAGATGAGTAAGAGAATATAAATAAGAGAATTAGGGTTAGAATTATTTAGTACGTGATATAACTTTTGGAGAAACCTAGAGAAAAAGAGAGGAGGCGCGAAAGAGAGAAGAAAAACCTAAGAAGAACACAGCTTGATTCAGGAGACCAAATTAAGGTAAGGGTGAGCCTAGCTTTCATTATATTAAACTGTAATTCAATTCAACTATGATTAACAAGAGATGGATGAGTTTTTGAGAGAATTAAGAACTAGGTTAAGGTGAATGAATTAAAAGATGAAGTTGAAAGGTGAGAATTAAGGAAAACTAGTTTAGGTTTCGAATTGAGTTTCTAGTCTTAAAAAGAGTGGATAATCTAGTAGGTTAATGAATAATTAATGTTCTAATGATAGGATAATCATAGGGTGATGTTTAAGGTCATGTTTTGAGGGTATTGGATCGAAAACGGAGTAGAAAAGGTTTCCCCAAGGCAAAACCGCAACTGAACTGCGATTTTGCTGTCGCTGTGCAAAACACGTTACTTGTTGTCTCAGTTTGACAAGTTTAAGTTCCGAACTGGGTTTAGGTGTCTTCATGAAAGTTCTAGATACAGATGTTAGCTTTCACTAGCCTTTGGAGTGACTCAATTTAAGATTTTAGAACTCTAGATATGATTAAAATACTACAAAGGGGTCAACAGGCTCGTTCTCTTTTCGATTTTCTGTAACCGAAAAACTAAAATAAAAACTGGGACTTTTATGTTCATAATTAGCTTTTTATGTCTTCACGAAAGTTGTAGATAATTGAGTTAGCTTTTAAATGGCTTTGGAGTGACTCAAAAATGTTTTGTGAATCTTGAGTTATGATAAAAACACTCCAAGTAGGTCTTGGAAAAAACAGCATTTTCTGTTTCACGTTCTTGTGTCTTTTTCATACATTTCTTTTCCGAAATGGGTCTTGGTGTAAACACAAAAGTTGTAGGTAATTGAGTTAGATTTCTAAAGGCTCTGGAGTGACTAGAAAATTATTTGTAGATTTTTAGTTATGATGAAAATAGTCCAAGTAGGTCTTGAGAAAACTTTAAGAAAACTTAGCATAACTAATCCCAAGTTAGTCCAAAGACTTATAGTTGGTTTCCAAACTTCAAACTTAGGTATTAGGGATTTAGTTGAGGTGTTTTATGAGTATTTGGCTTATGTCTTATTTAATCATACTTGATTACTTTTGAAGAATGTTATTGCTTATGAATTATGAATGATGAGTGCATAATGTGCTATACTTATAAAGTTAATGTGATGATTTGATGTTGTTGATAATGATTGTGAATTGCTTGTGCTGTTTCTGTTGCTGTTATGAACTGCTAAGTTGTTTGTAATGTGATTTAATGATTAAATGCATTACTCGAAATATTATTGAATGATCAAGATGTTGTTGAAATGAATTGTTATTAAGCTTGATGTGATTTGATTATGCTGCAATTGTTATTTAACTAAGTTGCATGAGTATGAATAAGTTGATGATGAACTCCAAATTATTGGATGTATAAGTGATAAGTTGATTAAGGTGTCTTGTTGATAGAGTCCATGCATTAGCATTCATTGAGCTTTGTCTTCACCATGATAGGAGCTTTGTCCTCCGCACGATTATTAGGAGCTTTGTCCTTCGCACGATTATTAGGAGCTTTGTCCTCCGCACGATTAAAGTATATTAATACTTATGATGACGATTGGTACCACATGCATATAAGTGTCTAAGTTGCATTGTCGCATTTGTCGAGTCAAAGTCGTTGTTGATGAATTATCATCCATGAGTTGTTAAGTTGTTGATGAATTATCCTCTATGAGTTGTCGAGTTGTTTTCTACCCATGTGTTGTTAAAAAGTAACTATGCAGATTATACGATGTTTATGATGTGAATTATATGACGTTGACTAAGATGTTGCTATATTGATTATGATATTGTTATGTTGCTATGTTGTTTAAGATATTGATTATGATATTGTTATGTTGTTATGATGTTGTATATGATACTAATTATAATGTTATAATGTTGTTTACGATGTTGATTATTATAGTGAGATGATGATTACATTGAGTTGTTTTAAATTTATTAGTGATGATGATTACATGATGATATCTATGAGTTGTTAAGTGTATTTAATGATGTTTAAGATGTTTTGTGATGATGTTCTTTGATGATGTCTAAGATGCTTTGTGATGATGTTCTTTGATGATGATTAAGATGTTTTGTGATGACGATTCTTTGATGATGTTTAAGATGTTTAGTGATGATATTCTTGATGTTGCTTAAGATGTTATGAGATAAATATTTGAGACGTGTTTATATGTTAATTGTTGTTAAACTTAATTGTTGAATTATCTGTTTATTATATTGATTGTGAATCTCACCCCTTCTGTTGGAATTGCCGCCTTGTGGGCAAGTGCAGGTAACCAAGATTAGGTGCAGTCGTGTGAGGCATTCCTCACTGTGTCTTAGGTGCTCTGATATGTAACGGGATGGGGAATCTTGTCAAATGCTTTTCTGTTCCTTGCATGTCAATTATAATTTTATAAAGACTAATTTTAGATCAACTTTTGAAATGTTATGAAGAGGCCTGCGTGCCAAGACTTTTAAGATTCCGCTGCAATGTTTTGAGAAGTTTAATAACTATTTTTATGATGAATGAATTGTTATTCATTTCCTTTGAGATGTTTTAAGAAAGTGATACTCCGTTTATGTGAAAACTCTGATTTAATTTACGAAATTTTTACGTTGGGAAAACGGGGTGTTACAATTGGTATCAGAGCAGGTTGGTCCGTCCGGCCAAGTAGTTGAGTCGCGTAGTGTTGTGTGACAGTTGAATATTGTCGCTGTGTTTTTTTTTTTTTTTCTAATTAATGGTTATGTTTTATTATGTGATCATGTTTGACTCACTAACTTTAATGTGATTTTTGTGTAATGTTTGAAGTTACTATTTTGTTATATATTGTTTAAGAATATTTAAGCAATAATTAAATTCATTTTTCTATTGTGCTTTGAATTTCGAGGACGAAATTCTCTTAAGGGGGGTAGAGTTGTAACGCCCGTTTTGAACTATTTTATTTATTTAATTATTTGATTGAGTTTAGAGTCTTTTTAAATAATTTATTTGATTTATGGTGATGTGTGTTATTTTTGTGTTAAATGTTGGTGTTTTAGTAGCATGTTATATTATAATATATATGTTATTTGGTGTAGAGATATTATGTTATTTGGTATAAAAATATATGTGTTATTTGGTGTAGAAATATATATGTTATTTTGTGTAAAAATATATTTTGTTATTTGTTATAGAAATATGTTTGTTATGTAGAGATATATTTGTTATAGAAATATATTCGTTATTTGGTTTGAAAATATATTTGTTATTTGTGTAGAAATATATATATATATATATATATATATATATATATATATATATATATATATTATCTAGTGTAGAAATATATATATATTATCTAGTGTAGAAATATATTTGTTTTAGAAATAATAAGATATGATAATATAATATAATATATATTTTGATGATGTGTGCTTTTATGTATTTTTAGTATTATCTTATTTGATTTATAATATAATATATTTAATTAAATATGGGTTGTTACATAATTTTAGAGAATTTGAGGGAAGGAGTAGAAATAAGATAAGATGAGTAAGAGAATATAAATAAGAGAATTAGGGTTAGAATTATTTAGTACGTGATATAACTTTTGGAGAAACCTAGAGAAAAAGAGAGGAGGCGCGAAAGAGAGAAGAAAAACCTAAGAAGAACGCAGCTTGATTCAGGAGACCAAATTAAGGTAAGAGTGAGCCTAGCTTTCATTATATTAAACTGTAATTCAATTCAACTATGATTAACAAGAGATGGATGAGTTTTTGAGAGAATTAAGAACTAGGTTAAGGTGAATGAATTAAAAGATGAAGTTGAAAGGTGAGAATTAAGGAAAACTAGTTTAGGTTTTGAATTGAGTTTCTAGTCTTAAAAAGAGTGGATAATCTAGTAGGTTAATGAATAATTAATGTTCTAATGATAGGATAATCATAGGGTGATGTTTAAGGTCATGTTTTGAGGGTATTGGATCGAAAACGGAGTAGAAAAGGTTTCCCCAAGGCAAAACCGCAACTGAACTGCGATTTTGCTGTCGCTGTGCAAAACACGTTACTTGTTGTCTCAGTTTGACAAGTTTAAGTTCCGAACTGGGTTTAGGTGTCTTCATGAAAGTTCTAGATACAGATGTTAGCTTTCACTAGCCTTTGGAGTGACTCAATTTAAGATTTTAGAACTCTAGATATGATTAAAATACTACAAAGGGGTCAACAGGCTCGTTCTCTTTTCGATTTTCTGTAACCGAAAAACTAAAATAAAAACTGGGACTTTTCTGTTCATAATTAGCTTTTGATGTCTTCACGAAAGTTGTAGATAATTGAGTTAGATTTTAAATGGCTTTGGAGTGACTCAAAAATGTTTTGTGAATCTTGAGTTATGATAAAAACACTCCAAGTAGGTCTTGGAAAAAACAGCATTTTCTGTTTCACGTTCTTGTGTCTTTTTCATACATTTCTGTTCCGAAATGGGTCTTGGTGTAAACACAAAAGTTGTAGGTAATTGAGTTAGATTTCTAATGGCTCTAGAGTGACTAGAAAATTATTTGTAGATTTTTAGTTATGATGAAAATAGTCCAAGTAGGTCTTGAGAAAACTTTAAGAAAACTTAGCATAACTAATCCCAAGTTAGTCCAAAGACTTAGAGTTGGTTTCCAAACTTCAAACTTAGGTATTAGGGATTTAGTTGAGGTGTTTTATGAGTATTTGGCTTATGTCTTATTTAATCATACTTGATTACTTTTGAAGAATGTTATTGCTTATGAATTATGAATGATGAGTGCATAATGTGCTATACTTATAAAGTTAATGTGATGACCAACCAATTGCCAACCATCATGCATTCCAAAACATTCATACATGCATAATCATGCACCTTACGTGTTCATGCATTCGATAAAATTGTCATGCTATTCATACGCATCTGCATTCTCAATTCCCATGTTAAGTTTCAATCAAGATCAATCATGCCAACTTCAAATCTCTTCTGCTAACAACAAGTGTCTACTGTCATGTCAATTTCAAAATCCAACAGTCTTGTCAACATTCCTGTCAAATTCAAGCTCCTGCAGTTATATCAAATTCAATTCTTTTTCAACTACAATTTGTTTCTGTTAACGGCCAAGTGGCTAGTTCGCACCCCAAGAACAGCTTGTGCCTGTCAATTTGTTTCTGCTATCGGTCAAGCGGCCAGTTCGCATCCAAGAACAGCTTGTACCTATTCTTTTGATATCCGCCGAGCGACCAGTTCAGATCCAAGAACGGCTCGTGCTTTCTATTTTGTTTTCTGTCAGCCAAGTAACCAGTTCGTGTCCAAGAACAGCTTGTGCTTCCTTTGTTTTCTGTCAGCCAAGTAGCCAGTTCGTGTCCAAGAACAGCTTGTGCTTTCTATGTTTTCTTTCAGCCAAGTAACCAGCTCAAATACAAGAGCAGCTTGCGCCCTTTGTTGTCAATATCCCCGGTCAAGTGGCCAGTTCGCATCCAAGAACAGCTTGTACCTGTCAATTCGCTTTCGAGTCTCCCCAGTGAGTCTTGTTATTTGCTTTTCTGTTAATGTCAATCAGTCCCGCAATGGATACGGCATATTCCTTTTTGCTTTTCTGTTAATGTCAATCAGTCCCGCAATGGATACGACATACTCTCCTTTTTGTTATTCTGTCAATGTCTACCAATCCCGCAATGGATACGGCATATTCTGTTAAACTTAGTTCTCAGTTTGTCTTGCATTCATAACACAAATGTTGCATGGCATGCATAACAAATGTATTTTTACGCCCAAAATCAGTGCAAATGTCGATATTTAAGTGTCTTCGTCGCGTCAAGCCAAAGACTCCGTCTCTTGACTCTCCAAACGAAGAAACTTAAATAGGGGCAGCTGTCATACCCTCATTTTGGACCTAAAAAATACTCATTCAAATTCCTCTGCTGTTTTCTAATACTTTCAAATTCAATGCGTTTTCTACTGTGTTTCAACTGCATACATTACTGCTTCAGTCTTTTGAATTTTTGCATAAAATCATACAAAAGGGTATTTTGGTCATTTCCTACAAAGGAACCCATTTTCAGTCCCTACAATTTGTCCCTGAGTCTTTTCAATTTGTTTGCATGAATCATTAATCAAATTTTGTACAAAAATCATCTTAATTTGCATCTGAGTCAGTTTGAGTCGTTTTTGCCCCAGGGGCATTTCAGTCTTTTCACATCAAATGAATTTTGGGCAGAGAGGTATTTTAAAATACCTCATTTTGGTAGTTTGTTCGTTTTAGTCCATTTTGTCAATTTTAAACGTTTCACTGTACGTTGTTTTCAAATTACGTTTTTTCGCCAATTTTATTATTTTTACATTTTAGTCCGAATATTTTCGAAAATTGCATTTCAGTCCCAAAAGTTTTCAAAGTCACGTTTTTAGTCTTTTCTTTTTTAGTCCAAATTTTAAATTGCAAAACAGTCCTGATTTTTACAATAATTGCAAAACAGCCCAATTTTTTACACAATTGCAGATTGGTCCTCAAGGTGCCACACGGGCAGTTCAATCCAGGTGGCGTATTTCTATTGGCTCAGAGGCCACATGGCTGCTTATAAATAGTGAACAGTGTCAGAATTCTGCAGAATCAGAGCCACATCACACAAACAGTTTCATCTTTCTCTCTCTTGGCAGTTACGGATCAAAATCCACAAGTTCACAGAAAAGCTCAAGAACACACACAAACCCTAGAATGAATTCAGCACCAATTCAAAGCAATTTCACAAGAAAACCCCAAATTTCCCACTGAATTCAATCCACGGAACCAAACAGGAGCAGAATTCACACAAGATTGGCGCAATTACGAACAATTCTCAGAGATTCGAGGGAACCTTCATCATCGAATTGCTGAGCTCGTGGTTCAAACGCGAGCACGCCACCGGAGGTAGCGCGCTGCAAGCGTGAATGCAAGCTCTGGATCGGAGAAGAAGAGGGAAGAAGAGGTGAAGGATTTCACAAGATCCGGATCGGAAGAAGAAAGAAAAGAAGCGAAACCAGTTCACCAGAAAGGATTCCGAGCCGAGAATCGAAAGAAACGGTTCAGACCTCCAAACCAAGACACAGGTAACACCAAAACTTCATCATACCTCATCAAAGAAATCATTACTGAGTCCAAATCAATGTGAATCCGTAGAGGATCCGAACCGTTCGATCCAAACCCTAACCCTAACCAAAACTGGTTCTGAATCAGAGAAAACATTGCGAAATCCACAAACGAACGTGAATCGAAACACGTTCTCACAGTTTCATGAAAATTTCAGTCAAAAAAAAACACAAGAATCGAACGGATCGAACCTACAGAAGTACAACTCGCGGATTCACATTGATTCAACGGTTTAATTTGCTTTTTGTTGAGAGATGCATGTTTAGAAGAACGTTACGAAGCTTTTAAGCCTAGAACGAACCATTTCTGGTAAGATTTGGAACTTTTAGGGTTAGGGTTTGAGAGAAGAAGAGAGAACGGCGAGGTTTGAGAGAAGAAGAGAGAGAAAAGCTCCAAGAAATGACAAGATCCGGACCAGTGGCCTTTTATGTAACCTCCGAACCGGGTCGGTTCAGAACCGACCCATTTTCCTTCACCTGTGGCCTTTGGATGCTAGTTCAGGGGATCCGGATCAATCCAACGTCTCTGAAACGTTCTGAGGATCCGGATCCACCAGCGCTGGGTTGGGTCAGCTTTGTTGGGCCTTTGTTCTTTCTTTTCTTCTCAGTTTTTGCGTTTCCTGCTAGTTGCGCCTTCTTTCTTGCTATCTGAACCCATATGCATGCTAAATTTCTTTACAAAAACTCCAAAAAATTTTACTATGTATTCTTGATGTGTTTTTGGCTGTTTAGTGATATTTTCACATGTTCAGAACTGATGGAAATAATATGTGTCAATTTCATTCTTGATTCGTATATTTTGTGCGGTTTCGCGTGAATTTTCTTGTGCAATTTTTGATCCGAAACTTGTCATGTGATGTTGATGTTCGGCATTTAATTTTATGATAAGTTTGCTCCTGATTTTGTACTAATTCATTCAATTGTGTTAGTTGATTTTGCTTACAATTTTTGCAATATGTTTAATTGTGATTAGTTGATTTTGCTTACAATTTTTGCAATATGTTTAATTGTGATTAGTTGATTTTGCTTACAATTTTTGCAATATGTTTAATAGTGTTAGTTAATTGATTTTGCTTACAATTCTTGCAATGTGTTCGAGTGTGTTAGTTAATTGATTTCGCTTACAATTTTTGCGATATGTCTAATTGCGTTAGTTGATTTTGTTTACAATCCTTGCGATATGTTCCATTTTTGATTAGGTTTGATCTTTGTCCACGGTTTTGCGATATTTTCAATCTTGTTAATAGGATAGCTTTTATCTTACGAGTTTAGGTGCTAGTTTCCTAATTTTGCAAGGTTTAGCTTTTAACTCCTTGTTTCATAAGTCATGTTAGTTAGCATGCATTTCTTCTTCACATCCTTCCATATTTTGTTGTTCTTGTTGTCTAACATTTCATTATCATTGCATATTGCTTCACTAACCACTTTGTGTTTCATGCCTTTTGAAAGCTCCACTTCATCCCCATTCCTTTAAGTTTAGGTTCCATTCAATTTTTCAATGTTTAGGTAGTTCCTTTATTTTAATTTCTTGCAAGACTATAGAATGTAAAATAGGACCCGATGTAAAAGACTATGGACTATGATGATGTACACCAACACAAGCACCGACACACGCACACACGTTGTATGTTTATCGCTTAGGTGTATGCTTAGGATGCGCGATGCTTAGAGAAAATCAATCTTTTGA
The DNA here is from genome assembly GCA_958299785.1 of Medicago lupulina. Lineage (NCBI taxonomy): Eukaryota > Viridiplantae > Streptophyta > Magnoliopsida > Fabales > Fabaceae > Medicago > Medicago lupulina. Next base: position 55,120,958 of record OY283143.1, on the reverse strand, counting down.
AAAACAAACCACTTCCATCACTTCAAATCTTTTTCAAACAAACCTTGGAGTCAAAACTCCAAAGGATTTTCCCTTTGTTTTCTTAATCAAAAATCAAAAATGAACACTAATTCTCAACTTTAACCGTTTTGTAAATAAATTGGACCAACCTCATTTGTTTTCAATTCTAATGCCTACACGGCTTCTTTCCCTTCTTCAAAATCTCCTTTCTTTTCAAAACTAAAAAGAACAAAACTCACAAAATATTTTGGAAGAGAACTACATGGAATTTTGATCCCTTAAAAGGGTATGTAGGCAAGAGACTCAAAATCTCTCCAAGTCCAATAAAATAAAATCCAACTTTCTCCCTCTCATTCTTAAAACCAATTTCTTTTACAAGTAGCAATAAAAGTAAAGCATAAATGTAAAGCGTAGTAAAACGGTTCCTATAGGATACTATAGTCATCGCGGGTGCCTAACACCTTCCCGCGATGAAATCAGCCCCGAACTTAGGATTTCTAAAGGTTTTCTCGATTTTACCTTCCCCAAAAAAAAATAGAAACATCAATGATCGAAAGGTTCAAATCCAATTAATGATTTGACACCCGAAAATCGCGATGACAGAAATGGCGACTTCACTGGGGAGTTTTTAGGGCTACGCCTAGTTTTTTTCATGCTTTATATTTATGCTTTGCTTTATTGTTACATGTAAAATTTTTCTTGTGTACGTGTGGGGTGAGAATATCAAAAGCCCTGTACCCGGGCTGAGTGAACTTAAGATTAGGAAGAGATATAATCGACAATCCATTCCGGGGGTTGCCTCGTGCATTGGATTACGCGATCAATCTCACATAGCTGAGGCATTTTGGAGGTGATGTTGTTGGCGTGTGTTGTCATGCTTAGACACTTTACTTCCAATTGACCGATGAAGGCTATGAACCGTAGTTACCAAGCCCATCCTTGGCCTTTCTTAGGACGTAGTGCGGTGGCTAAACCGAGCGTTGCCTCGAAATTTAGTCGTCACGCGATACTACACCCAAACTAAACCTTCTTACGGATAATCATGGACGAGCGTTGCTTCGTACTACCATGATATACGCAAGAGGGGTTGTGGTTTGGGAACTTTATAGAACCCTGGTTACTACTATCAAAGCCTTAGTTTCACCGAACACCGTGTCCACTTGTTACTTTAGCCCACCGTGCTTTCCTTGTTAAAACCATGCATACATGCATTCATGCATAAATTTTCTACATGCATTTATCAAAGGGTATAGACAAACTAAAATTCTTTGCAAATATAACCAGGCATGAAGAGGACTAAGTCTTACAAGTTCAAGGAAGTCGATCCCACTTCCTTTCGCTTAGCATTTCAAAACAATTTGTCTTGACAGCTTTCTAATTCCGTCATCTTGCTAAATGTTTGCAAAAGTTTATAGTTTGTCTAAAACCCTTTTGATAACGAAAAGAGTCATTTTTGCATCTGCATTTATACATATCATGCATCATATGCATCATTCATCAGTCGCAAAAAACTTCCAAGTACTCATTGTCTCCTGTTTCTTCTGCCGCAGTTTGAAAAATGGCTCGTGCTCGAGGGTCTAGGCCCACATTTGTGATACCAGGAGGCATTGCAAAGAACTGGAACGTTATCAATCTCCCTATGTTTGTGCATGATTCTAAGTAATATGTCTTGCTGTTTAGGCTTTATTTTCAAAATAACAATCCTTCCGTCTTGCCCGAGGCGGAAGTGACCTTTTTGTAAAGGGCATGTTTGTTCCGACATCACCATTATCAATAAAAAACGTCGTTTCTTTCACGACTCTTTTTCTTTCTTTAATGTTTTTCCCTTGGAAATAATGGTAATGCCAGAAAAAACCAAAACATCTGCATTTTCTTATTAATTTCAAAGATCTGCATGAAAACTATTTTCTAAAAATCATCCAATCATGTCACGCAGATCGAACCAAAATGAGCCCGTTGAACACAGTAACTCTATGCTTCTCCAAACTGTCGAATCCCCGGTATTCGAGACCGAAGAGGAAGATAGTGATGATATACCAGATGAGATTGCCCGATTGCTTGAGCAAGAAGAGAAAACCATTCGGCATCATCAGGAGGAGATCGAGCTAATCAACTTGGGTACTGAGGATAACAAAAGAGAGATCAAAGTCGGTGCTGCCTTGGAGGAAGGGGTCAAGAAAAGGATCTTCCAGCTTCTCCGGGAGTACTCGGACATTTTTGCATGGTCGTATGAAGACATGCCAGGTTTGGATCCTCAGATTGTGGAACATCGGATACCGACAAAACCAGACTGTCCTCCTGTCAGGCAAAAGTTGAGACGGACTCGGCCAGACATGGCTCTGAAGATCAAAGCGGAAATGCAGAAACAGATCGATGCGGGTTTTCTCATGACAGTTGAATATCCCGAGTGGGTTGCTAACATCGTGCCAGTGCCGAAGAAAGATGGTAAGGTTCGGATGTGTGTTGACTACAGAGATTTGAACAGAGCAAGCTTGAAGGACAATTTCCCACTGCCACACATCGATGTGCTCGTTGACAATACGGCCCAGTGCAAGGTGTTCTCCTTCATGGACGGTTTTTCTGGCTATAACCAAATCAAAATGTCACCCAAGGACAGGGAGAAGACGTCGTTCATCACTCCATGGGGAACTTTCTGCTGCAAAGCGATGCCGTTCGGTCTAATAAATGCTGGTGCTACCTACCAAAGGGGGATGACCACTTTGTTCCATGACATGATTCACAAGGAGGTTGAAGTGTATGTAGATGACATGATTGTCAAGTCGAGCGATGAGGAACAACACGTCGAATACTTGGCTAAAATGTTTGAAAGGTTGAGGAAGTACAAGCTTCGGCTGAACCCAAACAAGTGTACATTCGGTGTTAGGTCTGGGAAATTGCTAGGCTTCATCGTCAGCCAGAAGGGCATTGAAGTAGATCCCGACAAAGTCCGAGCCATCCGCGAGATGCCGGCCCCGCAAACCGAGAAGCAAGTCAGAGGATTCCTCGGGCGTTTGAACTACATTTCCAGATTTATATCCCACATGACTGCGACCTGCGGGCCGATCTTCAAGTTGCTCAGGAAGAATCAACCTGTGGTATGGAATGATGAATGCCAAGAAGCTTTCGACAACATCAAGAGTTATTTGCTAGCACCTCCTATCCTCGTTCCGCCGGTAGAGGGAAGGCCTTTGATTATGTATCTGTCAGTGTTGGACGAGTCCATGGGATGTGTGCTCGGTCAGCAGGATGAAACTGGAAAGAAAGAGCATGCAATCTATTATTTGAGCAAGAAATTCACCGATTGCGAGACTCGGTATACCATGCTCGAGAAGACCTGTTGTGCTTTGGCTTGGGCTGCCAAACGCCTGCGTCACTACTTGATGAATCATACAGCTTGGTTGATATCCCGGATGGATCCAATCAAGTACATCTTTGAAAAACCGGCTGTCACTGGAAAAATCGCACGTTGGCAAATGTTACTGTCAGAATATGACATCGTGTTTAAAGCTCAGAAAGCCATTAGAGGGAGTATCCTGGCTGACCATCTCGCTTACCAACCACTTGATGATTATCAACCGTTGAAGTTCGACTTCCCCGACGAAGAGGTCATGTTTTTAAAATCAAGAGACTGTGAAGAACCGCTAATCGGTGAAGGTCCAGACCCTGATAGCAAGTGGGGATTGGTCTTTGATGGTGCTGTTAATGCCTATGGCCGAGGAATTGGCGCAGTAATTGTGGCTCCGCAGGGGCATCATATTCCTTTCACAGCCCGGATTGTGTTTGAATGCACCAACAACGTGGCCGAGTACGAGGCGTGCATCTTGGGAATTGAAGAGGCCATCGATATGAGAATCAAGCATCTCGACATCTATGGAGACTCCGCACTAGTCATCAACCAGATAAAGGGAGAATGGGAGACCCATCATGCCAATCTGATCCCTTATCGTGACTATGCAAGGCGTCTGTTAACGTATTTTACGAAGGTCGAGTTGCACCACATCCCCCGAGAGGAGAACCAGATGGCCGATGCTCTTGCTACCTTATCTTCTATGCTTCAAGTGAACCATTGGAATCATGTGCCAATGATCAAAGTACAACGCCTAGATCGGCCCGCTCATGTGTTTACTGTCAGTGATGCAATTGTACAGACAGGTTCAGGCGGAATCGACGTCAAACCCTGGTACTATGATATCAAACAATTTCTGCAAAGCCGTGAGTATCCGCCAGGTGCTTCCAACAAAGACAAGAAGACGTTACGCAGGTTGGCTAGCAAGTTCCTGCTGGATGGTGATGTCCTGTACAAAAGGAATTTCGATATGGTGTTGTTGAGATGTGTCGATGAATGTGAGGCAGGACAGCTAATGCACGATGTGCACGATGGCACCTTTGGGACCCACGCATCGGGGCACGTTATGTCTAGAAAGCTGCTGAGAGCTGGTTACTACTGGATTACCATGGAGCGCGATTGCTATCAATACGCCAGAAAGTGCCACAAATGTCAAGTATATGCTGATAAGATCCATGTGCCTCCGCACGCTCTCAATGTTATGTCTTCTCCGTGGCCTTTCTCTATGTGGGGCATTGATATGATCGGAAGAATTGAACCGAAAGCTTCAAACGGTCATCGTTTTATTCTGGTAGCAATCGATTATTTCACCAAATGGGTCGAAGCTGCATCGTACGCCAACGTGACTAAGCAAGTGGTAGTCAAGTTCATCAAGAACAATATCATCTGTCGGTATGGTGTCCCTAGCAAGATCATCACTGACAATGGTGCCAACCTGAACAATGACATGGTGCAGGCCTTATGCGAGAAATTCAAGATTGAACACCACAATTCTTCTCCTTACAGACCTCAGATGAATGGTGCAGTTGAGGCGGCTAATAAGAACATCAAGAAGATTGTGCAGAAGATGGTGACAACATACAAAGACTGGCATGAGATGTTGCCCTATGCTCTACATGGCTACCGCACTACAGTTCGTAGTTCAACCGGGGCAATGCCTTTTTCTCTGGTGTACGGCATGGAAGCAGTCCTTCCATTGGAAGTGGAGATTCCATCTCTCCGTGTGATTATGGAAGCAAAGTTGTCTGAGGCTGAATGGTGCCAGAGTCGGTACGACCAGTTGAATTTGATTGAAGAAAGACGCCTTGATGCTTTGGCTCACGGTCAAATGTATCAAACAAGGATGAAAACTGCTTTTGACAAGAAAGTCCGTCCTCGGGTATTCAGAGAGGGTGAACTCATACTGAAAAGAAGAATGAGTCAGCAACCCGATCCAAGGGGCAAATGGACGCCTAACTATGAAGGACCTTATGTTGTCAAGAAGGCTTTCTCCGGCGGTGCTTTGATTCTCACACACATGGATGGTGTAGAACTTCCGAATCCTGTGAATGCCGATATAGTCAAAAAATACTTTGTCTAGATATGAAAAGAACAGCGTGGTAGGTCGAAAACCCGAAAGGGCGGCCTAGGCAAAAATGCGCTTCCCGGTGGATCGAAAACCCGAAAGGGCGGTCCAGGCAAAATAAGGGACAAGAAACAAAAATGTGAAAGCTCGCTGAGATTACATGTAACTCAGGCAAAAATGAGCGTCTCGATGAGCCGAAAACCCGAAAGGGCGGTTCATGCAAAAATGAGATTGAAATAAAAGACAATTGACTATATCTGGCAAATTACCATTCCCCTTGGGATCTTTGCAATTGATGTTTGGCTGTTCTTATCCGAGGTTCGGACGCTTGCGGATTCAAGAGTTCCAGATACCATAGCAGTTACTGTGTTCAATGTACCACCAACCAATAAAATTACCATTTTCCAAGATTTGTAAATCTGTGGGGTCGCGCTTTTGGCCGACCACCACCCTTATACATCAATTTGAGCCTATGCTTTTGTTTGGCACTCACTTTCTATTCTATTTTCAAAGCTTTATACAAAAAGATTCTTTTTTATGTTAATAATGGTGTGTCTGGAATAAACATTCTGAAAACTGAAATTTTTTGAGTATTTTGAAAACAAGCCTGAACAGCTAGGTACATTCAAATGAACATGCATGAACAAATTTACATTGATAACAATTCCAATTCAAGGTGCTAGCAAGCCTTCCTCCCAGTTACGGTCTGTGGTCAATGGCAAGAATGAAAAAACAGAATGAAAAACATGAAAAATAAATATGCTCGCTAAGTCGAAAACCCGAAAGGGCGGCTTAGGCAAAAATGAGCACCCCGATGGATTGACAATCTTCGAAGGCAATTCAGGCAAAAAACAGGGGCATTTTAAAAAAAAAAAAAAAAAAAACTATTCCCCGGTGGGTCGAAAACCCGAAAGGGCGATCCAGGCAAAAATGGGATGATGAAAGAAAAATGAAAAAAGAAATAGTAAAAAAAAAAAAAAACAACAAACATGCAAAAGCATTGACCACGGATGCGATGTCCAAAGCACTTACGTGACTGTTCCAGCAAGCAGCAATACCTTTCAAACTGTTTTCTCTACGATGTTGCGGCTTCCTGCCTTCAGCGATGGTCTCGATGTATCTTCAAACAACGACAGTATCCCCAGGAGAGGAGCTTTTTGCAAATGTATGTCCGAGCACGAGCCGTTACGTGCCCAATACTCCAATGTTTGGTCTGTCTCTGCGAAATTGTGTCTAACCAATTGCCAACCATCATGCATTCCAAAACATTCATACATGCATAATCATGCACCTTACGTGTTCATGCATTCGATAAAATTGTCATGCTATTCATACGCATCTGCATTCTCAATTCCCATGTTAAGTTTCAATCAAGATCAATCATGCCAACTTCAAATCTCTTCTGCTAACAACAAGTGTCTACTGTCATGTCAATTTCAAAATCCAACAGTCTTGTCAACATTCCTGTCAAATTCAAGCTCCTGCAGTTATATCAAATTCAATTCTTTTTCAACTACAATTTGTTTCTGTTAACGGCCAAGTGGCTAGTTCGCACCCCAAGAACAGCTTGTGCCTGTCAATTTGTTTCTGCTATCGGTCAAGCGGCCAGTTCGCATCCAAGAACAGCTTGTACCTATTCTTTTGATATCCGCCGAGCGACCAGTTCAGATCCAAGAACGGCTCGTGCTTTCTATTTTGTTTTCTGTCAGCCAAGTAACCAGTTCGTGTCCAAGAACAGCTTGTGCTTCCTTTGTTTTCTGTCAGCCAAGTAGCCAGTTCGTGTCCAAGAACAGCTTGTGCTTTCTATGTTTTCTTTCAGCCAAGTAACCAGCTCAAATACAAGAGCAGCTTGCGCCCTTTGTTGTCAATATCCCCGGTCAAGTGGCCAGTTCGCATCCAAGAACAGCTTGTACCTGTCAATTCGCTTTCGAGTCTCCCCAGTGAGTCTTGTTATTTGCTTTTCTGTTAATGTCAATCAGTCCCGCAATGGATACGGCATATTCCTTTTTGCTTTTCTGTTAATGTCAATCAGTCCCGCAATGGATACGACATACTCTCCTTTTTGTTATTCTGTCAATGTCTACCAATCCCGCAATGGATACGGCATATTCTGTTAAACTTAGTTCTCAGTTTGTCTTGCATTCATAACACAAATGTTGCATGGCATGCATAACAAATGTATTTTTACGCCCAAAATCAGTGCAAATGTCGATATTTAAGTGTCTTCGTCGCGTCAAGCCAAAGACTCCGTCTCTTGACTCTCCAAACGAAGAAACTTAAATAGGGGCAGCTGTCATACCCTCATTTTGGACCTAAAAAATACTCATTCAAATTCCTCTGCTGTTTTCTAATACTTTCAAATTCAATGCGTTTTCTACTGTGTTTCAACTGCATACATTACTGCTTCAGTCTTTTGAATTTTTGCATAAAATCATACAAAAGGGTATTTTGGTCATTTCCTACAAAGGAACCCATTTTCAGTCCCTACAATTTGTCCCTGAGTCTTTTCAATTTGTTTGCATGAATCATTAATCAAATTTTGTACAAAAATCATCTTAATTTGCATCTGAGTCAGTTTGAGTCGTTTTTGCCCCAGGGGCATTTCAGTCTTTTCACATCAAATGAATTTTGGGCAGAGAGGTATTTTAAAATACCTCATTTTGGTAGTTTGTTCGTTTTAGTCCATTTTGTCAATTTTAAACGTTTCACTGTACGTTGTTTTCAAATTACGTTTTTTCGCCAATTTTATTATTTTTACATTTTAGTCCGAATATTTTCGAAAATTGCATTTCAGTCCCAAAAGTTTTCAAAGTCACGTTTTTAGTCTTTTCTTTTTTAGTCCAAATTTTAAATTGCAAAACAGTCCTGATTTTTACAATAATTGCAAAACAGCCCAATTTTTTACACAATTGCAGATTGGTCCTCAAGGTGCCACACGGGCAGTTCAATCCAGGTGGCGTATTTCTATTGGCTCAGAGGCCACATGGCTGCTTATAAATAGTGAACAGTGTCAGAATTCTGCAGAATCAGAGCCACATCACACAAACAGTTTCATCTTTCTCTCTCTTGGCAGTTACGGATCAAAATCCACAAGTTCACAGAAAAGCTCAAGAACACACACAAACCCTAGAATGAATTCAGCACCAATTCAAAGCAATTTCACAAGAAAACCCCAAATTTCCCACTGAATTCAATCCACGGAACCAAACAGGAGCAGAATTCACACAAGATTGGCGCAATTACGAACAATTCTCAGAGATTCGAGGGAACCTTCATCATCGAATTGCTGAGCTCGTGGTTCAAACGCGAGCACGCCACCGGAGGTAGCGCGCTGCAAGCGTGAATGCAAGCTCTGGATCGGAGAAGAAGAGGGAAGAAGAGGTGAAGGATTTCACAAGATCCGGATCGGAAGAAGAAAGAAAAGAAGCGAAACCAGTTCACCAGAAAGGATTCCGAGCCGAGAATCGAAAGAAACGGTTCAGACCTCCAAACCAAGACACAGGTAACACCAAAACTTCATCATACCTCATCAAAGAAATCATTACTGAGTCCAAATCAATGTGAATCCGTAGAGGATCCGAACCGTTCGATCCAAACCCTAACCCTAACCAAAACTGGTTCTGAATCAGAGAAAACATTGCGAAATCCACAAACGAACGTGAATCGAAACACGTTCTCACAGTTTCATGAAAATTTCAGTCAAAAAAAAACACAAGAATCGAACGGATCGAACCTACAGAAGTACAACTCGCGGATTCACATTGATTCAACGGTTTAATTTGCTTTTTGTTGAGAGATGCATGTTTAGACGAACGTTACGAAGCTTTTAAGCCTAGAACGAACCATTTCTGGTAAGATTTGGAACTTTTAGGGTTAGGGTTTGAGAGAAGAAGAGAGAACGGCGAGGTTTGAGAGAAGAAGAGAGAGAAAAGCTCCAAGAAATGACAAGATCCGGACCAGTGGCCTTTTATGTAACCTCCGAACCGGGTCGGTTCAGAACCGACCCATTTTCCTTCACCTGTGGCCTTTGGATGCTAGTTCAGGGGATCCGGATCAATCCAACGTCTCTGAAACGTTCTGAGGATCCGGATCCACCAGCGCTGGGTTGGGTCAGCTTTGTTGGGCCTTTGTTCTTTCTTTTCTTCTCAGTTTTTGCGTTTCCTGCTAGTTGCGCCTTCTTTCTTGCTATCTGAACCCATATGCATGCTAAATTTCTTTACAAAAACTCCAAAAAAATTTACTATGTATTCTTGATGTGTTTTTGGCTGTTTAGTGATATTTTCACATGTTCAGAACTGATGGAAATAATATGTGTCAATTTCATTCTTGATTCGTATATTTTGTGCGGTTTCGCGTGAATTTTCTTGTGCAATTTTTGATCCGAAACTTGTCATGTGATGTTGATGTTCGGCATTTAATTTTATGATAAGTTTGCTCCTGATTTTGTACTAATTCATTCAATTGTGTTAGTTGATTTTGCTTACAATTTTTGCAATATGTTTAATTGTGATTAGTTGATTTTGCTTACAATTTTTGCAATATGTTTAATTGTGATTAGTTGATTTTGCTTACAATTTTTGCAATATGTTTAATAGTGTTAGTTAATTGATTTTGCTTACAATTCTTGCAATGTGTTCGAGTGTGTTAGTTAATTGATTTCGCTTACAATTTTTGCGATATGTCTAATTGCGTTAGTTGATTTTGTTTACAATCCTTGCGATATGTTCCATTTTTGATTAGGTTTGATCTTTGTCCACGGTTTTGCGATATTTTCAATCTTGTTAATAGGATAGCTTTTATCTTACGAGTTTAGGTGCTAGTTTCCTAATTTTGCAAGGTTTAGCTTTTAACTCCTTGTTTCATAAGTCATGTTAGTTAGCATGCATTTCTTCTTCACATCCTTCCATATTTTGTTGTTCTTGTTGTCTAACATTTCATTATCATTGCATATTGCTTCACTAACCACTTTGTGTTTCATGCCTTTTGAAAGCTCCACTTCATCCCCATTCCTTTAAGTTTAGGTTCCATTCAATTTTTCAATGTTTAGGTAGTTCCTTTATTTTAATTTCTTGCAAGACTATAGAATGTAAAATAGGACCCGATGTAAAAGACTATGGACTATGATGATGTACACCAACACAAGCACCGACACACGCACACACGTTGTATGTTTATCGCTTAGGTGTATGCTTAGGATGCGCGATGCTTAGAGAAAATCAATCTTTTGAAAAACAAACCACTTCCATCACTTCAAATCTTTTTCAAACAAACCTTGGAGTCAAAACTCCAAAGGATTTTCCCTTTGTTTTCTTAATCAAAAATCAAAAATGAACACTAATTCTCAACTTTAACCGTTTTGTAAATAAATTGGACCAACCTCATTTGTTTTCAATTCTAATGCCTACACGGCTTCTTTCCCTTCTTCAAAATCTCCTTTCTTTTCAAAACTAAAAAGAACAAAACTCACAAAATATTTTGGAAGAGAACTACATGGAATTTTGATCCCTTAAAAGGGTATGTAGGCAAGAGACTCAAAATCTCTCCAAGTCCAATAAAATAAAATCCAACTTTCTCCCTCTCATTCTTAAAACCAATTTCTTTTACAAGTAGCAATAAAAGTAAAGCATAAATGTAAAGCGTAGTAAAACGGTTCCTATAGGATACTATAGTCATCGCGGGTGCCTAACACCTTCCCGCGATGAAATCAGCCCCGAACTTAGGATTTCTAAAGGTTTTCTCGATTTTACCTTCCCCAAAAAAAAATAGAAACATCAATGATCGAAAGGTTCAAATCCAATTAATGATTTGACACCCGAAAATCGCGATGACAGTCGCCGTCTATTTTGTGTCTCTTTGTTTGTTTGAGAACGATGCTATTGTTGATTGTTTTAGTCCATTTTGTATTTTAAGTTTTAATATGTAGTTTAAATTTAGTTTTTTTTTTTATTGAAGTATCTCAGCCGTATCGAATCTTGAATTTTTAAATTTTCCCATATCGGTGCCGTATCGTATCATGTATTTGGGCTTCATAGATTGTGGTGTATAACATGATTTATGAGAAAGTAAATGTTATTGCATTGTCTTGTTGTACATAGTATATGACTTGTATTTTGAAAATTCATTGTTGGAAAAATGATTTCTAAAACTCATTGGTTGTTTTTTTAATAAGAAAAAACCTTGTTAAAAACCATGATGTTGCATTGTTGTTATCAGAGCATGACTTATATTTTTTTTGAAGGGCAATGAGTTGGTTGTCCCAAGTCGATTAAGAGTTAGGTTTAGTAGACATAAATGATTGGATATGTGCTATGTGATTTATTTTTTGTTTTTGGTGAAACAACTTACGCTTAGAAAACTTTTTGTTTCCTTTATTGAAATAATGTGATTTAGCACCTTAGTAAAAAATGTATCTAGAACCTATACTATTATTCGATTTTGATCGAAAAGTGTCTATGATTTTATTAAGACGAAATAGTCTGGAAATGACAAGTATGAAGTGAATAAGAATTGAGAAGAGTTCATAGTAATGTCAAGGTTTTGAAGGTAAAAAAAACACATGAATTATGAAAAGTTCCAACTTAAGATCTTTCTTTATAGAAGATTTTATTACTACTTATTAAAATATGAATGTTCTTTATCAAAATATTTAGCTTCATTTGAGGTAAGAGGGATAACATGATGTTATAAAGAACAAGGCATAAAAAAGGATATAGTATAAAACATAAAGAATATGAGAGAGAGGGGGATAGAGAGAGAGATAGATAGAGAGAGATAGAGAGAGAGAGAGAGAGAGTGAGAGATAATGACATAAATATGTTTTATACTTGTTCACAATAACCTGCAAGATCGACTTCCTTCACCATATCCAAAGTGATGTTGTCCTCCCCGCGAGATCGACTTCCTTCACTATAACCATCGATTATAGTACTCAGAGCATCTACCATAAGATTTCATGAAGCATCGATCTTTCTAAGTCCATTACTTCTATCACTTACTAGGTTATCCAACCATGATAGGTTACCCAACAATGATCCTAACTTAGACCATTCTACTATATATTCTACACATAGTTGCCACTATTGACCATGGTAAATGATTGTGTTTGTGTTTGAATCCATTGCCTTTGCGCGGCTAATTTGTTGGGTATTGCACTATTTTTCCCTTGTTGAGGGGTTTCATGTAGTGTCGCATGTTTGCCTTCCTGCTTCCTCTTTTAAGACATGATCCTTTGACAATGTATTTAGTGCATTGCTCACCCACAAACATGTTTCCTTTCTCAACATTCTTTGCAGTTATTAGAGTTATATAAGCATTAAGTGTGAGTTTTGTAACACCCTATTTCTATTAAAGCGATAAATCACATAATTATAATAAATAATTAAGAAATAGACGTCACGTCTTCAATTAATTCACCAACTAGACATGCATAGAATATCTCAATATAAAACATCACAACGGAATATCACATACACTTCCAAATAACCATGTTATCAACTCATAAATAAATCCCAACAAAAGGTATATCTCAACAACAGAAAAAGTCCAAGACATAAAATAAATGCTGTCCTAGATCGGAGCCTCTCCAAGACACAACAAAGCAAAATAAATGGAGGAAGCTCCCGCTATCCTCAAGCACGCACCAAGAAAAGCAATCAACTAATCCTGCACGCCGTCTACCCATTCATACAAATAGGTAGGCGGTCCACCACAGACCACTGGGGGTTAGCTTCACATCAATCCTAATCGAAAAGATAAACAGGATTATATAACATAACATTTCATCATTTATAAATGAGCATCGTAATAAATTATCATCATCAATTGCAACTAAACACCAAGTACACAATTACACCAACACGTAATTCACATCGAGCACATAAACAAATATGACTCATCCTAAACATGCAATGTGCCTAGACCGACTCTAGACACGTGTGGTACCAAATTACATCCGAGGTCATCACCCCTGATGCCAACAGAGCATCATTGTCAACGGCTATAATTTCAACGGCTATATGGATACAAGTATCCGGTCAACGACAATATGGATGTAAACATCCGACTCAACATGTGTTGCATGAATATATGACTCAATCGACTATGCATACATTCACCATATTTTCAACGGCTATAAGAGTACATGCTTTCACCAAAAATTCAACACCAATAGCATGTAAGAAAATTCACCAACAACATATATGCACAAAATATATATAAACACCAACAACATCACCATAGTAACTCAACAACTTCATGTCATTCTCACAATTCAAATAAAGGAGAAAATACACCACATCATGATAAACATCATATTCAACACCCATTAATCATTCATATATTCTTATTTATTCATAGCAAACCATTCATGAAAGAATTTCAAAGTAAAAGGGTTCAATGAATATTTTCGACCAAGTTCGTATAATATATTTCACAACTTTGAACAATTGGGTCAATGAACCAAAACAAAGCAAAACAACTCAATTATCTCAACTATGCATGCACACTAATCACTTATCAGTGTAGGTGTACATACATGTGCGTTTCACCGGCCAACTACCAAGAAATCTCATAATTCACAAAGTTCGTCTCATAATGCCACTTTTTCAAAATGAAACTATTTTCAAAGCAAAACAATTTAACTCTCAATGAATAAATCAATACCATTTTTAGTAACCACATAAACAGCATGCATACTTAACCCTACATCATTCACTTGAGAAAAACAAGTTTCGGAAAAATTGGTGTTCTTGGACATTTTCCAAACATTAAAACCGATTCACAAAAACCAAGTCCAATTTGATTCAAATGATGTTCCAGTAGGATTAGATGTATAAGCAGTGATTAACTAAGTCAAAAGAAACATTCTAGGAAGTTCGGATTGGTCCCCAAGTGCACGAAGCGAAAAAATCAAAAGTTTCTGAACAGGGTGCTGCTCGCTTAAGCGAAGGGTTGCTCGCTTAAGCGACCAGCTTCCAGTAGCATTCTGGGCTCGCTCGCTTGGGGCTCGCTCAAGCGAACTGTGTCCAGAATCAACTGGGCACGCTCGCTTAGCGTTCGCTTGGCGCTCGCTCAAGCAAACGCTCATCAGTTCAGTCAAAAAATTTCGGGTTTCAAACCCTTTTTCCCCAAAAATCCCAATTTTAATCTTTCCCAACCCAAAACTCGTTCCAAATAATGTTTACAGGTCATATACATGAAAATACACTCAATGATGCATAAAACTTGAGATTAAAACATCATTTCATCAAAATTCAACAATTCACCAAACTTTCACAAATTTTCAACAACAACAACAATTCTCATCACCAAATCACAAATAGAGATACTCATGATATCAATTCATCAACAACATGTTCCAAAACAACATCAACAATAAATAATCATGAATTCACTCATAATCCAACAACCACAACTTCATTATTCACCAATTTTACTCAAAAACATAACATACCCACATATATAACTTTTGGCATACAAATTCATCATTAACAACAAATAATCATTCAATTCATATACACAATCATATCATCAACATCTAGGCATGAATTTCTACACTTAAACTCAAATAATCACTTAACCACATAATCACTTATTCAATTAAGCACTTTTGAGAAATGGGTAGAAATAGATTATGTTTGAACACTAGCCCCCTTACCTCTAATTCCAAGAATTCAAACCTTGGCTTCACTTTTGCTCCAAGATTCTTCACCCTCTAGCTCTCCAAGCCTCTCTTCCCTTTTCTCTAGCCTTTTCTCTCTCTCTCTCTCTCTCTCTCTCTCTCTCTCTCTCTCTCTCTCTCTCTCTCTCTCTACCTCTATCTTGTGTTATGAAATGAAATGTTCTAACCCTAATTTCCTCATAAAAGTTGGGTCATATAGTCACACTATAATGGGCCTAACTCTCCAAATGTTATATGAGCTCAAATTTTAATTAATCAAATTCTCTAGTTTCTATCTCACTAACGGTAAAATAACGAGTAACCACCGACTCTAATTTTTAATTACCACAACATACTAACAACTTAATAAACAAATGGTCCTCACTTAAAATGCTACAAATAATCCTCAACCAAAATTACTAATTTACCCTTACTCACCAAAAGACCAAAATGCCCTTCTAACACTAAACCCAAGAATTAACACTTAAAGATAAATAACCAAATACAAGCATATAAAAACACACATAAAATAATATAAAATAAAATAAAATAATGAAAAATCAGGCTGTTACAAGTTTTAAGCATCCTTGTGCATTTATACTGAGGTTGGACTCAATATAAGATCTTTAAGATCCATGTACTTAGTCAATAGACTCGATAAAATAAACTTTCCCACGCTTGTTTGTCCTAGCCTTCTCCTAACATTCCATCAGTTTAGAGGTTCTTCGCCTATCATGATAATTCGTTTTTTGTGTAAACTATTTAGAAGTATCCATGAGATCTCTCAAAGGTGAAATTTCGGCACGTAGGTATAATGAATGTTGGACACGATGTTATGACAAATCCAATGTCACGTCAGATGTCGGAACATCAATACAACCATAACAATAAATTAATGATTCGAAGAAGGGACATGAAGTAAAGGACACTGATTATTTGTTGACCCAGCTCGATGCAACTTCACCTACATTTGGGGGCTACCAAGCCATGAATGAATTTCACTATAGTAGTATCAATTCGAAGCATACATAAAAGCTATCACCAGCCTACTAACTTCTCACTTAATCACTACCTAAGTAATTTCTACCTAAGACTCTCACTAGTCCTTGATATGAGAGATCCCCCTCCCACTTCCTCTTAGTCACAGATCCAGTGGCCGTCCTTAAAATCAAATGAACAAAAATGAAGACACTCTCATAGACAAGGAATCAACTCGTGCTTAAAAGCTTTGAGAGATTCAAAGTATTACAACTCAATAACAAAGTCCAACTCTAATATCAAAGTGATATAAGAGTGGCTCACAAATAACAACGACAAACTAAAACACTAACAAGACTTCTTTTTCAATTGCGGCTTCAATGAGTTTTTAGGTCTTCTATTTTGGTTATATAGCCTGAATGCAGAATAGGTGTGATGCGCAAGTCTTGGCTAAAGATCAACTGAAATCTCGATATTTCAGCACAAGATATTTGAAGCAGATCAGATATTTCGTTAAATGTTGCAACAACATTCTTAAGGACCAAGATAACCACAACCCGCATTCCTCTGATTCTAGAACCACGTTATCTTGGTCAACTCTTCCCGTGATACAAATATTTAGATATTACATTAAAATCTTCATGATTAAAAAAAAACTAACTAATCCTAAGTCAAAAGGTCGAGAAACTCAACGCCAGTATTTATAGATTATAAACAACTTGAACTCGGGCCTTCTTTTAACACTCTTACGCATATGAAAATAATGGACAAAATTGGATTTGGATTCAATTGTCAACTGCTGCTACCGAAATAAGATTAACTATGGATTTGAACAATAGCACATGATTTTCCCTATCTAACTAAAGACGATTTTCTATGAACAAGATTTGGATCAGTGTTCTATTCAATGCGCGTAAGAAAAGAACCCGACTCAGTATTCTTAAAAAAATGGATAAATCAGAACTAAAGCAAAATGAGATGGATGAATTCTTCTTTCTTGTGCCAACGATCTTACCATTTGCGAAGTAACTGGAGTTATTTTTCCAGAGAGAGAGAGGACTTAATCAAATTGGAGACCCAATTTAAATATTAAGAATGGACCCAAAATATATGAACCACAATTCATATTTACTCGATAGGCGAAAATACTTATCTTTATTCCATGCATAATTGATAGCAAAATAAATGTCTTTCAAACTTTTACCTATCGAGTAAATATAAAAGTGAGTCTTGTACCATATATATATATATATATATATATATATATATATATATATATCAATGAATCTTGTTAACAAGTGTTCTTGGACATTTTTAAGAAAGCAAAAAATTGAAATTTCACATTGAAAATAACAACTTTTAAACATTCAAATGGTTGGTTGGCGAGCTGATTCTATTAAGAATTATTGAAAAGAACCCATGTTTAATTCTTAGTAGAAACAATTTATTTACATCTAGATCGAACACCCGATAATCGAGACCCATTTCCTCTAAAAACTGAATAGTTAACACACAAAAAGAGAAGTTAAGTTTACATTCTCTTATCATTTCCCCAAAACAATATTTTTATTTCCTTAAGGGATATCCTAAACGTACTTTATAGCAGTGTGTGTCTATATATATATATATATATATATATATATATATATATATATATATATAATGAATGTTAATTTACATTCACCTAAAAATATTAAAGTGTAAATTACTACGTGTGCACCATTTTATTTAGACCGACCATTTTTCAAGAATTTTTTGTAAACTTTGATCAAAGTGAGTTTAATTAGCAAGGTGGATATTTACATTTGTATGCATATTTTTCTTCTTTGTTTATGTTTATGAACCAACCTATATGTTGTGTTTTTTTTGGGTTGTTTAATGTTTATAAATAATATACTCCCTACATATAATTATAAAGTTCTTATGTTGAACTACTATGGAGTATCTTAAGTAATTTTTTTTTAATTTCTTTCACAATTATTTACGAACACTTTTAAACATTTCTTCGTAAAAATATATATTAGAATTTAAAAATATTATCCGTAAGAAAACATAAAAAGCATTGCTGATAAAAAAATAGGTATCTCGATAGGACATAATAGTCATGATAACACTTGAAGACAAGGTGCTTCGTTTACGACTTCTTATTGGTTACTTCACGTACGTTGTTGTACGGACGACAATGACATGTTTCTAACATTGTACCATTTTCCTTTGTTTTTGCCGCACAGTTTAGTTTCTGCACCAGTACCACTGTCCTAAAATATTTCCTTTGTTAAATAAATTTCCTTTGTTTAAAGGCTCTTGAGATCATAAAGTGAAGTACAGTTACTATGTTCACCAATATTGAAAAAATTATAATAATGTGGTTTTTAATAATAGAGAACTCGCATGTTAAGAAAGTCGTATGTTAAACTAATGAACTGTAAACTCGTATGTTAAACTTAGATCTGGTTTTTAAAAACCAGGTTCAAATTAAGAAAAAATATGTAGTGGCCGGATCAAAGAAACCTTGCCGATGAAAGTATATACATACTCACTCCTTTCCAATATATAAACAATAATGAATCAACATAAATTGATGTATTAAATTTAGAATCAATTACATTAACTTTTTTTAACAAAATTTTGTTTATATTTTGGGATGGAGGGGGTATATTATTTATAGCCGGCTGCAAATAGTAGTCATGTTGACACACCTGCCACAAATGGTCTTACAACCGCCACAATTAGCTACTCTATATGGATGATTCTGCATCTTCTGCCCTAATTGGCAATTCGATTGAATGTAAGTAAAATATGCTCAATCATTGTTGCAGGTAGTATCAAACTAAGGAATTTCTCATCAATTCATTCTTAATTGAATCAATCTTTTTCTAATAAATATTTATTATATTTTACTATCTTAATTATGTAAATATAGCATTTTAAAAATAACATAACCTGCCCGTAGTCCATTCTATCAAAAAAATAAGGATTTTTCTCGTTAAATTTAGTATTTTTAGCATTTTAAATATAGTATTATAAATGTTACTTGATGAATAATTTTTGTTAAAAGCTATAATTGCAAAAATCAAATTTTGTTTAATAAAGAGAAGATCATCATTTTGGTTTTTGAGACCCAAAATTTATGAAAAAGTAAATTGCTCCTCAATCAAAATACCTTTATGTATAATATCTCTATAAGAGGTGATGATGTGTTACATGACATATGATCACCTCTATCAACCTCTATCAAAATTACTCGACTGAAGAACGTTTCCACCAACTTTACATAATTTATGAGAACAATTTGATATTTTATATATTTGAAGTGTCAACACTTGCAATTTAAATACCCAAAATAATGGTTTGTCCTTTAAATAATCACATTTGAATTGTAGTGAGCCAATGCAGCATAGCCGTAACATACAATTTTAAATAACAATCAGATGCATATATAGTATAGTAGTATATTCTATTTTTGGTAAAAGTACAAATGATAATTCACCATCAAGCAATTGAAAGTTGAAACCTGGCATTGGGAGATGAGTTTTCAATGCATGATATAAATATATATTTTACTAAAGATTCGATTAATTCATTTAATAACACTACTACCAAATATCTGTCCTTTCTTCCCACAAAATATATTTTCCTTTTCCTTTCATATAAAATTTGGCAGTATCATTTTCAAATTTCTATTGACTTTATTCTAGAAATTTCTCTTTTTGGGCAAGTAGAGCTTGATTTTACCAAAACAAGCAATTATGAGGTTTCAATTTTCTAATATGAAACAATCATTTATTTCTTAATATGGTGGGGTAGCTTGTGGAAGCAAGATGGGATCAGGTTGATTAATAAGGAAAGGTAGGTTTGTGTCATTGCTTTCTATCTTAGCTAAAAAAGATAGTCAAATCCAAATCCAATCCTTTTCCATGAACTTACCTCAATAATGTATCACTACTTTTGGGGGTGCTTAGTTTCTACTTTCTTTTGATTCCTTAACTCTTATTTATTTTTTACCCTTTTCTTCCTTTCTTTTCCTTTTCTAGGCACAACCCTTTATTCCTCCTATCCCTTCCTTGGTTCATTTTTTCTTTTATTTTTCCAATTTGGTGCAAATCTGCTTCCTTTTTTTGCTGGTAAGTTAACTATATCAATTAATCAAAAACCCCCCCTTTTTGTGAGATATAATTCTTGGTTGGTGTTTAGACCCTTTTTCTAGGAATCTATTTTACACCATTTAATTTTTTCATAAAAGTATTTTGACAATTGTGTCGTTTTCTTTTCATTGAAATCTCTATAAAAAATATTTAATTTCTTATTTCTTTGTTTCTTCCATCATTCATATAATCACCCTTAAAATTTTCCGTTCATTTGGTTTTATTGAGTGGTAAGTGATTCTAATCTTTTTGGTTTTTTTTTTCTTTCTATTTCCTATAGTTTTCTAGATCTTAAAAAGGCCAATATTTTCATCCCTTTTTCTTACAAGGTTTAAATTGTGTTTTTCCTTCTTGGTGAGGACTTTTTTTGTTATGAATTGAAATAGGCTTCAATTTTTTATTTTATTAATTTTATGATATAAGTATTTGTATACCTAATTTTTGTTGTTCTTGTTTTTATGATTTCAGCAAGAAAAGAAAAGAAAAAATGGTGAGAGGAAAGACACAAATGAAGCGTATAGAGAACGCAACAAGTAGGCAAGTAACATTCTCAAAGAGAAGAAATGGTTTGTTGAAGAAGGCCTTTGAATTATCAGTGTTGTGTGATGCTGAGGTTGCTCTTATTGTTTTCTCACCAAGAGGGAGGCTTTATGAATTTGCTAGCTCTAGGTAAGTACTTTTTTTTTGACTTATTTAAATGTTTTATCCACAAATTGTGTGATTGCATCTAATAATAATTTTATACACCAAGGGTTTCTTTAATTTTGATTTATTAGCTAGTAAATTTTTTGCAAACTTTTTTGTTTTTGTGTGTATGTTTAGTGACTGTTGTAGTATATATATCTATTTTTTAAAATAAATTGTTAGATTAAATATTTAAGTGGGCTAATAAGAGAAGCCTGAAATTTTTTGTGGCTTTTCTAATTCCAATGTTAGAGTGGAATCATAAGATGATATATATTATTATCTTTCTATATAACAATTTTTATTGGCTAAACAAATAGGAGTATACAACACTCCAACTCATGTATATAATTTTCCTTTGATTATATAAATTTCTCAAGGTCACACCAACAATAAAAGATTACCATGAAGCTACTAACTTTTAACACAATCCAAGACTGTAATCAAAACTTGATTGATATATACATCAAACACATAAATAAAATCAAAAGTACCTTTGCACCCCCAACCATAACATTAAGTTATGTAGGGTTGAAGTAGCACAGAAAGAAGTAGAACATTTGTAGTTGTTACCTTTGAAATATAGATAAATATATTTCCGTTTAAAAAATAATGTGTAGTTGATTAGCATATGTATTATAAGCACTGACATACCATGTTCTCTATACTAAGACAAAATGAGAGATCATATTCACAGTTAAGAGAGTTACCATTCTTATATATGTAATATTAATATATAATTATTGTACCTGCAATATTGTATGATCAATATTTGGTTTTCTTAAAGGGTCGTCCGGTAGTACTTTTCTCTTATCATTTCAGATATAATGCGGTGTTCCAAAATAAAAAATGTAAGTTAAAAAATGTGCAGTGATCACAACATTGTTTAGCATAACACGAGGTCACAAATAATAATTTCCAAGGATATTATATATTTTTGTTATCTATAATTTGATTATCAAATGCCTTTATATTATAGAGCATTTTTATTTATCTAGAGAGTTTTTATCAAGAATTGATAAAGAAAATGTCTCAGCCAATTAAATTTATTATTTGTCGGAAATCAAGAGAGGTAATAGTGTGTAATTAAGAAAATATGTTAGGAAATACATTAAAGATTTTACAAATAAACAAGGATTTAATTGATAAACAACGTCAGTGTGTAAATAGTTTTACCCGTTCAATTAATCATAGCCACTGGATGTTTAAAAATGTCTGACTTTAATAATAATTACTCATGGTGATGGTGATATGTAGGTTTTGGTTTTGGGTGATCCACCTATATTTGACGCTCTTTACTTTGTTGTTTGTGTTTTATTAGTTAATGTTTGTCTTGAGTAGAGACTTGGTTATTAATTTGTTGTTTTAAAAAAATTTATCTTGTATTTTTTTTAGTTGAAATTAATCATAACCTAAACTATAGTAACCATGGTGAAGCTAGCATCATGACATAAGACATTAGACATATACATACAAACATTTATAAAATTAATAAAATTAAATATTTAACTAACATTTGTTTGTTTGAGGCAAATGAACATGAATTTTTGAGCATGTGATTTTGAATTCCATTCTTATATTTATAAAAAAATGTTACTCTGACACAAAATATTGACACGCAACAACGTATATTGTAAATTTTTTTTTATAATAATTTATTGTTTCTCATTCAATCAAATCAACCCTTGGATTGGGTGTATGGTTTATATAGTTTTATTATTAAGCTGTCAACTTTTTGTGTAAAAAATATGATGTGTTTGTCTATACTAACAATAACAATGCTATTGAGGATCATGTATTTAGTGTACCACAAAACTTAAAGGACTATTACATTTGATGAAAAATAGATGGTGACCAACATATAAATGAGATAACATATATAGTCAATAATTTAAGATTTTAGGTGATATGTGATATCTGTTTCAGTTAAGTGGTTGTCCAATGTCTAATGCAACGATCCTCTGGTGTTTTAGGCTATCTTCATGACTCAATATGTATACATATTCTCTTTACGAGTTGGTTATGGAAACTTTCCTTATGCTTGAATAGATAGGGATCGAATCGGCCTTTCACTCTCGCATCGACCTAATGTAACAATTCTAGGGTGCTTTAGGCTCCTTTGTAGTTGTTCTGTTAGTTCATGTTGTTTTGTATTTTTGTTCACCATGCTTGCCCTTGTTGAGGCAGCCATTTCTGTTAGCTCTTGACTTTCTTGTACTTGGTTATTTATCTTCTTTAATATATTAATTTACCATCAAAAATATTCTTTAGTGTAAAGAGACAATGTACATTCTAGCTGAAATTTGAACTTGGAGCTTCACCTTGAAGAACCATTGGATTTATTTTTTTGAGGGATTTGTTTCTGTTTCAGATCTATTGGATTTATAGGTGCTGTGTATTTTGGATTAGTGATATAGTTTAATTTGTCAGAAAACTGAATTTTGAAAGAAAATTTATGAATATGAATATTTATTAACACATTGTTTATTTCAATTGATCACACACGTCCAGTTTTTTAATTAACACATTTGTTCAATTTATGTCTTAGTTTTGGGGGCGGTTTCCCTTAACTTGTTTCAAACCCTAAAAACAATTGAACAAATGCATGCATAATTGCATGTTTGTTCAAGAATTTATCAAAAATTTAATTTATGTATATTATTATTGCAAAAAAAATTATGTATTCATTTAATGATCTGTTGTCGGTCATTTTATGAATATAAAATATCATTTGTTTTTAACTCATTGATTGACGTGACAATACATTATTTGATGCATTAGTAAGAGTTTTTTTACTTTGACAATGTGTACATAAATTAACTTATTAATGATATTCTTTTGTTCCTTGTTACCTGCATGAGTGATAAATCTCGACTGATCAACAAAATGAAAATCTCTCTCAAATGAAAAATAAAAAGTCTCAAATGAAAATGACCAATTTTATTTCATTAGAAATAAATTTTGAGTTTGTCTAGTATGAACCACTCAAAGATATCAATTTTGGGAAAATATGAATTTTATAATAATAACAAAAGATATATAATGTAATATGTTTTTAAAATTTATTAAAAATAGTAAATGTCCACCTTTAAAACTTTGTTAGAGTCCATATTAAACGCATCCTTTAATATTGTACCCAAAAAAAAGAGGCATCCTTAAATATTTGTACATCTTTCAGCACCAAGAAAACGTGAGTGGTGCATACCTTTGTTTTTATTTTACAATGACATGTACATATCTTTTATTGTGATTAATTTTTTTAGTTATTACAATATAGTGATATTTTCTAAGGGCATATGTTTTATAACTTTTTTGATAATTATTGTTTTCATGTAATCGCAAGTCATCTATCATTTTGTTCTTGTTGGAAAATGCAAAGATTATGAATAAGTCATCTATCATGCACCTCAAAAGATAATGAGGGTTATCATAGTATGATACGAAGTTTCCACCGTTATTTAGTAATGATTTATCTTCGTTGGAGAACCTGTGTAGCACATAAAGCGGGTTCTCTACGCTTACCGAATATTTTTTCATAGCAAGAGTTAGGAATCAAACCCATGATGACTTGCTTAAATAGTGTTGGTAATAATCACAAATTGTTAATTTAGTAAAAATAACCATGGACTTTAAAAGTATAATGACATTTATCAACATGGTGTTGTGTGATTTGACAACACAACTCTCCTAAAAAGAGAACCGGTTACTATTTTTAAAGTCACTCATTTGAGAAATTGGAATTCGAGAATTACTCTCATAGTGGACCTAAAGAGTCTAAGTTGTAGGTAATTAGGAATATCTTATGATCCTTCCGTATCTAAGATGGATGGCATGAGGGTTGAGATCCACTTTGTAGAGGGAAGAGATCATTAAGGGTGAAGAATATAGAAGGGGGGATTGTTTTGGTCTCATTATTTAATGATAAAGCGATTGTTGAAAGTAAAGAGATAAGGGATAAGAGAACAAAGTATAATCGTGGTTAACAAATGAAAATAAGAAATATTCTTTAAGAAATTCATATGGACTCCTGTTTAGTATAGTTCTAATATATATTCTATCTTAAATGTAACATGTTGTGTTTACTGCTTCTGCCCAAAAACATTTTGCAATCTTAGACGCACTAATCATGGTTCGTCTCATCTCTTGCAAAGACCTATTTTTTCTTTCTATAATCCCGCTTTGTTGTGGAGTTAAATGCATCATAAGACACATCCTTGCTTCTCAAGAATTTCTTCCAAGTTCATATACTAAAGTCATCAACAGTGACCAATCCGTATTTTTTTCCGTTGATAGAGGCAATATCAACTAGCTCAAACAAATCAATGTGAAGAAGCTCCAATTGCTTAGAGGTAAAAACAATGTTTTTGACCTTAAAGGAGTTTTAACCAAATTTTCTTTTCGACACATCTCACAAAAACGTTCCTCCGTCAGACTACCAAGCACTACACTATAATTGAAGCAGTTCTTTTGTTCTTCCTTCTTCACTCTAAAGCTTGAACCTCTAAAGGGGAAACCACTTTTTCTAGGAGATTTCCCTCTCTGCTTCCATAGTTGTTGAAGTCTTTTAGTTAGGAACATCAGTTCATCATCATTAGAGACCCAACATCTTCATCAGCTTCCTCTGGAGCTTCATCTTGAGCTTGTAGAGCTTTCACCATCTTGCCTTCAGATTTGAGCACTATAGACTTTGATTTTGGTTTAGCCCCATCATGATTAAGCGTTAGCTCGTGACTCATCAAGTTACTAATGAGGGAGTACAATCCCAATTTGTTCAAATCTTTAGCTTCCTTAATGGTTGTAACCTTAGGTCTCCACTTGACTTGTAAACTTCTAAGAATCTTGGTAACATGATACTTAGTAGAATAACTCTTGTCAAGTACCTGCATGCCAGATACCAGGAGTTGAAACTTGCAGAGCATGACTTCAATATCTTCATCTTCCTTCATCTTGAAGGTTTCAAACTGTTGCACAAGCAGATTAACTTTTGCCTCTTTGATTTCCCGATTTCCTTCATAAGTAGCATAAATAACATAAAGATACTCTTGGGAGTAGATTTATTAGCAATCTTGTTGAATTCCTTCAATTATAAAGCACTTACCAAAATGGTTATGGCTTTGTGATGCTTTTTGCATTCTTTTTTTTTCATCGGCAGTCAAACCGTTCTTGCTTATTGATTTGCGATCTTTATCCACAACAATAATTGTGTCATCCTCAATGACATCCCAAATTTCTTCATCTTGTGTAATGCATAAACTATGTAGCTTGCTTTTCCACCAAGCAACTTGTTCTATATAACCATTAAACGTAGGTGGTCTAGACAGATAAGTATCATTCTTGGAATCACTATTGGAAATGGATGAAAATGAAACAAAGGAAGACATATTTTTCTCAGGATCTTTTCTCTAACGCAGTTAAGTGAAACTTCAAAGACCTTGCTCTGATGCCAACTGAAGGTGAAAAAACAAAAGAAAAGGGGATTTTGAATTGTATTTGAGGCTTTTGCAACTCTTTCAAAAACAGAGATGACAATAGAAAGTAAGGAGATAAGGGAAATAGAAAACATAGAGAATTTATCCTAATTCACCCCACAACATGGGATTACTTCCGGTCCACTTACACTTCCAAGAGATTTTTCATTATAATAAAAACCCGATTACAACAACCGTACTAAGACAACCTTTCCCTAGATTTCCTTGCCTCAACCTTGAAGACTTCCTAATCTCAATCAAGATTATACAACACAAATTTGTCTTTACAAAAGATACTTGTCAAGAAACTGAGGGTTCCTAACCCTTGAATCTCTTTATAAGAAACTCACACCGACAATGAATTGGAGATCTCTCTTTCTCAAGATGTATACAAATTTAGGCCAAATTCGGTAAACAAATATCGTTGTGTTATTCTTCTTCTCCTTTTGTCTTATTTTATCGTTTGTGTTTGTTTAATCACTTTAGTTTTGGTTGCCGCTAATTTTGCTACACACATCAAAATATTAGTGTGAGTTTTATCCAAATTCACAATAAGGCCCTAAATCTCATTTTGTTATTTTCACTGTCAGGTGCATAGTCCTTGCAATTTTTACGTAACCAACCTTCAAATATGTTCGAATTGCAATTACCGTTGGAATCAACCAAATCACAAACTTTCTCACTTTGTATAGCAATTTGAATTGCCACGTTTTATCCGCCACATGCTATCCAACTTCAATCCATGCATTACTCCACGCCTCAATATCTCTATCATCTCCAACATACCAGGAACAATAGTAGCTGGTATGTGCTTAGTTTGATAACTGACTTCCATAAGCTACAATCTGAGGCTCTAACAACAAGACCCCTCTAAATTGTGACAGGTATACTCGCCTCGCAACAATTCACACCACAAATCATTAGCACCTCAAGAAAAATCCATCCTAGCTTAAGAAGACAAGCTTGGTTCATAATGTCAAGTCTTCTTAAACCAAGATCTCCCAACTCTTTGGGTTTAGTTATCATCTCCCAGCCAACTGCATGATATTATTTTTGGAGAATATATAGTTTTTTTTCCTTGATTGATCTCCTGCCCTGACGTTTTACAAAAATGAGTCAGTATTCCCATGCCATTCATTTAAGCGTCTGTTGCTTCTCCAAATAGTAGTAAATCATCTGCAAACATCAAGTGAAAAATCATTGGACCATTCACTTCCGCTCCCGCTCTAAGCGTTCTCCAAGTACCATTCTCATGTGTAATTATATATAGGCATTAATCATTTCTTTCTATATTAGAATTTCATTATTTGTGCAGTATATATGAAATTAAAGAAACGAAAGGAGTGAATTTTTTACTTCTGTATTTTCTCTTCATTTTACTTATCCTATTGATATTTCATTTTTACTACAAAAATATATTGTTGAAATTTGACTCAAAATTGGGATTTCGTGAAACTCAAATCGTGGCGCGATTTGAGTGCCGTGCCGCGATTTGTTTGGCAGAATGGATGTTTTCTTATGAAGCAAAATCGTGACGCGATCCTGTACTGTCGTGACGCGATTTCGGATAAGGCTGACGTAGCTTGGGTCGTACGCTTGAATCACGGCGCGATTCTTCCTTTTCGTGACGCGATTTGTCTGTCCCTATGTACGTTTTAAGTGTTTCATTTCAGTTTTTGGGTAAGAGTGAGAGGGAGAGAAACTTGGATTGCAAAGGAGGAAACTTTTCAGTTGAGAGTCTTTGTAGGGAGGTTCTCTTGTGTAATGGAAACATCAAAACACCTTGGAGAGTGAAAATTCATTGAGTGTCTTTCATTTGGTGAGTTTGGGAAAAATTGGTAGATTTAGGTTTTGATCTTTGTGAGCTTTGGTGTCTATATCTTGTAACCCATTTTGTAATCACTTTGTAAGATCTCTTGATAGTGGATTGGAGAGCTGCTTTCTCCTCCAGATTATGTCATATTGGACCGAACTGGGTCAACAAAGCTTGGTGTGTTTGTTCTTCTCTTTTATTGCTTATTCTTATTGCTTGTTTATGCTTGTGATGTTGCTCTACACTAGGCTTTAGGGTTGTTGATTGTTGTTGTTGCTTGAAGCTTTTTTATCCATTGATTATCACTACCTTTGCTCCACACATCTTTGTAATCTTTCATTGGTATGATTTTGACTGGATTCACAACATGGATTCACAACATATATGTTTCACTAGTTTCCCTTTTTTATTTCTCCCTACTTTGCTGTCAAATATACTTGATCATCCTTTTTGAATTAGTCAGTAACATTGTCTCTAATGTTGCAGCATTCCAGAAACAATTGAACGATACCGCAGTCATACCAGGATTAATAATACTCCAACAACATCTGAATCAGTTGAAAATACTCAGGTTTATTACATGTACCTCTTATTATTGCTGTCTTTTTATTCATCATCTAGAATTTAAATAGTACTTGTTTAAATTATTGATTTTCTAGATGCTAGAAGTTATGAGTTTTTCTTAGAAAAATGCAAACTCCTGTCGCATGCTTCAATTTTTTTAGCAATAATGCAAAGGTGGCACTTGGATCCTCTATAAAGCTGTAATATAGTGATGCAACTATAGGGACCGATAGATTTAAAGGGAGAAATGAATTTTAAACACTTTTATATCTACATAAAATGATCTGCTTTTGTTTATCTTTAGTATTAGTATTTGACATATTTTTTTCACCTTAACTTTAATCATGTCTAGGAGGACTTTGTGCAATAAATATATATTAGTTACTATATACCATTTTGTATAGATATTTGATTCCTGTTTTCTTTAAGACAATTTGAGTTTTCATTGCCCATTTTCTTGAAGATTGTGGAAGTAGGTTTTTTAACACTGTTTTTAAAAATAATAAATAAAGTGAAAATTAAATAATAAATTTGTTGTTAACCTAAATGGGAAATGAAAAGAGAACATGTTTCAAGAAACCAAATAAGCTTTTTTGAACTTGAGTTTATAAGCACTTGTCCCTCCAATTTTTTTTTATAAATAAGCACATATAAATCAATACCTGAAATTCATGTCCTCAAATTTGAAACATTTCCTTTGTAATTTATATCCCAAATGTTAATTCTAATTAATTAGTGTACATTGAAATTAGGATCTCAGTTTTCTTTTTTTATTTTCCTTACTATATTTGTTTAACTAGACACTCATTTTCAACTTAAGAGACTTCAAGTTTGAATGAAATTTCTTTATATATTACAGCCGTTGAAAGAAGAAGCACAAAACATGATGAAGAAGATTGACCTTCTTGAGACTTCAAAACGGTTAATTAAAGATCTTGAATTCTATTCATGATGACTATTTTTTTCATTTTTCAATATTCAATGTCTAATTTCTCTGAAAAGAATATGCTGGCATTTGCAATAATTTCATACCCTCAGGAAACTCTTAGGAGAAGGTTTAGGGTCTTGTTCCATTGATGAACTACAAAAGATTGAACAACAGTTGGAGAAAAGCATAAACAAAATTCGAGTCAAAAAGGTTAGTAGCATGATCATTGATCAAAGCCTATAAAATTTTAAAGTTTATAGGTAGTTTTTAAATCTGAAGTTCCTATTTTGCAGATTCAAGTTTTCAGGGAACAAATTGAACAGCTAAAAGAAAAGGTAAGCTCTCTCTCTCTATAAATAACTGTCGCGATAACAATAGTGGTCGTATCGGGATCCTTGATACTGCATAGAATCGCAGTCACATGCGTATTCAGTCGCGGCTGCCTTGTGGTTTTGGCAACCTAAAAAACCATTATGTGTGGGATAGATTGTGGTTTTGAACCTTTATTTAAAACCCTAGTTAGTATTAGTTAATGTCAGTCATATTTAGAAATCCCAAAAACAAGCTGGCCACAGATGCATACAGTTCATCAAATTTGTTATAACATATGTGGTCAAATTCAGACTAATATCCATTTCTGACCAAATGTGAATTTGAAATGCTGTCTAACTAAGAAGTATTGCTTTTCTGTATATCATTCTGAGTTGAAAATAAAAAACCTTCACAAGTTATGTACATAGAAAAATCACCAGCTAGAATTGCATCAAGAAGATTCTAAGTTAAACTGTTTTGAATACAATTCAGGAAAAAGCCCTAGTTTCTGAAAATGTCAGGCTCTCTGAGAAGGTGAATTTACTCTCTATCTGGAATTAATTTCCCCCTAATTAGATCATTTGAAGCATCTAACTCTAAGTTCATGGAGTTCTTTAAACTTCTAGAAAAAGTTCAAATGACACCGGAAACTTAAAGACTGCGAAATTTAGAGACCTATTTCATTTTCTTCTGTCTCTATTTCCGTGGTTATTTCAATTTTTTCTAGTTGTAACTTTAACATTTAAATTCAAAACTGATATATACAAATCTTTAAATTATGGAATGAAAATCCAAATTTGTGTGCAGTATGATAGCTATTCATCACAGGCAGAAAAAAAGGATCAGATAGAAAATATAGCTGAGGCTGAACCTTATGCAGATCAAAGTTGTCCAATTTCAGATGTGGAAACTGAACTGTTCATTGGTCTTCCAGAAACAAGATCAAGGCGCATTTCTCCAAAGGTGTAGCTACTTGAGGATTAATTAATCCATGAATGTGCAATTGAAAATAAGGGTGAGGCAAAATGTCTCATCAATGTACATTGGACATGTTTCCTTAATTATGCTCTCATACAGATAAATGGTGAATTGTGAGAGTATTGATGCTTTTATGGTTGTATTTTCAAACCTGTGGTTGTATTGATATACTTTTATGTCAGACTCAGAAGTAAACACTTCCACTGTACTATATGATTGTTGCCAGGCTTTTAGGGTTTTGAATGTAGGACGACTTTTCTAATTCCTTTAATTTCTCAGTCATAATAGGAATTTTAATATGCTATGACTAGTAGAACTAACAAAATACATGTTAAATCAGGAGAAAGAGAGATGTATATTAAGTTGATTTATAGCTCAAAAGTTTAGAGACCATGTAAAATTTTTGCAAATGAATTAACTGTAGATAAATTATTGAGTAATAAACCAGTAAGTTATCGTCTCTACATGAATTGTCGTTCAACTTAGTAATTAGCGGAATTTATTAGAAATAAAAGCGAAAAAATGAGATAAAGTGGTTGCAGGTTTATAATTGTTCCTACCCAATGCGAGATTTGATTTGTTTGATTCAAATGCTTAACGGCGATTAAGGTATCCTAGAATTCCCTCCTCTTTCTTTGTTAGAATTAAAGCGGTTAAGTCCCGTGAGCATAGCTTAGTTGGTAGGACAATGCATTATTATATGCAGGGGTCGGGGTTCGAACCCCGGACACCCCACTTATTCACCTTATAAGGTGAATGCTAGCCACTAGGCTACCTGACCAAAAAAAAAAAGAATTAAAGCGGTTAATTATTAGTTTATGACTTGTTTTTTATTTAAGAAAGTAAAATATGACCCCTGTGATATAAAAGTAGGAAGTTTTATTTTATGCCGCCGCAAGTTAACAAGTTATTATTGTGGCGCCCCTAACAATCGTACTTAGGAAAATAAGCAATTTACTACTGTCTTAATCAGACAAAGGTAGAATTCTCAGTCCTATACCTCGACCTAAAGATCATGTCAACCATTGGTTGAAAAGCATTAAAATCGGACATATACAAATTAAATCAGATGCTTGAATCATAAACTGAATAAACAGTTTATTAATGGAATCCAACAAATAAGAAGAGGTTTATCTTTTAACCTAATCAAGAGAGGTTTAGTTGCACATGGCAACTGACACAAAACAATAGAAAAACATAACCTATAGAGAACAAGAGGAAGAGGAAAATCATTTGCGTAGAAGCTCTGATGTTGGACCCTTGTCTTGTACCACTAGCTTTTTGAATGAATAAAAGTGTGTGCAAGGGTCTCTATTTATAGAGCATCATTACTTAAGGTTTAAGATATGAAAACTAGGCTATTTCCACCGATCTAGCTTGAAAAACAAGCAAAACAACATTTATCATTGTGGCCATGCGTGTGGCGCATGGAGTGAGACACAGAGCGCATGAGGCAGCCCTGAAGGCTGTCTCATGCGGATGGGCGCATAGAGTGACACACAGGGGCGCATGAGGTAGCCCACAATGCGAATTTTGCAGTGTCCATCCATTTTTCGAGTGTTATTCCATCTTGAAATGCCTAGAAAATTGGGATGAATTTCCCCAACTCATATTGTCTTCAAAAACTTTCTAAGAACCATTTATTTTCATTCTTCATATCGTTGATCCTTCATGTTATGTCTTGTTTTGCCGATTTACAAGACATCTCACTTAAAAGACTCAACACTTATTGAGTTGCATGATTTAGAATAAAAGTCAATTACAATTACTCGAATGAAAACAATACAAAATGTTCCTTAAACCATTGACAACTCTTTTAAATGACCTCTTATTTGCCTTCAAATACAAACAGAATAAATAAAAATATATCGCCAAAAATATCATAGGATGCTCCATTATCACAACCTTAAACTTAAACCGTTGTTCGTACTCAAGCAACAAAAAAACATGAAGTTATAATTTACATGAATTTAAGAATGAGAACGTACCTTTCCGGAGATGGTGCTCAAATTGTTACTATTCCCACTTCCTGCCTCGACTAACTTACCACTTCCATGCAAACGGGTCAAGCTTATAGAAGATACTCTAACTTTCAACCACTTACAATTCCAAAATACATGTATGTACCTCCTAAAGACAGTGGGTCTGGTCTGGTTAAGGCATTTGCCACACTTCAATCGTCATGTGATTTTACCTTACTATGTGATTGAAGTAATTCTAAACATACATTCAAGGTACATACTAGCGCGCGCACACACACACATATATAGGTCTTTTCAAGGATATAATGTGACTTATGAAAGTAGGCTAACAAACGATTTGAAGTTGGTTCCTAAGGATTCCCTAATGAAAATAATTCATTTCAACATGTTGCTCTAAGTCACAAAGTCACAACCAATATGATGAGGTGGGTACTAGTTAAACAACTTATTCTCAGTTTTTTAAGAGACCAAACTTTTTGTTTTTGATTCCTGCTTTTCCAATTTTTTTATGTAAACCATCTTTTTAATGTTTTCTCTACATTTTTCATTTTCTTTTCATAAATAACCAAGTTCTAGGACCTCATCTCAAATCTAAAATGTTGCTAATTTCAAACAGCAACTCCAAATTTAATTTCAAACCATGACAAGTATTTCACTAATCTATCTAACTCCAAGTATTTCAAAAACATGTGACATGATTCAAGTCACTTAAACAAAGAAAGAAATAATGCATGGAGGCTCAAAGTGGTTTCACAAAGGATATAACAATAATAAATTAGGGTGACTTGAAAAAGGATCAAGGTACCAAAACAAGTGCCTCGTGTGTATGATAATATAATTGATAGTCCGTATAGAACGACCAAAATTTCAAGCAAAAATAGCAATCCACATGGAACACACATTTATGAAAGAAATATAGTAGAAAGTGGAAAATATATTTGCCTCAAAATCTCACTGGTTATGCTATACAGAATTGAAATAGTGAATTTTTCGGAGTATCTTCCGCAACAAGCCCCAATAGCTATAGTGCTTTTGAACTTCGGAAGTAAGCTAGCCCTTTGTTGTTAGTGGTTGGAATATTCTCCAAGACTGAAACAAAATCTTCGAAATTTTCGGAAAAGAAAAGGTTATGTAGTTCATGTAAAAACAATGAGCCTAGTCGCAAGTTAGTAAAAAATCAAAGTAAAAGAATTATGAGATGGAGTGACTATGTAAAACAAATAACTGAAAATAAATTTATGGGTTGTCTCCCTCAAAAAAAAAAAAAAAATAGATTGTCTCTCATTCAACACATGTTTAACATCGCAAGTTTGACGGATATCTCTAAGTTGTGCTTGGGAGTCTAAATCTTCAGGCTCCTTGTCTGCATCTTGGAGATAGATTGTTTCTCCTTCATCTCATGGGTTCTCTTCACTTTGTCCATGTTACACAATAAATGAATCACATTAAATAAAATAGAAAAAAGACTCGCTATCATTTTTTGATTTTGTGAATGGTTAATGCTTTATAGGTCCCTCAAGTTACTCAACCTTCTAAATAAGAGTACCGGGAGTGTTGTCAAAAAAAAAGAGTACCGGGAGTTATGTTTTGATCTAAAAAACAGCGATCAATCTTTACCCCAATAGATTTTGAACAATGAGGAGTTACAATATGATAAATCCAAATGAATTTTGAGCAATGTGAGGGGTCTATAAAGCAAGTTCCTTTGTGAATAGGCAGGCCTATCAGTAGAGAATCAAACGTCACAAAGTAGCCCAATGGTTATGTCTTGCAATTGTATGAGTAATGCAACTGAGAATGGTTACATTTCGCACCACCTTTTTTGTATCTAAACACAATCATCCATTTTTCATAAATTTGTCTCCAAACAAAGTACGCTTACTACTCCAAAATAAATAAATAAATTAGTAAATACAACCCAACTAAATCTATTCCACTCACACCATTTATTAGATGAGGTGTGCAAAATATACAGTTAACCGAACCATATTAATAAACTGGATCAATTGAAATGGGTGTGTGTGTGTCATATATATATATATATATATATATATATAGAGGGTTATTTTGACTCCAAGAGTAAGTGTAAGAACTTACTCCAAATCTTAGCCTTTAATTTCAATTTTGATTAATGGTTTAGATTAATTGATATGATAGGCTTTAATTCCATTTTATATTCTAGTTAACACTTATCACCACAAAATATCAAAGCAATAAATGTCTTTTAATTGTTTGATTTGTTTTCTTCTCCCATTGTTTTTTTTTTTGTTTTCACATTAAAAGTATTTGTGAGAGTTAACAGCAAAATTTAGAAACTCTTTCATGGCAAAAATGTTTATCAGCAAAAATTGTAAAACTCGGATTAGCTATTGATCAGAGTTCGGCAGAGAACACGTAGATCAGATTGACCATCGGTTAGACATCAAACTCACTTTTTATAATCGTGTTTTTTTTTGCATGTATGTTTTTCCTATGTATATTGATCTTGCTTCATTCTCTATTTATGTAGTAGACTAAAGAGAGAGACTAATATTACAAATTACAATAAAAAGATCATATATTTGACCTAATCTTAGATACCGTTAACAAGCAATAATTAATAGTTACTAGTAAAGTAATATCATATTGGTGCCTTGAGCTTGAGATATATACTTCACGGGCTAGCTATTGTCTCCTGCTTAATCATGTACGTCTTTTCTATGCCTTCAGCCTCTATATAACTTCCTTCGCTAGGCATAATCCACTTCTCGGCCTGAGCAGCAGCTTTAGTAGATTGTCCATATAATTTCTTTCTAGCAATTAACTCAAGTAGCTATAGAAATCAAATTAGTTGGTGCGTGTCCTTGAACTGCTAAATCTTTATTTAATTTTTTGACAAATTTGTACAATAGGTTCTTGGCTTTTCAATTATATGATAATGATTTTGTCAAATAAACAAATAGGTGCAATAGTCAATAATGGATGCTAATGATGTGGAAATATCTCATGAAAATATTTCAATGGGATCTCCGAATGTTGGCGAGGAATTAAATAGTGAACCTTGTAATGGGATGGAATTCAAAACTTTCGAAAAAGTTAGAGAATTTTACAATTCATTTGCTAGAAAAATTGGTTTTGGAGTACATGTTCGTTCAACAAAACCGAAAAGAGCTATCTTGGTATGTTCTAATGAAGGCCAACATCTGGTCAAAAGTTCTAACAACAAGGAAATCCAAGATGACACAAATCAAGCTAAAAGAAAGAGTTCATCTTCTCGAACCGGTTGTAAAGCTTCACTTACTGTTACAAGGGGTACAACAGAAGGCAATTGGATTATATGTTCATTTAACAATGATCATAACCATGCTATGGTTAGCCCTAAAAGTGTGTCTTATATGAGATGTCATAAAAAGATGGGTGGTGCTGCAAAAAGCCTTGTTGAACATTTCAAGGAAGAAGGGATACCGACAGGAAAAGTTGCTACAATTTTCAATAATGGGGATTTAGCTTTCTCTAATAGGGATTGTTGGAATCATATGGAAAAACTTCGACGTAGGAATTTAGATGTTGGAGATGCTCAAGCTGTTTTTAATTATTGCAAACAGAAACAGGTAGAAAATTCAAACTTTTTCTATCAAATCCAATGCGATGAAGATTCTCGAATGATAAATTTTTTCTGGGTTGATGCTAGATCAAGATTAGCATACCAACAATTTGGAGATGTCATTTCTTTTGACACCACATATAAAACCAACAGGTACAATATGCCCTTTGCCCCGTTCGTTGGATTGAATAATCATTACCAATCAATTTTATTTGGTTGTGCTTTATTACAAGATGAGTCGGAACGTTCTTTTATATGGTTGTTTGAAACTTTTCTTGAGGCAATGAATGGAAAAAAACCCAAATCTGTCATAACTGATCAAGATTTAGCTATGAAAGGTGCTTTAGCAAAAGTGTTTCCAGAAACTAGACATCGCCTCTGCTTGTGGCATATTCGGAAAAAATTTCCTGAAAAGTTAGCTCATATTTATCATAAGAATTCCATTTTCAAGCGAGAACTTAAAAGTTGCATTCATGGTTCACCGAGTATACAAAGTTTCGAAGATGAATGGAGACGTTTAATGGTTGAGTATAATCTGGAAAATAATGAATGGCTTCAAGGGTTATATAGTATCAGAGAATCATGGATACCGGTTTATAATAGAAGTGATTTTTTTGCTGGGATGAATACAACTCAAAGAAGTGAAAGCATTAATTCATTTTTTGATTCTTTCGTAAATGCTTCTACAACATTGCAAGAATTTGTGTTAAAATTTGAAAAGGCGCTTTATAGCCGCTTAGAGGCAGAAAAAAGAGAGGATTATGAAAGTAAGCATAAATCTCGCAGGTTTACAACATGGTCAAAACTTGAGGTGCATGTTGGATCTATCTATACAAGAAATATATTTTGTAAATTTCAAGATGAGCTTGCGAAGATCAATAAATTTAGAAGAAAGAAGATTAAAAGAGAAGGAGCTAGCTATGTTTATCAAGTGTCTAGTGAATATGATGCTCGAGATATGTATGTTGTTGATATAAATTTAGACACAAAGATTGCTAAATGTGAATGTCAATTGTTTGAATATTTGGGGATATTGTGCAGACATATACCGTCAATATTGCAAGCAAAAGGTGTCACTCAAATTCCTAGTCATTTCATTTTGCAAAAGGAAAGAATTTTATGTTTTGCTCTTAACCTCAAAAATGATTTTTGCGTGAAACCAAAAAAAAACAATGGGAGAAGGAAAAAAATCAATTAATTACAAGACATTTATTGATTTGATATTTTGTGGTGACAAGTGTTAACTAGAATATAAAATGGAATTAAAGTCTATCATATCAATTAATCTAAACCATTAATCAAAATTGAAATTAAAGGCTAAGATTTGGAGTAAGTTCTTACACTTACTCTTGGAGTCAAAATAAACCCCCTAATATATATATATATATATATATATATATATATATATATATATATATATATATATATATATATATATATATATAAATTAACCAAACCTCAGATGAAAATCATCCAGGTTCATAGGTTCGTTGACATTAAAATGGATACATCTCTGATCATTTTAGATTTATTTAATTAATGATAACTACTAAATATTAAGCCTGATGAATATTTTATTTAGATGTCCTCAATTTTATTTTTCATTCATGATTGAATATATTTTGGAGTTAGAAGATTGAATGAGCACGTAGTAGAATTCATCTTATCTTATCTTAGTAAAATGACTATTGGGATGTTTGAAGGTGAGAAAAACACAAGAAGAGGGGGGTTGAATTGTGTTAGTTTTTTCTACGTTTTCTCCTACTGAATTCACTGGTCAGAAGCAGTTAGATTACAGTTTCTGAAGTGAAGTTCATATTCTAAATGCAGCGGATAAAAACAGAGAGAGAGAGAGAGAGAGAGAGAGAGAGAGAAGACACAAAGCAATTATACAGGTTCCTTCCACAAACTGGAAGTAGTCTTGTCCCCCTTGCACTTCCAAGGAGAGTTTACTAAAATGTAACATCTGATTACAAATGCTCACTGCTAAAACTAGCAAGATACTTCAAACTACTCAAGCACAACTGCAAGAGATTTCCTATGCTCCTGAACACAATCAAGAGACTTCTTTGCTCAAGCACAACTGCCAGAGACTTCTAATCAAACAGAATTACAAAGAAAAATGTTTGAGGTCGAACACTGGATATACAATCAGTGGTGTTCACAATACAAATCAGATACAGACTCTTAAAACTCTAGAATTTCTAAGATATGAACTTTGATAAGAAATTCTAAGTGAACTTTTGATGCAGAACAATTTCAGCAGAGATTGGACGCTTTTAAAATGTTGTTGAGTCTCTACAATTCTCTAAGTCTTCACTCCTTTATATAGAGGTGTGAAAGAGACGTTGTGAATTGTCAGCACATCAAAAAGAGTCATTTGAAGCTTTGATCAATCACCAATGATCTTTTGCCTGATATGGTTATTGTCTTATGAAGGATCAATTTCAAAATCATTCCAAGTATGAAGGAACATTGTTGCAGGCGTAGCTGTTATTCTTGTCCTGTAGCAGAGACACAAACTGAGTAGTGGAGGTAGTGGTTGTACACTTCGTACAATTGTACTTTGTCAACGCTCTTCAAAGAACAAACATCCAATGCCTTCAAATTCATTTGAATTAACCGTTGTTTTACTCTTCTGGTCTTCTGCAATGCTAGGCGTGATTAAAACCTTTGAACAACCTTTGAAGCTTTGATTGTTTCATCTCCTGATGATCTTCACCTTCTGGTGATTCTGCTTCTGATGAGGTGCTTCTGATGAACTTGCTTCTGATGATGTCATCACTTCAGGAGCACTTGACTTCAGGAGCACTTTCTTCAGATGCTTTAAGCTTCCTTTAC
Organism: Medicago lupulina; assembly: GCA_958299785.1. Classification (NCBI taxonomy): domain Eukaryota; kingdom Viridiplantae; phylum Streptophyta; class Magnoliopsida; order Fabales; family Fabaceae; genus Medicago; species Medicago lupulina. The sequence continues at coordinate 55,081,613 of OY283143.1, read as the reverse complement.
TTTGTTGATTCCATTGCTCTCATTTATTCTTCCAGAACCTATACTTCAAATATACACTAATTTTTTGTCTATGGTCTGCACTCTTGAACAAATATTAACATATCCAATTGACAATTTTTAATACCTTGTTATCGTCAAAACTCTCAAGAGGTAATGTTAAACACATTTTGTTTCAACAATGTTGGCCAAAGTCCCCGCCAAAAATTAATACTAAAATGGTGTGTTAAGTAACTATCTAGCTAGTTCTTCTTCTTGAGGAAATGGAAGTAAACTAGGAACCTGAACATTTTTTGTAGAGTTAACGAAACTTTTGTTAGTGGGAAGTTGAAAATGATTAAACAAAAGTTCAACTAATGGATATGGGAACAAACTGCATTTTGCACAATTGGATTGAAGAAGATAGGCACGTAAGGCTAAGGCAAGATTTAGAATTGCAGAGTTAGGATCTAATAGGGGAACAATTAGGAATCGTGGTCTCAGTGCATAGTACTAGAGTGACAATAATAAAAAGAAAAACTGAACTTTAAAATGTGACTCTATCTCTTATTGACATATCACACCCTTTCAAACTAGCCATTCAATTTTTTTTATCACTTCCACCACTAAAACTTCATTGAGCACCTTCAAGAATAAATATCAAGAAATGCTAACATATATGTATTAAAGATAGAAATTTGATATAGAAAATTGTGCATTTGTTTATCAAAAAGGAAAATAATTTTTCTTTCAACACATAATTTCTTTTTATAAACTCTTTAATATGTACTCCTTCGGTCTCATATTATAGGTGTTTTCTTTTCAATTTTTTTCTTGTCTCAAATTATTTGTCTCTCTTATACTCCATTCGTCTCATATTAGGTGTCATATCTAAGTTTTACACATAAAATTATAAAAGAGGACACCTAATTTGAGAGAGTGGAAGTATACCAATACAACATTTATTATATTTTTTCTATTAACATATTTTTATTTATTGCATTTCAATCGTCTATAATTACCCCCACTAACTATAATTAATGAAGGTGTTTTAGTGAATGATATAGTACATGTTTTGCCATTAAAATCAACAATATTAACCATTTCCTTAATAACCTTGTAAAACTCAAATGTGTCACAAGTTATGAGACGAAGGGGGTACCTTTAGGCAAAATAGTGTTGCAGCCACTGAGTAAGTGACATCGTGCATATTCAGACCAATTAATTTACACTCTCCAATTAATCAATGATACATATTTTGCCATTAAAATCAACACTATTAGTATTTTTTAATAACCACATTAAACTCTAATATGACACCTATTATAAGACGGATGGTGTACCTTTAGGCAAAGAGTGATCAAGCCACCAAGTAGGTGACATCTTGCAGATTCAGACCAATTATTTCACGTTTTAGAAAATTCACTTTTAGATAACACACCTGCAAAATCTATTCATACCAAAAATCACTTTTGAGACCAATAATCAGTGAATAGATTTTTAACTTTTGGCGCCATAAAACGATGAATTTTGGTCTCAAAAGTGATTTTGTTTTTGGATTCAACGTTTGAACAATAAATTAGGGTTTTTGGCGCCAACAATTGCAATTTCTAGGATTAAAAACATGGGTTAGGATTAAAATTGTAACAAATATATAAAAAGAGGGACCAAAAAGTTTGATTTAACAAAAACAAAAGACTATTTTTTGTGAATTTGATAAAATAGATTCACTAAATGTAAAATTAAGCCAAATAAAAATTGAGCAGAGGGTCTCGGTTTTCCCATCCCCTTTTTCGCTACACATTCATCAACATAACTCCCATTTTCCAAATACACACTCTTTAAGTGGGGTCAACCGATCTTATAAGTGTCAGCGTGAATTAACTCGCACTAAAAAATGTCGAGCGTAAGTTAATTTTTACTAGGTCAAAATAATGAGCAATTTTAAAAGAGAAAAAAACAATTTTCAAACACTAACTAGGTGTTGAAATGCAATAAATAATATCAAAAGTGATAAGATGTTTGAAAATGGGTAGAGTGTTTGATAAGTGGTAGAGTGTTTGAGTTTGAGTCCATTGGTTCAAACTTGAGAAATGATATTTGAACAAACTTTTGAACCATAGACCTCCACACATAAAGAAACTAGCTTACTACTCCACTCCACATTTGAGCATGTACAATAATCCAACAACCTCATCCACTTCCCCTAATCTCATTCTCGGACTCTTCAAAGTCTACTTCAATTAACTTCTTGGTTATTTGTGAAATCTACTAATTAACCACTTAAACCCTATCAAGTGTTTACCTCTTGGAGAGAATGGTATTTTGACATTGTGATATCAACCTTTCCGACCACATTCTCCACTAGTAACTAACTCCACCAAGGTATGTGTGTTCCAATTTTTTTGAACCAAGACATTGTTTTTTTCTTTCATTTTCTTTAAATGTTGAAAATGTTAATAAAAAAAATCATACATCCAAGTTCAAAAAGATACATATGAAGATAGGAGAAGGGCTTATGTGGGGGGTAGGAAAAAATACATATGCATTATACACATGCATGTGTAGGTTTAATTAAACTTCAAAGTTAAGATCAACATTAACATTATTTTAAATATTGCAGTAAAAAAAAAAACATTGTTTTAAATATAAGTTAAAGAACGCTATCTATACTTGTATCCAATTACAAAAGAAACTATATATAGCAGTCTGCAGTTTCCCATGCTAGTCACAAAGATACAATTTTGTGCTGATAATAATTGCCAAAACATAAATCCAGAAAGCATATAAACAATAAAGTAAATTAATCTTATACTTGATTGATTAAATTGCTATCAAAGCATCCATCCCTGCATGAAGTTAGTCTCACAAGCCATGCTCTTGGAAACATTAGATGGCTCAGCTTGAACATACTGATACTGTTGGTATCTGTCCAATAAAAGAGGTTAACATTAGAATTATATATATTTTACCATTAAAAACTCTAACCATTAAAATTGGATATTGCTTCTATTTTGGAATACCACTAACACAAGTATAGCACTTGAAACCCAAAACTAATTAGATTCTTTCTAGTGTATGCATTTACAAATTATTCAATTTGATTAGGTGTCCTCTTTTCTAATTTTCTTTCTCTCAAATTATTTGTTTCTATTATAATATCAATACTTAACCTGATCACATTTATAAGCAAAAATCAACTTTTTAGATACATTAAATAATTAATGTATCCAATTACATTTAAGGTTAGATACATTAATTATTTAATGTATCCAAAAAGTTGTTTTTTTCTCATAAATGTGACCGGGGGAGTACAACATTTAATAAATGATATACATTTAACCATTAAAATCAATATTATTAGTAATTTTTTATCACTCTGTAAAACGTAAATAGGACAACTGAGAGGAATAATAACAAATAATATTGTTTTTTTGGCTCGTGATAAAATTAATGTTTTAGTAGCCTCAGACCAATACCAACCTATTGAAATGTTGAATTTATTTAACATTATCTTAAGTCAGTTTTTATGAACATTAAAGACCATATACTCATCTATTTAATTCTAAGTGTAGTAAATAAATGCATGCAAAAAGTTGAAGGAAATTTCATGTACCCTATTTGCAAAAAGGGTTCTGCTTGGATATCCATACTCATATTCATAGGGTTGGTTTGAGGTGGCTGAAAGGTAAAGTTGCTATTTCCAGCAACTGAATTAGAGCTCCACAAACTTTCCATTGCTTTAAGATTAAATCCCTCTCCTTCAAGCTGAAAATGGTGTTTTGAACCATAGAATTAATAGAGAAATTAGGATAACTTAATCTAATTGAAATTAAAAGGACATATGTATAATGGTACATAATCTTTTATATATTTAACCTTGATCCTTAGTTGCTTGTTCAAGTCTCCTAGATGACGTTCCTGCAAAATGGTTGAAAATAAGAAAAATTGAGAAATTCTATTGATCTCATAATTATAGTGCTTAACTTGGACAATAATTGATATTAACGAATAAATTTTGTCTTGGATAATAATTAAAAAATAAATAATATAGGACCAAACATTTTTTTATGAATTCAGCAATTAAAAAAAAATGATGGTTAATCTTACCCTTTTGCGAAGCTCTTCCATTTGTTCAACCATAATTTGTGTCTGCAATTGAAATAAAAATTCAGCTATGATCGTCCCAAATCAATGTTTTATAACATTCACAACCATTGTTCTAAATTGTATCCCAAATGCAATTGCCACATTGATCTTATTTTAATAAAGTTAATTAAGCTTCTAGATAAGCAAGGTCTAATTTAATTTTTAATAGTTATATCGTAACTAGGAAAATTTTACAACCAAAGTAAAAGTATCAATTAACAAAAATAGATAAAGAGCCACCATATATGTATATAAAAAGACCATGCATATATATGTAGATGCGTGCACACTACACCTTTCTTTGCCTAGCTTGTGCTAAGGCACCTTCAAGCTGTTTTTCAAGATTCTGCAGCTCCTTTATGTTCAAAGGTCCAAGATCTTCCCCAAGCAACTGCCTGAAATGACATTACATATTGGAAAACTAAAGCTTCACATTTTGTTTTGTTATGATTTTTTTCAATTATTGTTACTTGTTTATAGTTGTTGTCAGTGATTAACAATGTCTATGAAAATTGAAAACAAGACAATATTATTACTAGGTAGATAAATTTTAATTCTATATTTATGTAAAAAAGGCATAAGTGAGTATTGGTAGTACCTTTGAGTCCTTTGAAGAGATTCATACTTTGCCTTCAGTTTAGACACCTCTTGGTACCAACTCTGCTTGCCAAAACATAATTATATAATATAAATTGATGTAGTAGTAAAATTCATTGAAATAAAGAGATTGACAAACTACTATTATTTTGGCAAAATCTATGTGATTTTAATTTGATAACATGATGGGTTAGCCGAAATAACGGTGAGCCACTATAATTTCAACAAACCATCCTAATATTAAACATCCACATAGTTTCACAAAATCGCAGTGGTTCATCGTGATTTTCAATCTGAATCTGATTACTCATTCAAACATGTACTAAGTTTCTTACATTGTTGATGACATACCTGTGTGTCACAATCAATTTGGTGGTCATCTTGTTGAGGATTAAATGAGCACCGTTGGTATCGGTCAATAGTTTTGGTAGTTCTGTCAATTAAACTTGTTCAGTATTAGTACAAACAACCATTAAAAAAAAGTATTAAGGTAAACAAATTTTTAGTCTGAAATATGTAATATGAAGTGTAGGTGTGTGATAACAACAATGATTTCAATGTACCCTTAAAAAAACAATGAGAGTAACCTATAAATTAAGGATGTACATAATAAAACAACGGACTAGGAAAATTCAAAACTTTCTGGATTAGTGGAATTTATATGTGGACAAAATTACACACCCAAGTACCTACTTTGTTTCTTATTATAATTTTTCTTTTTTGTAACACTTATAGTAAAAGAAATATTCTTCAATAGGAACAATTAATTCCTTTACTCAAAATACTGGCTTAGATAAATTACCCAAATTTCAACCACACAGGACCTCACAGGGCTCTTTTCTGCAAGAAAACCAAGATATATGTTTTTTCTATGAAAATCATATGCCATGGAAGTCAACACATTCACACCATAATGTGTTATGAGTTTCAATGTTACTAAGTTAGATGTAAAAATATAAAAAAAAAATAATAAAAACAAAAAAAACAAAAAAGAGCGAAGCTGATTAATTTGGTCTAAATTTTCATATTTTTAATTTAATTTTTACTTTTCATTTTTTTAATGGAAATTAATTAGTTTTAAATTGGTCCAAAGAAAGGGAAGGAAACTTTTGAATGGACAAGTTTTACATTTTAGACCTTAGCATCACAATCATCATACTGAGAAACTAAATTTTGTTTACACAAGAAAACTTTTTTTTTTCATTAGGTGAGAGACAAAAGAAACTTAAGTACATAATTACTGATAGTTGTACAGTAAAAAAAAGAAAAAAAGAAGAAGATTTTGGCATTCATCAAATCAAATTGATCTAAAAAGCCAAAGAGTAATTCCAAATTCTAAACCCTGCTCCACCTTGTAATAAAGCTGGACATAAAAGATGGAATATATTACTTATTAGAGTAGTTTTTTAGTGGAGAGATACAGTGATGGAACCAAAAGATTAAACGTTTAAAAGGGATATCGAAAAAACTTTAAAAACTCCAGATATTGTTGTGAGAATTAAAAATTTAAAGTTTTTTTAACCTTCAATTATTTAAAACATCATTTTGGAAAAAGCCCTAGATCTTACACAACAGTACATAAGAGTGAACACACAAACACATAACTATATATTATTTTACATAGTAATAGATCATATGATACAAATTTGCATAGTCTAGTACGACTCATATGATTGTTTTCTTCCTTTTCTGTTTTTCTTTTTTCTGACTCTCTTCTGAGAAACAAGAAATAGCTAGGTTGTACTGTTCCATTATTTCAAAGCTGAAACCTTTAGACATTATATTATCTTTCAGGTGTTGTAAAGGACTATTAAACGTTTCATCAACAAAAATAGGACTATAATTTTTTTTTTGAGCAAGCAAAAAATAGGACTATATATTAAACATGTCGATCTATGTTTGAAAAATACCAAAACTCATAATTTACATATGTATTCTCTAACTTATCAAATCAAAATTAAAAAATCCCCTAGAAAAATCAAAATAAAAAATATCTCTCCTTTAGAAAGAAAGAAAGAAAACTAGAACCCTAAAACCACAATTAATAAAAAAAAATATTAATGTGTCATGGAGGATTTAAGATCCATCAACTCGATCAAGAAAAGGAGAAATGCAGAGAGAGAGAGAGAGATATGAGGGAGTCAGAAGCATATGTGTTAAGATAAAGAGAAAGAAAAAAAATGAAAATTAATTTTTATAAATAAAAACTACTCAATGTGTCAAAAGTACTTATGTGTAGATAAATCTTAAAAGCATCAAATTCAGTTGTGGCAAGTAAACAAGAAGCAGAAAACCAATAACCATTTTGGTGAAAGAAACTGATGCAAAGAAGAAAGGAAAGAAGAAGTTATACATCACAATATCTCAGCTCACATCATCACAAAACCCAAAATACAAAACTATAAGAAAAAAAATAAATGATTCTATTAACCATTGGGATTTGGACCTCACAAAAATAGACAATAAAATTGAAACTTTCAAAAAATTAATAAATGGATCTATAAAAAAATGTTGAGAGAGATAAAAAAGTTACCCAACACTTCCAAATTCATAGAGTTTGCCACGGCTAGAGAAAATGATAAGGGCAACTTCAGCATCACAGAGAACAGACAGTTCATACGCTTTCTTGAGCAAACCATTTCTTCTTTTTGAGAAAGTTACCTGCCGGTTTATTTTGTTCTCTATTCTCTTCAATTCAACTCTTCCTCTTCCCATTTTTTCACTCTTTCTCTTTTTCTGTGTCCTCCAAGAAATAAACTCTATCTTTATTTATATTAGGAATTTCTTGTGTTGTGTGATTTAGTGCAATATGGAAAAAAAAGAGAGAATATAAATTTTTGTAGTGAGAAATGAAAGTTTGTGTGCTATATAAAAAGGGACACACACTTGAACTTTTTTTTACCAAAAAATGGAAACAAAAATTATTCTTAATTTTTATTTTATTCTGTTTTTCCTATTTAATTATAGTATAATGTGGGCTCTTATATAAGTTATAAGTTTCTATCATCTCATTTTTCTCTTGATGCACACTTTAATTGTTGCAGTTTAGGGCAAGGAAATTATATAAGGTGTATGATCCATTGGGTCACGCGCCTGTGTGTGTTCACGCGCCCATGTGAAAGTCTTTAGACTTCAACATCAGATAGCAGTATTTGTGGAAATGTACTAACCACCTTCTGATGAGTCTGGTTACAATAGTGATGATGAAAGTTTGCAGGTTTTGACCAATATCTTTGTAGAAAAATATCACTGGGATATTATGATAGTAATTGCTAATTGATTTTTTTAATTTGTGAAAATTTGTTAAGCAGAAAAGTTGGTTCCTTTTAATCACTTGTTTAAGAAGTGTATTAGCAATGCTATTATTTTATATGTTTAATATTAATATTAGCTTACAATTTTTAGTTTGTTTTACTTCTGAAAAAATTGTGGAAGACAAAAATATTATACTTGTTGGTTTGATAAAGAACCATGATGTTGATCAATGCCATAATGATGAAGCGAGCACATCACTTATGTGACCAGGAAGTAAATTTACAATTGACACATGGATTACGTTCTAAATGTCCAGTCTTATTTCAACTGTATGATACGTGGACATGACCATGCATGTTCCATATATGTTGCTCTCTTGGGACCAATCTATATGGTGATTGTTAGAGAACAAAGGATTACAACATTGAAGACTATGAGATGAGGAAAAATAATGGTAGTTTGAACTTGCAATGGATTATTATTTTTTAATAAGCAAATGAATTAATGAGAATACAAAGGGTACTCAATCCCATTACAAAGTAGTGTTAACCAAAGAGAGGAATTTACACTAGATGTAATACTTGTTTAATTAAAAAGTTTAAATAACAATACAAATCACTTTTTATACAAAATCAAAAAGTATACAACAAGTTTAGTTTTTGTGCCACATGTTTTTTTTTTTTAAAGAAAAATGATTAAAGAAAGTACACTTAAATGTTACTAATTTAGTACTTCATAGATGTTACTAATTTAGTTTAGTACTTTTAGCTATGTCATCCAAAAATGGGCTATTGTCCCTTACATGTTAGCCCTAACGGGTAGCGGGTTTATTTACGGTCAGTCTAAAATACCTTGAAAACATTCGAGATGAAATTTTAAAGCATGTGCCATGTGTTTTATATAAATTGATTGACCGACCCATATGCGCTAACATGTTTTGACAGCTCTATTTTTATAAGCCTTTAACAACTATCGAAAAACAAGAAATGGAGCTACTATTTAAATTATTTGCCTGTGAACCTTTTTAAAAGAAATTTAACTTCATAATGTGTTTATAGAAGAGTACCTTTAATACATTTTCCTTCTTTTTTTTGTTTTTCTGAAATAGTCAATATTAGTATTGTTAGATTTTATGTGGAAGGTAGAGATCAAATTCGTGAACTCAAACCCAAACCCAAACCATTCTTATATCCCCCTACATTTTTCCAATTTAGAGGAGAAAAAAGAAGATATAATTAAAATTATGCCTGTAAATAAAACATTGAGAGATAATAAAAATATTTATTGAAAAACGACTCAAACCTTGATCAGAAATAAGGATCGTAAACAGTGTTAAAGAACTAACACATTATTCAGTTTCTTTAATGATTTTGTAGGATAAAATCATACCTAAATTTCGATAGACTATTAGACATGAAAGGAAAAGTAGAAGAACACATTTATATTATATCTTGCAAACGAATCTGTTTCAATCATAATAGCAACATCAACAATAGTATGCATCATGAATCACAATACGCATATGATACACATGTCTACAAATTAAAAAAAATTAGATCAGCTAGCATAAAAGTAATATTCAATTATTTTGGCTAAGATTAAAAATAAAATGTTGCTTAATAATAATTAGGTCTCTTTCCAACACAGAAAGAAAATTGTTGGGATTCCTTGACAGTGGTCACTTCAACCCCACAAAGCCTTATTATAAAGCATTGAAAGCAATATGAAAGATGTTCACTTGGCTTCAAAAGTAAAACGCTATGGTACTACTAACTAATATATAGACCTATCCATGAATTGACAATACCTTTGCAATACATAATATATGTGTTGTGTTGTGTTGATGTGTGTGAGTGTATGTGCGATTTCTAAGGAATCTCATGTGCAAAAAAATAAATGAGTCATATTTATGACCACAATTTCTATCATGTAGGTCACCTCATGTCTTTACTTACTATCACACGGTCTAACCCTCAAAAGTAATCATATTTATCAAATAGTTTGATTTCTCCTCTCATAAGAACAATAAGTTGTCTGTCTCCCGAGAAGTCACTTGGTTGCAAAGTTTGTCCTACATCCTAGAGGTACTCGGTTCAAGACCCGACACCAAGGGAAGAAAAGTAGAGGGAAAGAAGAACATAACGTTTGATTTCTCTACACTTAATTTTAGCGTAAAAAAAAGTTTGCACATAAAATGTTTTGTTTTTTAACAACATTCAATTATGTGCCTAAGATAATTTACCTAAGTGGTTAATGATCATTAATGTCATCCTTATTAAAAATAATTTCTACTTCCCCAGTGTTTTTTTGCATACTTAATTTAATGATGTAATTCCATTTCAAAACCAAAACATGTTCATGTAAAATGGGGTTGAGTTTACTTAATTTCAAAATCGTTTTCCACTAAAACTCAAAACCAAACAAATATATTTTATTAGTACCAATGATCGTTGAGCCCCACTCCGATCACTATTTTGACCATCATCGACTCTCACTCTAATCATCAATGGTTAATTAGTTTTTTACTTTAAATTTATATAAAATTCAATTTCAATATTCACTTTATTTGTTCTTAAATTTGAAAAGAAATGTAACAAAAGAGTTCAACTAAATTAGATAGGTAATTATGGTGTAGATATTAATTTTCATTTGAAAAAAAAAAAAAAAACTAAGTGCCAAGAGTAAATTAATCCGGGAAATTTTTTGACCAAAAAGTAATTAGATGGTAGTTAATTTTAGAGTTGCCTTTATGCAATGGTATAGGTACAGGGTTCGCGGTCTAAGATAGGGGTTTAGGCCACATAGTTTTGAGCCAAAAAAGGCCTAGAAAAAGTTCAATATGACTTTTTTTTTAAAAGGAAATATATAATATGACTTTTTTTTTTAAAGTCACTTGAGAGTACCTATATATAGTTCAACTAAGAAAAAATAATTAAAGTTTTCCTAGTTGACTATATATAGGTTAAAGCTTCCTATTCTCTTTGACCTATTTTAAGCTTTTAAACTTGTTGGACCGATCATGTATTGTGAAAAGTAATATCAACCTGCATAATCGTGTTTTTTTAAAAATAAATAAATAAAAGAAATACATATTATCCATAATCCTTGGAAGTCAACAAAAACTCGAAATCACGTAGTTACAACGATGTGGGTAGTTCAATTCTTGATCAGACGGTTCATGAAAAAGGATTTTTTTTATTTTATAAATTAAAATAATGATTTTGAATATTTAAACCTTTCAATCTTGATAAACTGTGTGACTGAGGGTCCTACTGACTCCAAGGAATGCGGTCCAAATAAATATGGGAAGGAAGGGTAGTTCATTTTCAATAATATACAAACATAGATATGACTGTGAAAAGAATCATGGAAAATGCAGGTGAAAGTAAGAGAGATTGTTAGTTGGGTCATCATCGGAACCTAGGGGATCATTCACATTAACAAAATAGCAACCACAAAAGTAAGAACGACACCATATCTATACTTTAACTCTTAAGACATTAAGTTTATGAGTCATCTCATTTATAAAGTCTTCAACCACTACTTTTCCAAGCAATATGATACCTCCAACTCACACTATATACACAATATCTCTCTCAAGTGTGACTTCATCAATTCATTCATTTTGTTCCCTTTAAAGCAGAAGATTTTTCATCCACACACACTTACTTGTATTTGAACTTACTGTAGTTGACACCCAACACATCGGTGGGACACGCCGCCTGATTATCTTCACCATGAAGACTTTCGACACAATGCACCAACTTATCCCCATAGATTTGTCATGAACAAATTCATTTAGTGATACCCTTTTTTTTATTAATATTAATTTAGTAAAAGAAAATATCATTAAAAACAAATTCTATAAAAAGTATATTAAAAATAAAAGTTCAAAGCTTCAAAATAAAACTATTTTGTTTGTTATTTCAAAAGAAAATTTCAATTTCATTATGATGTGTATTTATTTTGTCGAAAATTTCATTATGCTCTATTATCCTCTTAATTGCTACTTTTAGCAAACAAGGTACAGGAAAACCACCAGGGCCACTAACTCGTGATATTACGTACTAAACGAATGTTGAATGCATTTCATATATTCGTAAAATTGTCTGTTTTCACTTTTAAATGTATTTTATTTGGGTTGGACGGTTTCATGTCATAATCGTGCCCAATTTAGGAGTTGCATTAAGAACTATGGTTTTGTTTAATAGGGAAAGGTTTTTCCTGTGCATTTCAAGAGAGATAGGGTTACCCGTCAAAGGAATTCTTACTCTCGGGTTTCTACGTTAAAAGATACTTTGACAATTTTGCACAAATAAAAAAAGAAGTTAATTTTGTACTGTAAAGAGTAAAATTAAAAGAATGGATAAAAATAGAGTAATGATCGTAAAATGTATAATAGAAAAAAATTAATGTAAATGACATATAAAATAGAATAAATGTTTTTAGCTACATTAATGTTTTTAGCTACAATGATATAATACAATGACAAATTGGTTTTATTTTAAGTTGGGCTTGAATAAGTTTTAAATTGGTTATGCAACTGTCTTAAAAAAAAATATTCAAATTAGGTTGTTTCATATCATCAAAGGTTTTTTTATGGTTTTTAAATAAATAAAAACTTGATTTTTAAAGGATTGTTTTAACACTATTTTAAATTTTCTCAATAGTTTGAGTTATTTTTCAACATTCATTTTGATCGTTTTTAAATAAATAAAAAATTGATTTTAAAACGATTTTTTAACACTCTTTTCAAAACCAGTTATATTTACAACCGATTTAAATATAATTAATTTTTTTAACAGCAAAGCAATTTAATTACATACTCAATTTTAATATATAATTAAGTATGTGAATTTCTTACACAAATTTATCTGTATAAAACAAAACAAAAAATTCTTGCATCAACTTTTGTCACAAATTTTCTCTAAAGAAAAAATTGTCATAAATTTCTGTACATGGGATGTCATACATAGGTTCAAATTATAATTTGAGTTTGGGTGTAAAAATTACTATTTTATCTTTTAATTGAAAAAATGGGGTAGCTCTTTTTATATGGATAAAACATTATCACATTCAAATCATAGAGTGTAACAAAGGGGACATAATAAAAGAATCAATATGGATTTATTTTCTTTTCTCTTCTTTGCTTCTTCTTTTTTCAGTTCTGACAACACATGCAATTCTGAAGGCAAAAACGTGTACCCAACACCTCTTCTAAAAATGAAAATACAAAGAGAGAAATTCAGAGGAGAAGAAAAACTCTCTCTCTTTGGTACTTTCTTCTACAATGTAATCAACATGGATTTATAACCTTGCCAAGGTTAACCCTAGCTATAGTGCCAAATGCACTCATAGCACATTTCTTCTTTATGGGAGTGTCACATGGTTGGGACATATTTGTTGTGACTATAGCAAAATAGGCACTACCATGAACAAAACCTTTTCCAATCCACAAGAACTCTATAAACCAACTACCTCCAAGAACAAGGTTTTACCACAAAGGGTGTGAGAATAGGAAAAGAGTTGAAAAAGATGAAAGGAGTAAAACAAAGTGTGAGAAGTCACATGACATTAAAGTGACTCATAATTTTCTCTATATGTGGGGTCCAATAACCCTAAAAATAGCCAATTACTTAACCCTAGGTATAGGGTCTATTACAAAACGATAGAAGGTGGGGTAGTTAGAGGTTACTAATTAGAGAAAGGTTTCATGGGTTTGTAAGGTACATTAATGATAGTTTCTATTTTTGGTTGTGGACCCTTTACAAGTAACTATCATCAGCCAGTTGAGCTTTCAAGTCCTCACTGAGCATGCTGGCTTGCAGTGAATAGGGAACAAAGAGTACGATTTTTTTTGGAATTGTAGTTTGTCTCTTACATGAAGATATTTATATAAAAAATAAATAAAAATCATATGATTTTCCTTAAATTATTATGAGTGGTTATGGACATTATGTGGGATCGCATATAGTTTGAGAGACATACATGGCACACTACAGCTAGCTTATCGCCAGCACTCAACATTGAACTTTAAAGAGGCCCCTTTCATGACACTTCTCCAGCTCATGTGTGCAACATGATTTGGTACTTGTGTTTTGAAAATCAGCTCAATAATCGGCTCACGATATCATTGCTTGAATATTGAGTCACTTATTGAATCACATAGACGCCTTAAATAAAATGTTTCAGTTTTTATTTTAAAATTTCTTATAATGAATCGGACGGAATCATATTATTTGCGCTCTAAATTTATTTGCAGCACCTTGAGTTTAGTTATGTTTTGAGGTCAAGCCTTTGGTCCACAAGGGACACATGTCTTATATTATACACAAAATTGTTTCTATCATTAGATCAAGAAATCGATCACTATTAAATTGTTGGAATTGTAATTTATTCCGTTTTAAAATTGTTGGTTTTTGGATTTCCATACTGTTATATTTGGATTTCCAAAATCTATTTTGAAAAGGAATTTTCATCTACCGAGGATGTTATTAGGTTGAGTCACAATCAAGTCACAAAGTTTCGTGGCACTGCTCAAAATTGTGCAAGACAAACTATCAACTAAACCGCTTCTAGGATAAAATAAGCTCAGTTATAACTATGCGATTAACTACTGCATTGTACCTTTAAGTGTGGCAGACCACTCTAATTTACTACTAAAACCACTCTAATATGGTAATGAGACCACTCTACTATGGTATTATGACCACTCAAATATGGTGTTATCACCATTCTAATTTTTAACTTCTCTAACTATGGTAGTATGACCGCTCAAATATGGTGATACCACCATTCTAACATATAATTCCTCCAAGGGAAGAAAATATCGAAGAAGACTATACTTTTAAGTATATTCTTAATTCCGAAGGGACATTATTCCTGAAAAAGGACTATGATCATAAAAATACTCTTTATTTTGAAGGGACATAAATTATCGAATGGACTATGCTCTTAAGACCATTCTTAATTCCGAAGGGACATTATACCAAAAAAAAGGACCATGGTCTTAAGAACACTCTCAATTCCGAAGGGACGAAAAAAATGAAGAGAAAAAAGTCTCCTCAACACAAGTCAAAGGAAGGAGGGATAGAGAAGAAAAGTATTTGAAGTTTCAGAATACTTTATTTATCACATAGCAAATGATTAAAAAGTTCCCTCCTCAATGTGATACAATATCAAAATTAAGGATGATTTAAACAACTAGCTCGATAAAGGTTCTAATTTTTTCTTTTTTAGCTTTGCCGTTCATTTCAAAATAATAAGATGTAGTTGTTTCATGAATAATTTTGTACTCTAAATATAAGTCATTGAAAATGTGGGATTATATTATGTGTTTCTAGATGACTGGTCATCTTACGTTATTCTTAGCATGTTTTTCAGTCATCTTCAATTAGTTTTCATCCAAAATAAAGGAGTTTTAAAACAATTATCTATGGTTTTCAGGACACTTGTAACGTTTTCTATTTGAGTCATGTAATTCTAGTTTTTACCAAAACATAACAATTCTAGGGTGTTTTGATGTAATTCAAGAAGAAATCATGCAAATCGGCAAAGTAAAACATCTTGAAGAGTTGTGAAGACCTTGGGAAGACCGTGAATGAAGATTCAAAAGGTCTCAGAACACATTACAAAGGGAGGAATTATGTTCCCAAGTCCCATGACATCTTATATGGAAGCAAACACACACAAAGACGAAGAAACAAGCGTTTACGCGCATAAACACACACTCATGCACCTTCAGCATAATGCAAGGCGCCTTGAGTGTGTGCCATGCACCATGAGAATTGCTCATGTGCCTTGAGCAGACAAAAATGTCCTATGTGCCTTAGGCATGCTGGGAGAGGGTCAGAACTGCTTTTTCCACTTTTTTAGTGGAAAAAGCCCAGTTTTTTTACTCAAACCCAGTTGGAAATTTGCCTATAAATAGCAAGCCTCTCACTCATTATTTCTCATTCAGATCGAAACAGTTCAAGAGGAAGGCAAGCACTAGGACCTTCAAGGTAGAAGTCTCTCTTCTCACTCTAAGTCTCTAGGGTATGTTTTATTTTCTTTTTTTGTAATTTGTCTTTAGTTACCATGAGGAGAATTTACAAATTACAAAAGAAATAAACACACCCTAGATAAACTTAGAGAGGAGAGAGAAACTCCTCCTGAAAAAGCTCCTAGTGTGCACCTTCCTCTTGAACTGCTCCAGTTTTAAACGAAAAATTGTGAATGATGAATGCGGTATTTATAGGGATAGTTTCCACCTAAAGTTGGGCCCGAAAACCGGGCATTTTCCCACAAAAGTAGGAAAAAGCAGTTTTGGTCTGCACTATTTAGTGCCCTGGGCGCACACTCCATGCCCTAGACGCATGAGAGTGCATTGCAAACCATGCTCTAGGCGCATGTGAGTGAGTTTCGGGCCCTATTTCTCAGGTTTTCCGTCCTTTTGGGTGTTCCCTTCCATATTAGATGTCTTGGGACCTGGGAATAGAATTCCTCCCTCTGTAGAGTTTTTTTGAGGCCTCTTGAATCTTCATTCTTGATCTTCCCAAGGTCTTCACTAATCTTTGGATGTTCTTGCATTGCTGATTTGCATGATTTTTTTCGTGAATTACATCAAAAACACCCTAGAATTGCTATGTTTCGGAAAGAATAGAATTACAGACTCAAATATATAAAACATTACAAATGTCTGAAATCATAGGCAATTGTTCTAATACTTCTCTGTTTTGCTGGTAAAACTTACTTAAAACGATTAAAAAACATGCTAAGAATAATGTAAAATGACCTATCTTCACCTCCCCATTAAAATAGACCAAAAATTACTAAATTACCCTTCACTTAACATGAAAATTACAACCCCTGCCACCTTCATTTTTTTCTTGAAACACGTAATCACTCAATACTCATCTTCTTCTTCTCTTTACGACGCCCTCCTCCATTCCATCCATCACCTTCAATTCACGTTTTCACAATTACGTCGTCCATCTCTGTCGAAGCTTACTTGTCCCTCTCCTTCCATCTCTCTATTCATCTCCAGCTCTAGCTCCCCTCAAACCCTAATCATAACTTGTAATTGTAAGTTAAATTTTTCTATCTCCTTATCCGATTTCCCTTTTTCCCTTTGATTTTGGAATCCCTGTCGTGTTGGTTTGTTGTTGTTTTTGTTGTTTGGTAATTAAATTTGCTTTTTGATTTGGTTTCACCTTCAATTTCCCCATAACACTAATTAAACCCTTTTTAAGTTTCCCCATAACCCTAATCAAACCCTTTTTTTTCAACTTCCCCACAACCCTAATTAAACCTTTTTAATGTTATGTTGAAGGAATGAGAAAATGGAATATAAATTGGTTGAAATTGAATCTGTCAAATGTGTTATTTGATTTTGAAACTGGTTGAAAACTTAAAATTGAATATAAATTGAAACAACGGTGTACAAAATTTTTGAAATTGTGAATTGATTTTTAAACTGTTTCACTAAACCATATAAATTGGTTGAAATTGCTTCCTTAAGAGTCTTATCACTATGATTGTAGTATCCACCAAATCAAAAGGATGCAATATGAAGAGTGTGTCTAAAATGGGGTCTTATTAAATACAATTAGAAAACTATCCCTTGTCCGGTATCAAGGATCATCCAAAGCGATTTCAACACACATGGTTTAACATGTTTCCTTCCTGGCTAAAATATTCATCGTCAGAAGATGTTATGAATTGCTTATGATGTTATCCCTTTAGCAAAAACCAAGTGGACATCCCGGATCACATGTATTCATTTCTATGTAGTTTAAATTTTTGATGATCCACTTCACGTATTATGTAGTTCAAATTTTTTATGATCAATTTTATATTTATTACAACTTAAATGTGTTATATACATAGTTTTAAAAACCGGCTCGGACCGGTCAATCGAACCGTGAACTGGTAGTGTGAGCGGTTCGGGCTACTAATTGGATCGGGAATGTAGTTGAATCGGTCAGAACCGGCGTAACTCGCAAAAAAACCATTGTAACTTGGTGACTCGGTCGGTTTGGTGAACCGGACCGGGTCAATAAAAAAAAATCAGAAAAACTGAGAAAAATCTAGAACTGAGGAGATCCGGCGACAGAAGGAAAGAGGAGAGGAGATCTGGCGACAGAAGGAAAAATAACGTGTAAACATATTATGAAAATTTTATATCTGATGTGATTTTTCATTTAAGATCTACTAGTTTGGATGAAAACTTTAGATCTGATTTTGGATTAGAGAGAATAATGGAGGCTAAGGGAGGAGGCGACACTGCTAGTCTGCAACATAAAAAACTAGACTATTACCCGTGCGTTGCACGGGTCATTCATATGAAATATATTAACAAAATTTTGAAAGATATATCACACAAAAAAACAATATGATAAATAGTAACAGGGTTGATATCCAAATTAAAGTAGTCTAATCGATACACTAACAAAATGATACGAAATCATACATTGCGAAAAGGTTATCATGTAAACGGTATTATGTAGCTAAAAATTCAAACGTGTGCCAACATACTAGGTTTAATTGTAGTTTTAACCCCCTAACTTTCACAAAGTTGCGATTTTGGCCCCCTAAGAAAAAAACAACAAAACGGCTCCATAAGTTTTGCATCTGTGGCAGTTTTGGCCTCCAATGCCAATTTTGACTCGGTCTACGCTAACGTGTCACCCTAAGTGAGGTGTCACGTATTATTTTTTTATTTTTTTTGGCTTTGGGGGGCCAAAACTGCGACAGATGCAAAACTTAGGGGGCCGTTTTGTAGTTTTTTTTCTTAAGGGGCCAAAATCGCAACTTTCTAAAAGTTAGGGGGTTAAAACTGCAATTAAGTCAACATACTATAAATGAACATAAAGGTTCATTATGTTTATTTCAATGGCCAAGCCAAGTCCCCAACATCGAAAAAAAATGCGCCTACCTGGTGGAGTTATTTCTGCCCATTGACTTTTTGATGATACATCTCCCAATTAAGCAGGTGATTAATGTCATTAATGCATGTTTGATGTCACGGGTCTTATAAACTATAATATAGATTAATAAGTGATACTTGACTTATGTGATTATCACGTGTATTTTTATTTTTTTTTTGAAGAATCTAAATCAGCCCACTCAAACTGACACAACGGATAATCGAAAGGAGGAACACACTCTTAAATCCCAAGTCAAACACACATGTATTTCTATATAAACACAAATGAGATTATTAGATATACAATACTGCAATAAAATTCGTCTTAATATGCCCTTCGATAGCATTTGAATTTTACCGAATTTTTCATTTTAGTTTTAATGGATCTAAAAACATAATTTATTTAACATATTTGCTTGCTTTTGATATAAAAAAATAATAATAAAACAATAAGTAGAACTATATTTGCTTGCATTCAGTAAACTATTTAGCAATATCATCAGAACTATATTTGCTTGAGTAATTTCAGCATGTTCTATTATATAAACACTAATTTACTCTAATCTATATTTGCAATATTGGAGAAATCACTCAACCCTTTTTTTTATCGGCAAATAAAACTTTTATTATAAATCAATCCAAGCATAAGATGAATCCAATAGAACTCATAGCACAATCTAATAGGAAGCCGTGAAACCAAAATAGTATCACCAAGCTAACTCCACAATTGAACCGATACAACAAACCAACAAAAACTAAAAACAACATTATCCTTCATCTTTTTCTTGCAATCTAAAGTGAAGTGAAGGACTAAACTGAAAATTGAGAAGAAGAGAATAACATGTACATTCAGGGGCGGAGGCAGGTAGAGCCTTGTGTGGGCACCTGCCTCCACAAACTTCTGTAAAAAAAAGTAATTTTAACACTGGTGGTGGTCTTTATCTTCCAAACTCATGAACATAAGCAAACAAAATGACAGCTAAAATATTCCTCAATGGCTCAATCAATGTTAACGTGAATTTCAATTGATATAGATAAATATGATGTGATACCTCTTGCCATTTCAGAGGGAGTATATGTAGGGGTGTGCATTGGTATGAACCAATCCAAACTGTATCCAAATTTATGGTTTGGTTCGGTTCATAGAACCACTTACGTAAATTTGGTTCAGTCCGGTTCAAAACTGGTTCAGAACCAGTTTTCTATATGAAACCAAATTATTAAATCAGAGTTAATCTTTAGAAATAGAATAGAATAGGTAGATTAGGGGAATAATCCAATTATTGAAAGAAAAAGGGGTGTAAAGAGTGCCGTGAGGAGGTTTTGGTGAAGTTGATCCATGGGATTAGGTAGATTAGGGGAATAATCCAATTTTGCAACTCTAAGATCTGATTTTTTTTTATTCTTTGATATAGAGATCAATGAAAGTAAAGAGAAGAATAATTTGAGGAAACAGAAATATGATGAACAGTGGCTTGGATCTATGTAGAGAGAAGAAGAAGATAAGAGGAAAAGAATGGTGGAAATTAGAATGAAGAAAGAAGAAGAGAACGTGAGAGAGGAGGGAACGTGAAATAATAGGTTATTGGGTATGGATAATAACCGGTTATCTAAATGGTAACTGAACCTTTTTAAAATGAACCGGATCAAATCTAATTTAAATAATTTGGGTTTTTATAGTTTGGTTCACCAGATTTACAGTTTGGGCCAACATAACCAGTTTTTATGCACACCCCTAAGTATATGTACAACATCTTGAAAAATATGCTTATCATAGACATTGATTTTTTATTTTTTTATCTCCCATTTTAGAGGAAAAAAGAGATGGATTGGAGAATTAGATTAATTTTTTTATTTTCTTCATACACACATAATTATGTATTTTTATGTTATTTTATAATTACAAAAGTTAAATTACCAAACATTTTAATTTCAATAAACTAATTTTTAACTATAAACCATCAAATATCTTAAAACTTGTGTCACTAGTCTCTAAAAAGTATAAACAAGGTTTTATTTTAATACAAAATTTACCATTTTTTTCCTTAATAGGTGTCCAAGAACACCAGTTAGCATGACATGTTTTTTTTTTTTTATTATAACAAACAACAATTCAAATGCATCAAAAAAGTAAAAACTCATTGTCCCACTCCCACGACCAAAGAAACGATACTAAACTCACACTCAATCTTGTCTTTCTTCTCCTTCTCCTCCTTCTATTTTTTAATATTGTCTCTCAAATCCTCTTCTCCCTTTATTCTACTCTAGATTCCTCCATTACTGATTTTCCAAGAGGTAAATCTAAAATCCCATTATTTTAAATTTAAATTTTACATTTAAATCCCATTATTTTAAATTTAAATTTTACGATTTCAAACTTATGTATTCTTAGTTTCAAATTTATACACATATGATGCCCCCACTATCCAAAAACTCTGGCTCTGCCCCTGTGTACATTAATGTAAATAGAAGGGTAATTGTCCTACAAAGGAGAAAGCAGGAAGGGTATTGATATCAAGCAAGGCTCGAAAACAAAGACAAATGTAAATAGAAAACAAAAATTAAGAACGGTTAGAAAAAGTGAACGGGAGAAGAGATTTGAATAGGTGAACTTCACCGTAGAGATACATATTTAGAAGTCATATCATTGGCCATCTCAATCACTACGTTAACTTCATCACCTTCTGAAAAAACTACAAATAAACATAAAGAAACAAACTTAAGCATGGTTACCTATCATATATTTAGTAAAGTTAATGAGAAACACTAAAACTTTAAAATAAAATAAAAAAAGTAGCATTTAGTGAATTGGCAGGGAAGAAACATAGAAGAAAGGAAAAGGAGCAGTTTTGAAGAGGGAGCAAATAGAAAACCTGCCCCCTTTGATTCATCTTTCAAGAAATTCGGTCAATTCGACGCGATCTCCTTCTCTTCGGCCTTGTTATGTTATCGTTGTCATTGTCATGTTTCTGGTGATGATATATATCGTAAATTGTTGTGTAAAAGATGGAAAAAAGTGGGCAAGCACGAGAAGGAGATGGAAAACTATGGAATGAAAGATCATGTAGGTGATGGTACACATGCATTGTTAAGTGAATTAACAAGAGTCTTTAGATTAAATTAAATCAACGAATGTGATTTGGTGTTAACGAATTCGTTGACACCAATGCTTCCTCATTTCGCAGGTTATTTTGTTGATTTTGCAACAATGCTGCCGTCATATCTTTAATGGCTTGAATAGCTTCAACCATTTCTCCATTATTCACACCATTACTTCCACGTGTCATGGCTTCCTACATAATTAAATAAGTTAGTTTAACCAATACTTTAACTCAATCTCTCATCAACCATATTTATCTTATAGTTGTCACACAAACGTAGTTAGTCCACATCCAATCCCCGTAAATCTAAACCGTGCTCTGATACCACTAATATGACACCTCTGAAAATCTCTACTATTGATAACTCAAAAATACTACTAATGTTTTTTTTTATATATAAGAGTAACTAATGTAAATAAAAGTTATGTTATATATATTACAACTTTAACATATCAAACTTATTATACAAAAGTTGCACTTATCAATACCAGTGCATTTTTGTTAAAATACTCTAGTTGACATAAGTTCTACCTTCAAACCTTGCTACTGCTGCCCATACTATATGCATCTAGTACATGTACATATATCTTTCAAGTCATTTTTAGGCTAATTCATAATAAATTACATCATTGACCCAGCAAGAGGTAAGTAAAAAGTCAAAGTCACAGTACGGTGACGAGTTCTAGTAATGAAGTTGGGGTATTCGCCGGTGGTGATGTTAATAGCAATTATGCCATCATAAGTCAGTGCTGCACATTTTCAGACAATATTATGTCAACATGCTTTTGAAGACCTTTTATTGGTTATCACTACCTATATTCTGGAGTCATTATATTCTTAGTGCTAGTTATAACTACTCGGGAAAATTATGCCAACATATGCATATACTACTACTACAAGAATTTTAACTTTAACTACACACATATTTAGTAACCTGGGTATAATATTTGTAGATTATACACACACATTTATAGCAAAATACACCTATAAATATCATAAATAAAATCAATTCATGATTAATGCACAATGCAAAAGCTGTATAAAAATTTAAAAGAGTTAGGGTCACTCCTGACTCAATTGATTCTACCCTGCTGCCATTGTTGAGATTCCTCACCCCCCTACCTTGATAGTTTTCTCTTCTTGTGGAATGAAAATTATAAAGATCTTCACAAATCTAAACAAAAACAAAATTTCATAAAAATGAGTTTCTATCTAAAGAAAATAAAAATAAGCAAAATGTGTAGTGAATGTGAGAAAATTTCACCTTTAGAGTGATGCTAGAAGATGATACTAGTTTAGAAAGTGACTAATTATTTAGTTACTAGCTTGTGTAGTGGAATGTTTTTTTGGTTTGTTTGTGAGTAACTTGAGCAAAGAGTGTGGGTATTTATAGTGAAAGTTGAAAAGTAAAAAGTTAATCTCATGGTTAAAATTAGTGTAATGTGGCACTCAATTGAGTTAGCCATGTATTTGCTAAGATAAGATCAAATTTATTATTGGATGAATAAGATAATGCTATAATGTATATTTTACTAAAAAATTATGAAGTTTTTAGTGCAAAAATCTAATGTCTCAAAAATGGAATGTTACAATAGCACTGTATTTTTTTTTATTGATTGGAACTAATAAAAAACAAGTGCATTCGCAATGGACAAGGTAATTTTTTTCAAATCAGAACCTTCCATTAAGATTTTTATTGATCGAAATGTTATCCTAAATAATGCTACGAGAATGGAAAAATTTGGTTTGCATTTCACATTTTGTTTAAATTTCTTGCTCGAAAGCATCTTTCTGAAAAATTAACTTCACAATTAACTTCACATTAGCATCTCAACCCATATGAGCAAAGTCATTTTGGAAAAAACTATACATTTACTATTTCAAAGAAGGTTAAGTTCAATTTGAAAAAAATTGGAATCTCTTATACCAAAAAAAAAAAAACTTTGAACCTTTTGACCAAAGGCTAGTTTTATATGATTATATAGAAGATAGCCCTCACAAAAAATGCATAATATGCTTGAACGGTAGTTAACGGCCGTTTAAAGCAAGTGTTTTTTCTCCCATGTTCCTGTATATGCAGGTCTAGAACGACAGTTAACTACCATATATAAACGAACCATACTTAACTGTTTTTTTTTTTTTTTTGACAAGGAATGATAGTTAACTGTTGTTATGGGTATATTTGTCAGTTTGAGGTGCCTGAGAGCAAACTATGAGTGCTAAAACCAATTATCTCATAACAATGCAATAGAAGGCTCTTCTCATCATGGGCCTTTTGACCAGCACTGAATCATGGGCGACACTTTTATCTACTTGCAACATAAAGATTTTGCTCTTTTCACCCCCCACAATATCTACTTGTCAAACAATATTTTTTGTGTTTAAAAGAGCTTTGGTTTTTTTTTTTTTTTGTCTTTAAAAGAGCTTCGGTAGATAACCACCAAATATTGTTTTTAGAACTTGTGAGCAATTAGGAGGCTAAAATAGCAATCTTCGCAGCATAATTAGGTGTTTTAGGCCCATTACAAAAATATGACAATATTATAAATATCATCAAATTGATCGTAATTAACATCATGGACCGATCCTTTGTCAAAAAAAAGACATTATGGACCGATCCATAATTTTAGTCGGTGGGGGAAAGATTATATATGATGATAAATACTTTATAAAAACAGATCAATCTATAAGCAACCAAATAATGACAACTCTTTTATTCAACAATACATTTGGTCAATGTGCATGCCTTAATGCATGAGTTGGATTAGTCGATCACCATTGATGAGTCGGAACCGGTGCGAAAGCAAAGCAAAGAAAAAAAAATAATTAAAACAAGTTTTAAGTAAAAAAAAAAAAGACACTATTATTGAACAATAAAATGAGATATTACAAAAGTTATGTTATTGTATGTTAAAAAAAATTGAAGATAACTTCTTTTTGAGGAAAATTGAAGATAACTTAACATCTATAAATTATAATTGTTCTACGTTAGGGTGGGCACGGTTCGGTTCACGATGAAAACTGAACTGAACAGTTTGTTAAATTTAAAATAACCGAACTGAACCAAATTGTTTGCATTTCGAACTGTTCCAAACTAAACTGATATTATTGGTACCATTGAAAAAAATATTTAAAAAAAAAACGAAATCGAATTTTAGTTACCAAATTGAACTGAACAAAACTGTTTCAGTTCAGTTTCAGAATTGTTAGTAATAGTTCAGTTTTTTTTTGTTGTCTTTAATTATAAGATTCTTTTGAAACATTCATTTGTCTTTAAATATAATATTCTTTACAAATTTTTAGATATATTATTATTGTGTTTTTAAATACATCTCGTATTAATACTACAAATTTGTTTTAAATATATATATAAAAAAATCAATATTGAATACTTCTATACATAATGGATATATTAATAATAGTCACATAAATAGGGACATTGAGAAATGAATACATTAATAATAGTCTCATAAATAGGGACATTGAGAGTGGAGAAAACTCCTTTTCATGTTATGAGTTTCTATTTAGTTGGCCAATACACATTATTAAGTAGGCGCATCGATGTTTATAAAAATGAAAATGTTAATAAGTGTCCTAAGAGAATTGTTTAATCATCTAAAATTAGTAATTTTTGTATTGGAAATTGTACGGTTTTGACTTTAACAAGTGTTTAGGGCACTTGATAACAAGACCCTTATAAAAAATATGCTAACAAGTGTCTTTAGAGCATTGTTTAAGCATCTAAAAATAGTAACATTTACATTAGAAATTGTTTAGTTATGAGTTATGACTTTTACATGTATTTGATATGTATTTTTAAGACAAACTTTCTTTTTATGAATTATTTAAACTATGTTCTTAAGATCCTTGATAGCAAGACGGAAAAAAAAAAAACATAAACTAAATTATATCATACTAATCAACACAAAATTTAATAATAGTTGAATTGCTTCCCAAGTACACACCACCTTAAATTCATTCCTGATTAACATTAACAAATTTTTGTCTATAAACGGAGTGACGCGGAGTGTCTTACTCAACTGGTAATATCATCGTTAGACTAAACATCTTTATTTAAGTTTGAATCTCAAACTTTACAGTTATATGTGAAAATTTTAAGTTGTGCTTGTCACTTCCTCTAAAAGAGTAAGAAAACAAAAACATTAGAAAATTGTAAAATACAATTGATTGTTGCTCCTCAAAATTGTTAACAAGGAAGAGGTTGAGAAGGTGGTTGCTGATGTGTTCCACATAAGGGCCACTTGTTGGGGTCTGGTGGGTTCATTTGACTCATTGATCTTGTCAACACCAATTACAAACTAAGTCAAGTCAATCAAAGCAAACATACTCCAATATTTTTTTATTTTTTTTTATCTTATGCAGAACAAACATATATAGTAGTACTCTTCTCATAAGCTGACGTATCGGTATTTGTTATAGACTCATAGATATTGGCATGAAACACCCAAAATGGCATTTAGGTCAATAAGCTCTCAATGATATTTTCTCTTGAGGAGGCATTTTCTTTCCTTTGCGCGTTCCATCCCGTTTACATTACGTGTTTGGAGTGAATGGATATGCATGCCAAAGATACACATGACATTCTTTTCAAATTGAGAATGATTAATAGTTTGGTCTAAAAAAAAAAAAAATAGTGGTCAGCTGATAAACTATTTTATGGTGGATGAATTTATAATAATTAACTTATATATTAATTTGCTCTGAAAAAAAAAACTAATATATTAATTTATAGCGGATAAGGTACCTGACTTAATTTATAGAGTTTGCTAAAATTAACGAATTAAATTATAAATATGAAATGCCATGAAAAAAAATATGTTTAATCAATATTAGCATTCATACGGGCACTTTGTGCGTGTCTGTCATCTATTTTTATTGCACTAATGTGTATACATTACGGACAATAGTTTTTATAAAATTTTGCACTTTCATATCATAACAAACTATACTTATTTTTGAAGGTGAGAAAAACACAAGAAGGGGGGTTGAATTGTGTTGGCTTTTTCTTCTTTTTCTCCTACTGAAGTCACTGGTCAGAAGCAGTTAGATAACAGCTTCTGAAGTGATGTTCAGAATCTAAATGCAGCGGATAAAAACAGAGAAAGGGAGAGAGAGAGAGAGAGAAGAAGAAGAAGAAGGACACAAAGCAATTATACAGGTTCCTTCCACAAACCGGAGGTAGTCATGTCCCCCTTGCACTTCCAAGGAGAGCTCATTAAAATGTAATATCTGATTACAAATGCTCACTGCTAAAACTAGCAAGAGACTTCAAATTACTCAAGCACAACTGCAAGAGATTTTCTATGCTCCTGAACACAATCAAGAGACTTATATGCTCAAGCACAACTGCAAGAGACTTCTAATCAAACAGAATTACAAAGAAAAATGTTTGAAGTTGAACACTTTATATACAATCAGTAGTGTTCACAATACAAATCAGATACAGACTCTTAAGACTCTAGAATTTCTAAGATATGAACTTTGATAAGAAATTTTAAGTGAACTTTTGATGCAGACAAATTTTGACAGAGTTTTGGCACTTTCAAAATGTTGTTGAGTCTCTTACAATTCTCAAAGTCTTCACTCCTTTATATAGAGGTGTGAGAGAGACGTTGTGAATTGCCAGCACATCAAAAAAGTGTCGTTTGAAGTTTTGATCAATCAACAATGATCTTTTGCCTGATATGGTTATTGTCCTATGAAGGATCAATTTCAAATCCATTCCAAGTCTGTAGGAACATTGTTGCAGGCGTAGCTGTTATTTTTGTCTTGTAGCAGAGACACAAACTGAGTAGTGGAGTTAGTGGTTGTACACTTCGTGCAACTTTACTTTGTCAACGCTCTTCAAAGAACAAGCATCTAATGCCTTCAAATCCATATGAATTAGTCGTTGCTTTACTCTTCTCGTCTTCTGCAATGCTAGACGTGATTAAATCCTTTGAACAACCTTTGAAGTTTTAAGTCTCTCATCTTCTGATGATCTTCAGCTTCTGGTGATCTTGCTTCTGATGATGTGTTTCTGATGAACTTGCTTCTGATGGCGTCACGACTTCAGGAGCACTTTGACTTCAAGAGCACTTTTCTTCAGATGCGTAAAGCTTCATTTACTTGTTTATTCCATTGCTCTCATTCTTCCAGTACCTAAGCTTTAAGTAGACACAAAATTTTGTCTATGGTCCTATACACTTGAACAAATATTAGCATATCCAATTGACAATTTTTAATACCTTGTTATCATCAAAACTCTCAAGAGGTAGTGTTAAACACATTTTGTTCCAACAACTTTTCAATGCCACCAAAAATATAGCAAAGATAATATAAATTCTTATATTTTAGAATGACATCAACAATATAACATTCATATAAGCAAATTTGTTTAAGTGTATGATTAGAAGTGAAAAATTAATTCCAAAACAATGTATTTTCTTTATATACAATATAAATTTAAGCTCGTAGATATCAGAGCCACCTGCTTGCTAGGTGGGCGGAGTTAGCACAAGGAGGCCAGTACACTTTGGTAAGACGCCTAGAACCTTGGCCGTCGTAAACTTAGATCCTCCGAACCCATACCCAAGGTGGATCCTAAGGCACGTGGTATTTGATCAGGTCCCCTCTAGAAACATGTGGGGTTGTTAACAGAGTCAAATGAAGGTTAACGACAACTCCAGTCCATGACTCCTGATAAGGGGGAGTTGGAAGCCCACGTCAGAGGGGACATTCCGCTTTCCACTAGGTCAAGCCCGCCATAAATAGATGAACCAAAGTCATTTCGAGTATCACGTTCACAAATCAGAAAACACTCATACCCTTGTTAAACAAATCGCTGGGGTAGATACTATTAATTTCTCAGCAAGAAGAAGTTTAATATTCTTAAAAGAAAATGAGTGAAAAAAATATAACTTTTCTTAAAGTGGTTATCAGGCAACTTTTATTATAATTGAGTATTAACTTAATAATTTTCTATAATATAATCAAATATCATTAAGAATTTAAAAAAATTGAAAGCCAACCAAGAACACTGAAAAATTTGAACTTAATACCTATTTAGATGTACTTATTTAGATGAGTTGCAAGTGCCTCAATCGACGGAATTTGATATATTGGCTTATTGGAAGGAAAAAAGTCGTAGAAGTCCTATTCTTGCAAGGATGGCTTGCGATATATTGAGTATTCAAATAAAAATTGTGGCATAAGAATTTGCTTTTAATATTGGCTCATGAGTTAAGTTCAATGAAAGATGAATCATTTCAAGCTCTCTTGTGAACACAGTTTTTTTTTTTTTGTTAAAAGTGCACACGTTGTTAGTTACATGGTTTTGAAGGTGTATATTTTTTTTATCGTTCCATCATTTATAAAATGGTTTTATAGTTTATGTATTTATTTTTAACAACCGAATTTCTTATTTTGTAGAATTAGACGATGGCAAAAATGTTGATCAAGAGGATGAAACTCATGGAAGTGTACAAACATCCAACAATTCGGATTACTAGGATGGTGGGAACAATTCTTTACTAGAATTTACTTACCTCTCGACCAAACTTTGAACTATTATGCCCCCTTCTCCTAGAAACTTGGGGGTTAACACACACTAAAAAATTGTTATGTTTGGGCACGAGCATGTTAGGCAGATAACCATTATAAGTCAGATTGACCTATTTCACCACTAGTGAAAACTTCTCGATTTTGGATGTGGTTTTGCACACCAATGAGGATCGATGTTAATGTATTCACTCTGACGATATGTTGTGGTTGTTGATCGACAATGGCAATAAAATTGTTTAATTTGATCCCTATAGACGACGTCAATGATCTAGTATGAGCTTTGACTAATTACCTTAGAGACAAGGTGAATGTCTAAATACGATTGGGATGATATACTTACTAACACTCTAAGTCAAACGATCAAGTTTGATCAAATGTATATGACTTTAGGCTTTAAAGAATATATACTTCTCCTATAATTGTGTCCTTTAAAAAAAATTGTTATTTGCATGAATCTTAATATGAATAAAAAATGAAAAGGCAAAATACAAAAAACAAAATCGAAAAGACAACTTTTGTCTACTCTTTTATTGGACCTTTTCACCTCGTATATTCCAATTGAAATATTTTAAAGTATCTTGCTCACAAGACCAACCCTTCTTAAAGTAAAAAAAAAAAAAAAAAAAGACCACCCCTTCTTTCTCTTATAAAATCAATTATTAATTAATTATTTTTTCCAAACTTCCCTAATATAAACCCCTAATCTGTTTCTCTCCCCACATAATCCAACTTTCCACTTCGCCGTAATGGGTCCCGAAGCTAACAGCACGGAACCCGAAAAACCAACACCCATAAATAATCCACTTCATTTCGATTTACCCGAAAATCACGCTAACGGCCACGAAACCGTTACTGACAACGAAATTAGTTGTCACGAAGGAGGTGTAGATAGCAAAAACGAAGGGTTTATTCATCATCCTCATTTCCTTCTTCCAACACCAGTTCCACCGGAGATTTATCAAACCAACAAAAACAACGAATCTCCGACTAGCTTCTCCGTCGCCGGAACCATGCCGGATTTCGGTACGTTCATTCGTCAAAGGAGTAATGATTTATCAGCAGCGATTTCGAAAAGAGTTTCTTCGTTTCGACAATCGGTTGAAGAGGAGAACGAGATGGAGAAGAAAGTGACAGAGTTCAATCTTTCAGGTCTCAAAGTTGTGGTGAAAACGAAACCTGAAGAAGAAGAAGAGATGAAAGGAAGAATCACGTTCTTCTCGAGGTCAAGTTGCAGAGATTGTACTGCAGTGAGAAAATTCTTCAAAGAGAAAAAGCTGAAATTCGTTGAAATCAACGTCGACGTATTTCGTGAAAGAGAGAGAGAGCTACGTGAAAGAACGGGAACGGTTTCA
Organism: Medicago lupulina; assembly: GCA_958299785.1. Lineage (NCBI taxonomy): Eukaryota > Viridiplantae > Streptophyta > Magnoliopsida > Fabales > Fabaceae > Medicago > Medicago lupulina. The sequence goes on along the minus strand of OY283143.1, from coordinate 55,050,711 downwards.
GTGCCGATGATTTTCTTCAACGAGAAGCTCATAGGAGGATTAGTCGCGTTGAATTCACTTCGAAACAGCGGCGAATTTGAACGGAGGTTGATGGAGATGGTGGTGGAGGAAGTTGCCGGTAACGATGCGCCGGTGCCGCCGGTGTACGGTTATGATTATGTTGAAGATGATCGGACGGATGAGATGGCTGGAGTTGTTAGGGTTTTAAGGGGGAGATTGTTGGTTCAAGATCGGATAAGGAGAATGAAAATTGTTAAGAATTGTTTTGAAGGGAATGAGTTTGTTGAGGTTGTTGTTCAACACTTCAAGTGCGCGCGTAATGAGGTACGCTTCCGTATACCGTATAAATTACGTATTTCTGTATTTTACTCGTATTTGTGTTTATTGGTAGTGGTATTTCCACCGTATATTGAACGTGTGTCAAAGTATCACTGTTTGAAATTCATTGAATGTTTGAAAAGTCAAATACTCCGAATTGAGACAAAAACACTTGAATCTAAATATTTATTTAGCTAAACCAATTTTTTACCATGTTTGGATAAACAGTTAATCCATACCAGCTTATAGCATGAATTTATAATAAATGATCATGTGTAAGCTATTTCTATACCAAGATATAAAACAAAGTTATATAATTTTCGTATAAGTTATAAGTTGTTCTCATAAATTATCTAAAAGAACTTATGAAAGTAAACTAAAATCAGCTTATAAACTAAGAATTTTTTACTGATGAAGTACATGAGAAAGAAAGAGATGTTTTTGCGTGGAGAAGCTTATGGATGTGGCAAAGAAACATGAACTGTAATAATGACAACACGCATGATAACGTAACTCGTGCATTGAAAAGCTAAGTTGTGTTTCGAAATGATGAGGGGCTCTGTGTATATAAGTAAGTACAAAGTACTCGAAGTTGAATGGATTGTGTCTGGTCTGGCAAGTACAAAACAGCTCCACGACAAATCACAATTGTTTATGAAAAAGGAAAGGGTGGGAGGGGACATGGATTATGAAGGTCATTATTGAATTTTATATATGAAATTAAGAATATTCTTTTGTTGGAGTAAATTTTATTTAAATTCTAACATAAAAGGATAACAATTTTTCAAAAAAGTATGAACACATATTTTTAATTTAATAATAATAATAATGACTTCAATTTGATCAAGTTATTTTTTGTCACAAATTCAAAGTTGTTCAAATTTTAAGATTGTGTCATTAAAAATTGATACCATATGCGTGGTGGAACAATCTCATTTTCATATTTTGAACTTTTCTATGCTATGAATAGTCTTTAATTTTTTAAATTTTTTTAGTTCGTTTACCCCCACAGCTTGTTGATACGTGAGGGGTTGTTTTATTATACAAATAAATAAACTTTTTTTAATTGTTCAACCCCCACAACTAATTGGTGTCTTGGTGATACGTGAGGGTTTTTTCTTTTATAAAAATATTAATGAATAATATTATTATTATTTTCATTTTTAATTCTTTTACAGCCACTACTTGGTGATACTTGACGGGTTGTTTTACGTTAAAAACAAGTTTTATATGTATAAAAAAAAAGATTTTGAGTAGAGCAACAAAACAGTATTGAAGGTGGCATGAATCTTTACACTAATCTTGCTTAGACAATATGCAAAGTTTAATAAGCACGCCATATTTAATCCCCCACGAATATGATTTGTGAATTAGTTTTTAGTAGTTGAAGAAAGAAACACATTAGATAAATCTAAGGCGATAAAAGAACATTAAATTGATGTAATACATGGATAACTAAATAAAAACAAGTTAATGTTGAACACGTTGGTAGTATGTAATATGCATAGTAATAATAATAAAATAATAAAGACATGTTAATAAGTGTCATAAATACATTGTTTAAAGATGTTTGAAAAATAAACTTTATCTCAAAATTCTAAGTCAAGTAAAAGGAAAAGTACACAATTTTATATAAAAAGATATGGAGTACTTTTGATTCTTTAAACAATATCCTAATGTCATTTTCCCTTGATAAAAATGCTAATATCACTTATTAGTATTTTTTTAATAATAATTATTATTACTAAGTTTTTTCCTAAATAAATATGTCACAATCTTTTTTAGAAGCAATTTGTCACAATCTTGTCATGCTTGGCTCGTTCGGCACGGCATTCCCACGGTCAGACTCACACACTTAGGTTGCGTCTCTAGATAAAATTCTTAGTGTACATTTTTCATTAGTAAAAAAAAATAATTAGATTATATGAGTTATTCTATCCCGATTTCATACACGAAAGTAGTTGTGCATCAAAGGGTAAGATATATAACTATATTTAAGTCTCGGGTTTCTTATGTTTTCGAATTTAGAACAGTGATGATGTTAAAGTTATTAATTGTATTTGCATTTGATCAAAGTTCATCTTTTAATCTAAATAAAATAAATTTTACATTATGACGGGAAATCAAAAACACATTACATAGATGGAAAATCAAAACAACCAGAGTCGTCTAAGACAACAAAATCATAAAAACAAATGAAAGATAATTGAAAATATGTGGAAATAATCAATTGTTTAACTAAAAGAGAAAAAAAAACAATTTGGAGGGGTGATTTTGGATCAAAGTTATTGTCTATATTGTGGAAATTGTGAAAGAATTGTGGAAATCAACTATTTCAACCTGAAGGCCAAATATGTTGTCTGCAAATATGATAATCGACAAATTTATTTTTATCATTAATTAATAAGTTTTTCCCTTTGAATCAAATGTGAATATGTAATTAGAAGTGATTTATTGATCCAATGATAGCTACAGAGCAGTGTACTAATGTTCAACTAAAATACTTATTTGCATTTGTGAACAATTTCTTAGGCTGTTGACATTGGAAAAGAGTTATCCAGGAAGCACTTCATCCATCATGTTTTTGGGTAAGAAATGAGCTTTTGAGCCTAATGAAAGTGTCACAACGTTTTTGGTAGTTTCCTTATTGGCAACTTTTTTCTGTAGGGAAAATGATTTTGAAGATGGAAATCACTTGTATCGTTTCCTTGAGCATGAACCCTTCATCCACAAATGCTTTAATTTTCAAGGTGCCGTAAATGACAATGAACCAAAGACAGCAGCCTTAATTTGTGACAGGCTTACTAAGATTATGTCTGCCATTCTTGAGTCTTATGCTTCTGATGATAGAAAACATGTTGATTATGCGGCCATTAGCCGAAGCGAAGAATTTCGTAGGTATGACAATGTTCTTTATTCTTTATATTGTGTCATTGTTTGAATAGAAATGTATAGAACCAGTGTGGAATCATAAAATAGTATTTGGGTTAGTTACATAGATGCCTAATGTGTAAAGCTATAGGATAGCTCTATTATCCTTCCAGTTATGTTAGTTAGTGATTGATTGTAACCGTTTGTAGTTACCTTGATAGAATTTGCTATATAAAGCCCGGTTTGGATAAATAGTTTAATTTGCAGCTTATAGCATAAAAGCTTATCATGTAAGTGCTTATGAATAAGCTATTTATATTACACAAGATAACATCAAGTCAAATTGTTTATGTACATGTCTTATGTTCTCTCAAACTGTCTCACAAGTGCTTATGCCAATAGATAAGTTCGAATACTCGAATACACCAATCCAAATAGGCCCTAAGTCTTAGTCTTAGCATCATATTTGTGTAGGAGTATAGCAATTGTGAGTGTTTCTGTGATCAAATCTAGCAAGTGAGTAGAGAGAGCATGTGCTCTAAGGTTGAGAAAATATTGTAACTCTGTACCTTTGATTGATCAAGAATAGAAAGCTACATCAGTGAGGACGTAAGAGTTCAATTGCTCATAACCTTGATAATCCTTGTGCTCCTTCTAATTTCCTTACTTATTCTTGCTGCTCAATTTCAACTCTGCTGCAATCAGTCATCAGGAGTGTTTTTAATTTCATAACATAATAGTACTTGGATCAGTTCACCTATTAATCTACGATAATCTAGTCAGTCAATGACAAGGTTTTAAATCACAACTAAGTTGTGATATTTGATATTGCGGATAACTGCTGTTAGATACAGCTGCCACTTGTGTGTTAGGCGCAGTCTACTCACAGTCCTTGTGTGGACGGTCCGTGCTAGGTTTTGGGTTGGGTGTTTCACCTAAATACGGCACCATTTTTGTTGTTCTGTTATTTTTGTATTGTTTCTTGCACCGGTGGATTATCAAGAAATTGGCTGTTTGAAAGAAGAAAAAAAAAGATACAGCTGCCACTTAAATTACAATTCTGTTATAGTTATAGAGACATGAAAAACCTTTGTATTATGCGTTACGGTCCATATTGGAGTCAACATGGTTCATTGAGTTAACTTTAAAGCTTGTAATGCCCATTCTTTGATGTTTTCCATCAACTGTGGTGGCTTCCTATGGCCTCCACCATCTCTAGTTTCCTAGCTTTTCTCTTTAATGTCAGATTAATAGTGTCTAGTGTTATCACTTATTTATCTTGCCATTTTTCTTTCTAATTGCAGGTATATAAATCTGACTCAGGATCTGCAGCGAGTTAATATCGTTGAACTATCAGAAAATGAGAAGCTTGCCTTCTTCTTGAATTTGTATAATGCCATGGTCATTCATGCTGTCATTAGCGTCGGGAGTCCAGAAGGTGTAATTGATCGGAGATCCTTCTTCAATGATTTCCTGTATTTAATTGGAGGACATCCTTATTCTCTTGCAATTATTGAGAATGGTATTCTCAGATGTAATCAGAGGTCACCGTATTCCTTAATGAAGCCCTTTAGCACTGGAGATAAGCGGTTAGAGGTAAAATATTTTTAGTTAATTTCCAAAATAGCTTATATATAAATAATATCATGAATTGGTTTTAGTTTAATGTAAAATTTTATGTTTGAATACATTCTCGTAAAAGTGATTAAAAAATATATTTGAAGCTGAAACAGTTTTTTCTTTTATAACATCTTCAAAATAGTTAGATTACTTTTGATTAAAAAATGATTCTATTTGAAAACTCAATAACATGTGAAATAATGATCAAAATCATATTATGAATCTAAAATCAGTTTCATTTCTCACAAAAGTAAATTCAAACATGTAAATGATTGATTATGGATATATATTAACCTGTTTCTTACAAACTGAAGGTTGCTCTTGTCAAGTTAAACCCCTTATTTCACTTTGGACTTTGTAATGGTACAAAATCTAGCCCAAAGGTGAGGTTCTTTTCACCTCATAGAGTTGTAGATGAACTAAGAGGTGCTGCAAGAGAGTTCTTTGAGAACGATAGAATTGAAGTTGACCTAGAGAAGAGAACTGTCCATCTCGCACGGATGTTCAAGTGGTAAGCAATTCTAGCTTCTCTTAAGCTTTGGTTCTGACTAAATTCAAATTCTGCTATCCTTTCTTATGAAATATATTTTTGCAGGTTCAGTGGTGATTTTGGACAAGAGAAAGAAGTACTTAAGTGGATACTTGATTACTTGAAACCTAATAAAGCAGGTCTAGTGACACATCTCTTAAGTGATAATGGACCTGTTAACATATCTTACCAGAATTTTGATTGGTCATTAAATTCTTGAGTAGTGGCAGCCAAAGGAAAGAATTTGAGTGATATGATCTCAAAACAGATAATTCATATAAATGTGTTTATCAGTGTTATGCAGAAATTTTAGATAGTAAATTTTAAATTATTTTTAGTTTTTCAAAAAAATAAGTTATTCTTAGGTAGGAATAGATTCTGTGGAGGATTTACTATGATGATGCTGTAGACTGCTTCGGAGTTGTGGAATCATATGCAGGACTAGTTTCTTCTTCTGCTGCCAAATTTTAAACAATACAAGCCTAAAGCAAAAGCCATATGTTGTAACTTATATCATGTACTTGTGTGGTTTATCAAGTTTTTTCTATCTTATTATAACTCATAGCCAAACATGTCACTTGTTGATTTGAAAGTGCATATCATTCTCTTTGATCCATCGTTCTTCTAATTTATTAATTTTGAAGTTGAGGGATCCCTTAAATTTGTCGCTTTTTTTTGTTGTAAACTTGGTATCTCCATGCACAACAACATGGACTAATTTGTCGAGTCTGATAGGTTCGCAATGGACGGCAAAATCCCCTAAATCCATCCTTTAAATAAAAAAATAAAAAAAAAAGCCTTAAACAAGTATTGATATGGCTAAACTCTCAACTTTTGTATTAGTAGTGAAAGGGGGAGACAAGGCCTACAAAATCAAACTCAGCTTTCAATTTCCCTTACTGTCAACAAAGCTAAACTCAAATTTAAACAATTCGCCTCATTGAAGACTTACAATAGATTGATTAATCAATGTTCCTGCATTTGGAACCCACAATTGCAATTTACAATCATTTTTGTTTTTATCAACTTGTAGGCCACAATTTTACTTGGCTCTAGTTACTGAGTTCCACAGATTAGTTCATCCATTCCTGAGTGCAGACTCTCCAGTTAGCTATCCATTCCTGAGTTCCACAGATTACTTGGCTCGACGCATCACCTCACTGTAGAAGCTACATTGTGTTAGCTTGAGGTTGGATTGAGGGAAAGGTAAGGATGAGTGAGAGGCGGTGTTGTGTTTGTGTAGAGAGAAGGCAGAGAGATTTTTCTAGCAAGTACCTTCTATACATATAAGAATCAAAAAAAAAGAATCACATATATGTATATAAAGCATTATAAGAAAAAGACCATAGATCATAGATGAATGAAATAACACCGTAAATCATAAATGTCTTTGTTTGATATGCAAACAACACAGTTACAAAAATTGATATCTCTCTCTAAGGCGAAGAAATTAATAAAATGTTTGGATATGAAACTACAACAGCTGAACAAAGTAAACCACTTTCATTTTAACACATAAAGTGCAAAATCGAAGGAATTGTGTCATATATAGCAACTTGTTGTCCCACTTGTCTTTTTTTTTTTTGAAGAAGTTAAATTAGTCTACTTAAATTGACACCGAAGAAAATCGAACCTAAAACCTTAAGAGGAGCACACTCTCAAGTCCCAAGTCAATACCATTAGACCAACCCAAATGGGTTACTTGTCTTCTATTAATTAGTAATTAATCCTCGATATATATAACAAATGAAAAGATTAAGACTAAAATACATATTCATAATCCCTCAAACAATTTTTTTTTTGAGAGACCCTCAAACAATATGTTGACTCTAGTGTTAATGCCAACCCGCAACATTGTTTATGTTGTACTTAAATCATCGTAATATAATAAGAAAAATTGAAAACTAAAATCAGAAGAGGCAAAATTTAAATGTCAAGTCGTCTTACTCATACAACCGACATAGATTGAAATTTGACTTTGAATTCGTTTGATTTCTTCTGTTGGTATGCACATGGAGATAAGGAGAAATATGAAAATTGATATTATTTTGTATGGGAAGGATGAGCTGCAAGTTTGACCTTAATTTAGAGATAAAATTAAATTTATTAAGAAAATGTATTACTTTGGTTATGAAAATATTAGGATATGGAGATAAAAAGAAATAAAGCTTTGAGCTAAAATTAGATGAAAGCGAGAGGGTAAAAAGTTAGAAAAAGCGTTGCTATGTGAGAATTTGGAGTAATAAATATACACATGTGACGTCCTAGTTATCTAAATATGTGTCCACACATGTGCCAACTTGATCAAAATCAAGAGGGCCAACATTTTTGCAAAATAGGTTAAAGTTAAGTGGAAAAATAATTTTTTTTGTAAAGGTAGGGGGTAAAAAAACATTTAAACCAAAATAAATTACTTAGAATTAAGTAAGAGAATGAGTAGTGAGTGAAGGTGTAAAATAAAATCAGAAAACACAATCAGAGTGGTAAGAACGAAAAGAAGAAGAAGAAGAAAAAAAAAAAAACTCGAAGAAAAAATGAGCGACGGAGGTCCAAAACGACAAGGCGGCAGACCATTACCTCCACCACCAAGAGGTCCGCCTCCTCCATCCTCCCGTCCTCGTCTCGAACCAGTCGATCGCGAAAAGGTACTCTTCTTCTTCTTCGTCTTCGCTAAACCTAAAACCTAACTTGTTTTATTCCATTATCGACCTTGTTATTTTTCTGTAATTCCAGACTTGCCCCTTGCTCCTCCGTGTGTTCACTAAGATAGGAAGCCATCATTCAATGGATGATTTTTCAGTTAGAGGGAAAGAACCTAAAGATGAAGTTCAGATTTATACATGGAAAGATGCTACTCTTAGAGAATTAACCGATCTTGTATGCATTTCTCTAACCCTATCTTTGTTTTTTTTTTTGTGGTTTGGTTTATGTAATGGTATTTTATTCCAATTTTAAGCATGTGAATGTCCGTAAGACCTAGTTCACCTGACAATGCCGATATTGCTAGGTCGGACACCTTGACCTGTGTTCGAACCCAGAACCTGCCACTTCGTCTACCAACAAAAAAGAAGAATTAGTATTATAGCTTATTAGGTTCTATTTAGATAAACAAGTTAATTTGCAGCTTATAGCACAAGCGCGCTTATGTATAAGCTTTTTCTATAACAAAAGATAAAATAATGTTAAGTTGTTTTTGTATAAGCTATAAATTGTTTTAATAAGATATCATGGAGAGCTTATGAAAGTAAGATGAAAACATCTTATGAACATAAGTTGTTTTTCATAAGTTTTCCGAAACGGTCTTACAAGTGTTTTATGTCGGTAGATAAGCTCAAGTAAGGCAATACAGGTCCTTAGAGCATATTTGGGATTGTTTTGGAACATTATAGATAGGCTTAAAACAGGACCTTAGAGCATATTTGGGACTGTTTTTGAACATTGTATAGATAAGCTAGAAACTTTTTTCATAAGCTTTCATGGAGAGCTTATGAAAATAAGCTGAAGACATCTTATTAACATGTTATAAGCTATTTTCATCAGTTTTCCCAGACAATCTCTCAGAAGTGTTTATGCCAGTAGGTAAGTTTAAATAAGCCAATTCACAGTCGCTTAGAGCATATTTGGGATTGTTTGGTAACATTATTATAGATAGGCTTATAGGTTGTTTTGAACCAATTTTAATGTACTTTGTGAATAAGTGTTTAATTAAGGGTCAGTTTGGAATAATTATGAGTTCAATGGTGATATACAGTATCAGTGTAAATTAGTTTTACACCGACATCTTTGAGAAATCATCATATTGTCAGATAAGCTCACTTTGTAATTCCATTGGACGTCGGTGTAAAATTAATTTATCCCCTTTTCTCACAGTTTACTCATGGTTTATTTGTATGGACTTTTCTTACAAGCATAAACACTTTTGTAACATTTAAGTGTTCGAGTGAGCTTAAAAAATGGCTTATAACGTGTACATAAGTTGTTTTCAACTTATTGAAAGCTTAGGAAAATAGCTTGTAGTTTCGTGTAAAAACAGTATAAATGCTATTCAATAAATGCTATTGAATTGCGTAAAAAATGCCTTAAACCCGTTGTTGCTCTCAATGCTCTCCTGGACCCCCCATCAATATTGCCACAGAAGCTCACCCACTTTGTAACTGCATTAGTGAATTTTAACAATAATATTAATAACTGCAAAATACTAGGTTCTCATTGAAATTCAGCGTAAAACTAGTTCAGAGTGACATTGTATATTTGTATGTCTTCTTTTCTCATTTTATGGTTTATTTGAACTTATCTTATAGCATAAATACTTCTGTAAGATGCCAGTGTCTGAGCTTATGATATGTGCGTTAGTTGTTTTCAGCTTATTCGGGAATTAGCTTGTAGTTTATGTGAAAACAATATAAACTTGTCTCGATGATTATAGAAATAGATTTTGTATAAGCACGCATTCAATAAGTACTTGATCAATCTGTTTACACAAACACACCTCTAGTTGTCTGTTGTTACTTGTTGCTCTTAGTTTATTCAATAACTGCAAAATGCTTTTGGCAATGTCCTGACATACGTTGAAACCAATTTATGTTTAATGCTCTTTTAAGAGAATATTTTCTTTCTTATTTATTGATGATCATAAAAGTTTATTTTGTTTATTTATTTTGTTATCTGTATTCAACAGTTTCTCCATGAAATGATGTTAGAATCTTTGAGCCTTCGAAAACAAAGGAATAAAGTGAAAATAAGATTAAGTTTTTCAAATTATTAGACAGAATAGGAAATGAAAAAGTAGGAAATGGGGCCTAATTAAAATTCAGTTATATGTTTTTTGTTTTTTAGCTTATTCTTGGTTTTATTAATGTATTTTTGGTATAGGTCAAAGAAGTGGCTCCTGCTGCAAGAAGAAGAAACGCAAAGCTCTCTTTTGCTTTTGTGTTTCCTGATAAAAACGGCCGTTTCAAAGTTCAAGAGGTAAACCTCCTCTCTTATGTGGCTCCTGCTTGTCACTCTAGTTACTGCCATGATTTTATTTGTGTGCATATATAATAATTTTATGTTTAATTTTAAATGCCATGTCTTGTGTTTTGCTTTTTTTTGGGTGAGTTGTTTACAATCATGATTATGTCTCACTAATGACGCGTCAAATTGGTTTAATTGTGAAATAAATACTACAACATATTATCTGCACATTACTAGGGAGTGTGGAGTGTTATATTGAGGTTTTTGTGCTCTCCACAAAGTGTCGTGACTGCATTAGCAGCTTTTGTCCGCAATTTTCTGCATGTCAATTGCAATGTTATTGCAAGTACAGTATAAAATCTTTTGACTAGTATTACTGTCAGGCTATCCGATACATATAATATTTATTGTGGGATTCTACACTTAACTAGTCTTTTTCCCCGTGGAACAGAACAGAACAAAGCATTAGTCGAATGTGTTATGAATATATACACAAGCGTAATATCACTTCAAGATTCATATATTGTTGGGGTTGTTTATTTTCATTTCATGAATTTTATTTATTAAGCTAATAATCACACAAACACAAGTAATTTATAATATATATGCAGAATCATTTGTCTGAGAACTGATTTAAACATGTTAAAAAGGAAGGAAACCTGGTAGAAAGTGAAACTCTTGTTTCTGGCTTTGTTGTTTAAACTAAATTAACATCCTTAAGTTGATTTTACCCATTTTGCACAAGTTTGAAAACTTCATTTTGCTAGTTCTTGTAAAGTGAAATACACTCACTGGTACTGTAGTCGAGTATCATTCTGGCTCTGCATGCACCCCTTTAGTACCTTATTGATAACCCTAAAGTGAGGGATTCACTTTAGAGGGAAAACTGGAATGTTATTGCTATTAATCGGAAAATTGCAGTTGAGACTTTGATCATATGCATGAACAAATACAACAAATTATGAAGTTCTTTAATGTGAACCACTTTGGAAGTGTTAAATCTCATGGAGAAATCTCTAAAACTGTCATCCATCTTACTTGCTAACTCATTGGGATGCTTTAAAAGAATAAGTATGAAAAATAGTGAAATATAACTGTTTTCTTCCCACGCTTTACCTCAAAGCATTGAAACCCCTTGCCCCCTATGGCAACCTTTTGTTACTGTTAATATAGTGATTTGAAGCCAAATCTATATGCTGTAAGAAGTCTTTAATGTTGAGAGATCTCCATATTTCCAGAAAGTTATTCCTATCTTTCGTAAGTTGCAATCATGAATAATAGCTTTCATGTTGAATCAATCTGATATCCTATCTTTGTTACTTGATTGCACTATGAAGGTGGGCAAGACATTGTCTTATGGAACTGGAAGATTAGATGACGGCAAGGCTTTGGCTGATCTTGGTTTTGAGGTAAAGAATCATTCTTCATGCATTTATGTTTGCATTTCACAAATTCTTTTGCTGACTTTGTTTTTCAATGCGCAGATTGGCGATTACTTGGATGTGGCTATTCTGTAGTTTATGTCTGTCAGTCTATGTAACTTTGTTGTGTTTTGTGCTGCTCCTGTGTGATGATAGTCTTCAAACATTTGGTCTATTTTAGAGTTAAAAGACCTTTTAAAATGTTTAGTTGTTAATGTCACAAATTATAAATTGTCCAGTTTCTTTGCAAAAATGATTGATTGCCAATTGGTCAGCACTAAGAAATGAGAAAAGAAAAGAGAGCAAAAACGATAGATTGGCTATTGGTCTTGTTTCTATGGCTACTGGTTATGCGAGCAAAAAAGAAATGAGAAGATAATGGTTTACTTGAGTGCCTATTTTCATTATGACAGTCTCTTCCCTGTATTTTTGTTCACGTGAAGACTAAATGATATAAAATGGACTAGTTTTAGATGCACAATACAAATTGAATGATAGGTAATATATCTAATAAATGATTTTTGTTAAGGAATTAGCGAATTCACCATTTTTTGAAGACCAAGGTGACATGAAAATTCAGCTATTATCTATACCTAATATAAATTGGATAGATAGTTTTTTTTTTTTTTTTTAAATTATCTTTTTGGTCCCCTAACTATTTAATTAGTATCGGTTTGGTCTCCTAACTAAAATTTGATTTATTTTGGTCCATTAACTTCTCTCGATTATATATTTTGGTCCTTTTCGTAGGTTTTAATTCAAAAACGTTAGGTTTTCTTCATTTTCTTCTGGAATTTTTCTGGGATTCTTGTTGTTGAATGTTGATGGAGATGATATGAAGACGAAAAAGAGGAAAACTTAACGTTTTTGAATTAAAACTAACGGAAATGACCAAAATGTGTAACGGAGAGAAGTTAATGGACCAAAATAAATCAAATTTTAGTTAGGGGACGAAACCGATACTATCTAAATAGTTAAGGGATCAAAAATGCAATTTAGCATTTTTTTTTTTGATAGGGTGATAGATAGTTTTGATGCAGTTTCTTCAAAAAAAGGATAGTTTTGATGCAGTATTTTTTTTCTTCTTTCAATTATGTCCTCCATTCAAACTACTGCGTTTAACAATTTCTTCTTTTTGTAAAATTATGAATTTTTTTTTGTTAAATATACTTTTAATCTCCGTAAAGGAATGTACCAATTTTTTACTTTTTTTTTTGAGAGAACCAATTTTTTACTTAGTTTCTCTAAATTTTTATTTAAACTTTGGTTTCTCTAAATTTTATGTTATATATTTTAGTCCCTTTTTTGGATTCGAACCGGTACATTTAACTCTTTTAATCTTTTAGCTCAACGAGTGTAGCTATCCATCCCTCTAATAGTTAAATTATTAAATTAATGATATTTTAAGGTATTCTCAATGAAATGTTAAAAAAAAGTCATTTTGAATATTTAACATGCCACATGAACTTTTGTTAAATCTGAAATGACAAAAATTGGTAATAGAAAATTTAGAAGAACTAACTACATATTTGCCCTTTAAAGTTATACTAAAAAAATCAGTTAAATCTTATTAGAACAAGAACAATTCTATTTTATAGAAATACTATCCTCCCTCCCTAATTGTAAGCAACACCCATTGAGAAAAAAGTATCCATAGATATAAACCTTTAATTTTCTAGATGTGAAATTTTCTTGGAGACTTATATTTTACGAATTTTTAATATATGAAAATTTGCAACAAGACTTATATTTTTTTTTATTACTTTTTTTGTTTTTTTTTGAAGAAATATATGAACTAGTAAAGTGTTGAAACACTCTCTTTTACTATCATTATTTTATTAAATGAAATCAATATGAATTATATATCTTGTGTAGAATTTTTTTCTAATAGGTGAGATTAATGATGATTTCATCTATAATAAATGAGTGATGATATTTTTTTTTTTTAGAAAAGTAAAACGATATTCATTCATTCTCAAATTGATAGAGTACATCAAATACAAACATCGCTAAAAACGTAAAGGGTGAATCTGCGAACAAACTCACATCATCAAGTTAATAGCATACAACGACAAAATGCCTACAAATAATATGATAAAATCTAAGTCACTTAAATACTCATGCTTCCGAATCTGCAACATTGATGCCCAAATCATTGATTGAATTTGTAATTGATAGATGTAGATCTTCAACAAGAACTAAACGAATACCGCTACAAGACGCAAATCAAATGCCGCACAAGACGACGAACAACACAACGCTGCACTTAGACGACGAAATCACAAAAGGAAAAACTATATATGTGAAAATCACTTATTTAGATTGAAAGAAAAGAGAAAAAAAATATGTAGAGAGGTGATTTTAGGTCAAAAATGACCTAAAACCATCCCTCCTCAATGATAAAAAAGAAAAAAAGTTTAGAAAGAAGTTGAACTTTCTCTTAGGACTACCTACCTTAATAAATGGTGATGATAAACACAATGGTGAGAAAAAAAATAAAGAGGACAAGTAACAACATAATAAATGTGTAGAAGAGAAGGCTGTAAAAAATTATCATAAAACGATTGTATAAATGAATATTTTTTGAGCCAAGAAAAAAAAAATCAAAAATCATAGCAATGAATTACTGTGTTCCGGTGTGGCGGATTAATAAGCAGCTAATCCAATTTAAATTAGCAATCAAGTCAAAAACAGTCCACATAATCTTACTTGCCGACGACCAACGACGTCGTTTCCATCATCAGCGCCGTTATCTGATTACGAAATCCCAACTATACACATTTAATGACTTAAAATAATCCCCTCACATGATTAATCGCCATAGAAAACGATAGAAACTGCAAGAAAATAAAAATACTGAAAAAAGAAAAGTGTTAGAAACAACACAGAATATCCTCGCTCTGAATCATCTTTCTTTCTCACTCTCACATTTTCATTTTTTTTCGGAACTTCGAATTCAAGAACAGTGTGTTTTTTCTACACTGTTTGGATGAGAAACCCTAACTACTTCAACCGTTCATCACTTTCAAGTTCTCTCTCTCTCTCTCTCTCTCTCACACACACTTTGTATATTTTTCTCAATTTTCATTTTCATCTTGTTTTTGTAGGATTCTGAAACGCAATGGCACCAAAGCGAGGGATTTCCTTCGCTAAGAACGGAAGCAAAGGAATTCGTTTTCCTGTTTTCAGTTTCGTTCTTCTTTGTGTTCTTACGCCGGTTGTTTTCTTCTTCGGTCGAGGTTTTCACGTTGCTGGTTAGTTCACTACTTTTTTTCTTACACAGACACTAATCACAACACTGACACGTTGACACCGGTAGTAATATGAGAAAATGACATAATTGAATGTAATAAATGTAGTGTCAGTCCACTTTCGATCAGAAGTGTCAGTTCACTACTTTTTTACTTTTTCTTTTTTGAATTGTTGCTGTATTGGGAAATTAGACGAAGGATGGGTTATTAAATGAATAAGGTAATTATTGATGAAGCGTTACTGTTATTGGTGTCACTATTTTGACTCGGATTGGAAAATTCTGCTAACTTGCCGATGCAGCCGTTATTTTACAATATTTTGTACTAAATAGCATATCTCATAACAATTGCAATTTGTTCAAATTCCACTGCGGTATAGCGCTATAGCGTTTCTATAGCCGCCATTTAACAATACTGTTTTAAGTCTTCAACTCTTCTGCCAGGGATGGGTGTTCTAGTTATAGGTAGTAATAGTATTGACAGTGCCAAACTTCCTTTTCAAGTGTGGCCCATAAATTTGTCATGGAGGCATCTTGTTTGTTTAGCATTTTCCTAATACACTTTCATTTTACAATCCATATAATGTGGTACACCGATATTGATGTAGTCATGTATG
Organism: Medicago lupulina; assembly: GCA_958299785.1. NCBI lineage: Eukaryota > Viridiplantae > Streptophyta > Magnoliopsida > Fabales > Fabaceae > Medicago > Medicago lupulina. The sequence continues at coordinate 55,035,129 of OY283143.1, read as the reverse complement.
GGAAAAAAAAACCTTTCTTTATTGTGATTTCTTGAAAGGTAATTTCTTAGTTAGTTAGTTAGTAAGTCATTTGGTTATGCACGTAAGATTGGAGGCTATAAATAATAGAAAAGAGATTAGATGTGGTATCTTTGGTTTTGTAAGGAAATTGGAGTGGGTGAGCACCGAGTCTTTTGAATACATAGACTGTAATAGTTTTTTTCAATCAATATACACCATTTCTTCTATCATTTAATCCAGTTTCTATCAACTGGTATTTGAGCTCCTATTTTGGAGCTTAGGAGGAATCGTTACTGAAAATGGACTGGGAATGGTTCCAACATTTGATGGGAAGGAGGCTTATCGGTGGCTCATCCAAGTACATCAGCATTTTCATTTTGTAGCCATTAGAATCCCGAGGGAATAAAGGTATTTGTATGTGGTGGCCTTAAAAGGAGGAGAAGAATCAGAATGCATCCCGAGTAGAAGGCAGTGCTGAAGAGATTTGAATCTGAGGTTTGACTTTATCTTCAAGATTTTGGATCTAAGTTGCAAGTGGGGGCGAAGTTCAAGATGAGAGCCAGGAATAAGTGGCGGGGGGTAAAATCTAAGAAAGACAAGAAACAACATTTGTGAAGCAAACAAACTTGGAACTAAAGACAACCCAAGAAGTGAAAACACAATATTCACAACCTCTCAACATCAAGGGTCAATAATTAGAAAACATAAGGAAACACAAAGCAGTGAAGGTGGTGGGTGGAGAACAATATGAGTTAGAAAGACTGCGATCGACTCTAGACACAAGAGAGACAGAGAGAAGGAACTGACAGAAGCAGGTAATGGAGCGAAAGGTGTTGCCATGGGTCGTGCAATGGTGGAAAAGAGATGGGAAAACAAAGCCCAATTATATTTTTTTTGTGGGGCCTAGTAGAAGCATCCAAGGACTTTGGTGTGGACACTAAGGTTAGGACGTTGAAAAGGGAAGAACCATCGATGATCTAGAAGGCGGGTCCTGAATGGGACAGATGCACTGTCGTCTCCACCTGAACTGTCGAACTCAAGCTTTACTTTGAAGAGTTATTCAAAAATGGTGAAGCTATAACTCTTGAACATGTCGATCAAGCTTCCTTCGCCAGATACTTGTACCGGCATGGTAGCTGTGTGACTCTGGTGGAAGAATCAGGGGGTTTGGTGCATTGCCGTTTTACAACTTCGAGGTTGAAGTTTCAACTTTCGAGACAAGAGTGATCACATGCATGGGGCTAGTTTGTTGTCCCGTTAGGCGCAAACAAAAAGCAGAGGGTATTCTCGGTAAAGGAAGGAAATGCCAAGCCCAAATTAATGTGAAACTTATGTTTTAGCTAATAAAATCCTTCTTTGTTAGGCCCATAGTTGTTGCATGAAAAATGTAATTTAACTTGTCCATAAAGGGTACACCAAAGGTAAGCAAGCAGTTAGCATCTCTGTTGTTGAATGACAATTAATTGGTGGAGCTCGAAATTCAGGGAGAAAACATAAAGGGACAAAAGATCACGTCCAATGGAATAGCAGCTGTCAACGAGTTTAGCAATAGGATTTTGTCGCGGCATGGTGGCAAATTTGCATATTTGTTTGCTTTGCAGTCGATGGGACATCATTAACAAGATTGGCTGCACAACTCTAGAACCTCAGAGACATTAAGCCGCCACCACAAAAACCTTCAAATTGAAGTCCTAATAATAAGGGCATGTCCTAAATGCACATTTCACAAGAGGAGATGAGGGCTTTGGTGATCCCATGTATTCATCATGTTCACCTTGAAGACAAGGTGAAAGGGGCTATTAAGTATTGATCTCTTAGGTAGTTAATTAGGGGTGTGTGATGAGAGGCTACAAATTACTTCCCTTACCAGCACATCCGTAGGTCTTTACACCTGCTGATATTATCAAAGGCAAGATTCTACACCTTCTCACAATAGGCGCCACCATATATACTTTGTTTTACTTCTAATTAAACAGAAGTCATTTGGTTTAAAGCTTGTCCTTAATGTTTAAAATTATCCTTAAATTTGACAATATATTATGCTTATATTTATTTGATGTGCTTGATGTAATATGAAAACTTTTGGATAAGAATAAAGCTGTCAAAAAAACCCCAAATTGAAAAGCCCCATTTATTGGACCTCCTGTTAAGCCCCATATTTAGGCCCCCTTAACATGTGGACTGGGCCCCAAATTTTAGACCCCCTAAAGTTGACAACTCTAGATAAGAAGAGCAAATTTTGTTGTTGCTTGTTGGGGTTTTGTGCTGTTGGAACTTATGTGATGGCATAATATTTGTGCATTAGTGAAATAAGAATTGAAATATTTTGTCTATTCTCTTTAAGCGACCGGAATATCAACTTATGTTGTTCCAAGTGGGTAAGTAAGGAGTTCGGTTCCTCTTAAGTAAGGTCTTGGGTCTAAGTCATCTGAATTGAAAAAAAAAATAGTTTTATCCTTTTAAGTGAGTTCATTTGACTTGACTGGCATTAGCTGGGATCCAATGTGATATTTGGATAGTCTAAAACATAAACACGCACGAGAATTGAACAGGGAGCCTTGGTTCAACAATTAATGTTACTATTATGTGTCTAGAGGTCACGACTTTGTGTTGCGTCATTAGACTCTTGCAAGTGTAAGGTAAAGGCTGTCTAGAATAAATCTTCCATGGGTCCATTCCTGGATTCTTCCATGGTAGGAGCTTTATAGAACAGATTGCCCTTTCTTCTCTATGTTGTAGAATTGATGGTTGAGAGGCTTTGTCAGTCCTCATTTGCGCTAATATATTGTTGAATTTGAGAAATGAAATGGTGTAGAATGTCGCTGACTTGAAATGTTCTTCATCTATCTTCTAGTTTCTTCTGTCTATTTCACTTCAATGAGAAGGAGAAAAGCAACTTCTCTATAAGTGTTATCAAATAGCGGTGTTATAGCGTTGTAATGTAGCGAAAATTGAAAAAGTCAATATTGCCATGTGATAAGCTAATTTAGTACAAAATGTTTTCAAATAGTGGTGCTATAGCATTGTAGTGTAACAAAATTTGAACAAACTGCTATTTACTGCGACTGCAATTGACACAACACAATTGCTATGTATTTCTTTACATGCATATTTATTAGTTTAAGCCGATCTACTTACTTGAAATGCATTGTGCAGATCAAGATGATATTTCAGCTGTTGCAAATAGACAGGTAGCTTGTTTTGTGCGATATTGGCTATGTAACTAAATAATGGATATCACTTGGAGATTATTTTTTTGTTTGACTTGAAATAACTGTTGACTGCAGCCAGCTGCCAAATGGAGAGAATGGCATGCATTGCAAGACCTTAAATCAACTTTTTCGAAAGAGGCAAGCTCAGGCTTATAAACAGTTGATCCATATTTAACATTTAATTTTTTCACTTAAGATTTTTCTAATTAATATTATATTTTAGGTTTTCGATGTTATTGTATCCAGCACAGATGATATGGGGCCTTTGAGTCTTGACAATTTTAGAAAAAATATGTCTGCGTCATGGAGAGTTGTTGGATTAGAGACTTCAAATGCTGCCTATGAGGTTTGGACTGATGTGCTTCTGCATGGAAATTTTAATTCCTGTACTTAAAAAGAATTTAAAAGAAGTATAAAAAGCCATTATTGTTTTATTGCCTCCAAATGTTAATTCATGTTTGATTTTTTAATTAAAGGTAAAGCAACCAACAACACATGTTACACAAGAAAAACCAAAGGTGAAGGAAGGAAAATCTTCAGGTTGTTTCACACTCTATACTGTATAATATGCATGTGTTATTGTTTAATTTACACTCCAACTAATTTTTTTTTTTTTGCAGAGGGTCTTACTCACTGGACTGATAGCCCTACACGACAAGTCCGAAGGGTGAGCATCATTTTGTGACATTTTGTTGTTAGAACTTGCATTTGGCTTGTTTGGACACACCTTCCTTATGTTAGTGATAGTTTGCATTGTAGCTCATTTTAGTTTTTATTTTTTACAACAGCAAAGGAAAAAGTAAGGGCCCGTGTTTCATGTTTACATTTTCACTTCAACTAATAGACATAATAGCTCTAGTATTTTCCTCACTATTTGATTTTACAATTTTTGAAAAGAAATTTAACATTTTCAGAAATTTTGAAAATGCTAAAAGTGTTTTCATTGGTTCTAACAATACATTTCTCCAAGATAGTCTTCCGTCTTCTCCCATAAAAAAATGTTTATTACGTGAATCTTCCATCTCCTTAAATCTTAGAAAATTTAAAACTGAAAATATTTCAGAAAGCAAACAGGACTTATGTTTTCCACCTCAAATGATATTAGCTTTTAGCTAAAAATAACTTTTTGTTCATAGTACATTTTAGACATGTTAGAATTTTATAATCTTCTTTAGAGCATTTTATTGTCTTTTGGTAAATTTAGCCTAAAACGTAATTTTCTCCAACATGATTGAAAATATTCTCATTCTTACTGAATTGTGGCATGTCTGAAACACACAACTTGTTTTTGCAATTGCCAAGCATTGACAACGATGTTCTGTTTAGACCAAACATTGTGTTTCGACTGAGTGTTTTTCATTTTGGGAATGGGATTTTTCATGTTCTTCATAACTATTTTCTGCAGCAATTAATAGAAAAAAGGCAGGAAAAGCGTGCTGCTGAGTTGGTAAAGATGGACAATGATGTAATCGTAAAACTTGAAAACGAAGCTATTGAACGTTCAAGATCTGTTGAGTCAGCCGTACTGGGTAAATACAGCATTTGGAGGAAAGAAATTGAGAATGAAAATGCTGATTCTTCTGTTCGGTTTATGCGGGACCAGATCATTATGGCTAGGGTCTATGTGAGTATTGCACAGATGAACAACAATCTTGAACTGTTGCAAGAGCTGCAGTCTAGGCTCAAAGAGAGTCAACATGCTTTAGGTGATGCAATTTCTGATTCAGATCTTCATCACAGGTTCGAATTAGGTGGTATTCATTCACGTTTTGTATGCCTTTTTCTGAATTTGCTGCTTAACTAATTTAGTGTAATTATCTCTAGTACACGTCAAGAAATAAAGGCTATGGGCCAAGTTCTGTCAAAGGCACGGGGGCAATTGTATGACAGCAAATTGGTCACTGGAAAATTGAGAGCAATGCTACAAACAGCTGATGAGCAAGTTAGGAGCTTGAAGAAACAAAGCACATTCCTTAGTCAGTTGGCTGCCAAGACCATACCAAGTGGAATTCATTGCTTATCTATGCGCCTCACAATAGATTACTACCTCCTTCCTCCTGAAAAAAGGAAGTTCCCTAGGAGCGAGAACTTGGAGAATCCCAGTCTTTATCATTATGCACTATTTTCAGACAATGTCTTGGCTGCATCCGTTGTTGTGAACTCAGCTGTTACAAATGCAAAGGTGACTAGGATGATCTATTTACGAAACCGATGTTCCGTGTGCATTATTTCCTTTTATAGACAGTGAATAATTTGTTCCTCAACTGTAGGATTTTAATATCTTTCATGTGTACTCCATATATGATTTGAGAAAATATTATATCATTAAACCAACCCTCATTGTCTTTATGTTCTTGTGTTCAATGTTGCAGGATCCTTCAAAGCATGTTTTCCACCTTGTTACTGATAAACTCAATTTTGGAGCCATGAACATGTGGTTTCTTTTGAACCCTCCTGGAAAAGCTACAATCCATGTTCAAAATGTAGATGATTTTAAGTGGTTGAACTCATCCTACTGCCCTGTATTGCGGCAGCTTGAATCTGCAAAAATGAAAGAGTATTATTTCAAGGCAGGCCATCCAACCACCCTTACTTCCGGTGCTTCCAATATGAAATATAGAAACCCAAAATATCTCTCGATGCTCAACCATCTTAGATTCTATCTTCCAGAAGTTTATCCTAAATTAGATAAAATCCTTTTTCTTGATGATGACATCGTTGTTCAGAAGGATTTGACAGGATTATGGGAAGTTGATCTTCAGGGGAAAGTAAATGGTGCAGTTGAAACATGTGGTGAAAGCTTTCACCGATTTGACAAATATCTTAACTTTTCAAATCCACATATTGCAAGAAACTTTGATCCAAATGCTTGTGGTTGGGCATATGGCATGAACGTATTTGATCTCAAGGAGTGGAAAAAGAAGGATATCACTGGCATATATCACAAATGGCAAAATATGGTGAGCTTTTGATTATAGCATTAGTTTGAACTTTGAATCATAGTGTCTATTCATACACAATTAGATTAGTACAACAAATCTTTCACTGACCTAGCTTTTTTTAATCTGATTCTAGAATGAGGACAGGGTGCTTTGGAAGCTGGGGACATTACCTCCTGGGCTAATGACATTCTATGGTCTGACACATCCACTAAATAAATCATGGCATGTCCTTGGTTTGGGTTATAGTCCAACTGTAGATCGATCAATGATAGAGAATGCAGCAGTTGTACACTACAATGGTAATATGAAGCCGTGGCTAGCGATTGCCATGACAAAGTATCGGCCTTACTGGACTAAATATGTTAAATACAATCATTCCTATCTGCAGAAATGCAAGTTACATGAATAGTCGGAATAGTTATCTCTTTCTTCTCCAGCATCCCCCATTTCCTTTCATCTTTCTGGCATGGCTATTTCAACTAGTGTCTTGCTAGAATGATGGTCATTGTCTTTGAACCTAGAAGGAACAGAGTCAATGCATGCTCGATGTTTACCTCCAACATCATTCCTTTCCACATTGATTCGTGCTTTGAATTCATTTAATTTGTTGACACATTCTCAACTATTTGAAACAAGGTTAAGAAGTAGATACCTTGTTTACCATAAAACTCCTCATTGTACAATATTCTGATCTGATGCTCAGACAGGTCACAGGACTTGAAATTAAATATCATATTTCTATATTCTTTGAGAAAACATAACTTTCTTGTTCAGTTTTTAGAGCTTATCTGTTATTTTATTTGCATGTCCCGACTCTTACGGTAAAATCGTGGACTTTCCAGGAATTGCTTGTCTGGTTATTTTCTGTTCTTTTTCCTTTTACCCCAGTTGAGAGTCTTGTATGTGCGAGGGTTTTCCTGTTTGGTGATTTGGTGTGATGTTAGTTATATTTGTTACTGTTGTCTGCCTATTTAATTAAGGTTTTTTTTTTGGGTTAAGATTTACTGAGAGTTATATGAATAAAAAATTTAATCAAATACTTCATAATTATTTAAGACTCTTTTCATCCTACAATATATAGTAGAGTTAATTGGTCAAATTGACCCGTAATATACACAGACTGAAAAATGACCTTTGTAAATTTTAATTTTTTTATTTTATATGTACAGTAGCTTTATAAACATAGCTTTTCAAAAGGGATTAAGTAAGACTTTAAAAATACAATGTGTTTTCAACGATACCACTTAACGATGGAAATGAGTGTCCATATATGGCCTTGTAGTATTTTCAGAGATTTTGTGTTTTTATTTTTTATATTGACCCTGTAATATAAAACCAAAAAATCTTTGAAACACATCGCTAAGTGTTTTTTATGTGTTTTTTTACATACTTGCACTAAGTATGAATCCTGAAAATACAATGTGTTTACAGAGATACCACCTAAGGATGGAAATAAGTGTTTGGGGTCAGAAAATTTCAATTCCAACTTTTCAAAAGATTTTGGTCCCGAATGAAAGACGACATGATATTCCAACAATTTCATCTTAAAGCCACTATGCCCCCAAACTTCCCACCCTTGTTCCGAAATTGAATTCTCCTCAAAAGCTTATGGGTTTTCATCCAATCTTTTTACTTGGATCCCTACATAATTTGGTGGCTAGTAGATTGGCAGAGGTGATGCCTTTATCCAAGGTAAACTTTAAGTGGTGGTGAATGAAGTGGTTGATTTGGTTAGGGAGTGATGGTATTTCTCTTGATCACTCCCCCTATCCGTGTTTGGAAATCTTGGGCACCTCTTAAGGTCAAGGTGTTTGTTTTCTTAGCTGCTGCTGCTTTAGGACAGATTGCCAACCCAAAATAATCTCTTTCTTAGGAGAGTGACCTCTGACTCTAGGACAACCCTTGTATGGCTTTTGTGGTGTTTCTCCTGAGTCAGGTTCTCATCTCTTTGTTACATGTCCTTTTTTTAATTGTGGAGTTAGAATCAATTCTACATGTTTAAAATCAATTTTGATCTCTTTAAGAGTAAAATCAAACATATTTATAATGAATGTGATAAATTAGTGATGTGAAAAAAAAAAAGAATGAGAAAGAAAAAATTAAATGTTAAAAGGATGTTGAAAAATTAAATATGTCCAAATATCATTGTCTTTTTTTTTTGACAAACCAAGTATCATTGTTATTATAAAGCTTATTTCAAACATCCATTACCGCACCACCCAGGGACTGGCCAGTTCAATATCACATTTTACCAAAATTAAATTATAAATTCAGCCGTGAAATATATATTTTTTTTTTTAGGGAAGCCGTGAAAAAATATTCAAAGTTTCTAAAATTCGAGATTATATTTTTGGATTTAAAAACAGGGATACTAAAATTGTGAATCTGAAAAAGATAAATAGACTAAAAGTACATTTCAGCCGTAAATTAACAAACAAATCAAAGTTGTTACTTTAAACAAATATTATGCATTTATGCTAGATATTGTATTGTGTTCAGTCACTTTCTATCCGATTTAGCTGCTTGAATCGACAACGCTTTTATATCTCTTTCTTTTGCTGCGCAGCCAATCTCAAATGAGAGAGAATCACTTGTCCCCCACTGTCTTGTGGACTATAGTACTCAATCAAACTTTCAATGATAAAATAGATTTAAAATAAGCAAAAGTAATAATATTGAGTTCAAAGTATTTTGGAAAAAAGGATGCCAGTGTCAAAAGAGTTCGGGAAATCTTGACTTATCAATATACGAAGAACAAAAAAGACAGGTACAGAGTTTTAGGATATGATCAATAAGTGAAAGTCTCCTATCAAATGTTTCCTAAGAGAGAATATAAACAATCATTATATCTTTTAGAGTAAATTACACTCCCCTCCCCTCAAAGATGCTTGAATTACACTCCCCTCCCCTCTTATGTTAAAATATACATTCCCCTCCCCTCTTATTCAAAACATATTAGAGAAAAATACATTTCCCTCCCCTAAGAAAAGCTTGAATTACATTCCCCTCCCCTCTTATGTTAAAATCTACACTTTACTCCCTCAATATATATTTTTTTATTTGTAATAATCTTGCAAAAAAATAATAATCTAATACACTTCGAAAATAACAGTATTGCAGGTCTATTTTAACATAATAAAAAATTGAATACATATTTTTTTGCTATTTTTTATTCACAATTTCATTAACATGTAGTTTTAAACCCTATTATAAAATATGAAACAAGCCAAAATAAAATTAAAATATGTGAAAAATTACTAACGACAATAAACCATGGTTATTTAAAAGTTAATTTTAAACTCTAAATTATAAAATCAATAGCAAAATATTTAAATTTAATTATCATTAACATTTAAATTATAAAGAAATGAATTAATTTTTCTTAAAGGGTGGTTTAAAATTAATATATATCATAAAAATATTTATTTATGTTAAAATAGATTAAAGTGTAATGTATATTTAATTATCAAGGGAGGGGGTTGTAATTCAAGCATCTTATAAGGGAGGGGAGTGTAAATTTTATTTTTCTAGGGAGGAAATTGTATATTTTAACATAAGAGGGGACGGGAGTGTATTTCAAGCATCTATGAGTGGTGTTAGCTTGTGCCCTTATGACACGTGTTAAGAAACCTAAAAGAATAAATGTTCTTTAAATTTTTGTGCATTTAATTGATTACAAAGTTAAAGATTAAATACAATTCACATTCCAATAAATTATTTCTATATTTGAATCACTAACTTGTGTTTTAAAGACACAAGTTAACATTTCCTTTCATATATATAGAGGGGGGTTATTTTGACTCCAAGAGTAATTGTAATAACTTACTCCAAATCTAAAGCTTTAATTCTAATTTTGATTAATGATTTAGATTAATTGATATGGTAGACTTTAATTCCATTTTATATTGTAGTCAACACTTATCACCACAAAATATCAAAGCAATAAATGTCTTTTAATTGTTTGATTTTTTTTCTTCTCCCATTGTTTTTTTGGTTTCACACTAAAATTATTTTTGAGGGTTACCACATAACTTAAAATTCTTAAAAAAATGCACTACCAAAAAAAAATGCATAATAAATTTTTTGCTATTCCTTAAAAAAATTTGCATATATTTTTTTAATGCTAAAATAATTTTTTTTCTTCTCCCATTGATTTTTTTTTCTCCCTTTACTTTTTTTTACGTTAAAAAAATTGCATATATATTTTTTTAAAGAAAACAATTGTAAAATTTAAAGAATTGCATATGTGTTCCACTCCTATTACTATTTTTCTAGACATATTTTATTTGATTTCTTAATTATAATCCTGATCTTTTCTTATATTTTTTGTAAACACACATTTTTGTACTAATCTGTCATGAAAAAAAATATAGAAGAAGAAATCCTGGTCTTTTCTTATATCCAATTCATTTACAATACTTACATAAACAATAAATAAATTTGTGTATTTTTTTTGCTGATAAACATTTTTGCCATGAAAGAGTTTTTAAGTTTTGTTGTTAACCCTCAAAAATACTTTTAGCGTGAAACCAAAAAAAGCAATATGAGAAGAAAAAAATCAAACAATTAAAAAACATTTATTGGTTTAATATTTTGTGGTGATAAGTATTGTTTACAATAGAAAATGGAATTAAAACTTACCATATCAATTAATCTAAAACGTTAATCAAAATTGGAATTAAAGGTCAAGATTTGGAGTAAGTTATTACACTTACTCTTGGAGTCAAAATAATCCCCCTCGTGTGTATATATATATATATATATATATATATATATATATATATATATATATATATATAAAGAAAATATAAAAAAAGAAAATAATCTATTAGTATAATTAATGTCTACATCTTGTATATATACCGTAACTAAAACATCTTTTATTATAGAGTTGTATTCGTTTATATCTAATAAAATAATTATTATTATACTGTTAGTTTAAATCGAAAGATAAGATATAAGTATAATCAAGATTTCCCTCGGTCGATGGGAAGTTATTCCATCATTATTACATCCAAACAAAATACAACAGATTCTTTCTCGGGTCTACCGAAGAATATATGGGTCTTGAAAATATCGGATTTAGTCAAAACTCAATAGAATTGGAAAAGAAGACACTTAACCCATGCTCCATGTTGATAGCATAGCACCATTAACCACAATGAGTGATGAGTAAGGAAACATACTCTAAGGGAGGTCATGCACATTGGACCATGTGAACGGATCAAGCCAAATAAAGAAAAGATGTCATCCGAACAAGGGGCGTCACGCACCCCCTCAATGTGGGAAAACGAACGCACTACCCGTGCAAATAGCCGAGGAAGGTTGAACGTTGTTTGGCTAGTAGAAATATATTTACCCATAAATACTCATCATGTACAATCTTTCAAGAAAGACAATCAATCAAACACGAGAAATAATTTTACCTATAAATGCTATTGGAGGTTCATCATCTAAGCCACTTTGAGTGATTGCATTGTTATAGTAATCTATGTACTTTGTGTCACTTAACTTGTCAACCAAGTTAATTGAGCAGTTTAAATTCTGCATATTCTGCTTCCAATTCCATGTCTCATCTTCCATCACCTTCACATCCCTACTTATTTCAATTTTTTTTACCAAAATATTATACGATTTATAGGCATCGGTCTTGTGAAAACGAATCAAATTTACTTATCCAAACTAACAAGTAAATCCCATGATCAAGTTAATCTCTAACTAATTAACTTAATCTTATTCAAACTACTAACAAACTTGTGATAATCTAAAGTATATACATCATAACAACTATACACTAGACCAGTGAAACAATGCATCCTCTATGTTGATCCTCTAGGGTACACCATCATCTGTGGTGAATTATCCTCTGGAGTGCATAATCCTTTGAAACCATAATTTGAATTATGCAATGACTCTATAAGGTCTGGTCAGGTCGAAGCTCGACTCAAGTTCGACTCGTTTAAAGTTCATGAGCGACTGAGTTCGACTCGTTAGGTTCATCTCAGTACTTGATCATCCATGCTGGATATAAGTCGAGCTGAGACGAACATAACATAGCTCAGCTCCTTTCAATTTTGTTGAACTCAAAACTCGACTCGAATTCAATTCAAACTTTCAAGTTGATAAACCACTTGGTTAGACTTGGTCGAATCATATAATTCAAAAACAGAAACTATATTTAAACGATGCAGGACATAATGTGCTATTATGTGTTTTTCTTCTTTTGCTATTAGGTGAATGTCACATGAGAATTACTAGTATTAAATTAATACTAGTAATCCCTCTAAAATCAACATACATCAATACTAGAATTTAAATATATAAAGTCAATTATATAAATTTCAAAATGAAAAAAATCAAGTATTAAATATTAAGTTAATAAAGTCAGCTCATGAACCAAATAAATAGAAATATATATAACTTAAATTCAACTCATTTAGTTAACAAACTAATTTTTAACTTAAATTTAGTTTATTTGATTCATAAACCAAGTTCAACGAATCAATTATTAAACTAAGTCTCAAACTTTATTTAAATTGGCTCAATTCATGTCAGCCATACCGAATAATGTCTGTACTTCGTAAATATAAAATCCTATAACATTAAACTTCATATATCCAACTTTTATAATTTTTGGTATTCGTAATCATTAAGCTTATCTTAAAAAGTAAAACATTAAGATGATATACATGATCCTATAGCTACATATAGTCCAAACTGCATTAATGATATACATACACTACATATGATTTTTAGTTTATCTTTTGAATTCTTTTAGACGTATTGAGGATTTAAGATGGCTTGTCGTCGTTTCTGTTGTGCTTTGTTTGCATTTGAGTTTATATAAATATTGTGTGATTTTATTACTCAAGGGTATCGATCCGTACAACACAATCAATAAATTAACATTAACTTGTAGAATCGAGTTTTGTTTTTTTGCTTTTTTTATTCTATCTTAGAGAATAGAGTTTTTTATTCTAACTTAGAGAATAGACTTAGACAGTAATCATATGTTTATTTTTTAATTTATAGTAATTCAATATGACTAGAGTTCTTAATCAAATATAAAATTGAATCATCCTAACTTGTGCCCCTAAATGACATAAGTTAAAGAGTTTAAAATGAAATTAAAAAAAAAAGTTTTATATAAAAAATATAACTTTTAAAACTTCTAAAATATTAAATGTATAATTTTAATAAAAAAAAACTTTTATATTTAATTTCTTAACTTATGTCTCAAGGATATAAGTTAGCTTTTTCCGTAAACTTTACAAATTCAATAACGGTTTGAAGTTTTAGTCATTTAATTTCCTCATTACAAATTACATGAACATCATTACCAAATATGGCATATGCAAGATCCTTTGGTAGATGAAGAATTCGAGCAAACCTTGCTAAAAAACAAACACTTTGCTAAGATTAATGACTCATTGGATTAATGCAGTGTCCAACTCATTGCTATAGTGACATTTTGTCCAAAAGGTTATATATAAAATCAAACCAAACTATAGCCCAACCCCAGTCGGTTAGTTTTGAAGTTGTGTGCAGCAATGTCAATATCACCTATAAAATAACCAATTCGTTTATACCATATCTTATCATTTTAGATTCACATTTTGTTTGTTTGACGATGACATTTTAGATTCACATGATGTTGCATTCATTTTGAATTTGTACGTGAAAGAATAATGTTAGAGCAAACAACACGTTTTCAGAGGCAAATCATATACATAATCTAAATAGAGTTTGGACATGTAGTCTTCAAATAAGAACAAAAATTATTATTTAAAATTATATGAATATTTTGATAACTTTAATGCTAGTTTGGATGAATTGGAATTCAAAGACAGACCAAAAGAAAATTAAGACGGGAGAGTTAATGAAATCTTACCCATATTTTCTTTTCTTTAAGTAGTTTTCCTTATCAACTGAACTATGATTACTTAGACGCACACAAAATTAAACTTTGGAACGAACATTTATGATAGTGATAATTGTTATCTTGATTAAAATGCTCATATTTTCTCAAGTCATTGCGACTATCATAAATGAGCATTTCTTCTTTTATTTTTTCACAAGGCTATATAAAAATGAACTTTGATTAACCATCAATTATTTTTATGGACCCTACTTACATATATAAGTCCATATAATTATAAAAAAGGAGGAGAAGATAACAACTAACAAACATAACTAAACTAACTATTTCCTAAAAAAAAGAAAAACTAAACTAACTATTAACAATTCTTAACAAACATAACCAATTTCATAACTATTAAATTTGTAAGTTTTGTTTTTATCTAAATTTGTATTTTCTATTAAATATAATATCTTAATATTATATACATTGATGTGTTCTACTTAATTACTAGTAAATTTGATTTATAAATGGCCAAGATACATGTTCAATCAATTCAATCAATCTTATGTATTATTTTTCCATTCTATTTTATTATGTGTGTTGGAAAGTATTTTCTATGATTTATGTCTTTTTCGTGATAGCAAAAAAAAATTTGATCCCGAGAGAACACTAAAAAGAAACTTGAGCAATTATCTTTACTATCCGGCTACTACTATAAGTAAAATAAAATTTCTTTTTAAATTTATTAAACAATTGATGTATCTGGTCTGTAATATAGACTAAATACATCAGTTAATAAATGAATATAAAGTGTTTATTTCTTATAATAGTGACCAAGTGATGTATTATTATATTTATAATTATAAGTTAATTTAGAGGAAAGAGTATCCTTAGATATAAGTCTTATTTCAAAGTGGGTTAAATAAGTTTTTAATACATATAAATATATCAAATTTTGTTTTAGACCTAGCTCATTAAAAAAATGACATATCAATCTTGAACATTTTTTTTTTGTCCCCAGACCTTACATAAATTATACATTGTCCAAATCAACTGAGTTATATTCACGAGGACAAAATATTTTAATTTGTGAATGAAATAACATTTTATAAGGTTTTAAACATACATGCAAAAAGTCATTCGAAATTTTAAAATGCTAAAATGTTGAACACCACTCTTACTCATACTTAAAATACCAACAATCTCCTCAAACATGAGTCCATCCATTTTCTACGTGGATGCTATTTTCTTTGATACCCGAACTCCACTATAAAACTAAAGTTATAGCTATGTCAACAATTCCTATTTATGACTGGAATAACATTGTCAATCAATTGCTTAATTATAATTGGAACAGCAGGTTGAATAAATTCTCAACGGAATCAATCATGTTTATCTAAAAATCATATGATTCCAAAGACACAAAAGTGCAACTTACTTTTTATCGTAAGGTTGTACATCTACGTAATATACATGCATATTATATAGTTGATAGAGAATTACAACAAAGTGGAAGAATGAGGACAACTAAAAATGCTTTACTAGTGACAAAAAAACATGATTACACATCAAGCATAATGAAACTCTTTATTCTTAGAGGAATATATATCGTTTCATTTCCTCCATTTGCATAATTAGTATTATTCCAACGCTAACAACACTTGAACACTAATCATAAAGTTGGCCTATTCCTTGGTGTTTTCTATTATCTTCTTCCCTCAATCAAAAGCACACCCTCTTTTCACTTCATGTGATGTCATCTTTCTTAAGTTAAAAAACTCAAAAGCTTAAAATTTAAAAGTTTATTTGCAATATGACAAAAGTGGGGGCACCTCTAATTAGTTGTTTTTCTCTTGTAGCCACCTTGAAAAAGCATCTAGGGTTGTTTCATCAGCCCTGTAATGTTTTTGAGTAAATTCAAGTAAACTTGGCCATGTGAAGTTTGGATATATCTTTGGATTCTCCTTGTTAATTAGTTCCTTTGGAGGAGTGACCAGTTTCTTTTCATTTGGACATAGAAAAAATGCTAGTGATTTTCTCACTAGGTTGTCATTTACAACTGCTCTATGTAAGCAACTCTTGAATATCCCATTTGATAGAGCCTGAAACATAAATCACAACATATTACTACTACATATAAGTTTATTGCATGCATAAACATAAATATAGTCTTTATTATAGACTACATACCACATACGTTCTTTAATTAATGCATCTAAAATATTGTTTTTTTTACTTATAATAGTAACCGAATGATGTACTAATTAGTTCACTTGCTAATAATTACCGAAGAAAGAAGAGTGCTAGCAAGAGAGACTCTAACACTTACTTTCTTGTTGAATGAAAAATGTAGGTCTCACAATTTTGAAAATGAGTCCACATAAAATAATAGAATCCACATATATTTCATTATGGTATATAGGCTGTTTAATTATTTTTAGAATATTATGACAATGAACATAGCATAGAACCAACATTTTAATTATGAATTTTGTATGTGGAATTTGAAAACGTTGTAAGTATGTGAACCATACCATAAATGTGTCACCAATGTTGACCACAAAGGCATCTTCTTTAGGAACAACTGAGTGCCATATTCCATCCACAAGCACTTGAAGACCCTCAACTTGATCTTGGTGGAGAATGGTTAAGGAAGTAGGGTCACAATGGGGTCCAGTTCCTAAAGCTAAATCAGGATTTTTGCATGGTGGATAGTAGTTCAATCTCATTACAGAGTCATTTCCTTCAAAAAAATCTCTAAAATATTCCTTGTCAACTCCTAGACTCATCCCAAGAAGTTCCATGATTCCAAGAGAGAGATTGCTCATAGCTTCACAATAGTCTTGGTACACACTCCTACCACAAGAAAACAAATTAAATATTTTTTCCATACATTATATTAAAGATAAGTAGAAGTCAGTTTATCGTAATAAAAATTACTTAATTAAAAAAAAATCATCCATTAAGAAGCGATTTCAAGAGAAGCTACTCAAATCATCTCTCTATTTTAAACTATATGATTTTTTTTTTTTTAAGGAAAATGGTAACATATGCTCCCAAATGAGGCATATGTTAAGGAATTTAAGGAATTTAAAGTAGAAATATACTACCTAAAAAATCAAAGTAAAAATATATATCTAAAAAGTTGTGCATGCATTCAACTTTTAAACTTCTACTTTTGAATTCCTTAACTTGTGGAATTCCTTAACTTGTGCACTAGCAAGATTATAAGTTGTAAACAAATACATAGACTTTTAAAGTGATTATTTTTTATTTAAAAAAAGTGTTTTTTTTTAACCCTTAATTTTATTAAAGAAAATTAAGAATAAAGACAATGATATATAAGTAGCTTATTTATGAGCTGTTATTGCAGCTATATGATATATAAAGCTTGTTTTTTGTAAAACAAGCATTTTTAGTGAAAGAGTAGAAAAATGGCATAGAGGTGCTAAAAATAAATAGCTTTTGAAACAAACTTCTTAAAGTTTAGAAACTAAGAAAGAAAACTCCATTGTGTCTTACCCAAATTGCCTGAAATCTTCTCCCATGACATTTACAAAATAGTCCTCCACAGTTCTGCATGACTTATCAGCTGAGTAACGAAAAGAAAGTGTTTCCTTCCAAGGAAGTTTGGAAGAAAATCTTCCAATGAAACTATTAGCATAACCGCAATGTTCTCCAACCTTCCTTTGAACCCTTTGTTTCTCAGAGAGTTGCATGCAGAAGAAATCATCTACGAGCTTATGAGCTTGATCCATTAGTTTTGTATCTACTCCATGGTTAACAACAAGGAAAAAACCATGCTTCTTGCATGCATCATTCACTTGTGAACAAGCATTTGAAATAGCTTTTGGATCACCAGAGAGAAAGGCTTTTAAGTCAATTGGTGGAACTTGAAGTTTTGGTGGGGTAAGACATGGTTTTTCATGCTCAGGCCATATGAACTCTGAGGGTATGTTGGTAACTTGACATGGTAGAAAAGATGCATCATTACATTGTTTTTGTTCATTCATGAAATTTTCTTTGGTATTTGGGGGTGCAAATAGCATTGAAGGGTTAAGCACATGCATGTTTGTGTTGATGGTGAATATTTTGTGGAATGCAATTTATGTAAGAGAAATGTGAGAGAAAATTAATTAAAGAGGTGTGAGTGAATGAGAAATAAGACAAAGGAAGAGGTTAATTAATAAAGGTGGTGAAAATGGAGTGTGTAGAAAGGCCAAGAGAGTTCATTGGGGAAGTCGGGGAACAGAATATGAGCATCTTATAATATATAGTTTGTTTTTCTTTTTATTGATAAAATTGTTCCAATTTCTATCTCTATCAATGTCCTGTTTATAGAATGTGTCGATTATATATTGGTAGGTTATATGTGTCAATGTTCAAATCATACAAGTGGTGTATGCATATAACATTCTCCTTATTCACAATTTTTTTTTTAATAATATGACATTCCCCTTGGTTAAGAAAAGTTGCTTCACTTTTGAAAAAAACAGTGCATTCAAGTAGAAATTAATCAACATTAGCATATACATTAACGAGAATTTATGAATGTAGCAAAAACGTGTCAATAGAATAGGAAAAACTTCATTTCATGTCTAACTACATGTAATACTAGGTATTCAACCCGTGCGTTGCATGGGTTTGATTATAATGTTTATTTTTTAAAGTTATTGAAAATAAAAAATTTGGTAAATCTCTATTGAATTATATTTTAATTAAAAATAAAATAACTTTTAAAATATTTTTAAACTTATTATTCTCTCATCCAGTGAATATAGAGTATAAAGTAGATAAAAATTACTTTTGAGATAAATAGTGTGTCATTCACCTCTATTAAAAATCAATAAAAATTTCTTTTAATATATTTTCTTGGTTTAGTTTATATCTCCTATTTTTGTTTACATTTATTTTAATACATTTGTGGATTTTAGATATTATCAAATTTATATTCTAACTTGAGTCAATGAATTATTTTATTTAAAGAAAATAGAAGGAAATAACTCAATTTTAATAAATAAATAAATTAAATGACTCATTTTCATATGTACGATTCAAACACTTCATGACAACATAGTTTTTAGATAAAAATAATAGGCTTAATTGCACTTTTGGACTCCTATCTTTCCAAAAGTTGCGGTTATGGACCCCTAACTAATTTAAATACAAAACAACCCCCTATGTTTTGATTCTTTAGCAGTTTTGGACCCCCAAGACAAAATAAAAA
This sequence comes from Medicago lupulina, assembly GCA_958299785.1. Classification (NCBI taxonomy): domain Eukaryota; kingdom Viridiplantae; phylum Streptophyta; class Magnoliopsida; order Fabales; family Fabaceae; genus Medicago; species Medicago lupulina. The sequence goes on along the minus strand of OY283143.1, from coordinate 55,015,887 downwards.
AATAAAAATTGACACGTGGCACCTCACTTAGGGTGCCACGTCATCGTTGACCGAGTCAACAATAGACTAGGGGTCCAAAACTGCCAAAGAATCAAAACATAGGGGGCTGTTTTGTATTTAAATTAGTTAGGGGTCCATAACCGCAACTTTTAGAAAGATAGGGGTCCAAAAGTGCAATTAAGCCAAAATAATAATTATTATTCATCTTCTCATCCTCCTTTTTACAAATAATTTATTTACTAAAATTTAATTTTAATACTTATAGTTTCATTATTTCATTTCAGCATATACGATGGATGCATATTATATTTAGCATTTTGGTGCTAAAATACAAAACAAATTTTTTATTAAAATAAAAATGTTGAATTTAAAAAACATATGGAATATGATTTTAGCAAATTTATTCATTAGCCGGGCCCGAGACTATAATACGTGCTAATGAAACCCTATTTTTCCATTAACCACCTTTATATATAAATTTTTCAAGTCAATTGTAGTTAATGGTTTAAATTTATTTTTGTTGAATCTTTTTTCTCAATGAATGTTTGGATACAAAAAGTGCTAGGGAAAAAACAAATGATCCAGCATAAAACACGCATTTTTTTTATTAAATTAAGTGATGTAATGTATGAATTAGGAAAAGTAAATGGAATAATAACAAAGTTATTTAATATTATCTTGGGGATTAGAACCTCTAGCACAGGAAATTAAATCAAAACTGAAGAACAACACAAATTTTCTTGTCTAATCTGCTTGCATGTCAAAATATGCTGAAATGCTAAACATGAAAAATAAAAGTTGCCTATGATTGGTGTTGGATCACAAGTCTTTGTATATATATGGACCCCTCACTTATATGTTATTTAATATTTCTATTTTCATCAAATGTGTAATTTTTACTTCACATTTTATATCTCAACAATTTCTCTCAAATGTGAGTTATCTATTTATGTGATATGTTCCTACTCGAACATTGGTTATTTAATCAACATACACTTGTATCGTTGTTGGTTCATATATATATATAGGACATGTGTTGGCACACATGTGTCTTGTGTGTGGCATGCAAGTTCTCATTGCAAAGGTAATAATAGCTTACAAAAATGAAGTACACTTGGAAAGAATCATCTGAGACATAGCAAGCTCGTATATGTTCCATCCAAATTTAAAATTTCTACACACTTTAGAAAATAAACAAGCCATCGGTAGGGAATGGATCCCCTCCAGTGAGGTTTTCACTTTCCTCACCCTTAAATGCATATTTTTCCTTTTTTTCTCTTTCTCCCATTGTAAATCAAGGAATGAAAATTCACTAGACTCTGATGTTACAAGAGACAATCCTCTCCCCCATCGGTATTTTAAATTGGCTAACAAAAAATATTCTATGTATGTAAATTTATAAAACGGTGCAAGCTGTTAAGAGTCCCACATTGGATTGATGACTTGACAATGTGTTTATAAGTGGAGGCAATCGTCACCTCACAAACCAGTTTTGTGTTAGGCCCAACCACAATTTCTAAGACAAGTTTCCTTTCAATAAATCTAAGAATCCTGCTCTTCCCCCTGCACTTTTTGCTCGCGCCCAGCAGCCATTCCAATAATGCCCTTGCGTTACTTAACTAACGCAAGTGTTGCCTCTTCAAAAAAAAAAAAAACTAACGCAAGTGTTAAACTCTGCGTTACTTAAGTAACGTTGCGTGAGTTAACTAGCGCTGTGTTAGTTAACTCACGCTACGTGCTATCTTAAACAAGGCAGAACACCTTATTTCCTCATTTCTCATCTAAAATCTCAAATACCTCTCTCAAATCACCCAAAACCAAAATTCCTTCAAGTTCAAATCAAACAACACTCCAATAACAAGTAAGTTTTCATAATCAAACACCATTAACCTTTTATGTTATATTTTTTCTCTTTAATTATAATTTTTTTAGATTTAGGGTTCGTTTAAATTTTGGTTTTTTTGGCAAGAAATCATACAATGTTTACATGAAAATGACTTGTCTTGCATAAATAATTAGATGTTTGCATGGTTAAGTTGTAGTTTTGAGATTTTTTTAGAGATTTATTTTTTTTAGATTTAGGGTTTGTTTAAATTTTGATTTTGCTTGCAAGAAATGATACAGTGTTACATGTAAATGACTTATGTTGCTTAATTGTGGTTAGATGTTTGCATGTTAATGTTGTAGTTACGAGTTTTAGGGTTTATGTATAATTTACACTCGAAATGTTTGATGAAATGTTTGAATGAGTTTTTCATTGTTTGTTTTAATTTCTTGTTGTGTAGATTTGAAGCAATGGCCGGGTGGATCGATGTTCATGCACAATTCAACAGTTTAATTCCGCCAGAAGATCGTCATTAGATAGAGAATGCACCTTCCAACTACAACAATCGTCTTCCTCTGGATGGGGTAATTCAAACTTGTTAAACGGCAGGACTCCAGCATACGCCCGTAAGTGCTTTTGTTTCATTTAAAAGCTTAAATTCTTGTTGGCTTCGTTTAAATGATGGTATTGAAGCGTCAAGGTTTGGACCTCATTCCGTTGGCACTTGGATACTATCATTTAAAACCAAGACCAACAAGAATTTAACCTTTTAAATGGAACAAAAGCATTTCTCGGGCGTATGCTCGAGTCCTGCTGCTTAGCAAGTTTGAATTTACCCCATTCAGAGGCAAGACGATTGTTGTAGTTGGAAGGTGCATTCCTGAATGTAATGTAATGTAATGATAGGACATATTTATGAACATTTATAGTTGACATACATGTCGTTTATGTAATGTAATGTAACTTTTATTCGAATTTATTCAATACGCAACTTTTATTTTAATTCACGCTGAATTTATTCTAATCATTTATTTACTTTATTCACGCTACTTTTTTTTTTCGAGTTTATTCAATACGATACTTTTTTTCGAGTTTATTCATTACACAAATTTTAACGAATTGAAATAAAAAAGAATGAACAAAAATAAATGACAAAATCATAAAGGTAGTGAAATAAATAAAAAGAAAGCAAGAAAGGAACATAAATAAATGAAACAAATAACTTATCATTTTATTCAATGAATATCATGATACTATAATTGATACATTTTATTTATTCGAATAAAGACATCAACCTTGGGGCATAAAGACATCAACCTTTGGGATTCCAAATTTGGGATTCCAAGAGACCAATCATCTTGGGGCATAAAGACATCAACCTTTGGGGTAAATCTAAATCAGGTTCTTTTTATACCCCAAGAAGATTCTTTTTATCCACGATAAAAAGTTTTTGGGGGTGAAAAGAAACAGATTTAGTTTTACCCCCAAATGGTTGACGACGTTGTTCCCCAAGTCGAATGATCTCTTGGAACCACAAGATCGGCCTCTTTTCAGCCCTCGATTGGCCTCTTTACCCCAAAATGTAAAAACACAAAAAACTAAAAAAAGAAGATTTACAGGGGAGAGAGTGAGGAGGGAGAGAAAGAGATATGGTGTGAGAAAATAGGGAAGTATGAATGGGTATTTATAGGTGGGAATGATAGTATAAGTTACAACTACCATAAATGTGGTCAAAAAACGTGTATGAGATGTAAAAAACGTGTAGATTGAAGGTTGAAAACTGACCACCGTCCACAAAAATGTGTGTTCTTGAGAACAGATCACCGACCAACATGCGTGAATTAATTCCTTAACTTACGCATAGATTATAACTTGCTGTAGTTAAGTCACGTTGCGTGACTTAACTAACGCATAGGCATTATTGGATTTTCAGCTGAGTGTGAACGAATAGTGCAGGGGAAGAACTGAATTCTAAATCTAATCCTCTTTCAAGTATCCCTTTAGGAAAAACTATTAGTGATTTGTGAGGACCTTCTCCCGTCCTTTTCCTTTCAAAAGTTTCAGCACTATGTAGTTTTTGTAGGGGACTTTACTCGCTACACCGTGGTTATATCTATTAAAGAGAAATGACTCATTTTAGTTTTTAGGGATAAAAACTACACAATTGTGATAATTGGAGGGAAAAAAAGAATTAAGCTTAAAGATAATAAAACTAATTTTTAATTAATTTGTAGGTCTGTGGACTATTTGAGAATTTTTAAATTAACCCCTAAACTAAAAAAAATGTGTGATCAACTGTTAGTTAATACAGACAAGAACAGTGACATGTCAACTAATTTTATGCGTAATGTTACACCTAATATCCCACCTAATAAATTTAACAATCTAGATTTCACTGCACCTACAAATATAGACTCTATTACATTCGAACTTGAGGTAGATATATCTTTAGAAACCTCTTCTTTATCCCAGTCATTGGATGATATGCCTTCGGTTGACAATGTGCCTTCTCTACATGATAATCCTACCTATCAAATTATAATTGCCCAACTCTTAAGAAACCTTCACACTCTCATAATAGTCTTATCGTTTCCAGTTATAAGCCCAAAGCTTTAAAAATTCTCTCAAATACATGAATTAGAAAACAACCATGCAAGATGAAATTGATGCCCTAAATCGCAACCACACTTAGTCTTTTGTACCTCGACCACTGAATGCAAATGTGGTTGGTTCCAAATAGATCTTTCGAACCAAGTTTAACAAATATGGAGCTACTGATTGGTTTAAAGCTTATTTGGTAGTTAAGGCTTTGTTTGCGAGTTTTGAGGGGAAGGGAGGGGAGTGCTTGAGAAAAAAGGAATAAGCAAGTGGAAGAAATAAAGGAAAATGAGAGGGGAGGGCTTTGGGGGTTAACTTTTCTTCATAATACAAAACCCTTCTCATTTTGTAGAACTAAAAAATTGTATTGGAGGAGGGTTTTGGGGGGTTTGGAGAGTTAATATGAATTCTTCAAATTTAATTTATGTAGTTATAATATTTTTAAAATTAAAAATATAGTAATCATATGTATTAATTTATCATTTCCTAAAAAACTATAGTGGTGTAAATCTGCAAGTGCATGGTTTACCAAAGTAGTTATAAAAAAAGTATCGTTACGACATGGAGTTATGAATTCAGTTAATTTTTATGAATGATTAGAAGAGAGTTTAAGTTGTAAAGTTGAGATTTTATTGTTTGAAAGAAAATATAATAATAAAAAGCGCCTTGAGATTAATGGTTCGTCATGAAGACGAATCCTTCACAAACCAAACCCTAAACCTAAAACTTTATGTTGGACCTATTTTCTAAAGACAAGTTTCTCTTTGGCCTATCACATCTCCTTTTGGTTTCAGTGAGTGTGTTTCTCTAGCAACCACACCTATTCTCATGGTTGATTGCTATTGAAATCCTTGAAGCATGAAACTTTATTGTCTCAAGGTTTGCTAGACTATACTCATGTTTCACAATCCTTGTCTGATTTCACTTGTTTCAATATCAAAACTTCATCTTTCGATACTTCGCTTGATATTTGTGATTATGAATAAACAAGTACTAACCCTCCGCTGTCGCTTTATGAATTTGATATTTGATAATTCATTATAAAAACGGTGAAATAGATTAGAAAATAGATTTACATAAAATTAAGGTTTGAGACTTGGTTTGATAGGGATTAGGTCATTAGACTCATCCAACAATCCCAAGACAAGAAGAGTCTACTCACTCATGTTCATTGTAGACATAGAAGAGAAGAAGAAGAAGAAGAACGTAAAATAAAATAAAGAAGAAGAACTTTTATTCAAAGGAAATATTGTCATTTATAATTCTCAAGAACAAAAGATGATTCAATATGTTTGCTAGCTACTCTATTTATAGTCTACAACTACTTAAGCCCAAAGAAATACATCAATAGAATGTTCCACAAGAAACCACGGGCTTTAGGTTAGAAATAAACTAAATAGGTGGCTTGTCGAGGAAGCAAAAGCAGCAAAAGGAGGCCTGAAGTGCGCGCACGACCGTGTTACTGGAGGCACGGGCCGTGCCAACCTCTCTGGTGGCTTGTTGGCTTTGAATTGTTGGAGGCACGGGTTGTGTATGATATTTTTGCACAGAATCTTCATATTTTTGCTCCGAATTAGCTCCAAATCTCCTTTCTTTTGCTCCAAGACTCAATCTTTCAAATATTTGTTCCTAAAATTAAATAACTTGCAATTGAAGTAAAATAGTTCTAAAACGGCAATAAAATCAAATAAAATCTAAATAAAACGGACTCAAATAATATATAAAAAACACTAATTTATGACTCATCAAACTACTCTTTTAATTTTTTTGAAAGATTTCTCTAGTTTTTCTCATATTTTGCACCCCTCAAAGTCTTTCCTTTCCTTCACCTCCAAATTCCCAAACAAAGCCTAAGTGATATGCACAGATTCCTGGTATTGGTTTTGGAGAAACGTTTAGTCCTATTGTTAAAGCTCCAACCACTAGATTTATCTTCTCTCTAGTTGTGTGATTCCAGAGACCTCTCAAACAATTAGATGTCAAAAGTACCTTCTTACATGGCAAACTTAATGAACATGTCTACATGGAACAACTATCAGCCTTTGTGCATACACAATTTCCAAATCATGTTTGTCTTCTTCATAAATACATTTATGATCTTAAGCAAGCGCCTCCTGCCTGATTTGCCAAATTGTCTACTAGTATTATTCGTATTGCCAAATTATTTTATCAAATGACTTAACGAGGAGACATGGGAAAACTTAGTTACTTCTTGAAGTCAATTACTTCCTTAAAGGACTTACAATTTTCCAAATAAAATATGCACGAAATCTTCTAGCAATATCTTACATGCTTGAAGCCACAAAGATCAACACTCTAATGACTCCAAAACCAATTGAGTAGTTTGATGACAATGACCATGTGAATCCTACTGAATATCTCAACTTTACTAGACCAAACACTACACTTGTAGCACTACAAAAAATCATGCATTTAACCAGGGAATTAAGCCAAGAGCAAGAACTCCTGCCAAATTTACCAGGAGCAATGTTAGAGAAAACTCCTGACAAATTTACCAGGGGGAAACCCCTCACAATTTCCCTGTCAAGTCTTAGGGCGGGAGAAATTTTTTGAATCAAATGCATTCTTTGTAATATATAGGGAAAACAGACAGGGTTCATGCGAGGGAACAACTCCTGGCAAAGTTATCTATGCAATCAAAGTTATCTATGTGTGTTAGACTTTTAGCTTTTAAGGCGAGTTATAGTGTTACTGATAAAGGCGTGGATGATGTTACGAAGATGTTGTTGGATTCGACTCCTTTTAAAGATAATTTGCCAGCAACTTATTATGATGCTGAGAGGTTGGTGATGAAGTTGGGATTAAAAGTTGATAAGATTGATTGTTGCATAAATGGTTGCATGTTGTTTTATGACAATGAATTTGGGAAAAATGATGGAGCATTGAGGGAATGCAAATTTTGTGACAGTCCAAGGTATCGTCTCACCAGGAATGGGAGGATTCCGAATAAGTCAATGTTTTACTTCCAAATAATACCAAGATTACAAAGATTGTTTGCATCGATGAAAACTACTAGTCATATGATGTGGCATCATTCAAACAAAATTCCTGGAGTCTTGTGACATCTTTCTGATGGTGAAGCTTGGAAACACTTTGATGAAGTATATCCTGATTTTGCAGCAGGTCCGCGTAATGTAAGACTTGGATTGTGCTCTTATGGTTTCACTCCATATATCCAGGCATCAACAAAACCCTATTCTTGTTGGTCGATCATTGTACCCCCTACAATCTCCCTCCTTAGATGTGCATGACAAAGTCGTACATGTTTTTGGAGTGTGTTGTTCCTGGGCCAGATAACCATATAGCAGGCATAAATGTGTTTCTATAACCTTTAATTGATGATTTGAAGAGGTTGTGGGTTGGAGAATTGACATACGATATTTCAACCAAAAGAAATTTTCTAATGAGAGCATCTTTGATGTGGACAATTAATGATTTTCCAGTGTATGGCATGTTGTCTGGTTGGAGCAGTCATGGGAGATTGGCTTGTCCACATTGTATGGAAAATACACATGTGTTTACTTTGGCAAATGGAGGGAAGAGTTCGTGGTTTGATCATCGTTGTTTCTTGCCTCATAATCACCTGTTTAGAAGAAGTAAGAATGGCTTCCTGAAGGATCAGAGAGTAGTAGTTGGCCCGCCCCCAAAAATAACATCAGAAGAGGTGTGCACAAGAGTTTGTGATTATCCTAAAGTCATTGATTGCGGCAAAACTGTCCCAATACCAGGATGCAGATTTGACCACCACTGGACAAAGAAGAGTATATTTTGGGATCTCCCCTATTGGAAAGATAACTTGCTCAGACATAATATTGATGTAATGCACATTGAGAAGAATTTTTTGACAAAATATTTAACACAGTGATGGATGTCAAAGGGAAAACAAAAGATAATGAGAAAGTCAGAAAAAAATTAGAAGTGTATTGTAAAAGAAGGGACTTGGAGTTAAAACCTCAACCGAATGGAAAGTTAATGAATGAAACCCAAGGCAATATACACTCTAACTTCCGAAGAAGCTAAAGCAGTTTGTCAATGGTTGAAAGATTTGAGAATGCCTGACATATATTCTTCTAACTTTGGAAGGTGTGCTGATGTTAAAACTGGAAGGGTAAATGGAATGAAAAGTCATGATACTCATGTTTTCATGAAGCACTTAATCCCAAGTGTGTTTAGTTCACTGCCCTCACATGTGTTAAATCCACTCACTGAGATCAGTAAATTTTTTAAAAACATTTGTGCTTCAACTTTGAGTGTCGATGAACTTGAGAAATTGGACAAGTTAATTCCAATCATACTCTATCAGCTTGAGTAAATTGTTCACCTAGGTTTTTTTTTTACTCTATGGAACATCTTCCGGTGCATCTGCATATGAGGCTAAGCTTGGTGGGCCTGTTCAATTTAGGTGGATGTACCCTTTTGAAATATTCATGGGAGATTCAAAACGAGCTATTAAAAATAGGGCTAGAGTTGAAGGATCAATATGTGTTGTTTACGTTCATAAGGAAACCTCATACTTTTCAGTCATTACTTCATCGACCATGTGCATGTTCCAACCACTACACGAAATGATGTTGAAAATGAAAGAGACACGATGACGTTATCAGTTTTCAATCTACCTGGTCGCCACTCTAGCAAGGCGAGGGAACATTGGATGGTAGATCCGAAAGAGTACCGATCAACTCATGTTCATGTTTGGTAAATATAAAAGTGTATTATTTTTACCAAACGGTCAACATGCTCTCCGTTGCTTATGCAACCACCCACCAGTGTGAATGCAACCCCCCCCCTTTTCCGACGCCCGGTTCTTGTCGAACATGAACATGAGCTGATCGGTACTCTTTCGGATCTACCATCCCTCGTCTTGCCAGAGTGGCGACCAGGTAGATTGAAAACTGATAACGTCATCGAGTCTCTTTCATTTTCAACATCATTTCGTGTAGTGGTTTGAACATGGACATGGTCGATGAAGTAATGACTGAAAAAGTATGAGGTTTCCTTATGAACGTAAACAACACATATTGATATTTCAACTCTAGCCCTATTTTTAATAGCTCGTTTTGAATCTCCCATGAATCTTTCAAAAGGGTACATCCACCTATATTGAACAGGTCCACCAAGCTTAGCATCATATGCCATATGCACCGGAAGATGTTCCATAGAGTCAAAAAAAACCTGGGGGGGAAATTTGATCAAGCTAACAGAGTATGATTGGAATTAACTTGTCCAATTTCTCAAGTTCATCGACACTCAAAGTTGAAGCACAAATGTTTTTAAAAAATTGACTGATCTCAGTGAGTGGATTTAACACATAGAAGGGAAGTGAAATAAGCGCACTTGGGATTAAGTGCTCTATGAAAACATGAGTATCATGACTTTTCATTCCATTTACCCTTCCAGTTTTAACATCAGCACACCTGCCCAAGTTAGAAGAATATCCGTCAGGCATTCTCAAATCTTTCAACCATTGACAAACTACTTTAGCTTCTTCGGAAGTTAGAGTGTATATTGCCTTGGGTTTCAACAACTTTCCATTCGGTTGAGGTTTTAACTCCAAGTCCCTTCTTTTACAATACACTTTTAAATCATTTTTGGCTTTCTCATTGTCTTTTGTTTTCCCTTTGACATGCATCACTGTGTTAAATATGTTGTCAAAAATCAAGATTATGTCTGAGCAAGTTATCTTTTGTTTTCCCTTTGACATGCATCACTGCGTTAAATATGTTGTCAAAAAAATTCTTCTCAATGTACATTACATCAAGATTATGTCTGAGCAAGTTATCTTTCCAATAGGGGAGGTCCCAAAATATACTCTTTTTTGTCCAGTGGTGGTCAAATCCGTATCCTGGTATTGGGACAGTTTTGCCAAAATAAGTGACTTTAGGATAATCACAAACTCTTGTGCACACCTCTTATGATGTTATTTTCGGGGGCTGGCCAACTACTACTCTCTGATCCTTCAGGAAGCCATTCCTACTTCTTCTAAACGGGTGATTATGAGGCAAGAAACAACGATGATCAAACCATGAACTCTTCCCTCCATTTGCCAAAGTAAACGCCTGTGTATTTTCCATACAATGTGGACAAGCCAATCTCCCATGAGTGCTCCAACCAGACAACATGTCATACGCTGGAAAATCATTAATTGTCCACATCAAAGATGCTCTCATTAGAAAATTTCTTTTGGTTGAAATATCATATGTCAATTCTCCAACTCACAACCTCTTCAAATCATCAATTAAAGGTTCTAGAAACACATCTATGGCTGCTTTAGGGTTATATGGCCCTGGAACAACACACACAAAAAACATGTACGACTTTGTCATGCACATCTCAAGAGGGAGATTGTAAGGGGTTACAATGATTGGCCAACAAGAATAGGGTTTTGTTGATGCCTGGATATATGAAGTGAAACCATCAGAGAACAATCCAAGTCTTACATTACGCGGATCTGCTGCAAAATCAGGATATACTTCATCAAAGTGTTTCCAAGCTTCACCATCACAAGGATGTCGCAAGACTCCAGGAATTTTGTTTGAATGATGCCATGTCATATGACTAGCAGTTTTCATCGATGCAAACAATCTTTGTAATCTTGGTATTATTGGCAAGTAAAACATTGACTTATTCAGAGTCCTCCCATTCCTGTTGAGACGATACCGTGGACTATCACAAAATTTGCATTCCTCCAATGCTCTGTCATTTTTCCCAAATTCATTGTCATAAAACAACATGCAGCCATTTATGCAATACTCAATCTTATCAACTTCATCACCAACCTCTCAACATCAGAATAAGTTGTTGGCAAATTGTCTTTAAAAGGAGTCGAATCCAATAACATCTTCGTAACGTCATCCACGCCTTTATCAGCAACACTATAACTCGCCTTATGAGTTAAAAGTCTCACACACATAGATAACTTTGATTGCTTAGACCCTTCAAACAACGGGACATTACAGTCACTCAACAACTGGTAAAATCTTTGGGCTGTCTCATTTGGGGGTTGTTCGCCTTATTCATCTTCAACATCATCATCGTAAGACAATTCCACACCTAAAGCATCAACGACCATATCATCCATCATGTTGAATTGCTCATTGTAATCCACATTTGTTCTACTACTTGAAGCTTGTGCATTGACTCCTGCCCCAAAATTTTGAAACGGTTCACCGTATTAAATCCAAACCCAATAATTAGACATAAATCCAATTTTATCCAAGTGTTTCTTCACTTCACTCGGGCCGGTCTTTATATATCTACACGCACATTTAAGACACAAACATTTTATCCCTCCCACATCTTTAAAAACTTGTTGTCCCCATGCCCATGAAATAAATCTGTTGACTCCTTCCACAAAATGGGGTTTTAATCCTCTTTTTCCCGAAAACGTTCTGTCATACATCCAACTACGATAATGCTTATAATCTCCATCTTTGACATGTTCAACTATAACATTCACATATTTAACGATTAGCAATTTAACTATAACGTTGACATATTCAATTATTACTTATTTGTGTAGTATTTTTTTTTAACGTAAAAGTATCTTTACGCGCGAATTTTATTACTAACTAAACTGTTTTTTTTACTAAATAAACTAAATTGCGCGATTTTTTTTAAGCGCGTATTTTATTATTACCTAAACTATTTTTTTTAACTAATCCACCTAACTTGCACAAAAAAATTTTACGCGCAAATTTATTACTAACTAAATTGTTTTTTTTACTAACTAAACTAAATTGTGCTAAATTTCTTTACGCGCGAATTATATTACTAACTAAATTGTTTTTGTACTAACTAATCTACTAGATTTCCTTACGCGTGAATTATATTACTAATTAAATAATTTTTTTTACTAACTAATCTAAATTGCGCTAAATTTCTTTACGCGCGAATTATATTACTAACTAAATTGTTTTTGTACTAACTAATCTACTAGATTTCCTTACGCGTGAATTATATTACTAATTAAATAATTTTTTTTACTAACTAATCTAAATTGCGCTAAATTTCTTTACGCGCGAATTATATTACTAACTAAATTGTTTTTGTACTAACTAACCTAAATTGCGCTAAACTTCTTTGCACGCGAATTATATTACTAACTAATTTTTTTTACTAACTAACCTAAATTGTGCTAAATTTCTTTATGCACAAATTATATTACTAACTAATTTTTTTCTTTCTAACTAACCTAAATTGCGCTAAATTTCTTTACGCGCGAATTATTTTACTAGCTAAATTGTTTTTGTACTAACTAACCTAACTTGCCTTAAATTTCTTTACGTACTCCCTCCGTCCCTTAATATAACCACCTATTGCTTTTTTCACATTTCTTAAGAAATGTTGTTGGTGTAGTTAATGTGTCTGTTTTATAGTACAATTTTACAAAATTACCCTCATTAAAGAGATAAAGTGAAAAGTCAATTTATTGTATTTTTAGAATTAGTAGTAGTATTAAATAAGGGTATCTATGGAAAAAAATAATTAATGTGTGTTGTAATTTGAAAAGGGGTTATATTTAGGGACAAAAAAAAAACAAAAGGGGGTTATATTAAGGGACGGAGGGAGTATATTACTAACTAAATTGTTTTTCTACTAACTAAATTAAATTGCGCTAAATTTCTTTACGTGAATATTTTTTTAAACGCGAAACTGATTTTAATAAAGAAATTTCTTTACAACATGCATTCAACCAAAACAGCCAAAGCATAAGTTCTCATTTTTAACTTAATATATAAAGCCATAAAATAAAATACAAACATAATCTTAACTGAGATGATTATTTTTTTAACCAAAAATTACAAATAAGTTTGAACCAAACAAACAAGTAGCCTTGTCCTTGTATGTTCAAATTGGCTAAAATTGCACAAACCGAAGCAAATGAAGTGTAGTAAAAAAATTATGCAGTGAACAGGAGGCAAATGAAGTGTAGCCTTGTCCTTGTATGTAGAAATAATTTTACACACTAGAATAATTTTTTAATTCTACTGTTGAAAAAAATTGTTACACCATTAAAATTAAAATTTGAATAAATATCATTTTTCTCTAATTAAACTTAAGAAAAAAATTCGGTTTTAAATTTAAAAAAAAAACAGTACATACTATTTAGTGAAACCTAATGTTCTTATTAAAAAAAAAAACCCTAATATAACAGATCTAGACATTATATATTTAATAGATCCAAAAAAAACTTACATATATTCAATAGATCTAGACAAAAACAAACATATATTCCACATGCATTACAACAAAAACAAGTACAGCCATTAATTCGAAAATACACATAATTATCATCACAAAATATCAGCATCAGCCATTAATTAAAAAATACACATATACTAAAAAAATCGAAAATTATAAAAACTCTAAAAAAATTCAAAAAATCCAGCCATTAATTTAAAACAGCATTCTAAAAACTTATTATTTTACATATTTATCAATAACTCAACATGCATACACAACAACATATATATACATTCAGCCAGTCATAAGAAAATTTATCAACAATTTAAAATAGAGAAACTACTAACTTGTTGAAGCTACACAAAAAACAGATCCAAGAAACCAAGTTGAGCAAGGAACCACAGGAGGAGGCAAACTTTGACACTGATATTGCAAATGACATAAAAAAAAATTGTAAGTCAATATAAGAAAATAAAATAGAAGCATAAAACTTTAGGTGTAGAGATATACCAAAGTAAAAAAATTTAGTGTTGTTGGAGAAGAGAGTGGTTTGTGAAGAGTGGTAGTGGTGGTGTGTGTTCTCTGAAAGAAAAAAATATTTCTCTAAGTGTGAAGAATGAACCGAATGAACGAAGGGAAAAGTAATATATAGGGAAAAGCAGCCAGGGTTCATGCGAGGGAACAACCCCCGGCAAAGTGCAGCAGATTCCTAACGGCTCTTTGTAATTAACGTGTCTGCAGAAATGCATCAGGATTCCCTCCCCTTTTCAGAACAATGCAGCTTTGCAGACAGCATGGTCAAGTCAAAATCTGCTTTTGCAGTTTGTCAGGGGCAGCCCCTCGGTTAACCCCTGGCAAGTGCTGAAACTGCTCAGCTTTTGCAGTGCGCAAGCTGCCAAAACTCTCAGAATGCGTTTGATTCAAATTTTGTCTCCCGCCCTAAGACTTGACAAGGAAATTGCGAGGGGTTTCCCCTGGTAAATTTGCCAGGAGTTTTCTCTGGCATATGCATGATTTCTTGTAGTGAAATATATTTGAAAAATAGATTAAAATCATTACATTCATGAAATTCATATGATACAAAGTTATTCTTTAAGTACATACAGTCCTAATCCCATGAGAGAATCAGTTACTCAACCAACATCACTGGACTAAGTAGTGGCTTGTTTAAGAAGAAAGCTTCTAAATTCCCTGCCATAAGTTCACACAAACTCATTGTAGATTCAACAGTAAAAGCAGCTGAATGTGGAGATAAAACCACATTATCCATTGCAAATAGCTTTTCATGAACATGAGGCTCATTCTCAAACACATCCAAACCAGAACCAGCAATATCTCCTTCCATCAAACACTTGATCAATTGTTTCTCATCAATAAGACCACCTCTTCCAACATTGACAATAAACCCTTCTTTTCCTAATGCCAAAAGGACATCTTTGTTTACTATGTGTCGTGTTTGGTTATTTAGTGCACAACATACCACAAGTGCGTCGCTAGAAGTTGCAAGATCAATAACATTGGAATAGAAAGGGTACGAAGTTGATGTCTTTTGATGCTTAGAGTTGTACGAGATAATGCAATCAAATGACTCGAGTCGCTTGGCTACTTCCATGCCAATACTTCCTAATCCAACAATTCCAATTCGCTTGCCTGATAACTGAAACAGCGAAAAACAAAACCATTAGTGCATGTTTGGTTGTGCGTCAAATCAGTATTTTTCACATCCCTATGCACTTTCAATGTGATTTTACTAAAGCAACAATTCTATGTTTTGGTTCATCTCAAGTTTTGTATAAATTTTCAAAGAAACATGAAGTGTATATGTTGAAGTGGTTTTTTTATTGCTGGTAAATTAGCTACAATGCCAAAGAAATTTCAATTTCTCATGATTGGATCTACTTTGAAATTGATTTGTAATTGTTAGTTCATCATACTGGGCTATATAACATACCTATGTGTTTATATGAAGAAGAAAAAAGGAAAGTTTGAATTCCAACAAGAGAGGTATGCACATTTAGCACATGACACTGCCTCGAATAGAATTACCTCTAATAGAGAAAACCTACGAAAAATAAAATAAAAATCTACAAAAGACAACTGTTATAATTGAATAAAAAATTATTTATCTAGGAAAGAAAGAAAAATAAATGTTATTTTGATATGAAAGCCCTGTTTTTTTTTATTGTCTATGTTAATAATTTATTGAAAAAACAAGAAAAACAAATATTAGCGTCTAGCCACCAATAAGAACGGGGATAACTTTGAACTTCTACTTGCTCCTTTTCAAAGTTTTAGATTCGATTTTTCCCAATGTTAATTTATGTATGTTAATTTACCTTCTAAAAAAACCTCTAAATTTCTACGTAGATGTGACAACATCATTCATGGTTACAAAATTAGCTATTTTAAAATATCAGTCCACGTAAACCATGAGACATTTTCCTGCCCAACAAGTGTCTATACATTAAAATGAGGGTGGCCCTAATATGGACCCTAAAAATAAAGGTCCATTGGTGGACCTATGCATATGACCTACAACAACCAGTTACCTTTCATGTTAATAATTTTAATTTAAATTTTAATAAAGTGAGGTATGCCTCCTTTACAAAATGCCTCTCCCTTCCCCAAATTATCTGTATTTTACATCTCCATTGTTGGACCTTCATGCTTCACCTCTCTCTCTCGTTGGAACCTCGCCCAATACCACCTCATTGTTTTCCAAATATTGGCCTTCATGATTACCATATGCAACAAAATCACTTGAGAAAAACTTCCTGATACAAACCACCAAACTCAATGATCTTGGGTTGCTTTTTTATATATTTTCGAAGCTAGTAAATTTTTTTCTTCGTATAGCTAACATTAAAGTTAAATTAACAAAATATTGTTTGGGTTTTTGCTCATTCAAGCAAAACATAAGATTGATATTGAAAAATAAAAACAAATGTAAATCCAAGTTATGTCGAATCAATGTTGTCAACACTATTTTTTTAGCTCATTGTCCGCCTATACATCGACTCCAGAAGTGAATTTCATTGCAGATCTAACATGTTGAGATGATTAGAAGGATAGAGTGGTTGTTGTTTTTTATTGCCAGCATATTGGAATATTATGGGTATTTTTAATTTACAGAATAAATCCCAAAAATTGTTAATTGAAGGTGACTGGATGTTGTAGGTCACTTGTAGTGGACCCTTTTCTTTCAGGTCCATATTAAGGGTTCCCTTGAAATGAACCTCCCCAAATTTACGTAGTATTTATATTTTTTTATATTATCATTTCATTTGATAATTTAAATAAAATATTTATAAAAAAAGTCAAATGTTTTTATTTAATCCTTACAAAATCATGAGGTTTACAAGGTTAGTCCCTCAAAAAGGTTTATTATATTTTAGTTCCAATTTGCATTTTATAAAAACTAATTGTAGGACTAAAAGTATCCATTTTTTGAAAAATAAAAAACCTTAAATAAAAATCAGTCCTATAATATTTTTTAGGACTAAAGGTACATTAAAATTCATTTTTTTTAAAGCTAAACGGACCCCTCAAATTGACATCAGACACTGAGACTTTAAGGAGAAGTATATTCTCAGGTCCCAAGTCAATACCACTAGACCAACCTAAGTGGATTTTACATTAAAATTTAGGAAAATGTTAACCAATACCCCGAGCATTGGTTATGGTTAAGGTCCTTAAGTGATAACTTTTTATAAAAGTTTGTGTAATTAATGCATTAAAAATTGAAAACTTTGACTTTTTTAAAGAATAGATTCTTGATTTAACATGCTTAAAAATTGTCACAAGACCCTAAAATTTATTAAGAATTGTGATTTCGTAGGAACATAACCTTAATCAAATCATGAATGCAAAATAAAAATAAAGTAATCAAGATGCAAACCTTGTATCCAAGAGGAAAATCCCAAAGATCAGAACGTTCCCGCCGCGTCCTCACATATCGATCCGCCACCGTCACTTTCCTCATGACAGCAATCAGCAAAGCCACCGCCATATCAGCCACATCCTCCGAGAAAACTCCTCCAGCACCAGCAACCTGAATTCCACGACGACCGCACTCATAAAGGTCAATGTGATCAGTTCCAACACTGGACGTGACGACGAGGCTGAGCGAAGGAAGAAGGTTGAGAACGTGGGTGGTGATGGAATATGCGGCGCTACAGAATATGGCGGGAATTGTTGATGGGTTGTGGTTGTGGGCAAGCATGAATTGTTGCAGTGATAGGCCTGAGGGTTTGAGGTTTAGGAAATTGAATTTGTGAGAGTAGAGCGATTCGAAGGTTGAGAAGCATGTTGGTGGACCAAGAACAAGGACTTTTGGAAGGTCTTTGGCCATTGAATTTTAAGATTTTTGGTCTTTGAGAAAGGAATGGAACTAATACTTTTGGAGGACACTGAAAACAAAAGTGTGGCTAGCAACTCTCCTCTTAATTATCATTGTCACTAGCTACCAACTCTTTTCTTAATTACTCTCTCACAATATCGGTATCTTTTTTAAAAAACAATTCCTCAGATTACCCTTTTTTTTTTTACAATACCAATACAATATTTATTATTTTTTTTTCTACCAACATACATTTATTTATTGCATTTTAATTATAGAAAATTCTAACTAGTGTCTCAAGGTATAGATTAAACATCCAAAAATAAATAAGTTTTGTGAAAAATGTATATAACCATTATTTGATCAAAAATGTGTATAATCATTTTTTTCTGTTGCATTGATTGATGTTGAGCCCACATTTTGCTGCTTGACTGCTGATACTCCTTCAAATGTTGTTTCCTCTCTCATTAATCTTTTCTTTTCTTGTGCCTTCAATGCATTAAGCAATTCAGCCAAAGAAACTTTTGAGAAATTTTTTGTATTCTTCAAAGTAGTGATGGTTGCTTATATCTTTCATGTACATTACAAGAATTTTTCAACAATTCTTAAGTCATATTTGCTTGTGCGCGTTTGCTGTTTCTTGGGATCAGATTTGTATTGTTTTTTTGGTTAAATATGTTTTTTGTCCTTATAAATATGTTAACTTCTCTAAAATTTTCCTTCAACTTTTAGACTCTAAAAAAAAAATTCCGTCTTCACCTTTAGTCCATCCTTTAAAGTAAACTCATATGTAGAATTCATATTTTTGAATAAAATTTTGCATAAAAATTCATAATATTATAAGAATCTCTTCCAAAAAAAATTAGGATTTTTTAACAAAACCTGATTTAATATGAATTTTTATATTGTTTATGGTTAAAAATTCATATTTAATTTGTGTTTTGTTAAAAAATTCTAATTTTTTTTTGGCAATTTTTTTTACAATATTTTACACATTTATGCACAATTGCATTAAAAAATACAAAAATTAACTTATAAATAGAGACCAAAAGTAGTGATTGAAAATTTTATAGGAACTAAAAGTTGAAGGAAAATTTTAGAGAGAGTAAAACGAAAAGTTGGTATATTTATAATGACCAAAAATATATTTAACCGTTTTTTTTGGAAATAAGGTTTTGTTGTTGTTCACTTGGTTACATTACACATATTTGCTTCACTCTTCAATACTGGATAGTAATAAATTAATAATAATAATTACTTTTAGAACGGTGATTTTGTGTGGCTTCAAACAGAGTTATTTTAAACCATTGAATTTTTTAAGCTTTTCTGGTTTATTTGTTTATTCATATATTTATTTATTAAACTCAACAAAAAAAATGTGTGCATTCATCTTTTATTTATTAAGTTCAAGGTAATTTTAAATTGACAGTCTCAACTCAACCTCTTAATTTGAGTATTTGGGTAACAAATATTAGACGGAATTTTAGAGAAAAAATTGGAACTTTGATGTTAGAACTTTGAACTTGTTGTTGTGATTATGATTTTGTTGGTGATCAAACGAAAAATAATAAAATGATAGAGGAGTTAGACTAGAGTATTTTTAGTATGGTTTCTGTAACTTTTTATTTTTATTTTTTAGAAAGCTATTTTGATGAAGCAGTCCATTGATATATTTTTTAAAACCCATTAACATGAAGTTTTATTTTTATTTATTTTAGAAACCTTTATTTTATTTTTAAAAATATATTAGTTGTAAATATTTTTTTGGTAAAAGTTTTTAGTTGTGAATTTATTATAAAAATAATAATTTAGAACTACATCATTTATTTGTAGGTTGGTTGAACAATGCCTCGAAGAGAAGAAGCACGAGAAGAAGTTTTTTTAATTGGTAGAGCAGAAAATGCTCTGAGTGATGATGTTGGTTGGCACTTTGCGGACATTGTGTCGGATAGAGGTAGAAACACCATACAATAAAATTATGTCAAACAATAATAATGGGTGGAATTACTTGGTTGAAGGAACATCTTGCACACATGACAGGAGAAGTCAAAGTTTGTCCTAGTGTTACAACGTTTGTTAGAGAAAGTATGATGAAGCTTATATTAGACTAAGAAAGCATAGAAAAATGATCAACGAAAAATAAAGGAAGATTTTTCGCAAACTTAAGAGGGGATTGCAATGATGACAATGAAGATTTGATGGAAGAGGATGTTATAAGACAAGCTAAACATGAAAGTATGACATCACATAAACAATGGGAAGATAGACCAAGGTTTCCTGGAAGTGGCATTGGTAGTAGCAGTGGTGGAGCTTCACCTCAATATCAAAGACATGATCTTCAACAAAGAATGAAAAATGTAGATGTTGATCTAGAGAGAAGTAAGAGTATGAAGCAAACAAAAGTTCCTACATGATTCATGAAAATTGCGAGAAAGCATTTAGAAAGGGTGTTATCTAAATTGATAATGATGAGTGTATGCCTATGAATTTGAGCACTTCTCCTTGGTTACACGCCTTGTTAGCTGAAGCTGCAAAGTTGGGTCAGGTGCTAAAGTTCCTACTCCTTATGAGATTTCAGAGGCATACTTGAATGAAGAATATAAGGAAATGCAAAAATATATAGGAGAATTAAAACCATTTTGTTAAGAGAGGGGAGTGACTATAATGTGTGATGGTTGGACAAACGGAATAAACCACATGCATATTGTAACACCCTATTTCTACTAAGCGATAAACGCGAGAATACATCAGACATATTCAAGAAATAGATGCTACGTCACCAAACAAAATCCAGCATACATGTATAAATTATCAAATTACATAAGCATAGCAGCGGAATATATGTAAACCATATAAGCAACATCTCCAAAATCTCATGATAATAAATACATGATCTCAAACTCAAAATAACAATGTCTCATCTCCACAAAACAACATAGTCATAAAAGAAATAACATGCAAGGACACCCTAGATCAGAGCCCTAATCTAGACACTTGCACAAGAACGAGGAACTCCCGCTCCTCGGCAACATCAAAGCAACTAAGCATCCTGCACTCCATCTACCCGTCCATACGGAAAGGCAGGTGGTAAACCACTGAGGGTTAGCATTACATCATCATAATCCATAAACAGATAAGCAAGAACATTGAAATAATGGTCACATATCCAAGAATGATAAACAACATTGCCAAACATATACTCATAGTATTTCCGCATTTATCTCATTCAATAACATTCATAGGCATCATTTCAAGTTCACATAATTCAAGTGTATTACACTCATATCACAATTCGACCAAGTCAAATATCAATCTCCAAACACAAACACCATGCACAATTCAAATGCAATATGACTCACAAACAATTCATGCAATGTCTCTAGACTCATCTAGATGCATGTGGTACCAAGTCTCCTCAAGGTCGTCACCTCCGATGCAACAAACACATCGAGTGTAAGGTTCACTCCTGCCTTACACTTTGGACATCCGTCCGTCTCCTCAACAATGAATGCATGAACATATGACTTGACTCAATACATATGCTCATACACAATTCTCCAAACCATGCATATACAACTATGCAATCATCACCAAACCATGCATACAATTATGCAGTCATCACCAAAACCATGCATACAATTATGCCATTATCACCAAATACCATTTAATCAAGTATGCACACATCAACAATTGCACATACATATATTCATCACCATTGAACATGTATACAATCAACATTATCACCTTCTTCACATAGTTCACCATGAACAAGCAACACTTCATATATTTCAAGTAAAGAAGATAACATGTGAGGTCATGATATTTCACATTATCATTATCCAACTTCATTCACAAACATACAATTAACCATAGGAATCCATATCTAAAAAGGTTCACCATCAAATAAACTTCAAGGTAAGAATTACACAAGTTCGTCTCATTTCACAACTTTGAAAATATTTGAAGGTTAAGAACCAAAACCAAATAACGAGCTCAATTGCCTATGCCATGTATTCTCATAATTCACATATGTGTACAGTAGAGATTACATAAGCATTTCATCGGCCACAAATGAAGAATTTAATAAGATCATGAAATTCGGCACACTTAGTCATTTGCAAAACCAAAACATTTTTCGGAAGAAAATCAATCTTGATTCAACAAGACATAAGTTAAATACTCATAAAACATCTCAATTAAACCTCTAATACTGAAGCTTTGAAGTTTGGAAACCAACCATAGGTTTTGGACTAATTTGGAATAAGTTATGTTAAGTTTTCTTAAAGTTTCCTCAAGACCCACGTTGAGTAATTTAATCATAACTTAAAATCCACAAAACATTTTCACGTCAATCCAAAGCCATTGGAAATCTAATTCAATTATCTACAACTTTCATGTTTGAACCAAAAGCCAATTCAAAACAGAAATGTGAGAAAAAGGCACCAGAACGCAGAACAGGGGGTGCTGTTCAGAAGCAGAACTTCAGAAGCAACTTCAGAAGCAGACTTCAGAAGCGAACTTCAGGAGCGCACTTCAGGAGCAGACTTCAGAAGCGAACTTCAGGAGCTGACTTCAATAGCGAACTTCAGGAGCTGACTTCAGAAGCGAACTTCAGGAGCATACTTCAGAAGCAAACTTCAGGAAAACACAGTTTCGGGTTCAACCCATTTTCACCCTAAAATCCCAATTTTGATTACCCCAGTCCCCAAAACATGTTCCAGAAAGTGTTTATGGGTCACAGTAACTTCAATACACTTAAACAAACATGAATCAATCAATAGAAATCACAATTCAACTCATTTTACCAAAATCACAATACTTTCTCAAAACACCAACACAACCACAAATTTCTACTCAAATCCATAAACTACGATTCCAGTTCAACAAATTTGATTCCAACAGTTTAACAATCATCAATAACAACTAATGAACACAAATTTATGCATATTTCAACCTCACAACTTCATTTTGCATCAAATTTGCTCAAGAACACAAAACACCAACACTTATGCATTTCAACATGTTAATTCGCATATAGTCATACATTTATCATGCAATTCATGTTCTTAAACATAACAGCAACAATTATGCACGAATTTCACATCAATTAGGTTCAATCCAACAATTCCACAAAAATGGGAAAAATGCAAAATTATGAAATTATGAGTGAAGCCTAACCCCCTTACCTCTAGCACCAAGAATCAACAATTCTAGCTTCAATTTAGCTCCTAGGTGTGAAACCCTCTTCTAGCTCTTCAACCCTTTCTCTTGTTCTTCTCTCTAGCCCCAATTTGCCTCCTCTTGTGTTTGTGTGAAAATGAACAAGTTTCTAACCTAGTTACTAAAAACTAAGCTTATATACTTCCTCTCCCTTAATGGGCCTTAAACACACAAATGAATAAATGAATGGGTTCACACCAATCTACTAAATACACACCAACGATAACTAATTAATTAACGCGCTCCGACAACTTAATTAATAAAACGGTCCTATCTTAGAAAAACGATAAAACGCTATCCTCCCAAATTACTAATTACCCCTCAAATGCACAAACATATGAAAATGCACACAATAATACACAAAATAAAATAATTAAAATAAAACAAACGCGAAAAACGGGCTGTTACAACTCTCCCCCCCTAAAAGAATTTTCGTCCTCGAAAATTTACCTGAAGGAAACAACTCCGGGTATGAATCCTTCATTCTACTCTCCGATTCCCAGGTAGCACTCTCGCTAGTTGGTCCAAACCAAATCACCTTGATCAAAGCAATCTCTTTGCCACGCAACCTCTTCACTTCTCTATCCTCAATCCTAACCGGCCACGTCTCAACGGTCAAATTGTCTCTTACCTCCAACTGGTCCACTTGAACCACATGAGACTCATCATACACATACTTCCGCAACTGAGACACATGAAACACATCATGAAGATTCGACAAAGACGGTGGTAACGCAATCCGATACGCTACAACCCCAACTCTCTCTACAACCTCAAACGGCCCAACAAAACGGGGAGTCAACTTCCTACACTTCAAAGCTCTACCAACACCGGTTACCGGATTCACCCTCAAAAACACATGATCACCAACCTGAAATTCAATATCCTTCCTCCTCTTGTCATGGTAACTCTTCTGCCTACTCTGAGACGCTTTCATCTTCTCCTGAATCATTCTAACCTTTTCCGTAGTCTCTTGCACCACTTCCGGTCCTAATAAGGCTCTTTCACCTGACTCGTATCAACACAACGGCGTTCTACATCTCCTCCCATACAAAGCTTCAAACAGTGCCATCCCGATACTAGAATGAAAACTATTGTTGTAAGTAAACTCAATCAACGGTAAACATTCTACCCAACTGACACCTTGCTCCAAAACACAAGCTCTCAACAAATCTTCCAAACTCTGAATAGTCCTCTTCGATTGACCATCAGTCTGAGGATGATAAGCAGAACTCAACCTCAACTTAGTTCCCAAAGCAACTTGCAAGCTCTCCCAAAACTTAGAAGTAAACCTCGGATCCCGATCTGACACAATACTAGAAGGAATACCATGCAACCTGACAACCTGCTCAATGTAGACCTCAGCCAACTTTGCAACAGACATACCGGTCTTGATAGGAATAAAATGTGCTGACTTCGTCAACCGATCAACAACCACCCAAATCGAATCAAAACCCTTCACAGTCCTCGGCAAAGCTCCAACAAAGTCCATAGAGATACTATCCCACTTCCATTCTGGCACAAACAACGGCTGCATCAAACCTGACGGCCTCTGGTGTTCAATCTTCGACTTCTGACAAACCAAACAAGCATAAACAAACTCGGCGATCTCCTTCTTCATTCCAGGCCACCAAAACAACTTCTTCAAATCTTGATACATCTTAGTTGCTCCTGGATGAATACTCAAACTACTCCGACGACCTTCGTCCAAAATACGCTTCTTAAGCTCAGGCACATCCGGCACACACACCCGATCACGAAACATCAAGACACCATTCTGATCCAATCTGAAATCCGCACCTTTACCTTGGTTAATCAACACCACTCGGTCTACAAGTTCCAAATCCTCTTTCTGACCACTCTTGATTTCCTCCAAGATGTTACTTGACAACTTCAACATACCCAACTTCACACTTCCGGGTGTCAACTCACAACCCAAACTCAAATCTCGGAATTGCTCCACCAACTCTAACTCCTTAACCATCATAGCAAACACATGCAAGGTCTTCCTACTCAAAGCATCCACAACCACGTTAGCCTTTCCAGGATGATAACTCAGCTGAAAATCAAAATCCTTAAGATATTCCAACCATCTTCTTTGCCTCATATTCAACTCTTTCTGGTCAAACAAATACTTCAAACTCTTGTGATCACTGAACACTTCAAACTTAGAACCATAAAGATAATGTCTCCAAATCTTCAAAACATACACAACTGCCGCCAATTCCAAATCATGAGTCGGATAATTCTTCTCATGCACCTTCAACTGCCTTGAAGCATAAGCCACAACCTGACGATTCTGCATAAGCACACCACCAAGACCCATCTTCGAAGCATCACAATACACAACAAACGATTCCTTCGGATTCGGCAAAATCAACAAAGGCGCTGAAGTTAACCTCTTCTTCAACTCTTGGAAACTCTTCTCACACTTAGCATCCCAAACATAAGCTTGCCCTTTCCGAGTCAACTGCGTCAATGGCAACGCCAACTTAGAGAACCCCTCAATGAACCTCCGATAGTAACCCGCCAAACCAAGAAAACTTCGAACTTCAAAAACAGACTTCGGCGATTCCCACTTAATCACCGCATCAATCTTCGACGGATCTACCGCAATACCACCTCTCGAAATCACATGACCAAGAAAGCTCACTTCACGCAACCAAAACTCACACTTCGACAACTTAGCAAACAACTTCTTCTCCTTCAAAACTTGCAACACAATCCTCAAATGCTCGGCATGCTCTTCCTCTGACTTCGAATACACCAAAATATCATCAATGAACACTACCACAAATTGGTCCAAGTAAGGATGGAAAATCCGATTCATATACTCCATGAAAACACCTGGCGCATTAGTCACACCAAATGGCATCACAGAATACTCATAGTGACCATACCTCGTCCTGAACGCAGTCTTAGACACATCCTCTGCCTTCACTCTTATCTGATGATATCCTGACCTCAAATCAATCTTGCTAAACACCACTGCACCAACCAACTGATCCATCAAATCATCGATCCTCGGAAGCGGATACCGATTCTTGATAGTCACCTTGTTCAACT
Source organism: Medicago lupulina (assembly GCA_958299785.1). Taxonomy (NCBI): domain Eukaryota; kingdom Viridiplantae; phylum Streptophyta; class Magnoliopsida; order Fabales; family Fabaceae; genus Medicago; species Medicago lupulina. The sequence continues at coordinate 54,989,635 of OY283143.1, read as the reverse complement.
GCCGATAATCTACACAAAGCCTCATGCTCCCATCTTTCTTCTTAACTAGCAATACTGGAGCACCCCACGACGACACACTCGGCCTAATGAACTGTTTCTCAAGCAATTCTTCCAACTGCTTCTTCAACTCCCCCAACTCTGATGCAGACATCCGATACGGTGCAATCGAAATAGGATTCGTTCCGGGCACCAAATCAATTGCAAACTCAACTTCTCTCTCCGGCGGTAAATCTGAAACATCATCCGGAAACACTTCTGGGAACTCTTGCACTACTGGCAAGTCACTAACACCTTTCTCACCTCTTTCCTTCAAAGAAGCAAACATCATGAACACACTAGCTTCACCATCTAGAGACTTCTTCACTTGTTCCGCGGTTAAGAACCTTCCACTCTCCTCGGCTACCGACTTCGAAAACGTGATACTCTTAGTTAAACAATTGATGTTTACACCAAAAGTCAACATCCAATCCATACCAAAAATCACATCCATATTCTTCAACGGAAGACACACAAGGTCCAACTCAAAATCCACATTTCCAAAGTTAACGGGACACTTAGAACACATAAAGGAAGTAGTCACCGAACCATTGGCCGGGGTATCAATGACCATCCTTCTCAACAACGGAGTCACAACAAGATTCAAACGCTCAACACAACAAGCAGAGATGAAAGAATGAGTAGCACCAGTATCAACAATCGCAATCAAAGGAGTACTATTGATAAAACACATACCTCGGATGAGATTATCCGGCTGCTCCACCTCTTCCGCATTCAAAGCAAAGACCTTTCCCGCCGCTTTCTTCGGCTTAGTACACCTAGTACTCAAGTGACCCTTCTCACCACAATTGTAGCAAGTAATCTCCTTCTTGCACTCAAAAGACTTATGACCCGCTTGCCCACACTTGTAGCAACCATCACCCTTCTTGCAATCACTAGCATAATGACCGAGAGTACCACACTTGAAACACTTGACATCCGCCAAGCTAGGCTTGGAGCTTCCTCCACTTGCCTTCTTCTTTCCCTTGTCCTTAACATACGGTTTCCCAGCACCATGGCCCTTTCCTCTCTTGTCATGCTTAGCCTTGTAGTAGTCCGCCTTTGCCTTCCCGGCGTCATCAAACATCCGACACTTGTGCACCAAAGTGTCAAAATCTCTAATCTCATGAAAACAGATGTACTGATAGATCTCCGGCCTCAAGCCATTCTCAAACTTCACACACTTAGAAACCATAGCATCCTCCGCATTGATGTAAGGACAAAACCTCGAGAGCTCCTCATACTTAGCCGCATACTCAGCAACCGACATACTCCCTTGCTTCAAGTTCAAGAACTCAGCTTCCTTTTTGTTCCTCAAATCTTCCGGAAAGTACTTCTTCAAGAACTCATTCTTGAACCTCTCCCAAGTGATAACATCACCACCAGCTTCAATCCTCCTCTTGGTACCAGTCCACCAATACTCGGCCTCCTCAGCAAGCATGTGAAAGGCCAACCTCACCTTCTGGTCATCATTAGTCACCATAGCACGGAAAATCCTCTCCATGCATTCCATCCAAGACAAAGCTCCTTCCGGGTCAAATCTTCCCTTGAACGTCGGCGGTTTGTTTCTCATGAAACGATCAAGCCTCCGTTCCTCCGCTTCTCCATGGTCTTCATGACCACCACCTCCTTGATTCTGAGCCAAAGCTTGAGCCACTGCATTCAAAGCCGCTGCAATCGCATCATCATTCCTACCACCTCTACCAGCCATCTCTTGCTAATCAAAAAACCAAGCAACAGGTAAGAACAACAGCACAAAGTATCGAAGGTAACTCAATATACCATTCGAACACAACAGGTAATAAAACTAGTTCTGGTTCGGACAAGACTGACCACGGCTCTGATACCAACTTGTAACACCCTATTTCTACTAAGCGATAAACGCGAGAATACATCAGACATATTCAAGAAATAGATGCTACGTCACCAAACAAAATCCAGCATACATGTATAAATTATCAAATTACATAAGCATAGCAGCGGAATATATGTAAACCATATAAGCAACATCTCCAAAATCTCATGATAATAAATACATGATCTCAAACTCAAAATAACAATGTCTCATCTCCACAAAACAACATAGTCATAAAAGAAATAACATGCAAGGACACCCTAGATCAGAGCCCTAATCTAGACACTTGCACAAGAACGAGGAACTCCCGCTCCTCGGCAACATCAAAGCAACTAAGCATCCTGCACTCCATCTACCCGTCCATACGGAAAGGCAGGTGGTAAACCACTGAGGGTTAGCATTACATCATCATAATCCATAAACAGATAAGCAAGAACATTGAAATAATGGTCACATATCCAAGAATGATAAACAACATTGCCAAACATATACTCATAGTATTTCCGCATTTATCTCATTCAATAACATTCATAGGCATCATTTCAAGTTCACATAATTCAAGTGTATTACACTCATATCACAATTCGACCAAGTCAAATATCAATCTCCAAACACAAACACCATGCACAATTCAAATGCAATACGACTCACAAACAATTCATGCAATGTCTCTAGACTCATCTAGATGCATGTGGTACCAAGTCTCCTCAAGGTCGTCACCTCCGATGCAACAAACACATCGAGTGTAAGGTTCACTCCTGCCTTACACTTTGGACATCCGTCCGTCTCCTCAACAATGAATGCATGAACATATGACTTGACTCAATACATATGCTCATACACAATTCTCCAAACCATGCATATACAACTATGCAATCATCACCAAACCATGCATACAATTATGCAGTCATCACCAAAACCATGCATACAATTATGCCATTATCACCAAATACCATTTAATCAAGTATGCACACATCAACAATTGCACATACATTCAACATACATATATTCATCACCATTGAACATGTATACAATCAACATTATCACCTTCTTCACATAGTTCACCATGAACAAGCAACACTTCATATATTTCAAGTAAAGAAGATAACATGTGAGGTCATGATATTTCACATTATCATTATCCAACTTCATTCACAAACATACAATTAACCATAGGAATCCATATCTAAAAAGGTTCACCATCAAATAAACTTCAAGGTAAGAATTACACAAGTTCGTCTCATTTCACAACTTTGAAAATATTTGAAGGTTAAGAACCAAAACCAAATAACGAGCTCAATTGCCTATGCCATGTATTCTCATAATTCACATATGTGTACAGTAGAGATTACATAAGCATTTCATCGGCCACAAATGAAGAATTTAATAAGATCATGAAATTCGGCACACTTAGTCATTTGCAAAACCAAAACATTTTTCGGAAGAAAATCAATCTTGATTCAACAAGACATAAGTTAAATACTCATAAAACATCTCAATTAAACCTCTAATACTGAAGTTTTGAAGTTTGGAAACCAACCATAGGTTTTGGACTAATTTGGAATAAGTTATGTTAAGTTTTCTTAAAGTTTCCTCAAGACCCACGTTGAGTAATTTAATCATAACTTAAAATCCACAAAACATTTTCACGTCAATCCAAAGCCATTGGAAAGCTAATTCAATTATCTACAACTTTCATGTTTGCACCAAAAGCCAATTCAAAACAGAAATGTGAGAAAAAGGCACCAGAACGCAGAACAGGGGGTGCTGTTCAGAAGCAGAACTTCAGAAGCAACTTCAGAAGCAGACTTCAGAAGCAAACTTCAGGAGCGCACTTCAGGAGCAGACTTCAGAAGCGAACTTCAGGAGCTGACTTCAATAGCGAACTTCAGGAGCTGACTTCAGAAGCGAACTTCAGGAGCATACTTCAGAAGCAAACTTCAGGAAAACACAGTTTCGGGTTCAACCCATTTTCACCCAAAAATCCCAATTTTGATTACCCGAGTCCCCAAAACATGTTCCAGAAAGTGTTTATGGGTCACAGTAACTTCAATACACTTAAACAAACATGAATCAATCAATAGAAATCACAATTCAACTCATTTTACCAAAATCATAATACTTTCTCAAAACACCAACACAACCACAAATTTCTACTCAAATCCATAAACTACGATTCCAGTTCAACAAATTTGATTCCAACAGTTTAACAATCATCAATAACAACTAATGAACACAAATTTATGCATATTTCAACCTCACAACTTCATTTTGCATCAAATTTGCTCAAGAACACAAAACACCAACACTTATGCATTTCAACATGTTAATTCGCATATAGTCATACATTTATCATGCAATTCATGTTCTTAAACATAACAGCAACAATTATGCACGAATTTCACATCAATTAGGTTCAATCCAACAGTTCCACAAAAATGGGAAAAATGCAAAATTATGAAACTATGAGTGAAGCCTAACCCCCTTACCTCTAGCACCAAGAATCAACAATTCTAGCTTCAATTTAGCTCCTAGGTGTGAAACCCTCTTCTAGCTCTTCAACCCTTTCTCTTGTTCTTCTCTCTAGCCCCAATTTGCCTTCTCTTGTGTTTGTGTGAAAATGAACAAGTTTCTAACCTAGTTACTAAAAACTAAGCTTATATACTCCCTCTCCCTTAATGGGCCTTAAACACACAAATGAATAAATGAATGGGCTCACACCAATCTACTAAATACACACCAACGATAACTAATTAATTAACGCGCTCCGACAACTTAATTAATAAAACGGTCCTATCTTAGAAAAACGATAAAACGCTATCCTCCCAAATTACTAATTACCCCTCAAATGCACAAACATATGAAAATGCACACAATAATACACAAAATAAAATAATTAAAATAAAACAAACGCGAAAAACGGGCTGTTACACATATCATGATATTTATAGTATATTCTAGTCATGGAACAGTGTTTTTAAAGTTTGTTGATGCTTCTAATGTTGCTAGTAGAAATATTGAGTATTACTTTAACTTGCTTGAAAAAATAGTGGAAGAGGTGGGGGAAGAGTATGTTGTCCAAGTGGTCACTGATAATGAGGCAACACTAAAAGCAGCTGGTTTGAAATTGATGAAAAAAAGACATCACCTTTATTGGTTTCCATGTGCACCTCGTTGTTTGGATTTGTGCATAGAAGATATTGGGAAAAAAATCAAATGTCCAAAAAGTGCTTGAGGAAGTAAAAAAGGTGACTTTGTTTATATACAACCATATTTGGACAATGAGTTTAATGATGAAATATAATAATGATAAAGAACTTGTTCGTCCAGCAATCACTCGATTTGCTACACAATTTTTACAACTTGACTCAATTGTTTTTAAAGTCTGTTGATGCTTCTAATGTTGCTAGTAGAAATATTGAGTATTACTTTAACTTGCTTGAAAAAATAGTGGAAGAGGTGGGGGAAGAGTATGTTGTCCAAGTGGTCACTGATAATGAGGCAACACTAAAAGCAGCTGGTTTGAAATTGATGAAAAAAAGACATCACCTTTATTGGTTTCCATGTGCAGCTCGTTGTTTGGATTTGTGCATAGAAGATATTGGGAAAAAAATCAAATGTCCAAAAAGTGCTTGAGGAAGCAAAAAAGGTGACTTTGTTTATATACAACCATATTTGGACAATGAGTTTAATGATGAAATATAATAATGATAAAGAACTTGTTCGTCCAACAATCACTCGATTTGCTACACAATTTTTACAACTTGACTCAATTGTTAACAGGGGCAGATTCATGTATAGGCTATGTGGGGCTAAAGCCCCACATCAAATTTCCCTATTTATTTTTTTAATATTATAAATAGGATAATAGTTATTTTGGTCCGTAAATATGTAACGAGTAGTCACAATAGTCTTTTAATGTATTAAAATTTTAAAATCGTCTCTGATTTTACACTTTGTTAGTCAAAATAGCCATGAAGTGACTATAAGTAAGTATATTAAAAGACTAATATGACGATATTAACAAATTATTTTAATGTTAGAGACCATTTTGAATAGCAAAGTGCACAATTAAAGATTATCTTAAAATTTCGATACATTGAGAGACTATTGTGGTTACTCCTTACACATTCGGAGACCAAAATAATTATTAACCCTTATAAATAATATACAATATGTTGGAATAAGACCAACAAGTCAGCAACCTTGTGCAAAACTTATGAAAACAAATAAATGCAACACATTTGCTATGATTAACTATCTCTGTCCCGAATTAAAAGACCTTTTTGAGAATTTTTATATTTTGGTCTCTTTTTATAAGACTCTTTTGGTATTTCCAAATACATTAATTAATTTTTTTACCAACATACCCCTATTTATTTTATATCTTTATCTTGAATCAGCATTAAATAATACGTTGAAAACATACATTAATCCTCTCTCTTTAAGGATAAAATTGTAAAAGCAATATTAATTACAAACAAATTTATTACCACTTTCAATTTTTTTAATTCCCGTTATTTTTTCAAAAGGGCCCACTATAATTAGGGACGGAGGTAGTATAAGTTTTTGAAGTTGGTTTTACTTTTGTCGATAGCAAGTGTAAGTGTTAGCAACTTAGCCGATTTTAGCCCCACATGCACCAAATATCTAGATCCGCCCCTGATTGTTAAAGAGAAGCAAGCTTTGAAAGACATGTTTGATTCTGATGAATACAAGAGTTCTAAATATGAAAAAGAAAAATCAAGACGAGCTTCTTACAAAACTTATTTGGTGTATATATATCATTGTAGTTATTACTTTTTCGAGATAAGTTTGAGACTTTTGGAACTCTACAAGCTCAAAAAGCATGGTCTCAAATGAAACCTGGTATGTATAATTTATATTTTGTGCTAGTTGACATGAAAATATGAAAAGTTATGCTAATTTTTAATATAATTTTTTTAATCGCTAAATGGTGGTTGATGTATGGATCTTGTGCTCCTAAACTTCAATGCAGTAAAAGTTCTTAGCCAAACAACTTCAGCTTCAAATTGTAAGAGAAATTGAAGTATATTTAGCTACATACATACAAAGGTAAGAAATTAGCTAAAGTATCAAAAACTTGTTTTTACATTTTACAACATGAAGCTAAAAATGAGGACTACCATGAGAAGAAGTCAGGAAGACATTGGAAAAAGTTTTAATCATATCAACCTTGATCATATATTTCAAGAAGACTATTTATCACCATGGATTGAGAAAAGAGAGGGACCATTGTTGGATGGAACTCAAAATTTAGAGTGGCTCCCTATTGATTCAGATAATGAGAATGATGAAATACTTGGTGGTGATGTCTCAAACTCAGCTCAAACTCCTAGTCAAAGTTGTGATGGTGGTTTAAGTCCATCCAGTGATGAAAATAGTGGTGGTAGTCATGGCAATGGTGGCAATGGTAATCATGAACAAAGTCATTGAATGAGTGAAGGGTCATTTAATTCTTTTCAAGAAGACTCATATGTTAGGTGTGATCAAAATTTAATGCCTCCTATAATGGAAGAAGATTCACATGCTGATATGATTAATGTTGGTGGTAGTAGCAAAGGTCGAGGAAGACGTGGTAAAAGTAGAAGGCGTGAAGAGACTCCAATAGATTATTCTTCCTCATCAAGTGGAGTACAATCATTTGGTGATTTTGGTAGTCAAGGTAATTATCCATCATATTACCAACAACCTTCTTATATTTCACACGGGTATTATCCATATATGTCAAACCAAAATGCACTTTTTATAACCAATCTCCTACGAATTACCACCATGACTCATCAACAAATTCATCACTTGAATACCAACAAATATAACCACCAAGAAGTTCTGGATTGTTTGATCATGTCTTTGGAGGAAGTAGAAATAACAATGATGAAGGTGATAGTGAAAGTTATGATCTTGCACGTCGTTCTACCATGTGGTGACTAGTGGTGTAATCAATAAATTTTTATTAGACTTTTTCAAATGTATTAGTAGTTTCTATGATGTGAACTAAATGTAGTTAATTGATCATGACCTTTGTTTAAAGATATGTTATGAGTAGTTATTTATTAGTTAATTTCTTTTCAATATGTCAAACATTCTATCTTTACTAAATGTAGTCTATTTTTATTATTATATTTACTTTAAACATGTTATAATAATGTGAAAAAGTATTAATCTAAGTTATTATACATTATATAATAATATAAATAGTTTTAATAAGTATTGGTGAAACGTTGTGATTAATTCACGCCGTAGAGACCGTTATTTGTATCGCAGCATCCGTTACAGTCGAAATTGCGACAACCTTAACGCGACCGTTATTTAAAATGTTGCTCCTTATGCACTACCCAAAATTGATAGTTGTTTCCGTTGGACACCGTCGAAGCGATTCCGAAGAGACTTGCTTCGGTTTCCATGACGTTAAACTTGCACACAAATCCCTTAAAATAGGGCTCTAGATACCAATACTATTGATCTGATTAATTAAGTTTTTTTTATGGAGAGAATGTGGGTCTTTACAACAGATCTGATTTTTTTTTGAATGTTTCAAATAGGTGATATCTATCTTTCAAGATATCAATTATTGAATTTAGTTCTTTCAAACTATTTTTTTTGAATTTTTCAACATGATCATTCAAAGGTTAATTTTTTTATTTTTGGTCTGATATCGATTGTTGAATGTACATTTATACCTATTATTCCATGATGTTTATGACTTCACGATTAAATTATTTCTTCTTACAGATTGAAAGTTTTCATTTATTTAAGGAAGCTTTGTTATCTTTGGAAGCTCTCAACAATAGACATTTCAAGTGCAAGTGTTGAAGTCCAAAATTTTTATACTATGCGTTTGATTTGCTAAAAAATGAAATACAAGACAAAAGAACTCCAGTGATCTGTAAAACTGTTTCAGGTACAGGACAAACTAGAGGCAAGAGACAGAAAAAAAACTGATATTTTTGTCCCTCATCAAACCACAACACAACTTTTTGTCCCACGTACAAGTTGTCTAAAATACCAAAATAACATTTCGTTCCCCAAAAATCATATAAAACAAAAAGTAGTGAATCCAAACATCGCGATAACTTTACGATTGACATGTCACCAATATCCATATTTTATTTCTCCTCTCTCTCTCTCTCTCTCTCTCTCTCTCTCTCTCTCTCTCTCCCCCCCTGTGCGGGACCTTTGTAGATCTTTGTCTTCTACTTCTACTATATGATACGTATACAACCGTCGAACACTTCACCTTTTCATGCCAATTAACGTTGGCGGCACACCTACTATCAGAGTTAGAGTATACACACTAGTAAATAGTTAGTTAGATTGAAATTCAATAAATAATAGCATATTAAAGAAAAAAACATTTATGCTTAATTGCCCTGTCAAAAGTGACAAAACTTGTGTTTGGTAAACATGAACATCACGGTAAAAGCCACACTGAAGTTATGTTTTATAGAGTTTTTTCAATTGTGCGTTCAACTCCACATCAATTTGGAACTGAACATGTTATCAGAGAATAATTAAAAAAAAAAATCAAATGAATGAATTTAAGTGGTTTGAAACTCTAGCTCGAGAAAATTTGAGTTTGAATATGAACTGAGACAATTATCGCCATGTTTTATATGGCTTAATCTAGACCTTCAAAAAATTATTTCAAATTTGATTTAAAATATATGAAAAAGGGCTCGAAGCTGAAAATTAATATTGGATGAAATTTATATAGTGTAATTTATCATTTTTTAGAGTTAAAATTGAGACATTTTGTCTGTCAAAAAAAATAAATTTGAGACATTTATTTTTTAAGGAAAAAATTTGAGACATTTTGTCGTGTGATTATTTGTTTTTTCATAAACTGATGATGACATTAGGACGTGGACATAACCTAGTTGGAAATTTTGAAAATTGCTTGATGGACCCAATTTAGACGATTTTTGATTAACGATAAAGTGTGCTAAATTTTACCACAGTCAACTGTGAGATCTTGAACAAATTGATTGATAACCTAAATAACCTTACTCTTGTGTGTGACTTTGAGGCGTCTGGATCCTCTCCAATTCTTTTGAAAATGGAGATCAATATTTCCTTGCCTTGTCATGTGATTATCTTAAAACCAATTAAAATTAATAAATAATAAATTAATTCAATCAATATTGAACATGTCAGTTGCCAAATTTGCTGGAAACTCACGACGACGACGATTTCCTTCAACTGGTTCACCTTCGTTCCTCTGAATTGAACCACCACGTCTAACCATACTCTCGATCCTCCCTTTCGGTTCCTTCTGCACATACTCCTCCACTCCTTACCAACATTGTCGCACTCTCACCTTACTGTTGTTATTGTGTCTCGCCACCGTGCTCTTGTGTTGACGTCGACTTACTGTGAGTTGTATGCAACATGCAGAAAATCAATTATGGCCGTCCACCACCTCTTTGTCATTCCATGGGTAAGAAATTCACTCATTATCATTGAAACCTAGTTTAAATAAATACGTATTTCTCACTCTTTGATCACGTTTCTTGAAAAATTGTTCCTCTTGTAATTAATATTACAAAATGCATTTGAATTTACTTGTTTATTTTTTTTCATTAACCATTTACTCAATAGGTTTCCATCAAAAAACCTTAATGAGCCATCAATTTCAATTGTTGAAGGTGTAGAAAAATGGGTCAGTTCTATTCATGAAAGTATTTTGCAAAATAGCTAAGAAACTTTTGTTGATTATACACCACACTTGGAAATGGAGTTTAAATATGAGGCAGCAACCTATGAATTTTATAATGAGTATAACAGGAGAATTAGATTTGGTATTCGTCGAGAATATGGCAATAAAAGTAAAAAAAGATGGAATTCTAACTTCAAGAAAATTCTTGTGCTTTAAAGATGGAAAACAAGGTGATGACAAGCGAGACCACTTGACAAAAGAGTCTAGAGCAGAAACCAGAATTGGGTGTAAAGCACGCATGGTTATTTCACTTGATTGAAAAATTGGAAAATACAAGGTTGTCGACTTTGTAGTTGAACATAATCACATTCTTCAACCACCAGGGTACATTCATATGATTCGCTCTCATCGTCGTGTATCCGTGTCACAAGCATCACAAATTGTGTTGGCTGACATAATCTGGATTAAAGCCAAAGAATTTTCATGAGTATGTTTCCAAGAAAGTTGGTGGAATATGCATTGTTGGTTATACAAGGCAAGACAATAAGAATTTCCTTCGAACTAAAAGGAATCATTCACTAAGGTATGATGAAGTAGGTGCATTATTGATGTATTCCAAAGGACAAACTAAAAATCCTTCTTCAAGTGAAAGCTTCACTCCGGGTACAAGATCTACTCAATTACGTGAGAGCTTCAATGCTGCTTTGAAAAATTATTTGAAGTCAGATTTAAATTTGGTCCAATTCTTCACACACTTTGAAAGAGTTGTGAATGGAAAACGAAACAATGAGTCAGAAGCTGATTATTAGGTAGGGTTTCGATCTAACCTTTCCCTATCAACCGTCTTTTACCCCATTTGCCTACATGTAGGTGCCGCACCACCTACAAGTCTCTCTCTCTCTCTCTCTCTCTCTCTCTCTCTCTCTCTCTCTCAAAATCACCATCTCCTTACTCCACTAAATGGTCGGTCACTCCTCTCTCCCTTCTCCACCGAAGCTGAAAATTCATCACCCACCAACATCGGGCACCATCGAATTTTCACCTGTTTTCGCCATCACCAACGTCAAATCCATCACATCAATGACCTTGGACAGTGATTTCAACCTCTATCTGTCATGATCAGTATTGTTCAAGGTCCAAGCATGCGTTCATAACGTGCTTGACCATATTATCCCGCCTATTCGTGAGGAGGTACGTCAAAAAGTGTACACCACCAAAAACAACCACCTAGTCCTATAGAAGCATATCAACTCAGTTGTCCTACGGTGAATGTATGCAACTGTACGCCATTGTCACACACGACATCACACATTGACTAAACTATGTTGAAAAATTATTTTATTTATACACCTTAATGAACTTATTGATCACAAACAATATAAAAATAACTAAAATTTGATAATTAATAAACTCTGAACTAATATTCTTAATAGCCGAAATCTCAAACTAGTAGCGCATATCGATCACTACAAACTTGACCTAAAAACATCATAACAACAAACATGGTCAAAAGGATTCGACACAGGAAAATAAAAAGTCAAAAACAATTCATAGCCTACTTGGTAACGCAGTGGGATGAAGGAAACACATGGCGAATGTTAACACTGAATTTGAGATTTCTAAATACACATAACACATCCAATCAACTATATAACTGGAGTAATTGGAGGTTTATTTGAAAAGAATGCTGTCAAATTTTGTTCCACAAGTTGGCAGATACCCATCAAAGACTCAGAAGTGAAACCAGCTGCATGTGGTGAAAGGACAACATTTTCCAATGAAAAGAACTCTTTAGGAACATCAGGTTCATTTTCAAACACATCCAAACCAGCACCTCCAATCTCATCTTCAATTAAACACTTCAGCATTTCATTTTCATCAATGAGAGCTCCTCTTCCAACATTCACTATGATTCCTCCTTTTCCTAGTGCCAACATCACTTCTTTGTTGACAATGTGCCTTGTTTGGTCGTTTAAATCACAACAGAGAATGAGTACATTGGTGTTTGTTGCAAGCTCTAAGACAGTGGAATAGTAAGGGTATGAAACTAATGGTTTTTTGTTCCGAGAGTTGTACAATATCATGCAACTGAATGCTTCAAGCCTCTTTGCGACTTCTGAGCCGATTCTTCCCATGCCAACAATTCCAATCTTTTTTCCTGTTAACTAAAACACCATTCACATGTTTATCATAACTCTTTGAATACCAGTAGCTAGCATGAATGGAAGTCAAATTCACATACTATATGTTCTCATGTTACTGGTAAATTGTTAAGGTTAAATACATTTTTTCTGTCAAATTTCTTTTATGGATTTTTTTTTTTGCATTAAAGTGAGGAGATGCTGAAACAAAATAAAAAACAACACTTGATATTAAAACACATATATGATTTGAACTGACACACTCTTTAGAATATTACTCATTAATCATTCATTTCACCCATAAACTTTACTTAACTTTATTCTTTATAAAGGATAAACTATTTTTTTTGGAATTAATTAGGGCAAAAAAAAGTATAAATGTAAACTTATCTTATACCATTTCGGTAAAAATAAATAAATGCATATCCTTTAAATCCAAACATTTAATATTTTCGTAGCCATGGTGTGAATTATCCAATTTCATAAACTCACCCATATTTTTTCATCCGAAAGTTCGAACCCAAAACATTACTTCAAAGGATATGAGTTTAGTTCTAGATCATTAAACTTTTTTAATTAACAAAGTACAAAGAATATACAATTTGTAGAAAAAATAAAATTAGAATCATATAAAAATGTCACCGAATATTTTATGCAACACTTAAGTTATTACCGATCTCTTTAAAAATAAATTAGGGTTAACATTGTTTTTCCCCTATAAAATAGGTCATTTTCGGTTTACCCCTTAAGAAATTTTTGGATTGGAATTCGTCCTTATAAATATTATTTTTTTCTAGAATACCTCCTAATAGGTTATTTAAAAACATTCCCTCAAAAAAGGTTATTTAAAAACAAAAATTCTAAAAAAAAAAAAAAATCTGAAAATGACATATTAAGGGGTATTCTAGAAAGAAAAAAAAAACTTTTACAAGTACGAATTTCAAACCAAATTTTTTTTATAGGGTAAACCGAAAATGATCTATTTTATAACAGAAAAAGTACTACTAACCCAAAAAATTATGGTTGCGGATCTGTATCATGTGATTGTGAAACAAACATTTTATTAAAAGGACTTGACTTTTGTGTTAAAAAATAAATAAATAAATGAACACGACTTGACAAGAATAGAACAAACAATTGTAAATATAAAAAAATTTGGATCATAAAAAATGATACCGAATATCTTGTGTACCAACACCTAAATTGTTACTACCAAATATTTATCATCGTATGAAACAGACATTTTTGTCTGCATCTGTACCATATGAAACAGACATTTTATGCAAAATATTTTCTTCATAAATTAATAAATAATTGCAGACCTTAGAACCAAGTGGAAAATTCCATGAGGCATTCTGAACTTGTCTTCTCAAGAACCGATCAGCAGCTGAAATTTTCCTGCTTACATCAATCAACAAAGCAACAGCCATATCAGCAACATCTTCAGAAAAATTATTTCCAGCTCCTGCAACCTGAATTCCCCGGCGCCGACACTCGGAGAGATCAATATGATCAGTTCCGGAGCTGGGGGTGCAGACAAGACGGAGTGCGGGGAGAAGTTGGAGAACATCAGCGTTGACGGTGAAGCCGCCGGTACAGACAATAGCGGCAATGGAGGAGGCATGGTGAGAATTGAGGGATAAGAATTGGTGGAGAGGAGGAAGAGAAGAAGGGTTTAAGATATGGAAATTATGAGAAGGATTGGGTTGGAGGAGGAAGGAGAATTCAGGTGGACCATGAAGGAATACTTTTGGGAGATTATTATTTTCTTGGGATTCTTCAATGTTTTCGTTTTCATCTGCCATACTGCTTTGTTAGGTTGGGTTGAGTTGGATGGTTGTTGAATTTGAAAAGAGACAGGACAACTAATCTAGTACTCCCCTCCTCCTGTCTCTATTGTAAAAAAAATTATAAAAAAAAGATTCCTTATTTTTAAAGAATGTACTTAAGGAAAGTGTACGAAAATACTCTTCCTGGTCACATTTATAAATAAAAAATGGTTTTTTAGATACATTGAATAATTAATGTATTTGGTCATATTTATGGGTTAAATATATTAATTATTAGATGTACCTAAAAAGTTGTTTCTGCTTATAAATGTGAATTTTTTTGTTTTTTTTATGGAAATGATAGATAGTGACAAAAATGTATTAAGAAAATTTTCGGATAGTGTATTTGCATACATCTTTCCTTAATTACACACTATTATCTCCTTTGATTTCTGATAAATAACAAATTTAATTGGCCGAGACCTTTTATTAATAAATTCTTGATAAAAACTCTCTAGATAAATAGCAATACTCTTTTTTTTTAATAATAAGAACCAGGGCCGTCCCTATATACTTGGAGGCTCGGCTCTCAATAAAAAATAGGCCCTTAATAAAATAAAAATATAATTTTTTTAAAAGAGCAATCATTTATTTTAATTGAAAATAAGATCCATAAAAATAAAAATACAACTTCAAGCTAATATCTTTATCAATCTTTTAAGTTGTTAATTTCCCTAGTTTAATTTGCACATAGGCAAAAATAAAATATTTATAATGTTTTATTTGAGAGAATAATTATATTGTTTGTTCTTTAAAAAAATTATAAAATAAAAATTAGAGCTTTACTATTTTATAAGATAAGTATGGACTAAAAATTCCAAGTAGTGCTCTAAAAAAAATATATTGTGTTTTTATTTGTAAATATATAATTCAATAGGTTAAGGAGAATTTGACTGAATTAGAAAGAGTATTGAAAATAGACGAGACTCAAATTCATAATAAATTATGTCCAAATCAAAGTTATCTTATACTAAAAAAATTAAAAGAGAGAAAAGGAAATGAAAAGTCAATTAAACAGAAAAAACGAAGAAAAGGAAAAGATAAAAGGAAAAGAAAAATCAATCAAAGAAGAAAAAAGAAGAAAAGGAAAAGAAAAAATTTCGTTTCTGTGGAAGTACTATTTAAACGACATGCAGGGGCATAAATGTTGAATATGTCAATTTCTGAATAATCATGGAAGAGTTGGTCCATGGCCTGAAAGCACTCATTAGACCATCGAAATTGTTTAAAATCACAAACTTGTTTTGCTTTGTCGTATTGCTGATCTGATATAACTGCATGACTCCATGCATATTCTAGAATGCCTTTATAATCATAGTAATCATTAGTTTCTGGATTCCTTGCCTGAAAATATATGTATATATGTGAATACATAGTTCATTTAGGCAATGAAATCACATTTAAGGTTAAGGTGCATGTTTATGGTTGTTTGTTACATATTATAAAAATAATGTGTTCCTGTGAGCATAGCGCAGTTGGTAGCGACATGTATTGTTATATACAGTGGTTGGGGTTTGAACTCCGAATACCTCACTTATTCACTTTGAAAAAGGTGAATTCTAGCCGTTAGGCTATCTGACAAAAAAAAATATAATAATGTGACTTTTTCATTCAATATTTTATAAATTTTTTTTTTGGAGATGTTGAATAAAAGAAGAAGCAATTTTGTCTTTTTTGTCATAATAAAATCATTTTTTTAACAATGTCGTCTATTAAAGTCATTTATAGGGAAAGCCAGTCGAAAGAGTTTCTCATTTGAAGTAAGTTTATTTATAGATGAAAACTCTTAATAGTTTATTTTGTATGAAAGAAGAAAAAAAAAGTAATTTAAAAATTGAAAAAAAATAATGCTACATATAGTGGAAAAAAAATCATGAAGCTTCATGAATAGTGTATTTAAGTTATATAACACCACCACCATCATGATTTGGATTAAATTATTAAAACGGTTTAGCCACTTTACTTATATTGAAGGCTTCGTGAGAGTGTTCGGGAAAAACTCTTTCGCTGTATATGGCAGCGCTGATTGAATTTTTTTAATAAGCATGCCCTTATTCTCCTTAATTATTCGTTCTTTTTTGGTTAAGCACGATGTACTTACAATAAAACCTTTAAGATTAATAAAGGGATTTTTGATTCTATCTTTGTTTCTGTCAAAGATTAAATCTGCAAGCTGAGTGATATAGTGGCCTGAAAAATAGTTGCAATAAAAATGTGGTTATTATACAATACTATATGCTAGTAGCGAACTATGAAGCACTAAGACATGCAGGACACGCCTCAATAATCTGAGAAAATAGAGATAGATACGCATTGCACATACAGGCAGGGCCGTCCCTATATATTTGGAGGCTCGGCTCTCAATAAAAAATAGGTCCTTAATAAAATCAAAATATAATTTTTTTAAAAGAGCAATCATTTATTTTAAATGAAAATAGAGTAAATTACACTTCTCTCCCCTAAGAAAAGCTTGAATTACACTCTCCTCCCCTCTTACGTTAAAATGTACGTTCCTCTCCCTTAAAAAGTAAAATTTATACTCCCCTCCCCTATGAAATTCTTGAATTACAACTCCCTCTCTTAATAATTAAAAATGCACTACACTTTAATCTATTTAGACATAAATAAATATTTTTATAATATGTAATAATTTTGAATCACTATTTAAAAATAAATAAATTTGTTTCTTTATAGTTTAAATGTCAATGATAATTAAATTTAAATATTTTATAATTTAGAGTATAAAATTAACTTTTAAATAACCATACTTAATCGACTTTTGTAATTTTTCACATATTTTAATTTTATCCGGGGTTGTTTCATATTTTATCATAGGGTTTTAAATCATATGTTAATGAAATTGCGAATAAAAAATAGCGAAAAATATGAATTCAAAATTTGATTATATTAAAATGAACCTGCAATACTATTTTTCTTTGAAGTGTGTTTGATTATTATTATTTTGCTAGATTATTAGAAATAAAAAAAATATTGAGGGACTAAAGCGTAGATTTTAACATAAGAGGGGAGGGGAATGTAATTCAAGCTTCTCTCAAGGGATGAGATTGAAATATTTTCTAATATGTTTTGAATAAGAGGGGAGAGAAGTGTATATTTTAACATAAGAGGGGAAAGGAGTGTAATTAAACATCTTTGAGGGGAGAGGAGGGTAATTTACTCTTGAAAATAAGATCCATAAAAATAAAAATATAACTTCAAGCTAATATCTTTATCAATTTTTTAGGTTGTTAATTTCCCTAGTTTAATTTGCACACAGGCAAAAATAAAATATTTATAATGTTTTATTTGAGAGAATAATTATAATGTTTGTTCTTTAAAAAAATTATAAAATAAAAATTAGAGCTTTGCTATTTTATAAGATAAGTATGGACTAAAAATTCCAAGTAGTGCACTAAAAAAAATATATTGTGTTTTTATTTGTAAAAATATAATTCAATAGGTTAAGGAGAATTTGACTGAATTAGAAAGAGTATTGAGAATAGACGAGACTCAAATTCATAATAAATTATGTCCAAATCAAAGTTATCTTATACTAAAAAAAATTAAACGAGAGAAAAGAAAATGAAAAGTCAATCAAACAGAAAAAACGAAGAAAAGTAAAAGATAAAAGGAAAAGAAAAATCAATCAAAGAAGAAGAAAAGGAAAAGAAAAATTAATCACGGAAAGAAAAAAGAAGTAAAGGAAATTTAAAAGAAAAAAGGGAAACTTGGGAGTTGAACACCTGACCCATGATAGCATTTGTGAAATCTTTTTCGCGCTGTTTTTATATATTACTTTTTCATGTAGTATATATTTAAAAAAAAAAAACATTTGGGCCTCTAAAATTTGGAAGTCCAACTCAGTAGAGTTGTTTACACCCCCTCAAAAACGGCCCTGATAGGAACCGAAAGTTGTACTTATTTATGATTTTCATTTCTATTAAAAGACCATGCATTAATTAGGTTCTTTAATCCAATAAAATATCTCCACAGTTTATGAAATTTTGATATGTGGGGTCAGAATCATATTCAATAAATTTTATTTAGGGAACGATGTTTATAAGCTTTTCATTAATAAGAAGCAGGGTTATGCATGTTGGTACATGAGAATAAATAATTGGAGTTGGCTAGTCTTGTTAATGCATGAGTAAACTTATTTGTCTGTCTCTAATTAAACTCAACACAAGAGTTTTTGTGCACAACTATGTCTACAAGCTAATACTCCCTCTGTCCATATATCTAAACACTCATTTGATTTTATTTTTATCTCTAAATGTAAACCTCTTTTCAAATTACTAGATGCATTTATTATTTTTTTCCTAAACATACCCTTAATTAATACTACTAACTTGTCTAGAAATTAGAAAAGTCAAATTTAATACACATACAAACAAATGACAATTTGATAATATTAACACACAAAATAGACACATTAGTTACACTGACAACTTTTCTTAAGAAATATGAAAAACGAAAAGAGAGGTTACATTTAAAGGAACGGAGGGAGTATAACATATCTAAATTTTGCATAATCTTCACGATCTTTGTTGAAGGCGTCTAATACTATTTTTGAGTTAAACTTGAAATCAACATTATCAAACTGCATTTCACTAACCCAATTTATTGCATGATATATCCCTAAGCAAAAATTCAAAAACTACAAAAATTATATCAATTTATACTAGAGAGGTGACATGGCCCTCACGAGAAAAGATCCACAAAGGACACACCATCAACACAGAATATCAATTTCATATTAAAGAGAGTGATTTGGTCGTGACTCAATCTAATAATTACGATATATATTCTCTTTCAAATAGAATTTGAAAACACAAATACAACAGTTTGGAAATTTAAAAACAACAATGTGAATAAACAATCAAACTATATAAGTGGAGTAATAAGAGGCTTATTTGAAAAGAAAGCTTCCAAATTTTGTTCCACTAGTTGGCGTATACCCATATGTGACTCTGAAGTGTAGACAGCTGCATGTGGTGAAAGGACAACATTATCCAATGAAAAGAACTCTTTAGGAACATGAGGTTCATTCTCAAACACATCCAAACCGGCACCTCCAATGTCTTCATCAATCAAACACTTCAATAATTCCTTTTCATCAATGAGAGCTCCTCTTCCAATATTAACAATGATTCCACCTTTTCCTAGTGCCAACATTACTTCTTTGTTAACTATGTGCCTTGTTTGGTCGTTTAGTCCACAACAGAGAATAAGTACATTATTGTTTGTGGCAAGCTCTAGGACGGTAGAATAGTAAGGGTATGAAACTAATGGCTTTTTGTTCCTAGAGTTGTATGAAATAATGCAACCAAATGCTTTAAGCCTCTTTGCGACTTCTAAGCCAATTCTTCCAAGACCAACAACTCCAATCTTCTTTCCTGTTAACTGAAACACAGCTCATGTTTATTATTTTCAAACACAGTGGAGTATTAAATTATAAATTGTTAAGATTTTTATCAAAAGTAGCAAATCAAAACTTCAACAAAATCACGGGGCTAATGTCATTTCTTCAAACTTATTCTGATTCCAAACAATGTCATGTAAAATATCCAAAGCTGATTTAATCTCATTGGTTTATTAGTCAGTTTTAACATGAATCAAGTTACTTATTTAAATACATTCATGTTAAATAGGATTTTAAACAAACTAACATGTCATATCAGGATTTTGAAAGGTTCAATCTAACAAATAAGTTTATGACAAACTACATGTCGAACTTAGAGCTTTAATTTTTTTTTGATAGATTAAATTTATGTCTTGCAAACCTAACTCAACCCAGTTTATTTCCATGCAATCATTACTTAAATTGTTTGTTTTGTAGTTGATAATGTTTTTATAGGTTGGTTTAGTTAGTACTCCCTCGGTCTCAAATTAGATGTCAGTTTTAAATTTTTTATTGTCTTAAATTACTTGTCTCTTTTGAAATAGTAATAGGCCGTTAATTATTCTTTTCCACTAACATTCCTATATTTATTGTATTTCAATCATCTAAATATAATTAACAAATGTGTTTTAGTAAATAACTCATATTTTATCATTGAAATCAACAATATTAATCATTTTATAATAACTATGTAAAAAATTCAAAAGGGACACCTAATTTGAAAAGAATGTATTATTGTCATCTCACTTTGAGATATATTTGTACAACCACTTTGTGACAACTTACAACTTTTTAACAACTCTATCTTATAAATAGATTATGTTTTTATTTTCTCTTTTGCTTTTTCTCTCTCAATTGTTTTTAATCAATAAAAAAGAAAGTTGTCACAAAAATTAGTTAAACATGACTACTCATTCACTTTTATTTGTTCCGGACAAAATACTTCATTTTTAATATAATAAATTTATTTGGCTTCTTACAAAATAGAGAAATGATAAATCAATAAGTCTCCTCTCGAAAAAAGAAAAAAAAGACACACTAGTTAAACTCAAATAATTCAACACATATGGAATAAACAATTTGCAAGAAAGAAAGAAGAGAAAAAAACAGCATATTTTGTAAGAATGTCAACCAATATCTTGTTAACTATTTATATTGTAACTTGGTTGTCAAAAAAAAAAACTATTTATATTGTAGCCTAAGAAAGCCATACCAGCAACATCTTCAAAAAGTTAAAAAAATGTGAAAACATTTTGAATAATTTTATTTTTTCATTAAAAGTGCAGACCTTAGACCCAAGTGGAAAATCCCAAGAGGCATTCTGAAGCTGTCTTCTCAAAAACCGATCCGCAGCTGAGATTTTCCAACTGACATCAATCAACAAAGCAACAGCCATATCAGCAACATCCTCAGAGTAAAGATTTCCGGCGCTCGCGACGTGGATTCCCCGACGATGGCACTCGTCAAGGTCAATGTGATTGGTCCCGGTGCTGCGGGTACAGATGAGACGGAGGGAGGGGAGAAGTCGGAGAATGTTGGCATCGACGGGGCAAAGACCGGTAGTGACGATGGCGGCGATGGAGGAAGCATGGTGAGGGTTGGTGGATATGAATTGGTGGAGTGAGGGAAGGGAAGTAGGGTTTATAATGTCGAAGTTTTGAGAAGGATTTGGTTGGAGGATTGAAGAGAATTGGGGTAGACCGTGAAGGAATACTTTGGGGAGATTTTTTTGGGATTGTTCAATGCTACTACTACTGCTGCTTTGATTTGCCATGGACTTTGAGTATAGTCTTATTGGGTTCGGTTGGGTCGTAGGTTAAACGAAGATAAGTATATAATGCATTAGAGTGTACTTTTTTACAATAAAAAAGGTCTTGTGTTGGCAAAACCAATTAATAAATTTTATGTTAAAAAATTTACTTTTTAACTTTTCATTAGTACACTTATTAGCATTTGAAATTACCTTCAATACCTACAACGACAATTTGAGATATTAAGGTAATTTTGAGTGCGTGAGAGCAATTTTAGAAGTTTAAAGAATAATTTTTCGTATTTTAATTTGATGGTTACTAGCTAATCCTCTTAAAATTGCTCACATTTCTGAATAAAAAAACAATTGGAAGTTACTATCCGATTGAGGGACCGAAATTTGATGAAAAATTTCGTAGAGACTACAACTTAAAATTTAAAAAATTTATAGAGATAAAAAACATATTTAACCTTAGAAAATATCAACTATATAACTAGAGTACTTAGAGGTTTATTTGAAAAGAATGCTATCAAATTTTGTTCCACAAGTTGGCAGATACCCATTTGTGACTGAAGTTAAGACAGCTGCATGTGGTGAAAGGACAACATTGTCTCTAATGGTTTGGAATTATAAAGAGCACAAATGGATCATAAATTCAATGGTTTCATTATTTATACCGATAGAATAGTACAACAATGAAAGTGCTTGAAAATTACAGTGAATCACTAAGAAGGATAAAGCTAAATCACGGATAAGTGGTGCTTGAAAAGAACTCTTTAGGAACCTGAGGTCCATTCTCAAACACATCCAAATCAGCACCTCCAATCTCATCATCAATCAAACACTTCAACAATTTCTTTTCATCGATGAGAGAACCTCTTCCAACATTCACTGTGATTCTCTTGGATACTAAACTTGATTTGGTCCATTGGGCTAATCAAGTGTTAGGCCCAATTACCTAATAAGTGTTGTAGCTCATAGAAAGGTATAGAGTCATGTAGAACTGGATGAATTCTGCTCTTCTCCCAGTAAGTTTCGCTCGAACCCAACTTAAAAGACCAAAATACCCCTGTGTTAGTTAACTAATGCAAGTGTAAATCTTTGCGCATGTTAACACATGCAGTGTGACTTAAGTCATGCATGTGTAAAAAATGCAAAACACTGCATGAGTTAACTCACGCTGAGTATTAACACTTGCGTGAGTTAACTCACGCTGTGCTGATATATCAGTACAGCATTAAATGATGAACTGATGCACAATAAATGCAAACATTGTCATTAATGACCCGTAATCTTTACACACTCATAATCGAACCTAATTATGCCAGTTTAACGACAAAATCACATAATCGCACGTAAACGATCCAAATTACACAAAATCATTGTTTTTCTCACAATCACATAATCACACATAAATGATCCAAACGGTCCAAATTACGTAAATTCGTCGTAATCACACTTAAGAATACGTAAACGATCCAAATTACATTAATTTGTACTTAAATTTCAAAAATCATATAACCGTCCAAATAACCAAAATTCATCGTTTTTTTCAAAATCACATAATCACATATAAACGGTCCAAATTTCACAAATTCACTGGTAATGACCCGTAATCACTTAATCACACTTAACGTTACGTAAACGATCCAAATTGTGGCGGAAAGGAAGAATCGAACAATACTTGACATGGCTCGAAGCATGCTCAAAGGTAAGAAACTACCAAAAAAGTTTTGGGTTGAAGTTGTGGCGTGTGCAGTCTATCTATCTAATCGATCTCCAACAAGGAGTGTGTGGGGAAAGACACCACAAGAAGCATGGAGTGGAAGAAGGCCAAATGTCTCACACTTGAGGGTCTTCGAGAGTGTAGCCCATGTTCACATTCCATATGAGAAAAAAGCAAAGCTTGGTGATAAGAGTGGGAAGTTCATCTTCGTTGGTTATGATCAAAGCTCAAAGGGCTACAAGTTATACAACCCAGACAACAACAAGATTGTAATTAGCCGAGATGTGATCTTTAATGAAGAAAGAGAATGGGACTTTGGAGCATGCAAAAAGGAATACAGTTTCTTTCCTGAATTTGAAGAAGAAACGTCTATAGAATTTCAACTAGTGCCTTGTTCACCAACATCACCCACTTCGGAAGATACAAGTAGTGAAAGAATTACGACGCGCACACAAAGTCCTCAAGATCTCTATGATAACATAGAGCCCCTATCACAATGACGTCTTAAAGTTATCTATGAGGAAACAGGAGAAACAGATAACATCATGTAACACCCCGTATTTCCAATAATGTAAAATAATCCATAAAATCAGAGTATTTCAACATATACGGAATGTCACACTTCTTTTCATAAAATCATAAATAGAATAGAATTACTATTTATTTAAAACATAGTCATATCAAATTTCAAATTACATCGCAGCGGAAATCATTCAACTTTTAAACAACTTTGGCACAAGTCCTCAACGTAAAATCTCATAAAATTTATTCCAACGGTTCAACAACATAATTCAAAGTAATACGTAACAAATGGAAAACAATGCAAAGATCCTCATCCCGTTACGTATCAGAGCACCTAAGACACACGTGAGAGAAATCCACTCACGACTGCAACTATTCTTGGTCACCTGCAAGTTACCCATGCAAAGGCAACAATTTCCAAGCAGAAGGGGTGAGATTCACATTCAATAATAATAAGCATATAATTCATTAAAAGAATTTAACAACATAAACAACATCAATTAATAATGTTAATACTTCACATAATTCTTCATTAATGTAACACCCCGTTTTCCCAACATAAAAATTTTCTAAAATAAATCAGAGTTCATCAAATTTAAACGGAATGCCACACTTCTAAAAATTCGCAACTGAATAAATAAACAGTTCATCCTTCAAAAATCATGCATCAAAAGTATTTTCAAATTCTCGCAGCGGATATAGTTAAGTAACATAAAACATTTGGCACGCAGGCCCCAACTCAAAATCTTAGTTCAACATTTAATCAAAGGTTCACAAACAAATACGTAAGGAATAGAAATAAAACATGGTCCCATCCCGTTACGTATCAGAGCACCTAGACACAGTGTGAGGAGTCCACTCACGACAGCACCTATTCCTGGTTACCTGCACTTGCCCACGAGGCGGCAATTCCAGCAGAAGGGGTGAGATTCATAATCAACAGCATTAAACATATAAATCAAATAATTATGTTAACAATCATCAATATTCACATAAACATGCTATAACAAATATCGTTATTTAATTAACCATCTCAGATCGACTCAATCAACTATGCAACTCTTAACTTCTAAAATCATCTCAGAACATCTAAAACCTCTTGACAAATGCAATGCATGTGGTACCATTCAGGGCATCAAGCCCCCAACATATGTGAGCGTGAAAAGGCTCTTCAGGGCATCAAGCCCCCAACAAGGTTTGAGCAAAAGCTGCCGGGCATCAAGCCCCCATCTATAATGAGCAAAAGCTGCCGGGCATCAAGCCCCCATCTATAATGAGTATGCAATGGACTCAACTCTTACAACCTAAGACCTCGTCATGAACATCTCTCAATCTTAACAACTTGGACCGACTTATGCAATTATAGGTCAGAATGTCATCAGCATCAAAACAGCAACGAATGCAGCATATAACAGTGCTTACCATAACCCAGCATCATTATTCATCGTTTAGGCATCTTATATGTTTCACTTATAACTAAATTAACACAACATGACACACAAAACATCCTCAACAATAGTAGAGCTTCCAAGGTATCATGACAGATTGCATTTTATATCATATCTCACTTCAAAAACTACCCAAGGGTCTACCCTCAAAAGCTCCCCTAAAACAGAATCCTAAAACTCAAGTTATTGCAGTCTGAGCCGCACTAACTCGCTATGGCGAGTGGGTCTGCTCGCCTCGCGAGCCCATCAGGACTACTCGCTATGGCGAGCTGGTATGCTCGCCTCGCGAGCGCTCAGGCTACCCCGCTATGGCGAGTGGGTCTGCTCGCCTCGCGCGCTACCAGGGTTACTCGCAGTGGCGAGCTGGGTCTGCTCGCCTCGCGAGCGATATCAACTACTCGCCCTGGCGAGTTGATCTGCTCGCCGTAGGCGAGCGATCACAGAACAACCATGGGTTCGCACAATTCTACCCCCAAAGTTCCAATTTCCATCGTTTTAAGCCTCTAAACTATCAGCAACATCAGTACAATGATTAATCTAGGTTCTGTAACTAGTTTCTAGGCCAATTCCATCGTTCCTTTTCATCAATCCCTCAATTCTAACATTAAACCTAATTCTGAATTTCTCTCAAAACCCATCCTACCTCTTGCTAAGCACAACTAGATGATTTACAGTTCAATGATATTGAAAACTAGGCTCACCCTTACCTGGTAACAGATGAAATCGCCGCTCACCAGGTTCCTTCTTCTCCCTGCCTCTTTCTCTCTTGTTCTCCAAAATTATAACGCGTACTGTGTTTTTCTCTTAACCTAATTCCTTCTTTTATACCCCTTCTTAATAATTACTAACTAATTATCCTTTCACCCTCAAAACTAGTAACAACTATAAAAACAGCCCAAATCTCAATATTATATTATTTTCTCATATCTTATTTTATTAAACAATAAAATAAGTACCACATCACACAAAATCATATAAAATCTCAATCTCTACATCTTATGATATATATATATATATATATATATATATATATATATATATATATATAATATCTAGACTCCTCAAATAATTCAAACAATTAGATAATTAAAATAATCTAAAGTGGGCGTTACAACTCCCCCCAACTTAAAAGATTTTCGTCCTCGAAAATTACCTCAAGCAAACAACTCTGGATACGATTCCAGCATCTTACTCTCTAACTCCCACGTCAAGCTTTCACCGGTCGCTCCCGACCAAACGACTCTAACGAGAGGTATCTCCTTGCCCCTCAGCGTCTTCGTCTTTCTATCGTTAATCCTCACCGGTAAGGTCTCAACTGTAAGGTTGTCCCTAACTTGTACATCATCACTCTGGATCACATGAGACGGATCCGGAACATACTTCCTCAGTTGCGACACATGGAATACGTCGTGCAAATTCGATAAATGTGGTGGCAATCCAATACGATAGGCCACCGCCCCAATCCTCTCTGATATCTGGTACGAACCAATAAACTTCGGGGTTAACTTCCTTGACTTCAATGCACGGCCAACACCGGCCATAGGAGTCACTCTCAGGAACACATGATCTCCCTCTTGGAACTCAAGATCCTTTCTACGCTTGTCATGATAACTCTTCTGTCGACTCTGCGACGCTTTCATCTTCTCTTGGATCATTCTTACTTTCTCAGTAGTCTGTTGAACAATCTCCGGTCCTAACATCACATTTTCGCCTGACTCAAACCAACACAACGGAGTTCTGCATCTCCGACCATACAAAGCCTCAAATGGTGCCATCCCAATACTCAAATGGTAACTGTTATTATACGTGAACTCTATCAACGGAATATGACTATCCCAAGTCCCTCCTTGCTCAAGTACACAAACCCTCAGCAAATCTTCCAATGACTGAATCGTCCTCTCCGACTGACCATCTGTCTGCGGATGATAAGCCGAACTCAACCTCAACTGAGAACCTAAGGCCTCTTGCAAACTCTTCCAAATTCTAGAGGTAAACCTCGGGTCTCTATCTGATACGATGCTCGAAGGAACACCATGCAACTTCACAATCTCCTTAACATAAATCTCTGCCAACTGCGCAACAGGAAAAGTAATATTGATCGGTAGAAAATGAGCCGACTTCGTCAATCTATCAACAATCACCCAAATGGCGTCATTCCCTTTAGGAGTATTCGGCAAGCTCGTCACAAAATCCATGGATATACTATCCCATTTCCACTCTGGCACATCTAGAGGTACCATCATACCAGCAGGTTTCTGATGCTCAACCTTCGACTTCTGACAAACCAAACAAGAATAAACAAACTGTGCCACGTCACGTTTCAAACCAGACCACCAAAACAACTTCTTTAAGTCATGATACATCTTCGTAGCTCCCGGATGAATACTCAAGCTACTTCTATGACTCTCCTCAAGGATCATCTTCTTCATTTCCTCATTATCAGGTATGCAAATTCGACCTCGGAATCTTAACACTCCTTGGTCATCCACTTTAAAGTCACTATCATCCGTCTGATTACCAGCAACCAACAAGTCCACAAACTTAACATCTTCTTTCTGTGCCTCTTTGATATTTTTCAAGAAATCACTATCAATTTTCAACATTCCCAGCTTTACACTCCGAGGCGTTCTTTCACAAACTAAACTCAAATCTCTGAACTGTTCAAGCAACTCGAATTCCTTCACCATCATAGCAGACATATGCAAAGTCTTCCTACTCAAAGCATCTGCAACTACATTAGCTTTACCCGGATGATAATTCAAACCAAAATCATAATCTTTCAACAATTCAAGCCACCTTTGTTGCCTCATATTCAATTCTTTTTGGTCAAACAAGTACTTCAGACTCTTGTGATCACTAAACACTTCAAACCTCGAACCATACAAGTAATGTCTCCATATTTTCAATACAAAGACCACAGCTGCCAACTCTAAGTCATGCGTCGGATAATTCTTCTCATGGATTCTCAATTGCCTTGAAGCATAAGCTACCACTTTACCATCTTGCATAAGAACACCACCTAAACCCAACTTGGACGCGTCACAATATACCACAAAAGGTTCATCAGGCTTCGGCAAAATCAAAATTGGAGCCGTCGTTAAACGCTTCTTCAACTCATTAAAACTGTTCTCACAATGAACATCCCACACAAACGATTTACCTTTACACGTCAACTGCGTTAATGGAAGCGCCAACTTGGAAAATCCCTCTATAAATCTTCGATAATAACCAGCTAGACCCAAGAAGCTTCTAATCTCTGTAACCGACCTAGGAGTCTCCCATTGCGATACCGCTTCAACTTTAGACGGATCAACCGCAATGCCATCGCCAGAAATGACATGACCAAGAAAACTCACCTCTTTCAACCAGAATTTGCACTTAGACAACTTGGCAAAAAGCTTCTTCTCTTTCAACACTTGCAAAACGATCTTCAAATGCTCAGCATGTTCCTCTTCAGTCTTAGAGTAAACCAGAATATCATCGATGAATACCACCACAAAGCGATCCAAATAAGTATGGAAGATTCTATTCATATACTCCATGAATACTCCAGGTGCGTTGGTAACACCGAAAGGCATCACCGTATACTCATAATGTCCATAGCGCGTCCTAAACGCCGTCTTCTGCATATCTTCATCCTTCACCTTAATCTGATGGTAACCCGATCTCAAATCTATCTTGCTAAATACACGAGCACCCACCAACTGATCCATCAAGTCGTCAATTCTCGGAAGTGGATACATATTCTTTATCGTTACTTTATTCAACTGCCGATAGTCAATGCACAACCTCATACTACCATCTTTCTTCTTGACTAACAACACTGGAGCTCCCCATGGCGAAACACTAGGCCTCACGAACTTCTTATCAAGCAGATCCTCTAACTGTTTCTTCAGCTCTGCCAACTCAGAAGCCGACATACGATAAGGCGCCATAGACACAGGCTTCGTTCCAGGAACAAGATCAATCGAGAATTCAACTTCTCTCTCTGGAGGTACATCAGGAATCTCATCTGGGAAAACTTCAGGAAAGTCGCATACCACTTGTAGCTTATCAATTACCGCCTGATTCTCAATAGATAAAGACGCCATCAAAGAAAACATCATAATTCCATCGCGTTCCAGTTGCTTCAACTGTTTAGTAGATAGGAACTCTGCGCCACTCTCTTCCTCGGGAGAAGAAAAATGCACCGTCTTGCTAAAACAATTAATAAGAACATGGTTGTACTCTAGCCAATTCATCCCCAAGATTACGTCCATCCCGACCAACGGTAGACACACTAGGTCAATCTCAAAATCACGACCAAACATAGACACAGGACATCTCAAACATACAAGGGAAGTAGTCACCGAACCCTTAGCAGGAGTTTCGACAACCATCTCCCCATTCATATCAGACACAACAAGGTTCAACTTAGCGGCACAATCAAGAGCAATAAAACAATGTGTAGCACCAGTATCAATAATAGCAATTAAAGGTATATTTTCAAAATAGCAAGTACCTCTGATCAAACGATCCTCGCTCTCCGTTTGCGTACCCGACAAAGCAAAAACTCTTCCGGTGGACTGAGTCTTCTTAGGTTTCTTGCATTGGGATCCAATATGACCTTCTTCTTTACAGTTAAAGCAAACAATATCCTCATGCTTACATTCTGCGAGCGTATGCCCCTTATTGCCACAACGAAAACATCTTTTAACATCCTTAGTGCAAGCATTGCTTTTATGACCTTTCTCACCACAAGCGAAGCACACAATCTCGGCAGCAACATCCCTCCTAATCGGCCCCCTCTCATCACTAACTCTTTGCTTTCCTTTACCAGCAGGAGCACTATATGGCTTCGGACGATCTTGCTGACCTTTACCCCTCTTCTCATTTACCATCTTATAGTGAGCTTTCGTATCTTCCTCATAGATTCTGCAGCTGCTCACCAACTCAGAGAAATTACGGATCTTTTGGTAACCAATGGCCCGCTTAATATCAGCACGCAAACCATTTTCAAACTTGATGCACTTAGAAAACTCGGCGGTCTCAGCAGAGTAATGCGGATAAAACTTGGCCAGCTCTACAAACTTCGCAGCATATTCAGTCACAGACATGTTACCTTGTTTTAGCTCTAAAAACTCAATCTCCTTCTTTCCCCGAACATCTTCTGGAAAGTATCGGTCCAGAAATTCTCTCTTGAACACGGCCCAGGTAATCTCAGCACCATCTTGTTCTAGAATAGGAAGGAGTCCGATCCACCAGTCATCCGCCTCTTCTGCCAACATGTGCGTACCAAAACGCACCTTCTGCTCCTCCGTGCACTGCATCACTCGGAACACTCTCTCTATCTCCTTGAGCCATGACTGGGCTCCATCGGGGTCGTATCTCCCTTTGAAGGTGGGAGGGTGGTTCCTCAGGAAGGTCTCTAACATGCGGACCTCAGCATTTGCCCCAGCATTCGGATTCGGCTGCTGTCCCATAGCTTGAGCAACAGCTTCCAAGGCAGCAGCAATTGCAGCGTCATTCCTTCCCGCCATTCTAGTTCTCTGCGTAAAACACAACATTCAGCATGATACATAAAAATATATCAACAGACTCACGACACGACACGACTCATCTACTTGGCCGGACGGACCGACTTGCTCTGATACCAATTGTAACACCCCGTTTTCCCAACATAAAAATTTTCTAAAATAAATCAGAGTTCATCAAATTTAAACGGAATGCCACACTTCTAAAAATTCGCAACTGAATAAATAAACAGTTCATCCTTCAAAAATCATGCATCAAAAGTATTTTCAAATTCTCGCAGCGGATATAGTTAAGTAACATAAAACATTTGGCACGCAGGCCCCAACTCAAAATCTTAGTTCAACATTTAATCAAAGGTTCACAAACAAATACGTAAGGAATAGAAATAAAACATGGTCTCATCCCGTTACGTATCAGAGCACCTAGACACAGTGTGAGGAGTCCACTCACGACAGCACCTATTCCTGGTTACCTGCACTTGTCCACGAGGCGGCAATTCCAGCAGAAGGGGTGAGATTCATAATCAACAGCATTAAACATATAAATCAAATAATTATGTTAACAATCATCAATATTCACATAAACATGCTATAACAAATATCGTTATTTAATTAACCATCTCAGATCGACTCAATCAACTATGCAACTCTTAACTTCTAAAATCATCTCAGAACATCTAAAACCTCTTGACAAATGCAATGCATGTGGTACCATTCAGGGCATCAAGCCCCCAACATATGTGAGCGTGAAAAGGCTCTTCAGGGCATCAAGCCCCCAACAAGGTTTGAGCAAAAGCTGCCGGGCATCAAGCCCCCATCTATAATGAGCAAAAGCTGCCGGGCATCAAGCCCCCATCTATAATGAGTATGCAATGGACTCAACTCTTACAACCTAAGACCTCGTCATGAACATCTCTCAATCTTAACAACTTGGACCGACTTATGCAATTATAGGTCAGAATGTCATCAGCATCAAAACAGCAACGAATGCAGCATATAACAGTGCTTACCATAACCCAGCATCATTATTCATCGTTTAGGCATCTTATATGTTTCACTTATAACTAAATTAACACAACATGACACACAAAACATCCTCAACAATAGTAGAGCTTCCAAGGTATCATGACAGATTGCATTTTATATCATATCTCACTTCAAAAACTACCCAAGGGTCTACCCTCAAAAGCTCCCCTAAAATAGAATCCTAAAACTCAAGTTATTGCAGTCTGAGCCGCACTAACTCGCTATGGCGAGTGGGTCTGCTCGCCTCGCGAGCCCATCAGGACTACTCGCTATGGCGAGCTGGTATGCTCGCCTCGCGAGCGCTCAGGCTACCCCGCTATGGCGAGTGGGTCTGCTCGCCTCGCGCGCTACCAGGGTTACTCGCAGTGGCGAGCTGGGTCTGCTCGCCTCGTGAGCGATATCAACTACTCGCCCTGGCGAGTTGATCTGCTCGCCGTAGGCGAGCGATCACAGAACAGCCACGGGTTCGCACAATTCTACCCCCAAAGTTCCAATTTCCATCGTTTTAAGCCTCTAAACTATCAGCAACATCAGTACAATGATTAATCTAGGTTCTGTAACTAGTTTCTAGGCCAATTCCATCGTTCCTTTTCATCAATACCTCAATTCTAACATTAAACCTAATTCTGAATTTCTCTCAAAACCCATCCTACCTCTTGCTAAGCACAACTAGATGATTTACAGTTCAATGATATTGAAAACTAGGCTCACCCTTACCTGGTAACAGATGAAATCGCCGCTCTCCAGGTTCCTTCTTCTCTCTGCCTCTTTCTCTCTTGTTCTCCAAAATTATAACGTGTACTGTGTTTTTCTCTTAACCTAATTCCTTCTTTTATACCCCTTCTTAATAATTACTAACTAATTATCCTTTCACCCTCAAAACTAGTAACAACTATAAAAACAACCCAAATCTCAATATTATATTATTTTCTCATATCTTATTTTATTAAACAATAAAATAAGTACCACATCACACAAAATCATATAAAATCTCAATCTCTACATCTTATGATATATATATATATATATATATATATATATATATATATATATATATATATATATATAATATCTAGACTCCTCAAATAATTCAAACAATTAGATAATTAAAATAATCTAAAGTGGGCGTTACAATTAACCTCTTATTAATTCATTGACAACTCGACGACGACAATGCATCAACGACGACACAACACTTGACAAATGCAACGACAACGACTTCAACATGCATGTGGTACCAATCAGGGCATAAGCCCTCAACATTTAGAGTATAAACTCTCAGGGCATAAGCCCTCATCATTAGAGAAAAGCTCTCAGGGCATAAGCCCTCATCATTTGGAGCAAGCTCCCAAGGCATAAGTCCTCAACAGTTAGAGTAATAACTCTCAGGGCATAAGCCCTCAACATTTAGAGAAAAGCTCTCAGGGCATAAGCCTTCATCTGTAATGACTATGCATGGACTCATCAACCAATGCAACTCAACAACTTAGACAACATCTTATAACTTCATCATCTTAGACAACACTTACAACTTTATGATATTAACGACAACAACGACAACGACAACAACAACGACTTCACATCATAATATCATAATTCATCAATTATGAACAACATCATGTAACATCATATTTATCAAAATATACATTCATATAATAAATCATCAATCATAAACAACATCATATAACATCATATTTATCAATATATATATTCATATAATAGTTCATTAATCAAAGATATTCACATCAAACCAAGTTAGATTCATCACAACATAGGTTAAATACTCTTAAACCTCTTAATTAAACTCCTAGTACTTCTAGTTTTAAGGTTTGGAATTATTCCATAAGTTTTGCATTGATTTATAAACGGTTATGTTGAATTTTCATAAAAATTTAACAAGACTTACTTGGGGTAAATCCACCATATCTTAAAATCTAGAAATCATTTTTAAGTCAAACCAAATCCATTGGAAAGCTAACAAAATTATCTAAAACTTTCATGTTTATACCAGTTCAAAGAGGAAATGGGTGAAAAATAGTGAAATATGGAGGATCTGGTTCACGAAAAATCGTGTCACGATTTTAGATTCGTGGCGCGTTTTTATGTCCAGAATCACTAAGCATTTTGCCATCAAAAACGTGGCACGGCTGCCAAATCGTGGCACATTTTGACAGTATCAGGTTCGGACTCAGCTTTTCAAAAAGTGTGTTTTTCACCATTTCGCGCGTAAAATTCAAACCGTTAATCGGATTTTGATGTCGTTTTCGCCTAAACGCTCTTGACACTTGGTCCTATCATAATGTATAGAAAAATTCAAGTTTCAACCACCCAAAAATCGATTTCCAAGCCTCACATAATCACTTATCGGCGAAAACGTTTAAACACCGACTTTTCAAGCGAAAATCTCAAATTTTCATCAAATCAAACCCCAAAACTGTTTGGAACACTAGTTTGGACGCCCGTGCCAAGCACGGACTAGAATTTGATTATACTTGACGTAGAGAATATTATTATGTATCATGTATCGATTAAAGCTAAAGATTTGATAAAAAAGTGGAGGTTGAACAACAAACAAATGGAAGAAAAAACTCATACTTAAACCTTAAAGTTTTGAATGAAGATGTGGTATCATTCTCACCTGTGTGGTTGTTCTTTCTCCAATGTGTCGACCCACACCAGTGATGTCTCCCCTTGAAGGTCCAACGACGGTATCATACCCCGGTTCAACATTGTGGGGGAGCGGTTCTTGGTGGTTGATCACGTATACAGAGACTATGATACCTAGTGGAGAGATGTTAATTTGTCAACTGTGAGTAACAATTTCACATTATATGCAAGAATATATGTTGAACAACATATAAGTATGGTGACTCATATATCTAATATCTTATGATTTGTGCAATATCAATTTCATTTATATGATTGGTCTTAGTCTAATGTGATGATACAACCCATAGTAGGCTTCCAAAGAAGACATAATATTATGATGATTTTTTTGTTTTAGTTTTTGGCTGTCATTTGTTGAATTTTTAGCCTTAAATTTTAGTTTTTAGATGTCATTCGCTTTCATGCAATTTTTTTTATTCAACCTTTGTTACTATAAATTTCTTTACTTTTGGTGTTTGGTGGAATCATAGTGAAAAATATAGATGTGTTAGGTCACAAAATACATGTTTATTAGACAGTTTAAATTGATGTGGTAGTTTTTTAATGAGTCTAATATTTTGGTAGCATAATTACCAGCAATCGCCAACACGTTCAACAAATCCATAAACTATCAACAACTCACTTTATTACCTATACTCTCATGGGTAAAACATACTTTCCTTAGTTTGCTCCCTCATAATTTCTCTCATGTTCAAATTCCTTGTTCATCTTCTTTCTTTTTTTTAATTTACTTTCTCTCTTCGCATGAAAGAAACAAACAAAAACACTCCTCTATGAAACCACCACCAACCAACATTTTTTACGTTGTTGTATCTTTAATCTGATTTCGCTATCTCACTATATCACATACACAGAGATTCCTACCCTTAAGGGAGATATGTTAATGTGTTATGTGAGTTAAACTTCTATTTTGGATGCAATAGTATATATTGAGCAACATATAAATGAGATGATAATATGCCTAATGTCTTGAGGCTTTAGGTGAAGATGTGACGTCAATCTCACTTCTAGAGTTTTATTAGTCAAATGTGATGATTCAATTCATTGTAGGCTCCCTTATAACTACAAATATTATGATGAATTATATAATTTTTTTATTTTTTTAATATAATATCTTAATTTTTTAATATTTAATATATATTTTTAGATGTCGTTCGATTTCATTCAATTTTTTTATCCAACCTCTATATTTCAAATATTTTCACTTTTGATCTTTGATGAGATTGAACAATAGAAAACTACATATATGTTAAGATGAGTTGATAAAGTACATGTATACATGTTTATTAGATATTTTAAAATGATGCAGAGTTTTTTTATTGAGTCTATTTTTTGGTGAAATAATTACTCATAAATCTCTTACTCCTTCAAATAACCCATCAAATTATCACTAACGCACTCTATTCTCAATATTTCCACGGACAAAACACACACTACTTTTTTTCCGTTATCATTTCTCTCATGTTCAAATTTCTTTTTCATATTATTTCTTTTTCTATTTTTCTTTCTCTTTTTCATTAAATGTGGAAACATAAATCTCCTTTCCATGAAACCACCATTAACAAACCTTTTTTTAATATGTTTTGCCTTCGTCTAGCTTTATTTGACTATGTCACCAGATCTCAAATGAAGAAAGTCTCACATTTAACGAAGATATATTAATGTGGCAATTGTTAAGAAACAGATACGTGAGATGGTCAATATAACTAATGTGTTAAGATTTTGGTGATGATGTGGTGTCAATCTCACTTTTATAGTCCCACTTAGCTTAATGTGTTGTTCTAACCTATTTTAGTCTTCTTCAAAACTCCGAGCATTATGAATAACTATTTTGTTAGTTTTTTTATGTCATTTATTTCATTTTTATATTAAATATAAGTTTTTGGATGTCATTCATTTTCATGCATTATTTTTTAATCAATATATATTATTTCAAATTTCTTCACTTTTGATCATTGGTTGGATTTAACTATAGAAAAATTCTCACGTAGAATGTTGAGTTGACATAATTCGTGCTTATTAAAAAGATTTAAATGTTGTGGTAAATTAATTACCCAAAAATATCAAACTTCTTCAATAGACTTATAAAATTACCAGCAACTCACTTTATTCCTTATAACCTCATCGACAAATACACAATTTTTTTTTTGTACCTGTATCATTTATTTCAATCTCAAATTTATTTTTCATCTTCTTTCTTTTTCAATTTCCTCTCTCTCTTCTCATAAAAGTAAGAAATATAAACATCCCTCTATTTAATTACTACCATCCCATCTTTGTGACCATGTTGTGCCTTCATTTGATCTTATTTTCCTATGTCACATAATTACAGACATGGAGACTTGCACACTTGAGAGAGAGATGTTAATATGTCAAATGTGAGTTAAAATTATAATGGAGAAAAGAGAAGATGTTGAATAACATGTAAGTGATATGAACTAAAATAATTGTATGAAAATGTGGGATCATTCTAATTTTTGTGGTTTCTCTTAACATAATGTAACGATATAACCTAATGTAGGCTACACCGGGAATTTTAACATTATGATAATTTGTTTTGTTAGTTTTTGCGTGTTATTTTTTTTAATATTTGTAATCTTAACATTTAGATGTTGGACGTCATTCATTTTCAAGCAATTTTTTTTGTCAAGACAATTTATATTTTTATTCAACATCTATTATTTCATATTCCTTCACTATTGGTCTTTGGTGGAATCTGAAAAAGGAAAATTGTAGATGTTTATTAGACATTTTAAATTGATGTCGACTTTTTAATGAGTTCGATACTTTGATTGCGTAATTACTAAATTATCTCAATTTTCTTCAACGTAATAAACCCATAAAATTACCAACAACTCACTATTCTCCCTTACTTTTTCTCTCATGTTCAAATTCTTTTTTCATCTGATTTCTTTTTCTATTTTATTTTTTTTCTTCTCATGAAATAAATGAGTGAAAACATCTCTCTACGAAATGATCTTATTTGGTTATTTCACCATATCAAGGATACAAAGAGTCTCACGCTTAAGGGAGGGATGTTAATATGTCGTGTGTGAGTTAAACTTCTACACATTAGATGAAAAAGTAGATATTGAGCAACATATAAGAGAGATGTGGTGTCAATCCCATTTTTTTTCAGGGGTCTGTCAATCTCATTTGTGGGGTTTCTCTTAGCCAAATATGATGATCCAACCCATTGAAGACTCCCTCGTAACTTCAAACATTATGATGAAATATTTTGTTAGTTTTTTAATATCATTAGCTTAATTTTTTATATTAAATATAAAAAAATCATTTTATTTTTTTGCGTTATTTTAAATCCCGTCATTTTTGGTCTTTGGAGGAATCTAAAAATGGAAAAACGCTAATGTGATATGTTGAGTTGACAAAATACATGCTTATTAAAAAAAAATATATGATAGATAAATTAGGGAAATAATTTGATGAGTTACATATATATGCAAAACCTTTGATTACTTTTAGGATTAATTAGAGGTTGACCCACTTATGTTGTTTTAATTTTTTGTCTTATCCGTTTAGGGTTGACCTACACTTTTGCGTGGATTTGCTGAGTTAGGTTTATGTCCCCCTAATTTGTATTTGTATCTCCCCTTTTTTTAATAATATATATATATATATATATATATATATATATATATATATATATATATAAGCACAAATGAATAAAGTCTAGTTGAGACGTCATATATTTTCTTTAAACTGTGCTTTTAATTTTTAGAGTTTTATTATTATAGACGGATAGTGTAAAATTATTTTACCCATCCTTCTAATGTTATGTTGTCACGCAAATTGATAAATATATATGTTTTCATACTCATTAATTGATGTGACAACAAATCATGACCGACATTTACTCTCTATCTTTTACAAAAAAATAATAATGGTCCACCATTGACCATTTTTTACTTGAGATACACCCTAAATATAGGTAATATAAACAAATATAATTCAAAACTTTGTTTTTACTGAAAATTCAAAACTTAATCTTGAAACAAATCAAGTTGATTCAAGGAAATTGTATGGTAAAAAGGATTAAAAATGTAAGAAATACTCTCTTTTAAATGCCATCTCTATCTCCTACTCTCTAATCATATGAAATCAATGAGTCTAACATCAAAATTGATTCTAGATAAAATAGTGTCCCTCACATATGTTTCATCTAATAAAAGCAACCATCGAAATTACAAATGTTAATTACTATGCAATTATTCGTATTAAAATTTTGCATGCAAAACATTTTTCAACGATAAAAATATGACTTTATTCCCATAATTATACGTTAAAAAATATCTTATTTGTTAAAATTATATTTTAATTTTGATTGTTCTATCAATAATCCTATATCTATTTATGAGCAATTTATTGACGGTCAATAATTTATATCCCCCATTTTGTTGAGAAAATCATTTTCCCATTAATTGGTTGTGAATGGATTTGTAGAGTAAAACTTTTGTCTAATAGATTTTCAATTATTTTGTTTTAACTTTTCATATTTGGTGAATTTTTGTTAACATTTAAATGATGAATAAAATAATGTTACATGAATAGATATTGAAATTTAAACACGATAAACAATGGAAGGAAACATTTATCAATTAGTTTAATATCAAGGCCAATAACCATAAATCATATTATCTCATATTGTCAAACA
Source organism: Medicago lupulina (assembly GCA_958299785.1). Taxonomy (NCBI): domain Eukaryota; kingdom Viridiplantae; phylum Streptophyta; class Magnoliopsida; order Fabales; family Fabaceae; genus Medicago; species Medicago lupulina. Next base: position 54,950,369 of record OY283143.1, on the reverse strand, counting down.
CATCAAATTTCAGAACGAAGACAAATAAATAAAACACAATTACTAAGCACAGTTACTAAAACTTAGGAGAACAATTTAAAAGACAACAAACATGACACTCTTTTATATTAGGAATGAAGAAGATCAAAAGATTTAAATAGACTCAATAATATTAGAAAACTACAAAGACTACTTTTGTCACAAAATAAGTGTGTTCACAATGTCGGAGTTGAATACATAATCATTTTCTCGTACTCAAAGCCATAAGAGTGTAAATAAGTCCGGGAAGTTTATCTTAAAAGTATTTTGAAGCTTACAATTTAAGTGTGGAAGAGATAAAAGAGACTATGTAAAATAAAAGAGAAGGCAAAAAATACAAAGCTGGAAAAATCACAATATCATAATCATAATATCATTAATTGATTAATATAATATGAAGAAGAAGAAGAAACTTCTTAGGAGAAGTTGCAGCCGAGGAATGGAGTTTCGAGAGCTAGTATATCTAAGTAATGGAGTCCTGAATGGAACATCAAGTGAAGTGAGTATGAACAATATATGGTGATATTTTATTATTTTGAAAGGAAAATGAATAATGTGAAATTAATGTAATTGATACTTTATTATTTGTGATAAATGATAACAGTAACGCATTTAATAAGTTTCTATGTTCAAGTGACTAAGAAAAGTTTGACTAAAAAAAGAGTTACAAATTTAAAATTTAGGTGAAATAATGATACAATTTGATTGCAGTAAAGTGGCATCAATACATGCTATTTTTAAAGTTGATTTTCATAGCTGATATTTTTAGCGTGAAATGCTCGGTAGTATAAACCATGAATCATTAAAACATTAATTGCAATTTGGCCTATAAGAGTGCCACATGTACTCAATAATAGAGGAGGATTGATATATTTATATTGTAAATTGCACTATGATTAACTGATGAACTGAACACCAATTGTACACGAATTCAACAGACTTCTACTCAATTAACAACCTATTACAACTTCTAACCCTAATTCCCAAACTCACAACCTACAACTTGCTAAATCCAATTTCAGCATTACATAGCTTAGAATTAGAGAAAGTTAGTCTCACCCTTAATGAAATCGCAGCTTCTCCTCTTAGGTTCTCCTCTTCTCTTGTTTTCTCCCTTTTCTCCCAAAAGCTTGTTTTACGTAAAAACTATTCTGACCTAGTTTCTCCTATTTATTTCCTCAACCCTCTTTATCTTATTTCCACTTATTCCACTAAACTTTTCTAAATTCTCAAAATAGCCCCTCATCTCAATATTATTTTATTTTCAAATCTTATTCTATTAAATAATCAAATAAAGCCACTTAATAAAATAACAACACACCACATAATCATTTAAATCACATAAATCATATAAATAGACTCTAAACCCAATAAAATAATTCAATAATTAAATAGGGCATTACACATCACATTATTTTGTCTCTTTGCAGATTGTTAACCAATGCACTTCAAAGAAGCTGCGTAAGATAAGAAATGGAGAGATGCAATGGATGAAGAAATTAGTTCCATAGAGAAGAACAACACATGGGAACTCGTCTCCCTACCCAAAGGGCATAAGTCCATCGGTGTCAAGTGGGTATACAAAGCAAAGAAGAATGTCAAAGGAGAAATTGAAAGATATAAGGCAAGATTAGTCGCAAAAGGCTACAGTCAAAAGGTATAGATTGATTATGATGAAGTGTTTGCACCAGTTGCTCGTCTGGAGACCATAAGACTCATAGTCTCTCTAGAAGCTCAGCAGAAGTGGAATATTCACCAGATGGACGTGAAATCTTCCTTCTTGAATGGAGTTCTAGAGGAGGAAGTGTACATCGAACAACCTTTGGGTTACAAGGTGAAAGGACAAGAAGATAAAGTTCTTAAACTAAATAAAGCATTTTATGGTTTGAAACAAGCACCAAGAGCATGATACATTCGAAACTTAGGGGGCGGTTTTGTAGTTTTTTTTCTTAAGGGGCCAAAATCGCAACTTTGAGAAAGTTAGAGGGCTAAAACTGCTATTAAGCCTTTTTATATTTGTATTCACTCATAAATATGCAGTTAAAGGTAGTTGTTTTCAAATTCCAATTGCAAGTACTCCCTCCGGTCTCAAATGTATGAAACAAAAAAAATAAAATTGGTGGTCTCAAATATAAGAAAAAGTATAGTAAAATGAACCTATTAAATGTCACAATTTCAAGTTTACCTTCATTAAACTCACTTCATCATTAATGTCTTTACTACTCCAAGACAAGGGTAAAATTGAAAAAAAATATCACTTTTTATAATGACTTAAATGTGGTCAATCCACTTTCTTAATATGTGTGGATTATTTTTTTATTTCTTACATTTGAGACCAAAGAGAGTATGTTTTTCTCTCAACTCATATATGTGTGTATGTGTCGTTTTGATTTTTGTATTGGGGACAGTAGAATTTATTATTTTTTAAAGTGACACCACGAACCACTTTACACCCGTCCTTGAGTAAATTTGAACTCCATCTCTTAAGGTTCTAAGGTCAATCTACCATTATACTTTCTCCGTTTTAAAATGAGTGTTGTTTTAGTCAAAAAAATTTGTTTTAAAATGAATGTCATTTTTAGTTTCCAATGCAATAATAACTTTTTCTTTTCAATTATACCCTTCAATTAATACTATATACACTACTTCAAAAATATTTTTTTTCTTTAATGAAAAACAAATCAATAGTTGATTAGGATAATTTGGTAAAATAACATCTCTCTTTCTTTTAATTAATGCTTTCTTAATATGTGTGTAAAGACGTTAAACGACATTCATTTTAAAACGGAGGAAGTAGAATATTATAATATTTTGCTGGTACCAGGCACGGATGCACATGTACCTCATTGGGATCAGTTGACCCCACTCTTGCTTTCTATTTCAACCAATTATATTATAGCATGATTTTGCATTTTGACCCCACTTTAAATTGTATTTTGACCCCGGCATAACCAAACTAATACATCAAAGGTAAAGCAATATCATGTTTGTAAATTAATTTTAAACTATATTTGTTAAAATAGTAGTATAACTCTCATACTTTCTACCGCGTTTATAAAAAGTAAATTAGTGTTATCACTGTTTACGAGGAAAAACGTTGGCATTTTAGTTTTAACTTTCAAAAATTGATTTTTCATTAAAACAAAAAGAAAATGCTCCCAAAGGGCTAAAATAAAATTCAGGTAGCCCGTTGATTGATTTATTTTTGAATTGAATTTATAAATGCAAGTCTAAAATTGAATGTATTTTTAAATTGATTATGATGAAATATATTAGAAAAAATGGAAATTTGATCTTTTTGAACACTTTTCTAATTTAGATGAAAGGACCGATCTTTCAAGTAAGGTTCTCAAAACTATAAAACATTTTTTATCCAACATTGTATCTACTTTTAAAGTTTGCATTACTAAAAACGAGCACAAAAAATACTCAAACATTACAATTGTATGCGACGACGACAATTGTTGAAAGGAGTTTCTTTGCTATAAATTTTGTGAAAAAAATCTATGCCTAATTGTATGGATGTGAATTTTTGAATTATTGTTTGGTAACATTCATAGAGACTAATATATGATGACATATTTCTTGTAATATCTATTTTTTTTTAATGATAATGATGTCATTATTTTATTGGTTATAGATTTATATATTTTGTATAAATATTTATGATAAACAATATTGACCACACTTATTAAAATTTTTGGATCCGTCACCACCGTGCACCAAAATTTCAGTTGGTAACACACAATTCTTAAAAGATTCCTTTAGAAGTAAGCTAGCTTTAGATACAGTTTTTGCTATGATTGATTGAATGGTTGTCGGTGTTATGAAATATTAAATAGGTTAGTTAAGTTGTAATTTTGAGGTTTCCTTGATTTATTTTGTTCCTTTTCATCTCCATTATTGGAAAATTGTATAAACCATGCAATGGCTATCCCTTTACTCTTGCAGTTAGGAAAATGTGATCGTCGACCATCATTCTGCATTTCTCATTTACTTGCAGTTAGGAAATGCTGTTTACACACTGAGGTCTGGGTATCATTGTGATATGTGCGTGTCGACAAAGGCGGAAAAGTTCCACCAAAGGCGAGGAATTTAATTTGGAGAATTCATAGAGGTTGTCTCCCGACTCGGGATAAGCTAAACGGACTTCATGTTCTATGTCCGCTGCAATGTCCCCTTTGCTCAGAGAATGAGAAATCCGATTGGCATATTCTGTTTGTGTGTCAAGAAAGCGCTGATTGTTGGGAAATGACGGGTCTATCAAAGGTGGCTCACTCCACCACTGAGATGAGTGCATAGCCAGACCCTGTCCATTCCTTGCCATAGCATCAGCCACACGGTTCCCTTCTCGCCTAATATGAGAGCACTTGCATCTGCTATGACTAATTAACTTTTTACAATTGTACCAACGATTCTGCATTCTCCAAGGCACAAGCAAGTCAGACTTGAAAGCTTTTATCACTACCAAAGAATCTGTTTCAATCCATATGTTATTCCACCGCATCTCAGCAGCTTTTTCTATTGCGTACATAACAGCACTGAATTCTGCCTCTAAAGCCGTGGCATATCTGATGTTTTGCACAAATCCTCCAAGGAAGTGAGCAAGATTATTTCGGAAAACGACCCCAATAGCTCCGGAAGGAGGACTGCCCACTGAAGAACCATCAGTGTTCAATTTCACACAAACAAAACTGGGAGGCTCCCAATGGATTTCCGGACAGGTAGCAATTCTGCGAGGCTTTATAGGTATGCCAAAGAGCTGGGAGATTCTAAATTCTGTCATAGAAGATGAACCAGCCGCCAAAGCCAACTCAAAGCCCAACTTTACTTCAATGATGACAGTATTTATCATAGAGCTTATGGTAGTGCTCTTCCACTGAAAATGACTAGTATTCCTAGCAATCCAGATAGCCCAAATAGAGTTTATCACCGCAGAAACTAGAAGTTGCTTCACCATCTTGCTCCCTGTGCCAGTAACTCCCATAATCAGATTAGTACCATTAGAGAGGTCTAAAGGTTGAATATGAATTGTGAGCAGTGTTTAGGTTGCCTGAAGTTATTAAAGTTGTTGATGAAAAAATGAAAATGAAATTGAAATCTGATACCAAAACTGCTGAAACAGAAGTTCTTGCACATGAATTTTACTAGCTAGTCCTCAGTGACTCATCTTTTTGACAACCTCCAATATGACACTGATCATTCTGTATATGATCTTTCTAACTATATATCACTTTTTTGACTCATGTCTACTGCTTAGGTGTCCATATATCTTCACAAATGAAAAAGAGAAAGTATAAACAAAGAAAACTTCAATTCACTATCAAAAGGTTTCTCAACTTGATCACTTGGCAGTCTCTCCTTGCTGCAAATTCCATGTTCACTTTCCATCGCCGCTCTTCCTTTTCAGCAGTTTGTTATCACACAAGTTATAGTTGGCATATGAATTGTTGTTGCAGTGGATTTTCTAACCCTGACAAAGGCGGAATTAATTGATGTAACAGGTTCTGAATGAACCCTTAGCATTGGATTCATTACTCCTTGGTTTATCGATCGCAAGATTTCTCATGATTTTTCCTCGCATAGATTGAATTTGCAGTTTCACTTGCAAATCAAGAGGTGGTTGAAGGAATGATGGCCAGTAGAAGTGCTTGCAGAGGCGTACCTATTGTCATGAGAAGATTATTAGCAATCAATGAGGATACAAAGAAGGATGCAGATCACAAGAGTTTAAGTCAATGTGCAGTTTGAAATAATAACATAAAATTAATTTCTTATGCCAAGGCATGAGGCCAGGAGAATGGCTAGTTATTCATTAAGCATAAACACAGACTTATATGTTGTTTTTATAAAATTTGGGTGTTTTTTAAAATTATTTTTCTAAAGTATTTACATGATAATTCTGAATTTGAATTTCTCAAATCCATTTTTTACAAATCAGTTAAAAAAATTATCAGTGCAAATTTGGGTTTTAACCCCAGCAGAAGTACGGAGAATACGTTTTTGGCATACACCCTTAAACAAACTATACATTCAAGTGCACAAATACTGCCACATGTACTTAAAAAAGGGCGAGAGATCCAAAACATACCTTGAAGATTTTGAATGTGAGATATTTTTGGCCAATCCTCACCTGTTTCCATTTTACACCGTTTCTCCAACTCAGGACAACCATAAATACTCAAACTCTTGAGAGCAGAAAGGCTTTGAATCCTTCTATTTGTGTGTTGTAAACCCACAATTTCTTAAGAGAAGTGAGGTTTCTTAGCATCCCATCTGGAAAACATTTTAGCTCTTCAATATTGTAAAGTCCAAGGAATTCAAGACTACCAAGTTTATGAATTGAACTTAGTAAATCATGCTTGCATTTCCCTTCTAAATGCATATCTTTGAGAGATGGAAGGCAAGGCAAGCCCAACAAATTAGGACATCTTATTGTTTCAAGATTGAAAAGTTGCGGGAACATGTTTTTACTATCCTCCCTTGTCAGGTTTGGAAGCTCGTACAATTTTAAAATTTCTAGAGAATGTAGTTTCCCCGAATCGTCAATATTTTAAGAGAAGGTAGTTTCTCCAATTCTTGAAGCTGTTGGGTATAATATAAGGTTGAAGCACTTCAAGAATCTGCTCCACATTTTCTTGAAATTGGGACTCTTCATCCCACGTCAACCGCAAATTGTTCACGTGCTTGTCTTCTTTAGCATCTTCTATACTTTTCACTCTCTCAAGGTGCTTTATGTGAAACTTATCTATTTTGAAATTTAATTGTCCTAATTCTGCTCAAAGTCCTCAGTGAAGTCATCTTTCCTATATTGGGAGGTAATCTTGATAGGTGATTGTAGTAATTCAAGGATAGATGTTGTAAAGCTTTCAAGTGTATCAAATTATTAGGCAATTTTTGGAGGCGGAAACAATCGTCTAATTTCAAAATTTGTAAATTCCACAACTTACATATCGATTCAGGAAGAGTTTCAAATTCACCATGAGAAAGATCCAAGTACCTTAAACACTTCAAATGACCGATTGCAGATGACACATTAGATAAAGTCACCTTAAGCACATGTAAGGAACGAAAATTGAATACATTGGATGGAGAATGCACAACAACATGATATGATCTTATGTAGGTCCTTACTGATTTGACGCTACACATCTTGATAGAATCTACAGTAGCTGAAATTGTCCTTTCAACTGAGAGATGGCGAATTCTTTCTAATGTATTCAGCATGTCATCGTTTTTTTTAATGCAACACACCTCTTCTGAAATTGATTTGAGCGAGATCATGAACAAGATCCTGCATCTTGAAACTTATAATTTCGCCAAATACATCTCTCTCAAAATCTTGAAAAAATGATCTCCAAATATAATTCATTCCACACCTCATTACCGATATCTTCCCCCTCCAACATTTTATTGGATGAAATAAAGCCATTAGCCATCCAAAGCTCAATTAGGAACTGCTTGCTTATTATTTCATCTTTGGGAAATAGCGCACAGAAGGCAAAACATTGTCTCAGTTTAACCGACAAATTCAAGTAACTTAATCTCAACGCAGGCATGACATTATCTTCATCTTGTAAACTCCATAAACTGCTTTCCTTGACATAGCGCCACTCCTTTTCCTCTCTTTTAAAGCGCAAGAGACTTCCTAGTGCTATTGCTGCAAGTGGCACTCCCCCGCACTTATTTAGTATCTCCTTTCCTATGATCACAAGCTCTTCACGTTCCACCTCATTTGGTGCAAAAACTCTTTCTTTAAACAATTCCAAACAATCTTTGTCGGATGGCTTTGATATATCATGCAGAGGTATTGTTCGCATGATTCCTGCTACCTTCACAAGACGTGACCAAAATTGAAGCACCCTTTCCACCACAAGCCAATACAGATCTCAACTTCTGCCAATTCTCTTGTTTATCGTCCCACACGTCATCCAATACGAGCAAAAATCTTTTTCCTTGCAGTAGATCTTGAAGTCTTCTTTGTAGTAGCTCTAAATCCAAATCATCACAAGGTTTCTTAGTTGCCGCTTCGATGATGGCTCTAGTCATTCTTTTAAGACTAAAATCATCTGAAACACACACCCACATGCTTAGATCAAAGTGTTGGACCACCCTTTCATGATTGAAGATAAGTTGGGCAAGTGTTGTTTTTCCAAGTCTGCCTAGACCCACAATTGGATAGACCGATAAATCCTTAAAACCAAAAGCTTCGCCAACCAAAAAATCTACAATTTTATCCTCATCTTCATCTCTTCCATAGACTTGAGGTTGAGAAATGATTGAGGTGGTTTGACGCCAGTCAAGGACTCCGCTTCTCTTCTCTTTAACTATCTGAATGAAATGATACCTGTTCTTCTCTTTATCTATTTGATCCAGCCTCTCTTGCATGCTCTTCATTTTCTTAGCAATTTTGTAACGAAAAGCAACTTGTTTTGGATGAAGATAGGATAAGCAAGAGCTATGTAGCTTACCATGTAGTCCACCCTTGGATCCTTTGTACTCCAACTTCAGTGCAATGGTGGCACACTCGTCCAAGATATCATCAAGGACGTAAGCAGCATCTTTAAGCTTAAGCAACCAATCCTTGATAGCTTTGTTGGTGAATTGTTTCTCCTCTGCAACTTCAAGAATAGCCTTGATTGTAGTGAACAAGCTTTGAAGACTTTTGAAGTCTTTCTCAAAACCAAGAAATAGGGAAATCTCCTTCTGAATGAGTGAGCTCAAATTGTCAAGGACTTGCTCAAGTGTTTGGAAACAATCAAATGAAAATGACAGGTGAGAAAATAAGCGGTTGAATTATTTAAGGCTCTGAGATCTAAATTGAATATGACAGTGGTGCTGTAATGTATTATATGATGCGTGAGTTATTATTACAAAAATATTTGGTGAGAAAATAAAAATCTTTACTGCACTAGGTCATAACCAGTTGAATTATTTTATAAGAGTTATTATTACTTTGTTTACATTTAAGTAAAGTAACTTTTCAATCGTCCCCGCACACCCCATGAAAGCTTAAAAGCATGAAGTCCCTATTTTCAAACTGTACGAGACACACTCCATTAACATAGTTAAAGTGGGAAGTCATACGAAATGGTTACGTACCTTGAAACCAAAATACATGATAAATTATAAAAGAAAAGGAACTAGTGAATTCTAGGCATACAACTATACTTACCCAATTACCCATCTCCTTCCATGCAACAAATATGAGTTTAAGCATAGTTGAGTTGGTAGGAAAGAACAATACATTGCATTATGTTAAGTTTGAACCAGGATTTCCACAGATAAAACTGGAATAATCAATTCACTCAACTATATAACTGGAGTAATCAGAGGCTTATTTGAAAAGAATGCTATCAAATTTTGTTCCACAAGTTGGCAGATACCCATATGTGACTCTGAAGTTAAGACAGCTGCATGCGGTGAAAGGACAACATTTTCCAATGAAAAGAACTCTTTAGGAACATGAGGTTCATTCTCAAACACATCCAAACCAGCACCTCCAATCTCATCATCAATCAAACACTTCAACAATTCCTTTTCATCAATGAGAGCTCCTCTTCCAACATTCACTATGATTCCACCTTTTCCTAGTGCCAACATAACTTCTTTGTTGACAATGCGCCTTGTTTGGTCGTTTAAATCACAACAGAGAATGAGTACATTGTTGTTAGTGGCAAGCTCTAAGACAGTGGAATAGTAAGGGTATGAAACTAATGGCTTTATGTTCCTAGAGTTGTATGATATCATGCAACCGGATGCTTCAAGCCTCTTTGCAACTTCTAAGCCAATTCCTCCCAGACCAACAATTCCAATCTTTTTCCCTGTTATCTGAAACACCAGTCACATGTTCATTGCAAAGTATATACAGCGGTCGGGGTTCGAATCCTGAACACCTCATTTATTCATCTTAAAAAGGTGAATTTCTAACCACTAAATTACTTGATAAAAAAACTATTCAAGAAATAAATATAAGCTATAAACTCATTTGACTAAAATAGGCATGTTTTAGTCAAAAAAAAATTCTCACAAGCTTTTAGTGTTTTTCTTTACTAATTTATAGTGATTTATGATAAGTTCTTTACCTTTTATTATATTTTTTGTCAAAAAATTTACCCTAATTATCTTAACTGTCAAAATATTAAATATTAATTAAAAACATACTTATGTCATATCCTATGAAGCATGGACACACAGACACGACACCAACACGCCAACACTAATAATATTTTAAAAAAATTATATAATTCAGTGTAATCATAGATGTCGGTGTCGAACACTAACGTCTGTCCGATGTGTCCGACACCGGAACACACTTAATTAAAGGAGTGTTCGTACTCTATAGGTCGTATCATATTTGTAAGCTAGTTTTATTATAAAAAAAAAGGTCAAATACCTCCTTTAGTCCTTTAAGTTTGATAAAAATATCGGATTAGTCATTTATGTTTTTAAGTTTCACATAGGTCTTAAGTTGTTAATTTATTACACCGTTACCCTTTTAAAGACATATTTAAAACTTAAAAACTTGAAAAACTTCAAATAAGTGCATTAAACTAACAATTTAAAAGACCTATTTAAAACTTAAAAAAGGACTAATCCGGTATTGTTGTCATACTTAAAGGACTAAACAATGGTATTTGGAAAATATGTTTTTCTCAACTTGTTGTTCCCTTAATTTTATCAATCACATGCAAATAAAGGAGGTTGTGTTGTATACATTTAAACAACAAATACATACAATAAACAATTTGAAAAAAGACAAAAAAAGATAAAAATAAAAAATCAGAATCTTGTAAAAATGTCACCAAGTATTTTATTTTTTAAAGAAAAAATGTCACCAAGTATTTTTTATGCACTACTTAATAATATTGGCAAATTGCTAATAAAAAAATGATTACCAATCTGTATCACGTGAAACAACATTGTATACCATACATACTTTGTTCATAATAAATATAAAAAACAAATGAAATTGCAGACCTTAGAACCAAGTGGAAAATTCCAAGATGCATTCTGAACTTGTCTTCTCAAAAACCTATCCGCAGCTGAAATTTTCCTGCTTACATCAATCAACAAAGCCACAGCCATATCAGCAGCATCCTCCGAAAAAAGATTTCCAGCATTGGCGACCTGGATTCCCCGTTGCCGACACACATCGAGGTCAATGTGATTAGTTCCGGCAGTGGAGGTGATGATGAAACGGAGGCAAGGGAGAAGGTGGAGAATGTCGGCGTTGAGAGGGTATAGACCCATGCAGAGAATGGCGGTTATGGAGGAAGCGTTGTGAGGATTGGTGGATATGAATTGGTGAAGAGAGGGAAGTGAAGATGGGTTTATGATATGGAAGTTGTGAGAAGGTTTGGATCGGAGGTATGCAGGGAATTCGGGTGGACCGTGAAAGAATACTTTTGGGAGATTCTTTGTTTGATCGGCCATTGGTGAGAGTTAATTGGAAAGGATGAGGAGGATACTATAAATACATCTAACATTCCTTCCATTATAATATGAATATGATAAGGATAACAATACTCCCTCCGTGTCTCCGAACGGTTGTCTTATCTGAGTTTTACACGGTTATTAACTAAATGATTAATAATTTTAATAATAAAGGGAAATGTTAACGTGTGCTTAAGGCACAAGTTAATGAATCAAATATAGGGTCATCTTAACTTGTGTTCTAAGGGCACATGTTAAGCAACCTAAAAAAAAATGTCATGTTTGTGTATGGCACCCAGATGTGATAGTCTAGCCCTTTAGCTTGTCTGGGCTTAGGCTAATTGTTTGGCTTTTGTTTACTGTTTTGGATCGGACACTGTATATCTGTAGTGGTTTCTAGGCAAACCTTGTGCTTGGGAACTACTTTTTGGTTGGTTATATAATTTCATTTTAGTTTCTCCAAAAAAAAAAACCTAAAAAAAAAAATTGTTTCTTAAATTTTGTGCATTCAATTAGTTAAAAATCAAAAGTTAAATTCAAATGCATTAATTATAACAAAATATTTCTACTTTTACTTCTTAACTTGTGCCTTGAGGGCACAAGTTAACATTAGCCAAGATAGAAACAATATATTGAAATATGTGCATTACCTTTAATATTTAACCTTTTAATGAATGGAATACACAAAATTTTAGAAAACATTTAACATGTGCCCTAAGGGCACAAATTAACATTACCCAATAATAAAATATGTTTACTTTACTAAAACACTTTTATTAGTTATAGTTAGTGTAGTAGTTACATGATTGAAACGCAATAAATAAGGATATGTGAGTGAAAAATAATAATAAATGTTGTATTTGCATTATAAAAGTGACATAATATGAGATAAAGAAAAATAGTAAAGAGGACACCTATTGTAAAATGAAGTGAGTAGTTTTTAAAGGAGTTAAATTTATTTTATTTTTCCATATGTTTTATTTATGAAAGTAGTCTTGGTCGAAATTCGAACATTGTTTGTCACGGTCAGAGAAACACTAGAATTCAAACGCTTACGAAAAGATTTATGACAAGACCATTAGTGATCCGAATGATCAAAAAAGTTTGCCAAACTGACGGCAGATACGCTTTAAGAAAATGTTAAAACGGATACCAGTCATCTTCAACTTTTCTATTACACTTAATTGTATTCTTGTAAAAAAAGTATTTGGTTATCCTTTTCGGAAAATACTTCGGTGACTTTGAAGTTGAATCACTTTGGTGACATTAGTGTATTTTAGATGAGATAGAATTATGGATGAATGATTAAAATAAATTATTTCGATAAAAAAATTATTTGTTAAGAGAGATGAGACAAAGTTGCCAAAATCACCGAACTCAAATATTTCTAGAGTTGTATGATATCATGCAACCAAATGTTTCAAGCCTCTTTGCGACTTCTAAGCCAATTCTTCCCAGACCAACAATTCCAATCTTTTTTCCTGATATCTGAAACACCAGCCACATGTTTATTATCAAAACACTTCAAAGAGTGAATGGAGGTTAACTTCACATGTCTTTTTTCATAGAGTGCTTATATATAGGCACATATAGGTGGCATACACCCCTTAAACCCCCACACATAAATGCAACATGTGGCAATGTGGCTCCAAAATAACTACATATCATTTGTTGTACATTACCAAAATACCCTCCCACATAGGGTGTATACAAGAGTGGTATGAAAAAAGGGTGTCTATCTATATTTTCCCTTTTTCATACTAGTGGCATTTTAAAGGAAAGGTTAACTATCTTTTTCCCTATCAAAATATTATTTTTTTCCTGAGACCGGGGATAATAAAAAAAAAAAAAAGAAGTAATAAATCAGTGGTTGATATTTCGACATATATGTGATATGTAATGACTAATGACATAAAATAAAGGTAAAGTTCATAGAATAAGTCTTCGTGGGTTTAGCTTAGTTGGTATAGTCATTGCAAAATATATGCAGGAGTCGGAATTCGAACCTCAGAAACCGCACTTATTCACCTGAAAAAGGTGAATTTCTAACCTTTATATTAGTTGACAAAGAAACAAAATAAAAATAAAAAAATAAAGTTCAGAGAATAAAAAATGGCTATAAATGACTTAAATGCTCCAGCGGCAGTTAACTGTTGAGGAAGTAAAGAACCGGCGGCAGTTAACTGCCGATATGTTTCAGATACATATCTAGGCAGTAGCTCTCTCATCAATTATTGCTCAATTATTTCTCAAAATTTCTCACTTCTCTCTCAAAATCTCTCTAACTTTTCACTTCTCTCTCAACTAAATTTATTCAACAAAATCACAAGTAAGTAATCATAGTGGTATTAACTTACATTTTAATTGTTATAAATGTTTTTCTTTTTTAGATTTTGAGTTTTTAAGTAGATTTTGAGTAGATTTATTTTAGTTTTTGAGTAGATTTACATGTTATAATTCATTTTTAGAGTAGATGTATGTTGATTAATTTTGTTAAAATTTTGCATGATGTTTATGTTATAGTTATGATTTTTAGGGTTATTTTAAATTTTGGTGTTTAAGATGAATTTTTTTAATTTTATTTTTTGAGTAGATTTATTTTATTTTTGAGTAGATTTACATGTTATAATTTTTTTTTTAGAGTAGATGTAAGTTGATAAATTTTGTTAAAATGTTTGCATGATGTTTATGTTATAGTTATGATTTTTAAGTTTTATGTATAATTTACACTCCAAGTGTTTGATGGAATGTTTGAATGAGTTTTTCATTGATTGTTTTTAATTTCTTATTATGTAGATTTGAAACAATGGCCGATTCAACGGTGGAGAAGCTAAGAGGTTGAAGGTTTGGTACCTTGGTGTCACGTTAAGAGGTATCGTGGATCAACTCAATGAATTCAACCAAGGTGTCTGTAACGCCCTATTTTATTTATTTAATTATTTGATTGAGTTTAGAGTCTTTTTGAAATAATTTATTTGATTTATGGTGATGTGTGTTATTTTTGTGTTATGTGTTGGTGTTTTTTTTTTTTTTTGGTCAGGTAGCCTAGTGGCTGGAGCTCACACATTATAAATGTGGAGAAGTGGGGTGTCAGGGGTTCGAACCCCTGCCCCTGCATAAATTATGCAATGTCCCTACCAACTGAGCTAAGCTCACGGGGACTATGTGTGTTGGTGTTTTAGTAGCATATTATATTATAATATATATGTTATTTGGTGTAAAAATATATGTGTTATTTGGTGTAGAAATATTATGTTATTTGATGTAGAAATATTATGTTATTTGGTGTAAAAATATATGTGTTATTTGGTGTAGAAATATTATGTTATTTGGTGTAGAAATATTATGTTATTTGGTGTAGAAATATTATGTTATTTGTTATAGAAATATATTTGTTATGTGGTGTAGAGATATATTTGTTATAGAAATATATTTGTTATTTAGTGTAGAAATATATATATATATATATTGTCATCGCGATTTTCGGGTGTCAAATCATTAATCGGATTTGAACCTTTCGATCATTGATGTCTCTATTTTTTTTGGGGAAGGTAAAATTGAGAAAACCTTAGAAATCCTAAGTTCGGGGCTGATTCCATTACGGGAAGGTGTTAGGCACCCGCAATGGCTATAGTATCCTATAGGAACCGTTTTCTACGCTTTTATGCTTATACTTTACTTTTATTACTACTTTGTAAAAACAATTGATTTTAAGAATGAGGGGGGAGAAGATGAAGTTTTATTTTATTGGACTTGGAGAGATTTTGAATCTCTTGCCTACATACCCTTTTAAGGGATCAAAATTTCATGTAGTTCTCTTTCAAAATATTTTTGTGAGTTTGGTTCAATTTTTAGTTTTGAAAAATGGTTTTGAAGAAATAGATAAGAGGCCGTAAAGGCTTGAGGTTAGGAAACGAATGAGGTTGGTTAATTATTTACAAAAGGGTTTAAAGTTGGAAATTAATGTTCATTTTGATTTTTGATTAAGAAAACAAAAGGAAAAAATCCTTTGGAGTTTTGACTCCAAGGCTTGTTTGAAAAATATTTGAAGTGATGGAAGTTATTTGCTTTTTTTTTTTTGACAAGATTAGTTTTCTCTAAGTACCGCGTATCCTAAACATACACCTAGCGATGAACATACAACGTGTGTGCGTGTGTCGGTGCATGTGTCGGTGTACATCATCATAGTCCATAGTTTTTTTACATCGGGTCCTATTTTACATTCTAAAGTCTTGCATGAAATTAAAGAAAGGTAAACTAAACCTAAAGTATTACATGAATTAAATGGAAATTGCATAAGGGTAACTAAAGGAAGAAAAACAAATGAGAGTGAGGCAATGCTTGCAATGTGCATGGGACATAGAACAAAATGGTTAGTAATGAAATGAGGAATGATAGCATGCATAGCAATGCATGGGATATGAAATTTATTAACAATGCACCAAACCAATTAAAAAGGATGAAGTAAACATAGCTAAAACATTAAGCAAAATGCAAGAGATCAAACACCCAAAATAAAGCAAATGACACCAAACTAGAACCTAAAATTTACACCAAGCCTCATGACCCAAAACCTTTACCAAAACAGCACCCTTTTTTCAAAGAAAACATTTCAAGAGTCAAAGAAAAATTATAGGTCACACTAAACCCTAAAATCAACACATCGCAACAACAAAATATATCGCAAAATTAGCAATTAAACTTGCCCAAAGTGAAGCTCTCAATTAATCTTGCAAAGAGAAATTAACAAACAAAATTGTGGCATCGTAGATAGCAAGCAACTTGTAAAATTATTGAGCATTCGAACTAGTGGACTAGGAGTTAGATTGCGAAACAAGAAAGGATCCATTGAATTTGAAAACCAAGGAATTAACAATTAGACATGCAAGAATGTAGAAACAGCATGAATTCAGGGGTGAACACATCACAAAATCACATATCAAATATCAATGCCATAGAGCAAAAATTGGATCCGAAATAGCGCAATAAAATTTGTAAAAGCATCAAAAACACGTAAATCAAACAAAAATTAGCGCGCATGCTTTTTTATCCACTTCAAAGTATGAAATTATCACAAAACAGTTGAAAATTCATCAAGAAACATATGGTAATTTTTCAGGATTTTTTTGCAAGAAAATTAATATGCACATGGGTTCAAGTAGCAAGAAATAAGGTGTAAATAGTAAGGAAATTCAAAGAATCTGAAAGAAACCCTCAACCCACGGGTAATAGGCCCAAAATCCATGGATCTGATGGATCCGGATCAAGCTAACGCTCCAGGAGCGTTGGATTGGTCCAGATCCATCAGGATCTAAATCAAACGATGGAGAATGAGAAGAGAGTGGACCGGGTCTGATTCGACCCGGTTTGCTTGCTACATAAAAGGATTTCAACCCGGTTCTTATCACTTTCTTCATTCTTTCTCTTTCTTGCTCTTCTCCGCCGTTTGGTTCTTTGGGAAACCCTAACCCTAAATTCCTCTTTCCAACCCAGAATCTCACAAAACATGGTTCAATCGCTTCTTTTTATTGTTCTAAGCACGGATTTGGCGTTGAAACTCACGAATCCTAGCTGAGGTGATGTAAATCTTGGATTCGCTTGCGGATTCCGAACAGTTTTGGTTCTTGCGTTTTTTGATTCAAATCTTTTCTTAAACGCTTCTGTACATTGATTCGTTGGTTTACAACGACTGATACACGTTGTGAACCTTGGAATCTTTGAAAGTTTTCTGGAAATTTTTAGGGTTTCTTCAATTTCGAACCAAAACTCTTTGAATCCGCATTGGTTTACATTGTTCTGAGATTCACGGTTGTTTTTGAACGTATAAGGATGAAGTTTTCGTGTTTACCTGAGTTTCAATCGGAGGTTTGAGCTAGAACCTTCAAGGATTCGGAATTTCTGATTCTGTTCTCTTGGTTCTTGGTTCGGATTCTGGAATGAGCTGGTAATTCCTTCTTCTTCTTTGTAACCGGTTCGGAATCCTTGAGTTCTTCGTTTTCTTCTTCTTCTTTTCAACTTTTTAGGGTTTCTGTGATCGCATTGGATTCGTGGCTTTTGGCTATGGATTCAATGCTCGAATTGCAGAAATTCCAGCTCAGTGATGAAGATTCAGTTGAATCTCTGAGAGCTGTGTGAAAAACTCCATTGGATTTGCTTGAAATTGCTTCTGAAACGGTTATGATTTGTGGAATTTGTTCTTCATATTCATCTGGTTTTCTGAGTTTGTTAGGGTTTTGATCTAACTAATCAGAGAGAGAAAATTGAGTTGTTGTTTGTGACTTGGCACGTAATGAATCGATCTCTAACACTTTGCACAGTAACTGGCCTTTTATAGGCTGCCATGTGTGCATCTGGGCCAATTGCATTGTGACACCTGGACTGAATTGCTTGCGTGGCGCCTTGGACTGATCTGCAATTTTGAAAAATAAATGGGACTGTATTGCAATTGACAAGAATTGGACCTATTTGACAATTAAAGGAAATGGGACTGCCTTTGAAAACAACAAACTAAAATTGGACTATTTTGAAAATTGGAATTGGGCATTTTTGCAAATAAATGTAAAATTTGGACTGTAATGCAATTTTTGAAAGTATTGGACTAAAATGCAAAAAGTAATAAAATTGGAAAAAAATGTAATTTTGAAAATAACGTAAAGTGAAACGTTTAAAATTGACAAAATGGACTAAAACGAACAAACTGCCAAAATGAGGTATTTTAAAATACCTCTCTGCCCAAAATTCAAATAATGTGAAAAGACTAAAATGCCCCTGGGGCAAAAACGACTCAAATTGACTCAGATGCGAACTAAGATGACTTTGTACAAAATTTGATTAAAGATTTATGCAGACCAGTTGAAAAGACTCAGGGACAAATTGTAGGGACTGAAAATGGGTTCCTTTGTAGGAAATGACCAAAATACCCTTTTGTATGATTTTATGCAAAAAATTTAAAAGACTGAAGCAGTAATGTATGCAGCTGAAGCACAATAGAAAATACGGTGAACTTGAAAGTTTTAGAAAATAGTAAAGGAAATTGAATGAGTATTTTTTAGGTCCAAAATGAGGGTATAACAGCTGCCCCTATTTAAGTTTCTTCGTTTGGAGAGTCAAGAGACGGAGTCTTTGGCTTGACATGACGAAGATACTTAAATATCGACATTTGCACTGATTTTGGGCGTAAAAAATACATTTGCAAGTGTTATGTATGCCATGCAACATTTGTGTTATGCATGCAAGACAAACTGAGAATTGAATTTAACAAAATATGTCGTATCCATTGCGGGATTGGTAGACATTGACAGAATAGCAAACAGCAGAGTATGTCGTATCCATTGCGGGACTGGTTGACATTGACAGAATATCAAAAAGAATATGTCGTATCCATTGCGGGACTGATTGACATTGGCAGAATAGCAGATAACAAGACTCACTGGGGAGACTCGAAAGCAAATTGACAGGTACAAGCTGTTCTTGGGTGCGAACTAGCCACTTGACCGGGAAAATTGACAACAAAGGGCGCAAGCTGCTCTTGTATTTGAGCTGGTTACTTGGCTGAAAGAAAACATAGAAAGCACAAGCTGTTCTTGGACACGAACTGGTTACTTGGCTGACGGGAAACAAAATAGAAAGCACGAGTTGTTCTTGGATCTGAACTGGTCACTCGGCGGATATCAAAAGGACAGGTACAAGCTGTTCTTGGATGCGAACTGGCCGCTTGACCGATAACAGGAACAAATTGACAGGCACAAGCTGTTCTTGGATGCGAACTAGCCACTTGGCCATTAACAAAAACAAATTGTATTTGAAAAGGAATTGAATTTGATTGACATAACTGCAGGAGCTTGAATTTGACAAGGGTGTTGACAAGACTGTTGAATTTTGAATTTGACATGACAGTAGACATTTATTGTTGGCAGAAGAAATTTGAAATTGACATGATTGATTTTGATTGAGATTAACATAGGAATCGAGAATGCAGATGCGTATGGATAGCATAACAATTTTACCAAATGCATGAACATGTAAGATGCATGATTATGCATGTATGGATGCTCTGGAATGCATGATGATTGGCAATTTGTAGACACAATTTCGCAGAGGCAGACGAAACATTGGAATATTGGGCACGTAATGGCTCGCGCTCGGACACATATTTGCAAAAGTTCCTCTTCTGGGGATGCCGTCGTTCGAAGATACATCGAGACCATCGTTGAAGGCAGGAAGCTGTAAAATTGTTTGAATGGTATTGCTGCTTGTTGGAACAGTCACGTAAGTGCCTTTGACATCGCATATGTGGTCAATGCTTTTGCATGTTTGTTTTTTTTTCTTTATTTCATTTTTCATCATCCCATTTTTGCCTGGATCGCCCTTTCGGGTTTTCGATCCACCGGGGAATAGTTTTTTCATGCCCCTGTTTTTGCCTGAATTGCCTTTGAAGGTTGTCAATCCATCGGGGTGCTCATTTTTGCCTAAGCCGCCCTTTCGGGTTTTCGACTTATCGAGCATATTTTTTTATTTTTTATTCATGCTTTTCATTCTGTTTTTTCATTCTTGCCATTGACCACAGATCGTAACTGGGAGGAGGGCTTGCTAGTAACTTGAATTGGAATCGATATCAATGTAGATTTATTCATGCATGTTCATTTGAATGTACCTAGCTGTTCAGGCTTGTTTTCAAAATACTTAAAAATTTTCAGTTTTCAGAATGTTTATTCCAGACACATCATTATTAACATAGAAGAAATTTTTTTGTACAGAGCTTTGAAAATAGAATAGGAAATGAGTGCCAAACAAAAGCATAGGCTCAAATCAATGTATAAGGGTGGTAGTCGGCCAAGAGCGCGACCCCACGGATTTATAAAGCTTGGAAAATGGTAATTTTATTGGTTGGTGGTACATTGAACACAGTAACTGCTACGGCATCTGAAACTCTTGAATCCACAGGCGTCGGAACCTCGGATGAGAACAGTCAAACATCAATTTGTAAAAATCCCAAGGGGAATAGTAACTTGCCAGATATAGTCAATTGTCTTTTTATTTCAATCTCATTTTTGCATGAACCGCCCTTTCGGGTTTTCGGCTCATCGAGACGCTCCTTTTTGCCTGAGTTACATGTAATCTCAGCGAGCTTTTTACATTTTTGTTTCTTTTCCCTTATTTTGTCTGGACCGCCCTTTCGGGTTTTCGATCCACCGGGAAGCGCATTTTTGCCTAGGCCGCCCTTTCGGGTTTTCGACCTACCACGCTGTTCTTTTCATATCTAGACAAAGTATTTTTTGACTACATCGGCATTCACAGGATTCGGGAGTTCTACACCATCCATGTGAGTGAGAATCAAAGCACCGCCAGAGAAAGCCTTCTTGACAACATAAGGTCCCTCATAGTTAGGCGTCCATTTGCCCCTTGGGTCGGGTAGCTGGCTCATCTTTCTTTTCAACACAAGTTCACCTTCCTTGAACATCCGAGGACGGACTTTCTTGTCAAAAGCGGCTTTCATCCTTGTCTGATACATCCGACCATGAGCCAAAGCGTCCAGTCGTCTTTCCTCAATCAAATTCAACTGGTCGTACCGACTCTGGCACCATTCAGCCTCAGACAACTTGGCTTCCATAATCACACGGAGAGACGGAATCTCCACTTCCAAAGGGAGGACTGCCTCCACACCGTATACAAGAGAGAAAGGCGTTGCCCCGGTTGAACTACGAACTGTAGTGCGGTAGCCGTGTAGAGCGTAGGGCAACATCTCATGCCAGTCTTTGTACGTTGTTACCATCTTTTGCACAATCTTCTTAATGTTCTTATTAGCGGCCTCAACTGCACCATTCATCTGAGGTCTGTAAGGAGAGGAGTTGTGGTGCTCAATCTTGAATTTCTCACATAAGGCCTGCACCAGGTCATTGTTCAAGTTGGTACCGTTGTCAGTGATGATCTTGCTAGGGACGCTGTACCGACAGATGATATTGTTTTTGATGAATTTGACTACCACTTGCTTAGTCACGTTGGCATAGGATGCAGCTTCGACCCATTTGGTGAAATAATCGATTGCTACCAGGATAAAACGATGACCGTTTGAAGCCTTCGGTTCGATTCTTCCAATCACATCAATGCCCCACATAGAGAAAGGCCACGGAGAAGACATAACATTGAGGGCGTGCGGAGGCACGTGAATCTTGTCAGCATATATTTGACATTTGTGGCACTTTCTGGCGTATTGATAGCAATCGCGCTCCATGGTAATCCAGTAGTAACCAGCTCTCAACAGCTTTCTAGACATGACATGCCCCGACGCGTGGGTCCCGAAGGTGCCATCGTGCACATCGTGCATTAGCTGTTCTGCTTCACATTCATCCACACATCTTAACAACACCATATCGAAATTCCTTTTGTACAGGACATCACCATCCAGCAGGAACTTGCTAGCCAACCTGCGCAATGCTTTCTTATCTTTGTTGGAAGCACCTGGCGGATACTCACGGCTTTGCAAGAATTGTTTGATATCACAATACCAGGGCTTGTTGTCAACCTCGCCTGAATCCGTTCGTACGATCGCGTCACTGACAGTAAACACATGAGCGGGCCGGTCTAGGCGTTGTACCTTGATCATCGGCACATGATTCCAATGGTTTACCTGAAGCATGGAAGATAAGGTAGCAAGAGCATCAGCCATTTGGTTCTCCTCTCGGGGGATATGGTGTAACTCGACCTTCGTGAAATACGTTAGCAGACGCCTTGCATAATCCCGGTAAGGGATCAAATTAGCATGATGGGTTTCCCATTCTCCTTTTATCTGGTTGATGACTAATGCAGAGTCTCCATAGATGTCCAGACACTTAATTCTCATATCAATGGCTTCTTCAATTCCCAGGATGCATGCTTCATACTCGGCCACATTGTTAGTGCATTCAAACACAATCCGGGCTGTGAAAGGGATGTGGTGCCCCTGCGGAGCTACAATTACTGCGCCAATTCCTCGGCCATAGGCATTAACAGCACCATCAAAGACCAATCCCCACTTGCTATCGGGGTCCGGACCTTCACCGATCAGTGGTTCTTCACAATCTCTTGACTTTAAAAACATGACCTCTTCGTCGGGGAAATCGAACTTCAATGGTTGATAATCATCAAGTGGTTGGCAAGCCAGATGGTCGGCCAGAATACTCCCTCTAATGGCTTTCTGAGCTTTAAACACAATATCATACTCTGACAGCAACATTTGCCAACGTGCAATTTTTCCAGTAACAGCTGGTTTCTCAAAGATGTACTTGATTGGATCCATGCGGGATATCAACCAAGTCGTATGATTCATCAAGTAATGACGCAAGCGTTTGGCGGCCCAGGCCAAGGCACAACAGGTCTTCTCAAGCATTGTATACCGAGTCTCGCAATCGGTGAATTTCTTGCTCAAATAGTAGATTGCATGCTCTTTCTTTCCAGTCTCATCTTGCTGACCGAGCACACATCCCATAGACTCATCCAATACCGACAAGTACATGATCAATGGCCTTCCTTCCACTGGCGGAACGAGGATAGGAGGCTCTAACAAATAATTCTTGATGTTGTCGAAGGCTTCTTGGCACTCATCATTCCATACCACCGGTTGATTCTTCCTGAGCAACTTGAAAATCGGCCCGCAGGTCGCAGTCATGTGGGATATAAATCTGGAAATGTAGTTCAAACGCCCGAGGAACCCTCTGACCTGCTTCTCAGTTTGCGGGGCCGGCATCTCGCGGATGGCTCGGACCTTGTCTGGATCTACTTCAATGCCTTTCTGGCTGACAATGAAGCCTAACAACTTCCCGGACCTAACACCGAATGTACACTTGTTTGGGTTCAGCCGGAGCTTGTACTTCCTCAACCTTTCAAACATTTTAGCCAAGTATTCGACGTGTTGTTCTTCATCGCTCGACTTGACAATCATGTCATCTACATACACTTCAACCTCCTTGTGAATCATGTCATGGAACAAAGTGGTCATCCCCCTTTGGTAAGTAGCACCAGCATTTATTAGACCGAACGGCATCGCTTTACAACAGAAAGTCCCCCATGGAGTGATGAACGACGTCTTCTCCCTGTCTTTAGGCGACATTTTGATTTGGTTATAGCCCGAGAAACCGTCCATGAAGGAGAACACCTTGCACTGGGCAGTATTGTCAACGAGCACATCAATGTGAGGCAGTGGAAAATTGTCTTTCAAGCTTGCTCTGTTCAAATCTCTGTAGTCAACACACATTCGAACCTTACCATCTTTCTTCGGCACTGGCACGATGTTAGCAACCCACTCGGGATACTCAACTGTCATGAGAAAGCCCGCATCAATCTGTTTCTGCACTTCCGCTTTGATCTTCAGAGCCATGTCCGGCCGCGTCCGTCTCAACTTTTGCCTGACGGGAGGGCAGTCTGATTTTGTCGGTATCCGATGTTCCACAATCTGAGGATCCAAACCTGGCATGTCTTCATACGACCATGCAAAAATGTCTGAGTACTCGCGGAGAAGCTGAAAGATCCTTTTCTTGACCCCTTCCTCCAATGCGGCACCGACTTTGATCTCTCTTTTGTTATCCTCAGTACCCAAGTTGATTAGCTCGATCTCTTCCTGGTGAGGCCGAATGGTTTTCTCTTCTTGCTCAAGCAATCGGGCAATCTCATCTGGTATGTCATCATTATCCTCATCTTCGGTCTCGAATACCGGGGATTCAACAGTTTGGAGAAGCATAGAATTACTGTGTTCAACGGGCTTATTGTGGTTCGATCTGCGTGACATGATTTGGATGATTTTTTTAGAAAATGGTTTTCATGCAGATCTTTAAAATTAATAAGAAAATGCAGACGTTTTGGTTTTTTCTGGCATTACCATTATTTCCAAGGGAAAAGCATTAAAGAAAGAAAAAAGAGTCGTGAAAGAAACGACGTCTTTTATTGATAATGGTGATGTCGGAACAAACATGCCCTTTACAAAAGAGTCACTTCCGCCTCGGGCAAGGCGGAAGGATTATTATTTTGAAAATAAAGCCTAAACAGCAAGACATATTACTTAGAATCATGCACAAGTACAGGGAGATTGATAACGTTCCAGTTCTTTGCAATGCCTCCCGGTATCACAAATGCGGGTCTGACCCCTCTTTCAGCAGCACCATCAAGAATTGCATTGGTAAATCCAGCACTACGGAATGTTCCAGTCGATACGCCTGACGTCGGAGAGAAACCGAGACCCTCTTTGTGCTTGTTGTCCTGCAGCTGTATCAATTGGCCCCAACCAGCGGCTTGACCCTTCTGAACGGCTCTCTGCGCATCCTTAAATGAAGCCATGGCAGCACTAGCTCTCTTGGGCTCCTCACCTTCGATGGTCAACCCCTGGAATGCAGTTCCTTCGGCGGACTTAGCTTCGATACAAGAGAAGGATGATAACTGACTGACCAGATAAGCTTCTTCTCCATGCACTGTCACAAGTTTACCATTCTTTACGAACTTCAGCTTCTGATGGAGGGTAGAAGTGACTGCCCCAGCCTCGTGTATCCACGGTCTCCCGAGCAGGCAACTGTAAGAGGCATCTATGTCCATAACCTGGAAGGTAATCATGAATGTTTCAGGACCAATAGTCATGGGGAGATCTACTTCTCCGAGCACAGTTTTACGGGAACCATCGAAAGCCTTGACTAGAAAAGTACTCCTTCTCAAGGGAACTCCTCGGCAACTCAACTGATCCAAAGTCGATTTAGGCATCACGTTCAACGACGACCCGGTGTCCACCAGCACATTGGACAACATATCTGTTTTGCAGTTCATGGAAATATGCAGTGCCAAGTTGTGGCGCTTTCCTGCCTCTGGAAGCTCATCTTCACCGAACCAAAGGTTACTGCAAGCAGTGATGTTAGCTACTATTCCGCCAAATTGGTCTTCTGTAACTTCGTGGTCAACATACGCTTGTTCCAACACTTTCAATAACACGTTCCTGTGAGCCTCTGAACTGAGGAGTAGGGCCAAGATGGATATCTTCGAGGGAGTCTGTAGCAGTTGATCAATGATCTTATAATCGCTCTTCTTGATTATTCTCAAAATTTCATCCAGATTGGAATCATCAATGGGTTGGCCTGGACGGCTGGTACTTTCAACAACAGCAGGGATTGTCAATGGAATAGTCTCATTAGCAGGAGTTGTAACTTGCACATCATCTTTTTTCTGAAACAAGAGTGGTCGGACCTTGCCGCTCCTCAAAGCTGTCACTTCAGCGATACTGCCTACTGTGCTTGAGGACACCAAAGGTACTTCTTTCCCGTTTTCCAACATAGTTGCACTGTACTTGTACGGGACGGCTTTTGTAGAAGTATATGGTACTGGACCTGGTAACCGTATGACCAACGGCTCAACATCCCTCTGGACGGGTGCGCTCCTGACTGGGGTATCATGAAAGATCGGCACTATCATACAAACATCACTGGTAGTCAAGTAGTTGTCATTCATCAATCTTTGAATATCAGTCTGAACTATACTGCAGCCCATGGGGTTCTGAAGACATTCACAGCAGGCGGCGTGGTCATGGCTGAACAAAGCAGCTCGGCATAGCTTGATGTGTAGTGGCACCAGGGGTGTAGCAACATTACGGACATTTAGACGAGGGATTTCTTCACAGACTTCGATCATATTCACAGCGGCATGGTTGGGGAGTGGATTGTCAAGTACATGTGGGACATTGTTTTCAAAGGACAGCTTTCCCTGGTCGATTAACTTCTTCACGATGTACTTCAGAGCGTAGCAACCTTCCACGTCATGACCTAGGGCGCCTTGGTGGAAATCACATCGGAGATCGGAGCGGAACCTGGGAGGCAATGGGTTTGGCGGAGGCTTGCCAGGCCTAGTGGTGCAATACCCCTTGTGTAACAGAGTTGGGAGTAGTTCAGCATACGCCATTGGGATCGGCGGGAAAGATGGTCTAGATTGAGGACCTTGTTGTTGTTGTTGCTGGGCTAATGGTTGTTGTTGCATCTGTTGGGCGATGGCATTAACAGGGACCTGAGGCTGGCCCGGTAGTGGAGGGTATTGATGGTAGAACGGCGGATAGAACGGATGCTGGGCATACTGTAGGTACTGATACGGCTGAGGCAATTGTGCAGCATTGACAGGAGCGGCAGTGGCAGATTGATTGGTTCCGGCGGACACCATCCCAACCTCTGATTCCTTTTTCTTATGGTGACCGTTGCCGTACTTCTTCGGTGCATTCGAAGATTCGCCCTTCTCAAACACGATAATCCCTTCTCGGACGGCTTCCTCCAAGCGAGTACCCATAGTGACCATCTCGGAGAAGTTGCTTGGGGCAGCAATGATCATTCTCTCAACATAATCTTTCTTTAGGGTTTTCAAGAATGTTTGAGTCATTTCTTCCTCGTCCAAAGCGGGTGTGATACGGGCGGCCGCCCCTCTCCACCTTTGTGCGTATTCGCGAAAGCTTTCGTCCTTCTTCTGAGAAAGAGACCGGAGGAACTCTCTATTCGGCTTGAGCCTGGTGTTAAACCCATAGTGGTTCTTGAAAGCAGTAGCTAGGTCATCAAAAGTGTGGATATCATCCTTGCTCAAACCGGTATACCACTCCGCGGCATCTTCCATTAGACTGTCCTGGAAGCAGTGGATCATCAGTGAATCATTGTCTGCATGATTAGCCATCTTCCGGACGTATTTGATAATATGGTTCTGGGGGCAAGTCAGCCCGTTGTAGCGGTCAAAATCCGGGACCTTGAATTTCTTGGGAACGTCCACCCTTGGCACCAAACAAAGATCGTGGGTTCGAACGAGGTCACTGCTCCCACGGTTGGCCTTAATCTCGCGACGGAGTTCTCTGGCAAGTTCTTCCATTTTTTCTTCCATAGTTCCCAACACAGGGGTTTTTCCACGGTGATCATCAGTATTGGCGCCCTGAGGCGTAGGGTGCACAATCGGCACTGTGAAGACTGTTGACTGAGGCAAGGTAGTATGAAGAGATGTGAAATCTGGTGGTGGTGTCTGACCAACATTAGCGGCAGCTGAAGTCGCGGTTCCTGAAACACCGGCTGCAGTATTGGGAGCAAAATAAGGCGGGAGTCCATACGGGAATCCTCTTGGCATGGTGAAACGGTTATCAAGAGTTGATATCGGAATTGCCTCGGTGGCCTCTGGAGCAGACGAGGCTGGCTGTTCTTGAGCGGCTAACAGAGCGGTCATGGCATCGAGAGTTTTGGCTAACTCTTCTCTCACGGAGGCTAGTTCAGCACGAAGCAGTGCATTCTCTTCTTCCATAGCTACTTGATTTCTCCTTCTGTACTGTCTGGTCTGATGTACTCTGGTAGGCTGATCAGTCCTTCGAGCACGAGCCACTTTTCACTCTGTGGCAGAAGAACCAGGAGGCAATGAGCACTTGGAAGTTTTTTGTGACCAATGAATGATGCATATGATGCATGATATGCAAATGCGGATGTAAAAATGACTCTTTTATTATCAAAGGGTTTTTTAGACAGATTAGAATTCTTTGCAAACATTTGTGGATTAACAAATTGTTTTGATACACTGAGCCAAGGGAGTAGGCTTCTGAAACATAAGCTGAACAAACAACAAAATAACAATCATATCATCCAGAACTAAGGAGTAACTGGGTAGTATTCGGAATCTGAGTCTGAAGCTGAACCACAATAACTGGCAAAGAAATCTCGACGACCTCTGACTCTCCTGGAGTCTCTCCTCAATAGATCATCCTTCTCCTCAAGCTCCTTCCTAACTCTGGCTAATTCTTTCTTCAGCATTCGGTTCTCATGATCCTTCTGCTCGTCTCTGCCATCCAAAGTCATGATCAAGTTCTCAGCCTCACTGTAACGGGCTTTCCATGCTCGTTTCTCCTCACTCTCCATAGCTAGATGCTCCTGATACATCTCCTGAGTCGCGGGAAGCAACGGTAAAGGTCTAGACGGAGTAGATGCAGATACATGTCTCATAGCAGGGTAAGGCATGCCAATCTCTTCGGCTCGGTCGATCACCCACTGAGTATAGGCTTCATGAGCAATACCGGATCTCACACCCAGATGCTTCACATCCTTCCTTCGAACCTTAGACCAAGCGTCTGTAAAAGCTTTCCTTTGCCCGGTGGGGGCATTGGAATAGTAAAAGAACTCCTGAGACGTAGCAAGGTTGATGGGCTTCGCTCTCATAGGAAAACCAAACTGCCTCATAGCTAACTCGGGATTGTAGTTGATTCCTCCCCGGGTACCGAGAAGAGGTACATTGAGGAAATCCCCACAACCGATGATAATCTCCTTGACGCGAGCTGCTGGAGTGATCCAAACCACTTCATCGGGAGTAAGAGCCATAATCCGCTGTGAATAAGACCAATTCTCCGGGTTGGCATGGAAAGAACTCGGGAGGTGAGAAATAAACCACCTATAAAGAAGAGGTATGCAGCAGAGAATAAATCCACGACCTTTGAGAGTTCGATCATGAATAGCATGGTATGTGTCAGCTAACAACGTAGGCACCGGATTCCTGGAATGGAAGATCTCAATAGCATTCATGTCCACAAAGTTGTCAAGATTCGGAAAAAGAACGAGCCCATAGATGAGTAATGCAAGAATAGCCTCCAGGGTGTCCTGACAAGTAGATTCAAGATTAGCCTGCTCAAGTAAGTACTTCGAAGTGAACCCCCGAATGTGAGACTTCGTGATAAGATTCTTAGACACCTCGGAAGTCTTGAGATAAAGATCTTTAGCAATAACCAAAGGAGTAAGAGAAGGCCCCGGGCCTGTGAATGGTACCCTCTCAGCTATAGGTAGACCCAATAAACAAGAATAAGCCTCAAGTGTAGGAACCAACTGAAAATCCGGGAAAGTGAAGCAACGGAAAACTGGGTCATAGAATTGCACCAGAGTGTGCACCAGCTTCTCTTCTACATTAGTCCGGAGAATACCAAGCAAACCACCATATCGGAGACGAAACCCAGTCGGATTCTTAACCTTGAGTGCCAACTCCCTTAGGCTAGCCAAATCAACTTCTTTGAACTTGTAAGACTTAGTCCTCTTCATGCCTGATTACATTTGCAAAGAATTTTAGTTTGTCTATACCCTTTGATAAATGCATGTAGAAAATTTATGCATGAATGCATGTATGCATGATTTAAATAGTGGTGGGCTAAGGTAACAAGTGGACACGGCGTCCGGTGAAACTAAGGCTTTTGATAATAGTAACCAAGGTTCTACAAAGTTCCCAAACCACAACCTCTCTCGCGCATATCATGGTAGTACAAAGCGACGCTTGTCCATGATTATCCGTAAGAAGGTTTAGTTTGGGTGTAGTATCGCGTGACGACTAAATTTCGAGACAACGCTCGGTTTTAGCCACCGCACTACGTCCTAAGAAAGGCCAAGGATGGGTTTGGTAACTACGGTTCATAGCCTTCATCGGTCAATTGGAAGTAAAGTGCCTAAGCATGACAACACACGCCGACAACATCACCTCCAAAATGCCTCAGCTATGTGAGATTGATCGCGTAATCCAATGCACGAGGCAACCCCCGGAATGGATTGTCGATTATATCTCCCCTAATCTTAAGTTCACTCAGCCCGGGTATAGGGCCTTTGATATTCTCACCCCACACGTACACAAGAAAGTTTTACATGTAATAATAAAGCAAAGTGTAAATAAAAAGCGTGAAAAAACTAGGCGTAGCCCTAACTATTCCCCAGTGAAGTCGCCATTTCTGTCATCGCGATTTTCGGGTGTCAAATCATTAATCGGATTTGAACCTTTCGATCATTGATGTCTCTATTTTTTTTGGGGAAGGTAAAATTGAGAAAACCTTAGAAATCCTAAGTTCGGGGCTGATTCCATTACGGGAAGGTGTTAGGCACCCGCAATGGCTATAGTATCCTATAGGAACCGTTTTCTACGCTTTTATGCTTATACTTTACTTTTATTACTACTTTGTAAAAACAATTGATTTTAAGAATGAGGGGGGAGAAGATGAGGTTTTATTTTATTGGACTTGGAGAGATTTTGAATCTCTTGCCTACATACCCTTTTAAGGGATCAAAATTCCATGTAGTTCTCTTTCAAAATATTTTTGTGAGTTTGGTTCAATTTTTAGTTTTGAAAAATGGTTTTGAAGAAATAGATAAGAGGCCGTAAAGGCTTGAGGTTAGGAAACGAATGAGGTTGGTTAATTATTTACAAAAGGGTTTAAAGTTGGAAATTAATGTTCATTTTGATTTTTGATTAAGAAAACAAAAGGAAAAAATCCTTTGGAGTTTTGACTCCAAGGCTTGTTTGAAAAATATTTGAAGTGATGGAAGTTATTTGCTTTTTTTTTTTTGACAAGATTAGTTTTCTCTAAGTACCGCGTATCCTAAACATACACCTAGCGATGAACATACAACGTGTGTGCGTGTGTCGGTGCATGTGTCGGTGTACATCATCATAGTCCATAGTTTTTTTACATCGGGTCCTATTTTACATTCTAAAGTCTTGCATGAAATTAAAGAAAGGTAAACTAAACCTAAAGTATTACATGAATTAAATGGAAATTGCATAAGGGTAACTAAAGGAAGAAAAACAAATGAGAGTGAGGCAATGCTTGCAATGTGCATGGGACATAGAACAAAATGGTTAGTAATGAAATGAGGAATGATAGCATGCATAGCAATGCATGGGATATGAAATTTATTAACAATGCACCAAACCAATTAAAAAGGATGAAGTAAACATAGCTAAAACATTAAGCAAAATGCAAGAGATCAAACACCCAAAATAAAGCAAATGACACCAAACTAGAACCTAAAATTTACACCAAGCCTCATGACCCAAAACCTTTACCAAAACAGCACCCTTTTTTCAAAGAAAACATTTCAAGAGTCAAAGAAAAATTATAGGTCACACTAAACCCTAAAATCAACACATCGCAACAACAAAATATATCGCAAAATTAGCAATTAAACTTGCCCAAAGTGAAGCTCTCAATTAATCTTGCAAAGAGAAATTAACAAACAAAATTGTGGCATCGTAGATAGCAAGCAACTTGTAAAATTATTGAGCATTCGAACTAGTGGACTAGGAGTTAGATTGCGAAACAAGAAAGGATCCATTGAATTTGAAAACCAAGGAATTAACAATTAGACATGCAAGAATGTAGAAACAGCATGAATTCAGGGGTGAACACATCACAAAATCACATATCAAATATCAATGCCATAGAGCAAAAATTGGATCCGAAATAGCGCAATAAAATTTGTAAAAGCATCAAAAACACGTAAATCAAACAAAAATTAGCGCGCATGCTTTTTTATCCACTTCAAAGTATGAAATTATCACAAAACAGTTGAAAATTCATCAAGAAACATATGGTAATTTTTCAGGATTTTTTTGCAAGAAAATTAATATGCACATGGGTTCAAGTAGCAAGAAATAAGGTGTAAATAGTAAGGAAATTCAAAGAATCTGAAAGAAACCCTCAACCCACGGGTAATAGGCCCAAAATCCATGGATCTGATGGATCCGGATCAAGCTAACGCTCCAGGAGCGTTGGATTGGTCCAGATCCATCAGGATCTAAATCAAACGATGGAGAATGAGAAGAGAGTGGACCGGGTCTGATTCGACCCGGTTTGCTTGCTACATAAAAGGATTTCAACCCGGTTCTTATCACTTTCTTCATTCTTTCTCTTTCTTGCTCTTCTCCGCCGTTTGGTTCTTTGGGAAACCCTAACCCTAAATTCCTCTTTCCAACCCAGAATCTCACAAAACATGGTTCAATCGCTTCTTTTTATTGTTCTAAGCACGGATTTGGCGTTGAAACTCACGAATCCTAGCTGAGGTGATGTAAATCTTGGATTCGCTTGCGGATTCCGAACAGTTTTGGTTCTTGCGTTTTTTGATTCAAATCTTTTCTTAAACGCTTCTGTACATTGATTCGTTGGTTTACAACGACTGATACACGTTGTGAACCTTGGAATCTTTGAAAGTTTTCTGGAAATTTTTAGGGTTTCTTCAATTTCGAACCAAAACTCTTTGAATCCGCATTGGTTTACATTGTTCTGAGATTCACGGTTGTTTTTGAACGTATAAGGATGAAGTTTTCGTGTTTACCTGAGTTTCAATCGGAGGTTTGAGCTAGAACCTTCAAGGATTCGGAATTTCTGATTCTGTTCTCTTGGTTCTTGGTTCGGATTCTGGAATGAGCTGGTAATTCCTTCTTCTTCTTTGTAACCGGTTCGGAATCCTTGAGTTCTTCGTTTTCTTCTTCTTCTTTTCAACTTTTTAGGGTTTCTGTGATCGCATTGGATTCGTGGCTTTTGGCTATGGATTCAATGCTCGAATTGCAGAAATTCCAGCTCAGTGATGAAGATTCAGTTAAATCTCTGAGAGCTGTGTGAAAAACTCCATTGGATTTGCTTGAAATTGCTTCTGAAACGGTTATGATTTGTGGAATTTGTTCTTCATATTCATCTGGTTTTCTGAGTTTGTTAGGGTTTTGATCTAACTAATCAGAGAGAGAAAATTGAGTTGTTGTTTGTGACTTGGCACGTAATGAATCGATCTCTAACACTTTGCACAGTAACTGGCCTTTTATAGGCTGCCATGTGTGCATCTGGGCCAATTGCATTGTGACACCTGGACTGAATTGCTTGCGTGGCGCCTTGGACTGATCTGCAATTTTGAAAAATAAATGGGACTGTATTGCAATTGACAAGAATTGGACCTATTTGACAATTAAAGGAAATGGGACTGCCTTTGAAAACAACAAACTAAAATTGGACTATTTTGAAAATTGGAATTGGGCATTTTTGCAAATAAATGTAAAATTTGGACTGTAATGCAATTTTTGAAAGTATTGGACTAAAATGCAAAAAGTAATAAAATTGGAAAAAAATGTAATTTTGAAAATAACGTAAAGTGAAACGTTTAAAATTGACAAAATGGACTAAAACGAACAAACTGCCAAAATGAGGTATTTTAAAATACCTCTCTGCCCAAAATTCAAATAATGTGAAAAGACTAAAATGCCCCTGGGGTAAAAACGACTCAAATTGACTCAGATGCGAACTAAGATGACTTTGTACAAAATTTGATTAAAGATTTATGCAGACCAGTTGAAAAGACTCAGGGACAAATTGTAGGGACTGAAAATGGGTTCCTTTGTAGGAAATGACCAAAATACCCTTTTGTATGATTTTATGCAAAAAATTTAAAAGACTGAAGCAGTAATGTATGCAGCTGAAGCACAATAGAAAATACGGTGAACTTGAAAGTTTTAGAAAATAGTAAAGGAAATTGAATGAGTATTTTTTAGGTCCAAAATGAGGGTATAACATATATATATATATATATATATATATATATATATATATATATATTAAAATAGAATAATGAGGTTTTGGGGCAGAATTGGAATTAAGAGAAAATAAATAGGTTAAGGTTTATATAAAAATGGAGAATTAGAATTAGAAAATAAGGATTACGTGCAAAATTGTTTTGGAGAAAGAGGAGAAACCTAGAGAAAGAGGAGAAAGATGTGAAACCTAGAGAAAGAGGAGAAACGAAGAGAAGAGAAGAGTCAGAGAAGGAGAAGTCTGTAGAACCTTGCTGTCAATTAATCTAAGGTAAGGGTGGGACTAGCTTTCTCTAATAATGGGTTGTATAATTCTGAAAAAGGTTTAACCTTGTAGTTGTTGTTAGATTTGACGTTGTAGAAATTAAGGTTAGATTCCATTCATAATCTTTTGTATAATCTCTTTTTCTACTTCTACCCATAAGTGTCTATTTGTATAAAGTGATTATTGTGGATTTAATTGATGAAATCTGTGCTTATGTTTTGATGCAATGTTTGGGTATGTGAATTTGATGTTAATTAAGTTGTTGATGATGAATTTATATGCTAAAGTTATGTATATATGTATACGTTGATGAATTATTGTTGTTGAATATGATGTTGTTTATGGTTGATGATTTATTATATGAATGTATACGTTGATGAATTATTGTTGTTGAATATGATGTGTTCTAGTTTCAATATGATTTTGTTTACAAGGATGATAGTAATAATGAAATTATTTTCACTATTATTTAAATGTGTTCAAAATAATAACTTTTAGATGATGAACTAAATTGATTAGATATTAATTGATACGTAAAGATGATTTATTTGTTGATGTGGATTTTAAAGATGTGTTATATAAAGATGTGTTATATAAAGATGTGATATTTGAAGATTGTTACATTTGAGTCGTGTCGTTGCATTAAGTCGTGTTGTTGCATAGCATAGTCAGCGATGGGGGCTTAATGCCTGACACGTCCTTTTATGACCTTTAGCGATGGGGGCTTAATGCCTGACATGTCCTTTTATGACCTTTAGCGATGGGGGCTCAATGTCTGACAAGTCCTATTTGACCTTTAGCGATTGGGGCTTATGCCCTGATGGTACCACATGCATATTGCATTGTCGAGTCGATGTAATGTTAAGACGAGTTGTTGTTGTCGTTGCATTGTAGAGTCGTCATTGCATAATATAATTGACGATCATTTGAGAAGTTGTTGATGATGATTTGTTGGTGTTTATGTTGTTTATGTGAAGCATTGTTGATGATGATTTGTTGGTGTTTATGTTGTTTATGTGAAGCATTGTTGATGATGATTTGTTGTTGTTTATGTTGATAAACTCTCTTACTTAAATTATTGTTTATTAGTCTTACTAATGATGAATATATGTTGTTATGTGTTGTTAAATTCTTTTAAAGAATTATATGCTTATTATTATTGAATGTGAAATCTCATCCCTTCTGCTTGAAAATGTTGCTCTTCGTATGGGTAACTTGCAGGTGATCAAGATTAGCTGTTGATTGCTGTTGTGAGTGATTACCTCTCACTGTGTCCTAAGGTGCTCTGATACGTAACGGGATGGGGAACTTTGTTATTGTTTTCTATTCTTTACGTATTATTTTTAGGAGATTCTATGAACATGATGTTGAAACATTTTGATGAGATTTTACGTTGAGGCCGTTTAAGGTTTTTGAATTAAATTCCGCTGCAAAGTATTTGAGATTTTATTTTGAGATGTTTTGAAGAATAAATTATTATTTATTCCATTTGTGATTTCTAAGAAATGTAGCATTCCGTTTAAGTTGTGAATACTCTGATTATTTTTAAGAAATGTTTATGTTGGGAAAACGGGGTTTTACACTGTCACCCTGGAGACACTAGGAGGGTGGAATATGTTCGCTCGAAGATGGAGAATATCATTCAGTTGGGTGGAATTAACGAACGACAATAACGTGAGGACCATGTTTTGGGAGCACAACATGTTCCAGTGGATCGATATGCGTGTAATGTTGCTGAGATCAACTGAAGATATTATCAACAGTTTGATTCCGCCAGAAGATCGTCGTTAGGTAGGGAATGCACCTTCCAACTACAACAATTGTTGGCTTCGTTTAAATGATGGTATTGAAGTGTCCAGGTCTGGACCTCATTCTGTTGATACTTAGATATCATCATTTAAACCAAGCCCAACAAGAATTTAACCTTTTGAAAGGAACAATAGAACTTCCTCGTGAATGCTTGAGTCGTGTTGTTTAGCAAGTTTGAATTTACCCCATTCAGAGGTAAGATAATTGTTGTAGTTGGAAGGTGCATTCCCGAATGTATTGTAATGATATGACATATTTAGGAACTTTATGTAATGTAATGTAACTATTATTCCCATTTATTCAAAACGCAACTTTAATCGAAATTATTCACTATGCGAGTTTTAATCAAAACTATTCAATACGCGACTTAAATCGAAATTATTCAAAACGCGATTTTATTCAAAATACCATAATGTCAAGCAAAATGTAGCAAAATGCACGCGACATATAAAAAAAAACATTAAAAAAAAAATCCAAATCAATTAGACATTACAAGCCATTACATTCAATCATCTTCGAACAAGTCAATTGGGTTGTCCTCGACGGACCCTGGGGCACCTGCTTTTGGTTGAGGACCAAAATAGTATGTCCTCCCGCTCCTCCTCAACCTGGAATGATTGTACACCAGCACCTTCGAATCTTTTTTTTTCACGGAACCATCACATTCGATTCAGTGCATGTCATAGGCGATTTTGCTTTCTTCTTCTCATCACCACCCTCCTTTTTCTTCAACTGAACGTTACCCTGATTCTGATTCAGAGACATATCTACATAAACAAATTGGTGATCAAAACCTAAACTAATCCTAACAATTTTACAACAATTCATAAAAAATCTAAACTAATCCTAACGATTCTAAAACAATTCATCAAAACCTAAATTAATCCTAAAATCTACCACAATCTCGTAACATTTCTACAACAATATTAGATTCAACTCTAATCTAACATCAAATCATAAAATCATAAAATCAACAAAACCTCTTTAATTGAAATTTTATCCAAAAAATAACAATTCAATCACAAAAGGGTTCAAAACACTTGATTTTGTGCTTGGAATGGCTTAACCTTGTCAAAAATCGCACCTATGGAAGCCAAAACCACAACATTGGAGTTTTGGAAACTCCTATGTCTGTTCTGTTCTTATGACATATCATCGGCAATTAACTGTCGAAGTTTTTCTCGGCAGTTAACTGCCGTCGGTTCTTTACGATAGTTAACTGCCTCCGGAGCAAATTGGTCATTTATTGGTGTTTTTCAACCTTACCATGTGTGTCAACAACAATTTTCCAAAGATAATCCAAAGTTGGGGGATTTGTCAATTTGGATTGGATCCATGTGAAAGTGGGCCACTATATGATGAAGGGTTAGACCAGGCAATGTTCGAAACAATTTCCTCTAAGTCAACGTTTTGTGATGATAGATAGAGTAGTGGCTTTGTATGTTAATGATTGTATATGTGGAGAACACATAAATTTGAATGTTTGACTTAGTCGTATCATCGGAGACTTAAGATTTTTTATTTTTTTTTAATATTAAGACTTAAGAACTTTTATATATAAGATATCTAAGATTAGTCTTTAAAAAAAATACAAAAAATAGGAAATTTGTTGCAACTTTTGTGGCTCGAAAATTCTCTCAAGAGATTTGAGAACTTTTATGTATGAGATCATTGAGCATAAATTTTATGTGAGTGTAGTTGGTTTGGTTGCAACATGCAACCCTCCGCAAAACATACTCTGATTGACAAGGTCGTTTCAATATAATTGGAGACTCGGCTCTAATATTAAAAATGACCCTTAATAAAAAAAAATAATGATAATTTAAACAATTACAAATTCATAATAAGGATTATTTTGATTTTAATTTATTTTGTTGAATTTTTTGTTTGTTGATAGACGTGTGAGTTTAGTCTAACTTGTCAATTTACTCTTTATTTTTGTCAAATAGTAAGTGTTTGATTTAAACCTACATAACAAGAATATATTATCATACATCCCAATAATTATACTCATATCCCTACAAATAATTGAGACCCCCACAAATTGAAGGCTCGGCCCCGTATAACACTTTGCACATGCCCAAGAACGGGCCTGCTGATTGATTACCAAACAAGTTATAAAAACCTCATTTTTTTTTAGATAGGCGAAATGGCAAAGTCATTATAAACTCACACACACAAGTGGAGGTACCGGGGTTCGAACCCCGGTCATGGTATCCGACCTAACAATTTCGATATTTTGTCAGTTGAGCTAGGACTTCTGGATATAAAAAAAAAACATTTTATTATACACATTTTCACTTATAATATTGTTATTAAAGTTAGAAATAATTTGTTAATCCTTTCATTTTTTTAATAATTACTCCTTCCGTCTCGTAATTATTGTCTATTTAGCATTTTTTTTCAAAATAATTATCGTTTTACAATACCAATGGAGCATTTATTATTTTTTTCACTATTATACCCTTATTTATTGAATTTCATCCAATATGTAAATAACTAAAACATTTGATGATACTTAATAAACATTTAACTAACATTCTTAATAGCCTCTCAAACTGGTAGCACATATCGATCACCACCAACTTGACCTAGAAACATCAAAAGAACAAACAGATTCAAAAGGTTTCAACAAGAATGTGAATAAATAGCATCAACTATATAACTGGAGTTATCAGAGGTTTATTTGAAAAGAATGCTATCATATTTTGTTCCACTAGTTTGCGTATACCCATATGTGACTCTGAAGTGTGGACAGCTGCATGGGGTGAAAGGACAACATTTTCCAATGAAAAGAACTCTTTACGAACATGAGGTTCATTCTCAAACACATCCAAACCAGCACCTCCAATCTCATCATCAATCAAACACTTCAACAATTCCTTTTCATCAATGAGAGCTCCTCTTCCAACATTCACTATGATTCCACCTTTTCCTAGTGCCAACATCACTTCTTTGTTGACAATGTGCCTTGTTTGGTCGTTTAAATCACAACAGAGAATGAGTACATTGTTGTTAGTGGCAAGCTCTAAGACAGTGGAATAGTAAGGGTATGAAACTAATGGCTTTATGTTCCTAGAGTTGTATGATATCATGCAACCGGATGCTTCAAGCCTCTTTGCAACTTCTAAGCCAATTCTTCCCAGACCAACAATTCCAATCTTTTTCCCTGTTATCTGAAACACCAGTCACATGTTCATTGCAAAGTATATACAGCGGTTGGGGTTCGAACCCTGAACACTCATTTATTCACTTTAAAAAGGTGAATTTCTAACCACTAAATTACTTGATAAAAAAATTATTCAAGAAATAAATATAAGCTATAAACTCATTTGACTAAAATAGGCATGTTTTAGTCACAATTTTTTCTCACAAGCTTTTAGTGTTTTTCTTTACTAATTTATAGTGATTTATGATAAGTTCTTTACCTTTTATTATATTTTTTGTCAAAAAATTTACCCTAATTATCTTAACTGTCAAAATATTAAATATTAATTAAAAACATACTTATGTCATATCCTATGAAGCATGGACACACAGACACCAGACACGACACCAACACGTCAACACTAATAATATTTTAAAAAAATTATATAATTCAGTGTAATCATAGATGTCGGTGTCGAACACCAACGTTTGTCCGATGTGTCCGACACCGGAACACGCTTAATTAAAGGAGTGTTCGTACTCTAAAGCTCGTATCATATTTGTAAGCTAGTTTTATTATAAAAAAAGGCCAAATACCTCCTTTAACCCTTTAAGTTTGATAAAAATATCGGATTAGTCATTTATGTTCTTAAGTTTCACATAGGTCTTTAAGTTGTTAATTTATTACACCATTACCCTTTTAAGGACCTATTTAAAACTTGAAAAACTTCAAATAAGTGCATTAAACTAACAATTTAAAAGACCTATTTAAAATCAGAATCTTGTAAAAATATCACCAAGTATTTTATTTTTTAAAGAAAAAATGTCACCAAGTATTTTTTATGCACTACTTAATAATATTGGCAAATTGCTAATAAAAAAATGATTACCAATCTGTATCACGTGAAACAACATTGTATACCATACATACTTTGTTCATAATAAATATAAAAAACAAATGAAATTGCAGACCTTAGAACCAAGTGGAAAATTCCAAGATGCATTCTGAACTTGTCTTCTCAAAAACCTATCCGCAGCTGAAATTTTCCTGCTTACATCAATCAACAAAGCCACAGCCATATCAGCAGCATCCTCCGAAAAAAGATTTCCAGCATTGGCGACCTGGATTCCCCGTTGCCGACACACATCGAGGTCAATGTGATTAGTTCCGGCAGTGGAGGTGATGATGAAACGGAGGCAAGGGAGAAGGTGGAGAATGTCGGCGTTGAGAGGGTATAGACCCATGCAGAGAATGGCGGTTATGGAGGAAGCGTTGTGAGGATTGGTGGATATGAATTGGTGAAGAGAGGGAAGTGAAGATGGGTTTATGATATGGAAGTTGTGAGAAGGTTTGGATCGGAGGTATGCAGGGAATTCGGGTGGACCGTGAAAGAATACTTTTGGGAGATTCTTTGTTTGATCGGCCATTGGTGAGAGTTAATTGGAAAGGATGAGGAGGATACTATAAATACATCTAACATTCCTTCCATTATAATATGAATATGATAAGGATAACAATACTCCCTCATGTCTTCCAACGGTTGTCTCATCTGAGTTTTACACGGTTATTAACTAAATGATTAGTAATTTTAATAATAAAGGGAAATGTTAGCGTGTGCTCAAGGCACAAGTTAATGAATCAAATATAGCGTCATGTTAACTTGTGCCCTAAGGGTACATGTTAAGCAACCAAAAAAAGAAATTGTTTCTTAAATTTTGTACATTCAATTAGTTAAAAATCAAAAAGTTAAATTCAAATGCATTAATTATAACAAAATATTTCTACTTTTACTTCTTAACTTTTGCCTCGAGGGCACAAGTTAACATTAGCCAAGATATAACTAGTATATTGAAATATGTGCATTACATTTAATATTTAAACTTTTAATGAATGGAATACACAAAATTTTAGAATACATTTAACATGTGCCCTAAGACACAAATTAACACTACCCAATAATAAAATATGTTTACTTTACTAAAACACTTTTATTAGTTATAGTTAGTGTAGTAGTTACATGATTGAAACACAATAAATAAGGATATGTGAGTGAAAAATAATAATAAATGTTGTATTTGCATATAAAAGTGACATAATCTGAGACAAAGAAAAATATTAAAGAGGACACCTATTGTAAAATGAAGTGAGTAGTTTTTAAAGGAGTTAAATTTATTTTATTTTTCCATATGTTTTATTTATGAAAGTAGTCTTGGTCGAAATTCGAACATTGTCTGTCACGGTCAGAGAAACACTAGAATTCAAACGCTTACGAAAAGATTTGTGACAAGACCATTAGTGATTCGAATGATCAAAAAAGTTTGCCAAACTGACGCTTTAAGAAAATGTTAAAACGGATACCAATCATCTTCAACTTTTCTATTACACTTAATTGTATTCTTGTAAAAAAGTATTTGATTATCCTTTTTGGAAAATACTTCGGTAACTTTGAAGTTAAATGACTTTGGTGACATTAGTGTATTTTAAATGAGATAGAATAATGGATGAATGATTAAAATAAATCATTTACATGAAAAATAATTCTTTGTTAAGAGAGATGGAGACAATGTCGCCAAAATCACCAAACTCAAAGCGATAGAAGTGTAACATCATTTTCTTTATAAAGTATACCTCAAATCAAACATCACTTATATTGTTCCTAACAGTGGAATTATAATTAAAAATAGTTTAAA
This sequence comes from Medicago lupulina, assembly GCA_958299785.1. NCBI lineage: Eukaryota > Viridiplantae > Streptophyta > Magnoliopsida > Fabales > Fabaceae > Medicago > Medicago lupulina. Next base: position 54,908,674 of record OY283143.1, on the reverse strand, counting down.
TGAATAATAATATAATTAGAAGATAAAAAGTCAACCCAAAATGATCTATCCTCTTTATATATAGGTATAGATTTATCTTGTAATCTATTTACTCTAGTATCATAAGAAGAAAAAAAAGATCATTTCTTATGACTGGTAACTAAAGCTTGTTCGTACAACAACAAAACTATTGATTTCAAATAAAAGATCAAGACCAGTAATTCTTTACATTGAAATGTAACTTCAAACGCTCATGATAAATACACATATCAACATAAGATGAGGTTAATTAATATCAAATGTAGGGCAAAAGAAACTTTACAAGCCAAAGTTACTCATCCATAGGTCTAGGTTCAAAACAACTTGTCAATCACTATTACAAACATAAGGCTCAAAAAGTTTAATACATGGATTTGGATCGTACTGCATAATATCCGCAGCACGTTCAAACTCTTCTCTGAGAACTTTGATGCTGCGTTTATCTACCACTCGCCCCAAATCATGAGATGTTTCAAAAGGATCCTCTATACATATCAAGTGGCGATCATTACCAATCCTTCTTGTCCAATCCTTATCTCGCTTGCTACACCAAAAGGAGCATATTAAATAAAATGAAAAGTATTTATCAACAATGTTGGATATGTTAGTTTTAAAGCAGCTTAGCAAATAAGTTTTAAAATTGACTTTTTTAACTTATCTAGTGGCATAAACATTTGTGAGGCTGTTTGAGAAAGCTCGGATAATAACATGTCCATAAATTGTTTCAGCTTATGGCTTATTTCCATAAGCTCTCCAAGATAGTTTATTCAAACAGTGTGACTTTACTTTACCTTTTGTTATAGAAATAGTTTATACATAAGCAATTACTCCCTCCATACCAATATATAAGCAATTACTCCCTCCATACCAAAATATAAGCAAAAAAGTACATGTATTTGGTCCAAATTTGAGCCAAATGCATATACTTTTTTGTTTATTTTTTGTTACAAAGAGAGTATATGTGATAAGCGCTTACGCTATTAAAAAAAAAAAAAAGGACTTAGTTAAACAGGGCAGTAGATAACTTATAAACTCAGTCATGTTACAAAACCAACATCTACAACAATAAGGAAAAAAAAAAACTAATAATAACTAATGAAAGTTTTGAGAGGGTTGTGGATTACAAAAAATGATAAATACTAAATTCTCTTACCTGATTGTGCTTCCTGTGCGTACAGATATAACGGAATTTGCATAATCATGACAGTATGCCCAATAATAAAAAAAGCCCCACACAAGATGAGCAATGGTGTCTTTGTTATGTCGTCCAAAATGACCAAGTTTCTCAACTTGGTCAAAGAACGCACAATCAACATTGTCCACCCTAACAGAGTATGTTGGATTCATCCCCTATACAAGGAAATAGCATTTAATCAATACATTCGTGTATTAACACTACATAGTTAGGTGGGTTAGTTTAGCTTCTTCAAAAAAAAAAACATTACAAAGTTAAGTAAGTTCAGCACAAACACTATTCAAGTGAAATGATTAATGAGGAAGAATTAACCTAGCTTGCTTAAAAGTATTGCATAGATGCTATATTTGTCATATTACCCATACCAGTGGTAAGTATGAAAGCTTTCACCAAATATAAAACTAAGAGCTAAAACTTTACCATTTCCAAATCCTACATGCATACATGATTCATATATAGTTATAGTAGGTGATTTCCTTAGAGTTGATCCTATGACTAAAAAGTTCTGTTCAAAAACAATTCTAGGGATTAATGTAACACAAAATTGGAAGTGCTAAATGAAAAATAGCTCAACAAAATTAGTTAATTTGATTTTCACTTTCTATAATGAATGGAAACAATAGTTGGTGTTCAGATCAAAATGAAGGATACTTCTAAAACATATGTAGCACAAATAATGAGGCAGTGGAAAGGTTATGTCTAGATATTTACACACCTGTAAACATGGAAGGATAGCAGGTCGTCGCTGTTGTAAAAAATGAATGCACATCAAAACATACCTGAAATTAGAATTGCACAGGTTACTTTTACAACGTAACAATGTATACCACATTCATGCGCACTACAATCATGTCCATCATTTTACAAACAAAAAAAAAAGATCGATACAAGTAGCATTAGAAGAGAACTTACGCATAGCTAGATAAGGTCCCATGGTAAGTTTCATTGACTCCTCTTGACTTCGCCCAATGTTTAATGATAAAAGCCAGCTGCCGTAATCTTGGATCAATGTTTGCGTAATCTCGAAGAAGCTTTGTATTTACAACAGCCAGAAGATTGTTGATGCATATATCGCAAGAGATTCCTGTAACTGGATCCATGAGCTTTACAATAGGAACCCTTGCTCGTGTCAATGCCTGTAAACAATCTCAAAGTAAGGATTCTGAAGAAATTTCCATTTCAATTTAATTAATTCAGATGAATATCTCTATGAATAGCCTAGAAGCAGTCAACTTCCCACCAATAAAAAATCTAAAGTCAGTTATTAGTACTCCATTTCAGATTCCCAATTTATTTATCTTCCGTTTCTTTCTTTTTTCATTTTTTTTTCACTTTCATTTTTTCTGGGTTTCAAATGACTGATAATAATTATCTACTCTTCATATGCCATTGTATTTCTATCCCAATATTCCTTTTAACATCCTTTCTTGCATGTATGAAAATAATTATTGAAGGCCGTCCTTATCCTTATCTGTTTCTTTTTTTCATATTTAAGTTATCTCTTATTCATAGAGGCACCCTAGGCATTTAAACATCTAGCCAAAAGAAAGGACACATATCACAACAGGTGTCTATTTGTTACATTTGCGCAAAAACCTTGATTAACAGCAATGGTCTACAACTAAAATTAGAAAAACAATGAACATTCCTCCAGATATAAATGAACAAATAAACATTCCTACAGGCATAAATGAACAATAAACAATTAGAAAACAAAGCAATCATTAGATGAGGGATACAATGCATAAAGATAATAAACCACTGTATATAATAGATGAACACAATAACAATTTTTAGGGCTTCAGTTTTTACTTTTCAGTTTTCAAGGCTGAAAAACAGACAAAATATACAACCAAATAAAGGAATACAAATGGAAGTAACAGAAAGAATATAGAGAAAACCAGTCACAATCCTTGAACAGTGGGGGAAATAGCTTATGTGCTACTCCTGAGGTAAAACCTTTTATATGTAAGCCACACACTACAAACTATTGAATACTGCAAAAACAAACATCACACTATGTCCTACACTTGTGCAAAAAAGAACTATGATGATATCATACTCCCTTCAAAAAGAACTCTTTGTTTGGAGAGAAACCAGATTTCTAAAGGATACAATTTTTACATATAGTTTTTCTTGAAGAAATACATAATTAAGCGGTTTTCTAGGGTTAAATACTACATCAGAGTTAGAGGGATATCTTCATTGTTTATGCAGAGAGGTTGGCGAGCATCATTTTCAGGATGTTCCTTTATTGTGTCCAGGATTCTTGTAATCTTTTAGTTTCTTCTCATTATCTCTTATTCTCCACTTTACCTTTGAGTGTAAAAATCAATTAAGGAATGTCATGTGAAATTTTAATGATATGTAGGCCCTAAATTCAACGGTAATTTATTTTTGATGAACTAAAGTCAATGGTAATCAATTGGGTGACGTACGACATTCAATGGAGCTTAACAATAAATGCCTGGTCTTCATAATGAGCCTCCAGCATTTATATAAATAGAGATATGATAGAGGCAGTTCAGAGAATTCTTCATCAAAGTCAAACAACCTCTTTGCATTTTATCTTTTTTCCTATCCATGACTCTAATTCTAGCAAATCTTATTTTTCAAAAAAAATATCTATACATGATTTTCAGCGAATAAATTTATACTTCTATGCTAGACAAAAGAAAACGCTCTTCAAACCCGCACACCTTTGCCATCTTCAACCTTCTGCAGCATCTCAAGTTATCAACTTTTCATTACTTTGAATTGCAAAGTAATTCATTTTACCATTGGAAAATTATATCTCAGAAGTAGGAACATAGTTAAAGGAAGATTGCAAACATGGTGAACAACAGATCAATGAATAACAAACAAGATGTCTAAAATCGAGATATTACTTGGTCATTCTTGAAGTCACAGTATCACACAACAAACCCTACATTTAACTTAAACTTCAAAATCACATGGAAGTCAAATTAACTTTGGTCCCACACACCTCCAAATGGGCAAATACAAAAACCAAGTTTTTAACTAGTGCAACCAGCAACAGCCCTAGTACCACTAACAAAACAGCCAAGCTTGGGTTTGCAGCACCAATAAGACCAGCTTGACCTTCCCCTTTCAGAGACAAATTCGGTGCAGCAAACAGAAACATGGGACAGCCTTCAAATGAACAGTACCAAAGAATTGGAAACAGCAATTAATACAGAAGCAGAGAAACCAGGCACCAGCAAATCGATTTGCAGCAGATAACTCAAAATAGACAAAGAACTCAAACCAGATGAATACTTGAACGGGCAAAAACCAAAGTAGAGGAACCCGCAAAAATAATTTGAAGGACTTGAACAAACAAATCACCACGAGAGGAGATGGGAGACGCCAGTCCACAAGAACGGTTGAGCTGATGCTTTGATAGAAAGAGAATCCCCACAATATGGTTGTATTGCCTGGTTGAAGAATTCAGGTCTCAAACAGGGTTTTTGGGTGAAGTTAAAAATCAGATATTTCAACTAGGTAGATTGCATGATCCCATTGATTCTACTAGCTTAAAGGGTTTTTGGGTGAAGCTAAAAATCAGATATTTCGACTAGGTAGATCGCATGATCCCATGGATTCTACTAGCTTAGCCTATGATCCCACACAATCACGCCAAAACGAGTTTCATAGCATGATTAAGATTGCTAGGGGTAATAACAATCATAAAACTACAAAACCGTACAAGATCGTGATTTAACTACCATGCTAACAAAAACCAAAACAACGCAGTGGAATAATATATGCCTACCAAATAGAGATTATTTTTCCAGCATCTAAGCAAAAGTACAAAGTCAATCCCCTTATAGCAAATTTTTGAACTTATCTAATATACGACAAAAGTTCTCACGTGATCATATCTCATTAATCAAAATATAAAATAGAATAGAAGGCTTTGCAGCTCATGCTTTGGAGCAATATCTTTTTAACATTTCTCTATTTTTTATATATGAAAATAAATGCAAACCAAAAATATATATGAAAGCAATTTAAGAGGGAATAGAAATGATCTCACCTGAACATTCTGCAGGTTATCTGATTGTAAAATATCAGCCAATTTCATTATAATCTTAGACTTGTCCACATCAGCATCTTGTATAGCAAGGCAAACATCAATATCGCTTTTAGAAACACCAAATGAACTAGCACATGATCCATAGAGATAAAGCCGAGCCATTGGCCACTCCTTGCAAACTAACTTCTCCAATAACCCTAACAATTGATTCTGCTTCAGTTTTTCTTCTTCTGGTGGTATTAGGGACTCGTATATTGAAAGGAAAGGAACACTAAAACTATCTATGTCCCTGCGGCACATCATTTGTCTTTTAAATGTTCTTGCCCGCTGACTTAGTAATTGATTTCCTCTTGAGTCTGAAGATCTACCATCCTGGTAATAAATAACTTCATACTTAAGATTCCAACTCATTTACAAGAAGAAGATGGATAAATAAAATTCATATGAACTTCATAATTTGATTATTAACATCTAAGGGTCTGTATGGGAGGAGGATTTTGGAGGGCTAAGTCTATATTTTAATATATATTTGAGATTTTATTTTATTTGACAAACTATATATTTGAGATTTTAAAAATATTGAAAAAATATCATGATATATAATCATATAACAAGAGTTTAATTTTTATACACCAGCAATGTGAAGTTATTTTACACATACATCCATTAATTTGGCGCCATGCCAATTAATGAGTATGAGAAATCATTTATTTCAACCGCATTAAATGATGTGGCAACGCATCATTCAATCCATGTGTAACATATAACAATTCAAACACATTTTAAGAAACATTTCATAGCTTGCTTAATTTAGAAAAGAAAAACAAACCCTCCCCTCCCCTCCCCCGCCAAAAACTCCCTCCCAAACAGACCCTAAAACAAAAAAACATAACCATAGTATTGACATTGACAATACCGACAAATAACACGTAACTCCAAATACTTTAATGAAATCTAAAAATCAGTATAAAACTTAATTCTCAAATATGATTGACGAATCTAGAAATGATTGACAAATACATAAATGATTGTCAAATCCATAAATTCAATAAATATTTAAGCATTAACCTTCTCCTTCGGACCACGACGTTTCATCGAGTTACCACTCTTCTCATCTATCTCATCCTCAATCAACAACGAATCAGCTAACCGTTCTCCAACAGCATCAACATCATCATAACCGGAACGAAGATTACTCCCAGAAGGTGGACCAGGATGATCAAGCTGATCAGGTAGCCTCAATTCATGGCCCACATTGCCCTTATCACCATACCCTAATCTCACATTCCTACCACCACCCAATTCACCATCACCCTTATTGTTCCCAAATCCAGGTGGTGGTGGAACCCTAATTTGTTCAGTTGACCTAAAATCACCAATAACCCCTCTTTTTTCAATTTTATTCCTATCAACAAATCCATTGGTGGAAGCATCATGGGAAGTTGCAGCAGCATAAGAAACTGTTGGTAAAGAACCAAACTGTAACTTCAATTCCTGTTGTTGATGTTGATGCTGCTGCTGCTGCTGAATGAAACCATTGTTATTGTTGTTGCTTTGAATTGGAAACCCTAATCTTCTTAGATCTTCAGTGAGTGAAGCACTGTTAGCGTTGGTGAAGTTGGAGTAATGAGTTTCGGGTATGCGTTGAAGTGGAAACGGGTTATGGGTTAACCCGAATACGTGAGGAGAAGGTGTGTGGGACCATGGTGGAAGATGCTGATGGTGGTGGTGGTGGTGGTGATGGGGATGATGATTGGGATGATCGTGACCGTTGGTTGGGATAGTGGGACCCATCATGGCAACAGCGGGATCGATGATGGGAGATTGTTGAGTAGTTGAGGATTGGGAGGGGTGAGGGTTAGGGCGGGGTTTTTGAAGAAGAGAGAGGAGGAAATCGCCGCCGTTCGGTTGTGGCGGAGGGAAGTTACTTCCACCACCGCCGTTCATGGCGGCGATGATGAGGTGGCAGTGAGTGTTGTTGGAGTTTGAGTGAAAGAGAGAGAACTTTGAAATTGAAGACTTAGCACAAAAGAAAGGAAAGTGATTAAATTTATAAGAATTTTATTTTAATTTGGAATTTGGATCGAATCGAGATTTGAGGAGTTTATCTTGTTAATGATTTTTTTTATATTGAATTAATGGATTTGAATCTCCAAGTGTGTGAGTAATCAATATTTAATATTCCTATTAAAAAAAATTGTGAAAAATAAGATATTGTTGCACCAAAAATGAAAAATTGATTAAGTTAGATTCGTGTCATGCATCATCAGTTTTATGCTACAAGAATATTCCAATATCTAAGGTTTCCTGAATTTCTCTCAAAAATCAAAGGACAAACGTGGGGGACAGTTTACTCATTTTGGGTTTCAAAGGAAAAGTAGAGATTTTTGATGATTTCATTTTCTGCTTTAGGAGGTACATGACATCAAAAGATATCAAATAGTACGGTTTTTTCTTTGATTGAAATGGGTAGAAAAATACTTCTGCATTAATACGGAACTGCAGATTTTATTTTATTTTTCACAAAATTGTTTTATTGTATTTTTCAGGGATCAACTTATATTAAGTTAGCTCAGTTCTCTCAAAAGAAAATTAAGTTAGCTCAATTGGTATAGATAACATATAATATATGTAAGGTTTGAGGTTCGAATCTTAGACCCCACAAAAAAATATATAAAATCAAGTTTTAGAAACTTGTTTTTATTTTTATTTTATTTTATAAAAGTAATGCAATAAGCATTACCAAAATGTATAAAAAAGAAAAGTAGATTACAAAAAGAGGGGAACTCCTTAAAAAAAAAAAAAAGAGGGGAACTAGTTCAAGACCTCTTCAAAAAGAAATGAATCTAAAGTTAGGTAATCATAACTCATTCATACCTAATAACGGCAGGAATATAACAAGTGAAGATAGAGCTAAACCTAAGTTAGCAAAACCATATGCAGAAGAGTTTCTCTCCCCATATATATGTTTTACAAAAAAAAAAAATATATCATTTGTTTCACTAATTATAAACAATTGATCCATTTGTTTCTTAGGACACAAGAAATCATGGTTTTTGATTTGAAAGCAAGCAAGACTAATTGTGAGTTAGTTTCCAACCAAAGGTTATGCCAACCTTTTGAAAAAGCTATTTTTATGGCCAAAATAGCTGCAATGAGTTCTGCTACATAAGATGAATCAGTGTGAAGATTTTGAACAAACCCACCTATGAAGCTTGCATTGCTATCTCTAAATATTCCACACCAGGCAGCTTTACAAGGTTTTTTTTACCATTGCACCAGCATTGTTTACCTTTATCCAATTGGTAAGAGGAGGTTGCTAGATAACTTCCTTGATAGTTCGAGCTTTTGTGGATGGATATTAATGTTAAACGCTTTTAGAATGATGAATTCATATATGGAGGAAGTTGAGGTTTTGCTGGCCTTTTTACTTGATAGACAGATATTTGAGATGACATTGTTGATCACTGATCTCCAGTTAAGAAGTTTGTTTTGAAATCTTGATTGATTTCTATAAAACCAAATGTTGTTGAAAATGTTTAGAAAGCTAGCTTTGATCACCACCAAATATTGAGGGCTCCAATGTTTGTTGCATACTCTCCAAATATCATTAAATATGTTGAGTTGTCAAGAAATAACAGAGATGGCAACGGCGAGGATTAGTGTTGCGGCTTGTAAAATTGGTGGTGAGATCAACCAATTAGTGACGGCTAAAGTGCATTTGGCGCTGTAAATTTAACGGGGGAAGATGTGTGCGTGATTTCCGTTGTTTTTTTTTTATTTTATACAAAATCAATAAGAATAAAAAATAAAAAAGAAAGTGTGCGAGACTTTGAGTTTAAGCACGTGAGTCGTGCGGTGTCGTATGTGAACTGTCGTGTACAATAGCAGTACTCTTTAAAAAAAAGTAACTTTTTTACAAAGGAGTTTTCTATAAATAGTGGTTGACCCTCCTTATCCCTACAAGGAGAAGACAAGTGACAAAAAAAAAGTTCGATGAAACATACACTAATCACGCATTTTGACAGAATAAAAATATGCTGGTGTGGTATGACATGTTATTTTCAAGTGTTTGCCAACATGGAAATTAACATTTAAACGATAAACAAAGAGGAATCCTTCTTCCAACATTTTATATGGAATGAAGAAGACAAACCACAAGCGAATTCTCGTCGAGGGCAACACCAATGAATGAACAGACTTTAATAATACTAACCAAATCGATGAGGCATTTGACCAATTATTTGAAAAGGTGTAACCACTATTTGGTTTCACGACCATGTGTCATTAATCCTATATAAATACATGATCTTCACTTAATAGCATGAACATTTGTATCTCTCTTCTTACAATTTCTCTCATAAGATTTAATCTCATTTTCATAATGTCTTCTCTTGTACATAGTTTGGTGCAATTCGATCATATCATCAGGCCATTTGAAATGTTATTAGAGTTGAAGCATACTTTTATAGAGTTAAAGCAACAACTAAACCACTTTTTCATCTTAGCTCGTGATGATACTCAAAGGGTCGTGGATGTATATGTTGTTCCTTACATATCTAATGTTGATGATGACGATAACAAGAAAGTAAAGTTACGATCCTAGGGTTCTTCGTAAAGATCTTGATGTTGAAGAAATGTTTTGTTGGAGATCAGGAGAAGAAACTGAACCGATGTTGTTGTATGTATTGGGAGTGAAAGTGAGTAACTGATGTGAAGTTATATTTAGTTATGTTATATTTAATATATTTATCCTAGTTTGTGGGCTTTAATGTTCTATTATGTCCAGTGATGATCTTCACTCTTTTTATTTAATTTAATGTAATGAGTATGTTTTTATGTATCCATAAACTTTTGGTACTTCATTGAAGCTAAAATAACACCGAAGCACACTAGTTCACCACATTTAACATCTGTCAGACCATTTACGACATCTTTTATAAGCTGCGAGTTTTTCAGACCTAAGGACGGACAAATTCAAAATTCTGGAAAAATAAAGGTCACGCAACTGAAAAATGTGGTGTCACAGACCATACATTTGGTTAACTGTAAGTTTCCGTTTAAAAGGAATAAGATTTTAGGCCAAAATAACATCGAAGCACACTAGTTCACCACATTTAACATCTAGCTATCTTACCATAAACAATTTCTTTTATAAGCTGCGAGTTTTGCACGCCTAAATACAGATAAATTCAAAATGATGAGGGAGTTAAGGAAACGATGGAATCGCTTAGAGAAGGGGTTTATGAATCGCGCGGGGCTGTTTGGTTGAAGAGAAGACCAGAAGAGAGAAGTTGAAGCGAGAGAGAAAGGAGAAAAATGTCTCATCAAGGCTATTTGGGGAGCAAAGAAATAGCGGAGAGAGATTAAAATCTGGCGGGTCCCACATCAATATTCTTTCTCTTCATGGGTGAGAAGAAACGGGAGGAGCTGTTGATTTTTTAGGTGTTTCTCAAATATACCCTTGCTTGCATTAACAATAACATAAGGCATCTTATTATTTTTGGAAGACCAAATAACAAAAAAAAAATTGGTATGACCGAATAATAACATACCATTTGCTAAAAAAAAACTAGTTTAATTAAATAGTGTGATAATCTCCCTTGTAATTTTTTTTATAAAATGATTGTAATGCATCGCTTTAATTAATTGAATACGTTAAAATATTTTAAACAATTAATTAAAAAGTAATCTAATTTCTGTGTAAGAATAATCAATTTCATATTTTAATTAAATTAGAAGAAAAAAACTGCATTCTTTTATACATGAATCCTAAATGACTAAGAAATTTAAATTGTATATTAGTTTGTTTAATATAAAGATATTTTGGTCTTTTCCAAAATTAAACACACTTCTTTCCCCTCTATTTCTCTATTTCTTCTTTTGTACTAAACAATAGGTCAAATCTACTCTATTTTTCATCTATTTATCTCTTTTCAAACTCTTTCTCACGTATTTCTCTCTTCACACTTTCTTTTCACAACCAAACACACCCGTAAAGAGAAAAGGGGTAAACAAATGAAGACTTTTTGCCTTTTTTAATTTGATAGACCACATTATTATTTTTTATTCTATTATTACCAACAATTTTTTAATATAAAACCTTGCCACATCAGCGTACAAGGGTGTACAAATTAATGTATGTCAACCTATTATTTTCCTAAATAAATTTGTGGAAAATAAGTCCACTACAAACAACTAGGGGTGTTCACATGGGCGGATCCACCTTTAGACATGGTGTGGCATTTGCCACACCAGATCACAACCCTTTTTTTTTAATACTACACATAACGAATCTGAAAGGAGGAAAACGACATTGATGTTATACATTAGCAACGAAATAAGCAATAAAATATCATTTTCTTCCTATTCTTTACAAATATGTTGATGCAGCACAAACATAACTGAAAAGAAGAGATGAGGAAGATGAGAGAGGCAGACAACACACATACACTGATGAGATGAGATGGTCAAGTGTCAACAACACTCTATATTAAAGGATTAGGGTTATATTTAAGATTGGGCCTAGTGCATATTATTACGGCTCAATTGTTCACGACACTTATTGTTTATGCATCATGCTTAGTGCTATATCATACTTCAAAGTAAGGTTTTTTATAAAAGGATAAGGAGATAGAAACTAAATCATTATACTTATTAATTCAAATATATTTAATTTTTAATAAGTATGTTTTTATATATTTGCCATTATCATTTTTAATTTTATATGATTTCTTAAATTTTGAGTGAAGTTTAATTTTCAAAAGTGTGATGAATGAATACTATTTATTTACTCTATTATACTTTCTTATTATCAAACAATGTTATATATTATTTTTAGTATAATTTGTATTATAGTTTCTTTAAAAAATTTGTCACACTAATATGAAATGTCTGGATCCGTCCCTGGTGTTCATGGGTTGGGTCAACCTATAAAACCCGGTCAAACCCATCCAAAAAACCCAAAAAAATAGATTGGGTGGGTATGGTTTCTAAAAATGGAAAACCCATAAAAATAAATGGGTTTCGGGTAAAACCACACCCAAACCTAAAAAAACCCATTTACCCAATAATATTAATATTTTTTATCTTTATTTTCATAGGGTAGAAGAAAGTTATATTTCCAAAACATATACATTGTACCCAATATATTGAAATCAAAACATACAAGAGTTACAAATTAAGATGTTGCTTTTTTTGTTTATTTTGATACGAGCAAATAGTCACTTTAGTCCCTGGCTCTGCACCTCGCTGTCACATAGGTCCCTGACTCAGGATTAAATAGAAACAAGTCCCTGACTCTACACTTCCGTTATCACTTTAGTCCCTACCATTAAAAAAACTGTTAAGTGATGATGTGGCACGCTGACAAGGAGTATGACGTGTCACAGGGACTAAAATGAAAGTAAAAAATGGTCACTTTGGTCCCTGAATTGAAAATCAATATCCTCAATTTACTGTTAGATCCCTGACTGTGTATACTTACTGTCAGTTAGGTCCCTGAATCGAAAATCAATATCATCAACTTACTGTTAAGTCTCTCACTGTGTATACTTACTGTCAGTTAGGTCCCTGACAGAAAAAATGAAATTTCACTAAGATCATTGGCAAGTTGTTAGTTTAACATGCTACTTACTGACAACACCAAGGTATATGTGCTAAATACCAAAATATTATTAGAACACTTATAAAAATGATTCCATAGTTTAATAACAAATGTTTCCATAACATAACTATTAAGTCATTAATGTCAACCATAGAGTAATCAAAAGATTGCATCATATTTGGGCATATAATTCAACAAGTCGTTACATAATGATTCAACAAAATATTAAACAAAATATTGCACCACAATTGTGCTTATAATTTAGCAATTTCGATACATAAATAAACTAACAAACATCATATAGTTGGCCTCGGACCCCTTGGAGTAAATCTTGGAGTTGGCATGAAAGATACAAGCATTTGTTGTTCATTCAGACGTGCATTTGGATTTTGACCCCTAATAGGTGGTGGCCTAACTCCAACCGGTGCTGGATCAAAAGTTCCTTGTCCAATTCCTATTGGTTGTGGTCCTTGCACGTTCACATCAAATAATTGCTCTTGTGTTTGTGAGGCAGATTGTGACAAATCTAAAGTAACTTGTTCTCCTTTACCCTCATTGTTGGGAGGTGGTGGTGGTGGAAAATATGGATACCGATTCCAAGAGATATTCAATGATCTAACTAGTTTCATGATAGAAAAAAGATGTGGTGGCATATTGTTCAGATACTCTAAAAAAACTATTTCTGATATAAGGGAATACAGAGTTTCACTACTTGAGAATAACACATGAAATCCATAACAGAATAACACATGAAATTATGGACATGTATTTTTAAAAGAAATGTCTCATATCTCATAAATCATATCTCATATCTGAGCAATCTCATGATCATGAAGTCAATACACATCTATTTATAACCATGAACATTGAATCTACAAGTCTGAATTGTCTATAATATACTTAATTCATTAAGACCTTTAATGCAGGTACTACAATGCAACCAATAAGCATTAGTGAATGATTAAGACCTCTACTTTATATTTTTAGTCTTAACTCTTTTTTTCACTAAACCTGCAAACAAACTTAAATCATGATAGAATAGATAAACAAGATAGTTCTCCAATTAGGAGCATAACTTAAATAATGATAGAATAGATATTGATTTTTTATGTCAGGGACCTAACTGACAGTAAGTATACACAGTCAGGGACCTAACAGTAAGTTGATGATATTGATTTTCGATTTAGGGACCTAACTGACAGTAAGTATACACAGTCAGGGATCTAACAGTAAATTGAGGATATTGATTTTCAATTCAGGGACCAAAATGACCATTTTTTACTTTCACTTTAGTCCCTGTGACACGTCATACTCCTTGTCAGCGTGCCACATCATCACTTAACAGATTTTTTTAACGGCAGGGACTAAAGTGATAACGGAAGTGTAGAGTCAGGGACTTGTTTGTTTTTAATCCTGAGTCAGGGACTTATGTGACAGCGAGGTGCAGAGCCAGGGACTAAAGTGACTATTTGCTCTTTTGATACTAATGCAATTTTATGTCATGCAATTTAGTTTGTTCAAGTATTTTTTTGATGGAGTTTATTATTTGATATTCTATGATTCAAAAATTTATAGTAAAAATAAGTTAAATTTTTTTTTTTTAAGAAAATTAAAAAGTAGAGTAATATTTTTTAAAAAAATTAGGAGGAATTGTCATTTAGTCATTTAATATAAAAAAATAGAAAAATAAGTTGGGTAACCTATTACCCAATCCAACCCAACCCAAAAATTAGTGGGTTTGCCCAAACCCACCCAACTGTATAAAAGGTGGTTATTTTACCTCATCCAAACCAGAGTACCCTATTTGGTTTGGTTTTGGGTTTGGCCAAACTCAACCCAAACCCACCCATGTACACCCCTACAAACAACCTCCTTCCTACATCTTATAATCTTATAGGTCGAGCATCTTCAAAACCTATCATTCCTATGAAGAAAGCCCGACAACAATCTTAACTAGTGATCTCATGATATTGATTCTTTCTGGTCATATTCCTCTTCATTAATTGAAAGCTCTGAAGCAACAATTAACTACAAGTCTAAAACTCTTCATTCAAACAAAATAAAATAAAAAGTCTAATCAAAACCTAGCAACTATGTAACAAGGTTGTCAAAATTGAGATTTTGTTTCGAATAGAAAGGTAATAACAAGATGTTTCGGACATATATAAAATAATTGATTAAATGTCTATTTGTTTCAGGCATATGTATGCCTTAAATTTTTAGCTTTATGTGTTATAAACTGTGCTGTTTTTGCATGACTTATTGAAGATTGAAGCATATCAACAAAATCTCGATCATTATGTATGTTTATTTGTTTATGGCATATCTATCGGCTTAAATCTTTAATCGCAAATCAATCTTTATGGAATTTAATTATTTCTTAAAAGATTAAATAATTCAATAAAGAAATACTGCATATATTAACATTAAAAATAACAAGTACTCCAAAGGCAAATAGTTGAATGAAATTGAAATCTATTATAAAACCTAATTCTCAAACAAGATTGACAAATCCATGGATATCAACAAATATTTAAGCATTAATCTACTCTTATCATCGAGCTCATCCTCAACGCCAACAATTCATGACCCACATTGCCTCTATTATTTCTCTTTTCACCAAACCCTAAGAAACTGTTTGAAGAAACTTCATGGGAAGTAGTAGCATAAGAAACTGTTGGTAAAGATCCAAACTGCAACTTCAATTCCTGTTGTTGTTCCTGAACAAAACTGCTATTGCTTTTGTTGCTGCTTTCAATTGGAAACCCTAATCTTCTTAGATATTCAGCGAGAGAAACACTGTTAGTTGGTGGAAGTTGATAGTGAAGATGACGAGGGTGAAAGTTGGGATGATCGTGACCGTTGGTTGGGATTATAGGACCCATCATGGCGATGGCGGGATCGATTGTGGGAGATTGCTGAGTGGTTGGAGATTGAGGGTTGAAGATTGCGGGGGTTTTGAAGAAGAGAGAGAGAAGGAAATCGCCGCCATTGGGTTGTGGCGAAGGGAAGTTGCTTCCACCACCGTTCATGGTGGCGGGAATGAGGTGACGGTGAGTAGTTTTGGTGTTTGCGAGAGATGATTGAAAAAACTTGGAAGTGAAGTTTGTAGAGAAAAACTAAGGTTGTACTGGTATTTATACGACGAAAATTTTGTATCGAATCAAGTTTTTAGGAGTGCATTTCGTTAGTGTTAGTTTTCTATTTTCGGTATCATCCTTTTTTTTAGTGGTTTTTTAGTATTATCCTTATCGTATTTTTAAATTTGGATATTTTGTATATTGATTTTAATGGATTTGAATTTATTTATTGAAGTATTGGATATGAATTTTGAAATGTGAGCAATCAAACATTTTAGTAGAGGTTCTTTAAACAAAAATACTAATTAAACATGTGTTACCTAAACAAGTATTCATATAAATTCAATAAAAACTTTTATAAAATGACACATTTTTTCTCTTGTTAAGTTTTTTCTTTACTTTTTATTTTATAACTGTATTTATGTGTTACTTGAGTTTTTATAGAAAGATATAATCTTAGTATTTTTTATTTTTTTTGAAAAAAAATACTTATAGCATTTCATTAATAATCAAATGTTCAATGCAACGAGGTACATAAGAATAAGTAGTAGGACTAGCTAATAACATGGCAACCCCAGCTAGCGTGTGAGCTACCCTTTTTGGTTGTCTCCGGTTAAACTCGACCTTTGAGTTTGTGAAATTCAAATCGAAGAGACTCCTACAAACGGAGATAATGAGCCCAAATTCAGAGACATCCGGGGGACAATTATTAAAAGCATCCTCTGTAGTTTTTGAGTCCAAGGCAAAGTCTACATTATCAAATCTCATATCACTTAGCCACTCCAAAGCATAGTAAAGGCCTATAACTTCCCCTACATGAACATCATGCATAACCGGCAACAGAATAGCCTTAACAAGCACAAAAACTCCCCCTTCATCACGGATACACATGCCCAAACCTGTGATATTCAACTCATTTGAAAATGCAGCATCGATGTTACATTTGAATCTACCTTGGTGAGGCCTCAGCCATGACGAAGAGGGCGACACACACAACTGCTGCATATGGCTGCATATTGATGTTATTCGCTGCTACAACTAGAGAGCTGCTGCTGTTTGCTTCTGCAGAAAGGTTGTTGGTGCTGTGCGCTGATAACATGCAAAATACACCAATATTTCAGCTCGTTCTGTGTATAATTCAAGCTTGTTTAGGCTTAGATTCTCTTGATTTTGCCTATGTTATGCTGGTTGTTTGGTTATGTTTCAGGTACACAACATTAGAGGCTTCCATGCGTAGAAACGACGAAATTCGGCAAAGAAATACCAAGTCCTGAAAATTCAGCTTCAGGGTGACGGCCGTCACACTCAGTGACTGGCAGACCGTCACCCTTCAACTCATCCGGACCGTAACCAGCCTCTCAGGCCGTCAGCACCCGTGACTGGCAGACCGTCACACCCTGTGACGCCCGTCACCACCCGTGACTGGCAGACCGTCACACCCTGTGACGCCCGTCACGGGTCCGGGAGAATTCCACTTTCTCCATCTTCAAGTGCACGAATCAGACCACGTTCTTGAGCGGATTTGGCTTATAAATAGGTCCAAAGAAGAGTGAAAAAGGGTTGGAAAAAGTTTTAGAAAGCATTAGTTACAGACTTAGTTTATTTCTTTGTAATCTGCATAATTTCTGTAATTTACAATTTCTACATTCAAGCTTGTTACCGTACGGATTTGATTGCATTTGGAATTATACTCAATTAAAGTTTCCATCTAATTACAGGTTCTTTGTTTTCCAATTTATTTATTCTGTTTCTTTGTTTTTCCAATTTGCCTATTCTGTTTCTTTGTTTTCCTGTACGAGTAACTATGCTGAACATGAATATCTATTTATTTTCCATTTACACCATGTCTGAGTAAATTTATAAAGTGTCCGGAATGTAGAAACAGTCGTACCAATGACATTCAGCTGAAAAGTATGATTAAAATTTATAGAAGGATTTATTTTTATGTCTGATTATTCTGATTTTAAACGATGAATTTTATGGTAACTGTTTCGTATCGAAAGAACGAGACTCATAACTGTCTGTAGAATAATCAGGAATTATTTTAGTAATTTAGCGATAACAATTTCTTAAAGTAATTTTGACATTCTTAATTTTCAAAAACGCTATTTTAAACGCTAAGTCATACACGCGAAAGCTGATGACTGAGAGTTTAAAATACAGAATTAGTATTGTGAAAGCATACTGATTTCTTTAAATTGGAATTATTCTAAAAATAACTTTTCAAACAAAATTGGATTAAATTGAAATAAAAGGAATTTTGACGTTATAAGGCGAACACGCGAAAGCGGTCGAATAGATTATAAAGTTAGGATTTTTATGTTGCGATCGTGAAAGCGAAGCGACTGCTTTTTAATTTAATCCTTTTACGTGCGAAAATATTTTCCTACTATAAAATTAAATACTACTCAGCTGATATCAACGGTCGACGTATACTATATTCCGGGCACTCGTCATTAAAATTAATTAAAACAAGTTATTTACATATTTTGCAACCAAATTGATTAGCATCGCCTTAGATAAACAACGTGACAATTAATTACGGTAGTTGACATTGGTCTCTGTGGATTCGACAACCTTTTATACTAAAACAGATATTTCCGTACACTTGCGGACCTATCAAGTTTTTGGCGCCGTTGCCGGGGACCATTTTGGCAATATCGTAACACCATTGTTACACCGTATAGACTAAGGCATTTATTTTCTTTTTTTTTCCATTTTTCGTCGATCATATGCCCAGTACTCGTACCTCCGAGGACGAGCTAGAAAAACCAATCGACGAAATCGAACGTTTTCTACATATTAGACGCCAAGTTGAACTAATACACGCTCAAATGGCGCAAGCTAATAACGCGAACCGTCCTCTTAAGGACTATGCCGTCCCATCCCAGGACGAGCCTCACTCGAGTATTGTTAACCCGACGATTCAGGCTAACAACTTTGAGTTGAAACCCTCTCTGCTGCAAATCGTGCAGCAAAACCAGTTTTCCGGTAATTCCACGGAAGACCCGAATTTGCACCTCTCCGTGTTTGTGCAATTCGTTGATACGCTTAAGTGCAATGGCGTCGATCCCGAAGCCATTCGCCTGCGTTTATTTCCTTTCTCCCTCAGAGATAGAGCCAGAGCTTGGCTACAGTCTCTGCCGTCAAATTCCATTACGACATGGAATGAGTTGAAAAAGGCGTTCCTAGCAAGATATTTCCCTCCTAGTAAAACCGCCCAGCTCAGGAACCAAATTACCTGCTTTAGGCAGACAGACGGCGAGTCGCTTTTTGAAGCGTGGGAGAGGTACAAGGAATTAATGAGAGCTTGTCCCCATCATGGATTAGAACAATGGCTCATAATTCACACGTTTTATAATGGCGTGCTCTATAATACAAGAATGACCATTGATGCCGCAGCTGGCGGAGCCCTAATGGACAAGCCTTTCCAGGAGGCATATGAGCTTATTGAGAATATGGCACAAAACCATTATCAATGGGGAAGTGAACGCACTCCTGTCGAGAAATCTCAACCTAAGGGAGGTATGCACGAAGTCAGCAACTTTGACCATATGAACGCTAAAGTGGATGCTTTGTTTCACAAGTTGGATAACTTGAAACTCGCTCCACCAGCTACAGTAGTTGCCGTGACTCCCAACTGTGAAATATGCGGAACCCCAGGGCATGTTGCTGCCGAATGTCAGTTGTTAGCTGAAGCTGATCAAGTGAATTACGCGCAAGGAAATCCGTACGCTAACACGTACAATCCAGGATTGAGAAACCACCCAAATTTCTCCTACAAAAATAACAATCCTACCTTTGCGCCAAGTCCCGCACCTGTAGCACCCCCCGGTTTCCAAAATCAAAGAGGAGCCCCTGTTGCTCCGAAAAAGTCTAACCTGGAGCTCATGATGGAAAACTTCATTTTAGCTCAAACTCAGCAAAACAAGGAGTTTATGAACCAAAACGTTCATACGAATGAATTGATTAAGCAGTTGGCACACAAAGTTGACTCCATGGCCACTCATAACAAAATGCTTGAGACGCAGATATCCCAAGTGGCCCAACAACAAGCAGCTACAGCTGCCCCAGCCGGAACATTTCCGGGCCAACCGCAACCAAATCCTAAGGGACATGTTAACGCGGTAACGCTACGAAGCGGAACTGAGTTAGATAACAATCCCACTGCTGTGAGAGTTAGGAGCCGTGATGAAGAAAAGGGTAAAGATCCTGTGAGTAAACCAGATGACGTTGGAGAGACATCTAAGTCTCAGGAGGTAAAAGAAAAAGAGAAAGAAAACCCTTATGTACCTCCTCCACCTTATAAACCTTCAATCCCTTACCCTCAAAGACTTGTAAAGTCTAAAACTGAGGGTCAGTTTAAGAAGTTTGTAGAACTTCTAAAGTCTCTTCATCTCAGTATTCCTTTTTCGGAGGCGATAACTCAAATGCCTTCGTATGCAAAATTCTTAAAGGAAATTCTGACTAACAAAAGGAAAATTGATGTTGATGAAACTGTAGCACTTACTGAGGAGTGCAGCGCTATAATTCAAAATAAGATGCCACCCAAGTTAAAAGATCCAGGGAGTTTTTCAATTCCTTGCGTTATAGGCAGTCACATCATTGATAAAGCCCTGTGTGATTTAGGAGCTAGTGTGAGCTTGATACCTCTGTCCATTTGTAAAAAGCTAAACCTAGGAGAGTTGAAACCAACTAGAATGTCTTTGCAATTAGCCGACCGTTCGATTAAACATCCAGTGGGGATAATAGAAGATGTTCCTCTTAGAATTGGTCAACTATACATCCCTACTGATTTTGTAGTCATGGATATTAGTGAAGACTCTATTACTCCTATCCTTTTAGGAAGACCTTTCCTAGCCACCGCGGGTGCCATCATTGATGTCAAGAAAGGAAAACTCACATTTGAGGTTGGCGAAGAGAAGATTGAGTTCATTCTGTCTCAATTTATGAAAAGCCCCTCCATAAATGATACATGTTGTTTTGTTGACATAATAGATGCATGTGTCAAGGAGTTTTCAACTCAAGCTGAACCATCTGAGGAAATAATTGAAGATACAATAGAGGAAGTAGAAGAGATGGAAGAAGTTAGTGACGAGGAGGCCGAAATTTCTCGCATTCTTGAATGCCTCGACCAAACTTCTGATCCATCTTCCGAGCCAGATCACCCCAAGATCGAGCTAAAGGAACTTCCTAAGAACCTCAGATATGAGTTCCTAGATAAGGAGCATAATTACCCCGTGATAGTTAGCGCAGAGTTAGGGAAAGAAGAGACGGATAAACTCCTTGATGTTTTAAAGAGATATCCCAAAGCCATAGGATATAAGATTAGTGATCTCACCGGGATCAGCCCCTCTGTGTGTACGCATAGAATTTTGCTTGAAGAGGACTCTAAAACCTCTAGAGAGCATCAAAGGAGGCTGAACCCCAATATGAGCGAAGTTGTCAAAAAGGAAGTTATGAAACTCTTAGATGCTGGGATCATATATCCTATATCCGATAGCAAGTGGGTTAGTCCAGTGCACGTAGTGCCAAAGAAAGGAGGGATGACCGTAGTTCAAAACGAGAAGGGCGAATCAGTCGCCAAGCGGACGGTAACGGGATGGAGGATGTGCATCGACTACAGAAAGTTGAACACAGCCACTAGAAAAGATCACTTTCCTCTCCCGTTTATTGATCAAATGCTCGAGCGTCTTGCAAGGCACTCATACTTTTGCTACCTTGATGGTTATTCGGGATTCTTTCAGATCCCTATCCACCCGGATGACCAAGAAAAGACCACATTTACATGCCCTTATGGAACATTTGCTTATAGACGAATGCCATTCGGATTGTGCAATGCACCCGCCACGTTCCAAAGAGGCATGATGGCAATCTTTGCCGACTTCCTAGAAGATATTCTGGAAGTCTTCATGGACGATTTCTCTGTATGTGGGTCTAGTTTTGAAGACTGTCTTGGTAATCTTGAGAAAGTTCTGGAGAGGTGTGTGAAAGTCAATCTAGTACTTAACTGGGAAAAATGCCACTTTATGGTCAAAGAAGGCATAGTACTTGGCCATGTGGTGTCTAATAGAGGAATAGAGGTTGACAAAGCAAAAATAGAAGTTATTGAGAATTTGCAACCCCCCACAACTGTAAGAGAGGTCCGGAGTTTTCTTGGACACGCAGGTTTCTACCGGCGGTTCATTAAAGACTTCTCAAAAATCACCAAGCCTTTAACCGGCCTTCTGATGAAAGACGCTGAGTTCATCTTCGATGAACAATGCCTTGAGTCGTTCCAACTGCTGAAACGTGCATTGATCTCTGCCCCAATAATGCAACCTCCGGATTGGAGCCAACCTTTTGAGATCATGTGCGACGCTAGTGATTATGCAGTAGGTGCCGTTTTAGGACAGCGCAAAGATAAGAAATTGCATGCAATCTATTACGCTAGTAGGACACTTGACGAAGCTCAGATTAACTATGCCACAACTGAAAAGGAGCTTCTAGCCATTGTCTTCGCAATTGATAAATTTCGTTCCTACCTAGTAGGATCGAAGATTATCATTTACACAGACCATGCAGCTATCAGGTACCTACTAAGCAAGAAAGATGCAAAGCCGAGACTTATTCGGTGGATATTACTGCTTCAAGAGTTTGACATGGAGATCCGAGATAAAAAGGGAACAGAGAATGTAGTCGCGGATCACCTGTCAAGAATTCAAGATGGTCAGTTGGAGGAGGTGCCCATAAATGATTGCTTTCCCTACGAAAGACTGGTGTCTTTTGTGAAAGCGGAGTCACCTAGATATGGTCACCTCGTGGATTTTCTGGAAGAAGGGAGTTCCGGCATTAAAAAGATACCAGAAGAAGCAAGTGCTTTAAGTAATACCGCTGCCCCATGGTACGCTGACATCATAAATTATCTGGTTGCTGGAATTCTACCTCCCGACTTGACTTATCAGCAAAAGAAGAAATTCTTCCATGACCTTAAGCAATACTACTGGGATGATCCCCTCTTATTCAAAAGAGGAGTGGACGGTATTTTCCGTCGGTGTATCCCAGAAGAGGAAATAGAGAGTGTCATAACACACTGTCACTCCTATCCCGTTGGAGGACACATGAGTAGATCGAAAACTGCAGCGAAAATTCTTCAAGCTGGTCTCTATTGGCCCACCATCTTTCGAGATGTTCATGTTTTCGTTTCGAAATGTGACCGGTGCCAGCGATCAGGAAACATCTCTAGTAGGAATGAAATGCCACAAAAATTTATCCTAGAGGTGGAAGTTTTCGATGTCTGGGGAATAGATTTTATGGGTCCTTTTCCGTCATCAATGGGAAATAAATACATACTTGTTGTTGTTGACTACGTGTCAAAATGGATCGAGGCCATTGCCTCTCCAACTAATGATGCAAAAGTAGTGGTTAAAATGTTCAAAAACATCATATTCCCAAGATTTGGTGTCCCTAGGCTTGTCATCAGTGATGGTGGATCTCACTTTATATCAAAAATATTTGAGAACCTCCTAACAAAGTACGGGGTACGTCATAGAGCAGTTACTCCTTATCATCCCCAAACCAATGGGCAGGCAGAGATCTCTAATCGAGAAATTAAGCAAATCCTAGAGAAAACTGTCTCTGTCTCAAGGAAGGACTGGTCCTTGAAGCTAAATGATGCACTCTGGGCCTATAGGACGGCATACAAAACCCCCATTGGAACCACCCCTTTTAAGCTGGTCTACGGCAAATCCTGCCATCTACCGGTAGAGCTAGAACATAAAGCCTATTGGGCCATTAAAGCCCTGAACATGAACCACAGTGATGCCGGAGGAAAAAGGATGTTAAACCTGCATGAATTAGAGGAGTTGAGGTTAGATGCGTATGAAAATGCCTTGATTTATAAAGAAAGGACTAAAAAGTGGCATGACAGGCGCATCACCAGAAGGGAGTTTAATGAGGGCGAGCTAGTACTGTTATTTAACTCTAGGCTGAAACTATTTCCTGGAAAACTTCGCTCTAGATGGAGTGGACCATTTGAAGTGACTAGAGTTAACCAATCCGGTGCTATTGAAGTCTGGAGTGAATCCACCGGAAAGTTCATAGTAAATGGCCAGAGATTGAAGCACTACCATCCTGCAGAGAAAGTAGGGCATGTCGCTACTCTAGTGATGTGTCCTCCTTAAGGGCCAAGCACTAAAAAGTCGAGCTACCGACGTTAAATGAAGCGCTGCGTGGGAGGCAACCCATGAGTTTTAAGTTTAGTTTAGTTTAGTCAGTTAAGTGAATAAAAAGATGCAATCGAAGATGATCAACACCATAATCCACCCCCTCCCCATATTTTCATGCTAACTTTTCTGCAGGTACAAACCACTTCATGATCAGGCGTATGTACACGCCCCCTGTTGATTCTATCGACGATTGTTCTTGCTCGGTAATATCTTTCTTTTTCTCATATTTTTGTTTTTTTACATTGAGGTCAATGTAGGTTTTAAGTGTGGGGGAGGATTCTTCCACCTTAATAGTTTAAGATTTTCATTTTCATTAATAAAGTAGTGTTATCGAGTCAACTGCATGCACTGTCGAGTCATTTATGTTGTTGTTTTTGCTTTGTTATTTAATTCTCCTGTTGCTTGAACCATTTTAAGGCTGAGTTTGATGATGATTTTGTGCATAAACACCTTTTCCTTTTTAAGTTTCACTAAACTCATATCATATTTCAATGTGAAAATTCTCTTTTTGAGAAAAGCACAAAGTTGCAGTCTTTGAGTAATTGTGTAGGTAGTATTTTAAGGAGCACGTTCTAACTTCAATGGTAATTTAACCCTTTAAAGTTTTCAGAGTAAAAGTAGTATAAGTTAGTGTGGGGGAATAAAAGATCAAAACAAAAGGGGCGGAAGCAAATATAATTATAAGGGAACATCATTGACTCTGGGGGGTCGGGAGTAGGCCTCACTTGCTTCCCACGTGAAGATGGTGTTTCTGAAAATCAAAAGTAGCTTCCGTAATTCCTTCTTATAAATGAGAAAAAGGGGTCAGAACAAATACATATATATAGGGGGCATCATTGACTCTGGGGGGTCGGGAGTAGGCCTCACTTGCTTCCCACGTGAAGATGGTGTCTCTGAATATCAATAAAAATTCTGCAGTTCCCCAAAGTGTATAAGTATTAAATGATCAAAGTGATTCCCACCTCTCTTATATGAAATGAAGAAGGAACTTTTCTCGGTTTATTTACTGTTGAAGTTAGAACCTGTTTTCCTCATAATATTTCTTACACAGGCGCAATAAAAAGGCTGGACTTCACACACACACTCACTTGAAATATTGTTGTAGGGTTGATGTGATCCTTAAATAAGTGTTTAGGTTGTGATAAATGCACCCTGAGAACAAAGCCTTGAAACATTAAAAACATAATTGATTTTTAGTTGATTATAATATTCTGAATTATGTTGCTATTGTCCCCTGTCTCTTGCTTGAGGACAAGCAATGGTTCAAGTGTAGGGGAGTTTGATAACATGCAAAATACACCAATATTTCAGCTCGTTCTATGTATAATTCAAGCTTGTTTAGGCTTAGATTCTCTTGATTTTGCCTATGTTATGCTGGTTGTTTGGTTATGTTTCAGGTACACAACATTAGAGGCTTCCATGCGTAGAAACGACGAAATTCGGCAAAGAAATACCAAGTCCTGAAAATTCAGCTTCAGGGTGACGGCCGTCACACTCAGTGACTGGCAGACCGTCACCCTTCAACTCATCCGGACCGTCACCAGCCTCTCAGGCCGTCAGCACCCGTGACTGGCAGACCGTCACACCCTGTGACGCCCGTCACCACCCGTGACTGGCAGACCGTCACACCCTGTGACGCCCGTCACGGGTCCGGGAGAATCAGTCTCCCCCACGTTTCAGAAGCAGTTCTGCAGTTTTCTTTCCACTTTCTCCATCTTCAAGTGCACGAATCAGACCACGTTCTTGAGCGGATTTGGCTTATAAATAGGTCCAAAGAAGAGTGAAAAAGGGTTGGAAAAAGTTTTAGAAAGCATTAGTTACAGACTTAGTTTATTTCTTTGTAATCTGCATAATTTCTGTAATTTACAATTTCTACATTCAAGCTTGTTACCGTACGGATTTGATTGCATTTGGAATTATACTCAATTAAAGTTTCCATCTAATTACAGGTTCTTTGTTTTCCAATTTATTTATTCTGTTTCTTTGTTTTTCCAATTTGCCTATTCTGTTTCTTTGTTTTCCTGTACGAGTAACTATGCTGAACATGAATATCTATTTATTTTCCATTTACACCATGTCTGAGTAAATTTATAAAGTGTCCGGAATGTAGAAACAGTCGTACCAATGACATTCAGCTGAAAAGTATGATTAAAATTTATAGAAGGATTTATTTTTATGTCTGATTATTCTGATTTTAAACGATGAATTTTATGGTAACTGTTTCGTATCGAAAGAACGAGACTCATAACTGTCTGTAGAATAATCAGGAATTATTTTAGTAATTTAGCGATAGCAATTTCTTAAAGTAATTTTGACATTCTTAATTTTCAAAAACGCTATTTTAAACGCTAAGTCATACACGCGAAAGCTGATGACTGAGAGTTTAAAATACGGAATTAGTATTGTGAAAGCATACTGATTTCTTTAAATTGGAATTATTCTAAAAATAACTTTTCAAACAAAATTGGATTAAATTGAAATAAAAGGAATTTTGACGTTATAAGGCGAACACGCGAAAGCGGTCGAATAGATTATAAAGTTAGGATTTTTATGTTGCGATCGTGAAAGCGAAGCGACTGCTTTTTAATTTAATCCTTTTACGTGCGAAAATATTTTCCTACTATAAAATTAAATACTACTCAGCTGATATCAACGGTCGACGTATACTATATTCCGGGCACTCGTCATTAAAATTAATTAAAACAAGTTATTTACATATTTTGCAACCAAATTGATTAGCATCGCCTTAGATAAACAACGTGACAATTAATTACGGTAGTTGACATTGGTCTCTGTGGATTCGACAACCTTTTATACTAAAACAGATATTTCCGTACACTTGCGGACCTATCATGCGCTGCTGCAGAAGGTGTATTAGCCATGCTCCAGTCCTCAACAAGGTGAATAGCCCTGTCCACAACATGCGCAACTGTTCCTGACACGCCTTTGCCAGAGCTTTCAAAATTTCAACGATTCCTTTCAAAATTTCTTTATTTTTTTTCTTTCTTATAGTATCTATGCGTCAACCTTGGTGAATCTGTGTGTGGAACTTGAAGAGATTCCGAATCAATGTTACTTAATGTATTAAACAATATTAATTAAGTTTTATCAAATAATAACCCGTTTAGCTAATTCAAACACCAAATGTACTAATTGGCACTTTAATATTGCATATATACCGTAAAAATCCTCTTAATATATCTTTTCACCTCATTCATAGGCCATTTCCGTTAAGAAATCTTTTTTTTTTTTTCTTCCTAATATTTAAGTATGACCTCCATTTGGAGAGTGAACTCATTCAACACTAATAATACCAACAAAACTTTAAATTATAAAAGTGTTAACCAGATTTGAACTTTTCGTGAAACATTAGCACCGCAACATCCTCTCAAAAAAACATTAGCACCGCAACATAAATTCACGTGGTGCAAAACATTACACATGTTAGGCTAAGCTACTCCACCTAGTAACCTTCCACATAAAGCCAAGAAAATTTCCACTTTGATCCACAAATATCTCAATTTTAGAAAATCAATTAACCGACCCACACTGCATTCTACATATGTTATCAACCGCTAAATCAAAATCCACTATCATTATTGTATCGTGCTTCATTCTTCCATCATCATCCTTCAAGAAAAAAACCAAAAACAATGTCAAAATTTGATCCATATAACCACTATGGCTTGAGTTTTAATCCGGACGGAACCCTCCTCCGTGGCTACCGGACACCCTCAACTGACGCAAACCCCGAGCCTTCACCGGGGGTTTCCACGGTGTCAAAAGACATAACAATTGATGATGAGAAAAAAATATGGGTTCGAATTTTCAGGCCAACAAAACTTCCATCAAACGACAACACCGTGGCACGGTTACCGATATTGATTTACTTTCATAATGGCGGTTGGTTCATCTTAAGCCCGGCTGATGCTGGCACCCATAAAAAATGTTCGAATCTTGCTTCTGAAATTCCTAGTATAGTTGTCTCTGTCGCCTTTCGTTGGGCGCCAGAGACTAGGTTACCCGGACAATATCAAGATGCCCGGGAAGCTATTTTGTGGGTGAAAAACCAAATGATGGATCCTAATGGAGAGCAGTGGCTAAGAGACTATGGTGACCCATCGAGGTGTTATCTTTATGGATGTGGTTGTGGTGCAAACATTGTGTTCAATACGGCCATGCAGGTTGGAGATATGGACTTAGAGCCTCTAAGGATTAGTGGCCTTGTTATGAATCAACCTATGTTTTCTGGAGAGAAAAGGACTGCCTCAGAAATAAGGTTCATAATTTTATCATTCTCTTAAAAAAAATTGATCACAACACATATCTTATTGGTTATGAAAAAATATATAATCATTGATTTTTTTAAAAATATTTGCACCTCTTTTTTCTCTTGATTTCTCATCCACAATCATATAGAATAGATGTTTGAAAATCTTAAAGACTGACTATATATATTCAGTTATGAAGAATTTCATTTTAGTTTTATAGAGGTTTGAAAATTTCTTCCTCTTATTGTATTAGAAACCAACCTTATAGATGTTTGAAATTTTAAAACCAAACCAAACATTGGATCAGCAAGAGACTCTTAGTCATTAATCAACCACCTTAATCTCTTTGAATCAAGACAAAATTACGTTCAAAACATCAAAATAACTAACAATAATAAAGACTGATTTAAGAAGGAAAAAGATAGATGGTGCGAACGAGAGTCGACGAATGTTTAACGACCGTTGGATTGTATTATCTTTTGTTTATATAAAAATTATAAATGCACGGTCACCTTTTTATCGTATGTTCACACCATATAACATGTCTCATTTAAGAATAAGATTCAACCGTTTAAACTGATCAGTTCAATTTGATTTTACATGAGTCACATTACTTTGTTTTTTTTTTCTTAGTCATTGCTGAACCTCGTTATATTTGTGGTCACATTATTTAATTTTAGTTTACATGAGTCAAATTACTTTGTTTTTCTTTCTTTCTTTTCTTCCTAAAGGTTTGCGACGGACCAGCTTTTGCCCTTACCAGCGTTGGACATGATGTGGGCTCTGGCTTTACCTACGGGGACAAATCGTGACCATAGGTATTGCAATCCAATGGCGAAAGGGCCACATTTGGAACATGTCAAGAAATTAGGGAGGTGTCTTGTTATTGGATATGGTGGAGACATCATGGTTGATCGACAACAAGAATTTGTGACCATGTTGGTCAAATGTGGGGTCCAAGTTGAAGCTAGGTTTGATCCTGTGGGGTTCCACAATATTGATATGGTTGACCCTACTAGAGCTAGTGCAGTTATAAATATTGCAAGGGAGTTTATAATTTGAGTTTTTGTTATAATTAATTGGAATTTAGCACTTAATATCTTTGTATTTCTCTTAGTTTGGATTATTAATGTAAGTTTGGTGCAGCGTAGGTTACTTAAACATGGGGCTAAGTGCAATCAAATTGTGCTTGTAAAGTCTCAATGAAGGGCAGTATACATAATTCAAGTAAATTTAGTGTCAAGAAAATAGTCTAGGTCACCTTTTGTTTGTGTTTGTTGTTCTTATCTCTTCTTTAATATTGTAATTGAGTTGAGACACCCCTTATTCATTTCGTAATATACATTTTTTATGTTTAAAAACAAAAAAAATATATAACTATCAAAATCACTACTCACTAATTTATGTGTGCTATGGTTTCCGAGGGATGCTTCGTAATGTATCTAAAATAAAGGATGCATATTACTCTATATTAGAGAAATGATATTTGTACAACTATTTAGTGATGATATTTTGACAACTAAACCACTTTCACATTTGTTGGAAATATTGTTGATTACGAAATTGATATACAATACTAAAACATTTTTTTAAAAGTTGTTGATTTCCTAATGGTTCATTTTCTGATAGCAGTTTCTTTTGAATCCTTTGTTGATGGCAGTTCATTTATATTGTTATTCCTATATTATTATTATTATTATTATTATTATTATTATTATTATTATTATCTTTCGGTTACCACATAAAATTTTCTTTTCATTTTTTTCTTTCTGTTACCACATAACAATTCCTTTTCCTTTTTATTTATATAGATGTAACAACCATTGCGGTTATGATTCATTTCTTAGTACACGCATTCGATATTAGTTTATCTCTACAAGTAAAAATACAACTAATTTAATATTTATACTAGGGTTAGAGTCTAGTTATGTTATATGCTATTCTAGTTGGTCACTTGTCCTAAAAGGATATCATCCCCTTGTGGTGGATGATGTGACTTGTGGCCGATGGGACCATGGCTTTGCCCCCTCTCCATTAAGAAAGCTACTTTTGTCCCTTATGGTTATTCAAAGCTCTTAGAAAACAAATTTAGATCATCTGATCTAGATATGTAACGACCTCAATCATGTGGTTGAGAAAGACATTAGTTTACTTCAAAACCTATGGGGGATGCAAAGCATAAGGATACAGGAGGGAATGTTGCAACACATTTTAATGAAGGAGATGAGATGAATGTAAAATGACTATTTATTTATTAATTAATAATAATTCTCTCTTTCCGAACATTTTTTTTTTATGAAAACAAGAACAATGTACTGCACATAAATATATTATTTATTCAATATTTGTTTAGAAGGAAAAAGAACACATGCACATTCACTCCCAAAGAGTCACATAGAGAACTAAGTATCAACCGAGGAAATAAATTTCTTAACGTACTCAATTAATGCTTGTGCCTTAGCAGGATCAAAGAGTTCCACAGCATGAAACCCATCCTCACAAAAAACAGACTCCACATGCACCCCACGTGCCTCCAAAATCTTCACTAGCACCTTTTGCCTATCCACCAAGGGATCCCCACCGTAGCCATTAATAAAGCACCTCGGCAGCCGTCCGATCTTCTCGCCGTATATCACATCCGAAACTTTTGGATTACAATACACGTGATCCCGATCTTTGCCCTTGGGCAAAGATATGGCCCACATAAGATCACTTGCTGATAAGGGTAGTGTATGATTGTTAATGAAACGGAGCTCGGATTATGTCCTCTGGACCCCACCAAAAAACGGAGCATTCATTATAAGCCCTTGGATCTTAAGAGGAGAGAGATCGAGGTCAAGAGCACGTAGACCTGCGAAGTAGGCAATGTTACCACCTGCACTACTTTCCATCAAGAAGTATTTATCAAAGTCTACGTTGTCTCTGATCCATGGATCAGAGACACTTGGATTTTGTGCTTGGGCTCTGAGCCAGAGAAGTGAATCAACAACGTCATCATAGGCAGCAGGGAGACGGTGCTCTGGCGTGAGACGATGATCAACGGAGGCTACAACAATCGGTATTTGGGCGGCGAGTGTGGAGCAACACTGGTGGAAGGGGATGGAGGAAGGATGGTAGCGGAAGAAACCACCACCATGGATGTAGAGAATGAGAGGGAGCTTAGCTGTGGAAGAAGGTGGTGGAGGGTTTGGGAGGAAGATGTGAATGGAGGTGTTTGTGGTTGTGTTTAGGATAATATCTTTCGATAGAACGGTTTGATTGGGATCGGAGGATGGTGGCACGGTAGGGACATTGTCGTTTGTTGTGAGAGAACCGTCAGGGTTGAGTTTGATTTCGAGGAATTCATAGGGATCGATGGTGGAGTTTTGCTTGGAAGGTGATGATTCTGCCATTGTGTGGTTTAAAGTTTTAAGAGCATGGGAGGATAATTCGGATTCAATTCAATGACATATACACAACATGGAAATGTTATATGGATAACGACTTTGAGAGTGGTCCTTAATTTCTATACTTTCGGTTCATTGATGGTTGTGAATTATGATGGGCACTACTTTTGCTTATCAATCAAAGGCTACACTTAGCATGGTGAAGCAAAACATTTTCACCGTGGTGGTGAAGTGAACAGTACGTAGTGAATATGAAGTGTTATAATTTAATGGTTGAGATTGATGAGTTACTACCTAAAAAACAAGTTACTTAGTTTTATTTTTTTTTTAAAGAAAGTCAATTTGTTGTATTATACCAAGTTACAATTGCATTTGTTTTATTGTATTATTTGTTGTTATGAAATAAACAAACTGCCTACATCTAAAAAAAACGGTGTCCACATAAATATTATTAACATTATATATGTGTCGTTTTTTTTACAATATTATATACGTGTCATTATAAACAAACATTGCCTTAACTTCAATTTTTATGATTTATACGTTTTTTTATAAGGAATTTTAATTATACGTTTTTTTATAGGGAAATTATACGTTTTAAATCCTTATTTATAATCATTAAATTTTTTTGAATACGTTTTATCCTATAATTAAAATAATTTGCTATTTGTTTTAAGGGAAAGTTTCTTTTTTTTAAGGAGTTTTAGGGGAAAGTTAAAAGGTGAAGAATGACACAATTGTAAAAAAAAAAAAAAAAAGGTCTAAGATGAAGAGTAAAACTCGGAATAAAAAAGGTAAGATCACCATTTAATTTGATTATTTAATTTATTAACGAAATATTATATTTTAAAGAGCATAATTATATATAGGGTTAGACTTTGTAGGTAATTTTAGAAGTGATTATCCATTTTTCTATTTTTCACAATTTTAGTCCTTTATGGTTAGACTTCGATGATAATGTTAGTTGCGATTATCCATTTTTCTCATTTTCAATTTCAATAATAATTTTAGTTGCGATTATCCATTTTTCCCATTTTCAACAATTTTAGTCTTAAACTTTGTGGATAGTTTTAGTTGTGATTATTCATTTTCCACAATTTTAGTTCTACCCTCATGGTTAGACTTTGTGGATAGTTTTAGGGAAATTATGTTATCCATCTCACATGGTGGTGAGTTTTCTTACCATCTGACTTTTTTTTTTTGAGAAATCCTTACCATCTGACCTGTCATACATATCTAACGAGTAAATAGTTAATTACCTCACTGAAATTGTAAGTTTCGTCAATTATCCCCTGAAATTAACAAAACTTCAATCACACCCTTAAAATTGCACAACGTTAATCAATTTACCCCCTCCGTCAAATTCTTCTGTTAGTCAACATTACGTTTTGCAAATACCCCCTCCACGATGGTTACACCTAGAAAAACTAACAAGACGCTTGTTATATATGTTCTTGCTATAAGTTGCGCCACTGCAACCACATCCCCATAACACTCGTAGTTGATCTAAATGGTTGAATCTGAACAAAAGAGATTTTCTAAATGTCTTTTGTCTGTTGTGGTGAACTTCGTAAAAAACATTGGTTCATTATCTGCTTTAGCCTGCAAAAAAAAAATCAACGCAACAAAGGCATCCCCGCCATTTATTCTTTCCCTTCCTTCATTGTTTAAGTAGTTATATAGGTCCTTCTTGCAAAATCTAAACCCTCATAACCTCCTTTCTGAGCCTCATACAACCCAAAATTTGACATGATCTAACACCGTGTGTGTGAAAGCCATCAACAAGGGTTTTATCAGATCATCTCAATCAATGATACTTAAATCAATTGAACAAAATGGGCCGAAGTTAACTCATGTTGTGTGAGGGTTCGAATACAGAAACTCTCCACTTATCAATATCAACATTTGAAATTAATCGATGCCTTGCAAGACACTTAGTTGAGTGGTTGGCCTTAGATATCTAGATCATTTATTATTTTTACTTTCTCCCTCTTTATTACATACTAATTGATGAGCAACTATATTCTCATTAGAATCATTGATTATATCATTTTTTTTCTTATCGCAAAGTCATGGCATTCTGCATAGATGTCATAAAATTGTGTCTCTTTTTCCCCTAAATCAAATTTCAATCCTCTTATATCATCATCCGTCAATTTCCTATTCTTCATGTAAGTATCCATATCATATTTTCATTCTTCATTCAATACACCCTTACCACTAGACAAATCTTCACCATTTATGTCTCTATTGTTTGAAGCCATTTAAAAATATTTATCACAACTAGTTACTGTCACAAACAAATAATATTCAAACAACATTACTAACATAATTCAATGTGCGATATAATCCTAATAGAATTAGACACGACAAATAATATCCAAATAGCATTACTAACAAATAATATGCCTATTGATTCAGAATTATAATTTACATAATCACGATTTTGAATGTAAATTACATTTTCCTGAGTTATTTACTCTAATAATATTCATACTTTTCAACATGTAAAGTCCTTTATTATAAGGTATGAATTTAGACATTGAAAAAGTAC
Organism: Medicago lupulina; assembly: GCA_958299785.1. Taxonomy (NCBI): domain Eukaryota; kingdom Viridiplantae; phylum Streptophyta; class Magnoliopsida; order Fabales; family Fabaceae; genus Medicago; species Medicago lupulina. The sequence continues at coordinate 54,874,318 of OY283143.1, read as the reverse complement.
ACAAAACCTAATATTAAAACAACTTTAGATTTCATCAAAGATATAGGACAAGCAGCGAACAAAGTATCTAAAGCACTGTTAAAAAAATTGGAAGAAAGAAATTCAAACAAGTTCAATTACTTACAAAAGTTTATCAACGTAAACAAAGACCAGTAAACTTCATATAATTTCAAAACATAAGGTATCAACATACTATAAGGAGCAATTTTTTCGGATTTGTCTTGCCATCATTTTTTTCGGACTCAAATCCCAAAAGGAAAGAAAACAATTAAATTAGCGACTTTCTTTTTTTGTTACATAAATCAAAATTGGGATATTAAACATTTTCTCCAACCCATTAATGTTTTAAATGTTTCAAGTTGGTCTAAAATGTTACTCACATTGAAATAAGTTAGTCATTTCGTCACTTGACCGTTTAGAGATATATGTTGAGAATATGGGTTTCGGACTTGCACTTATGTACAAAATCAGTTTAAAATTTTATTTTTATTGTTTTAATTGTTTTATTAAACTCCAAATTAGATCAGGGGTGAGACATGCAGATGCTAGGTGGTTGGAGGACAATGTTATTAGGAAGGTAGGGGATGGGCGGTCCATTCTGTTTTGGGAGGATTTGTGGCTTGATGAAGTTCTGTTAGCAAGGTCTTTTGGTAGGCTACTTGAGCTGGAGGAAAATAAATCAGTCACAGTGGAGGAGATGTATGTGTTAGGATGGGAGGTTGATGGAGAGGCGTGGAAGTGACGGAGGAGGTTATTTGCGTGGGAGGAAGGGTTGGTTGGGGAGTGTGCAGACCGTTTGTCTTCTATTGATTTGCTGGATGGTGTGGTTGACAGGTGGGTGTGGAAGCTCACTAAAGGTTGTGGCATAAAGCGGTCCCGTTGAAGGTAAATATATTTGTTGGCGTCTCTCTCTCTCTTTTTTACATAAAAGGAATTTATCAATGATGAATAATGTGATTACAATCAAAATGAATTAGAGGATATTCCTCCAACCAAACTCTACAAAGGATAATTTGCATAGGAGAAATGTGTTGGACGATTCCCAAGTTTCTTGTTCTTTAAGTGTGACTACTACGGTCCTTTGGCTTTTGGTTTCGAATTGGCAAAGAATTGATATAGTTTTTCATGGCGATATTATTTCTCATTCAAATCAATTTCGTGGTCTTGGAGGTTTCTCCAAAAACTCTAGGACAACTTTTACCATTATTTAGATTTCGGTTTTATTTGTTATATGGAAAGACCATAACAGGAGGATTTTATACAATCAGATGTATCAGCTTGTGTCGCTTGCAGAAAAAGTTAAACTCCAAACGTATTGGTGGTTGAAAACGCATTACATTATGTTTGATTTTGACTATCCTTCTTGGAGGCTAAACTCATTAAGTTGTTTACAGGCTATTGTGTAATTGTTATTTTAGTTCTTTATACGGCTAGTATGTAGCCTAACTGTTGTGTAATTCCCATTTTTCAATTTCCTTCGGAATGTCTTGTGCTTGAGGAACTGTTTGGTGTGTCATTTTAATATAATTTCGCTTAGTTTCTTCAAAAAAAAAAAACTAAACTTCATATTATGTGGCTGAAGGGACTAACTTATTCGACCCTGAATGATATTTTGGAACAACTTGAAACTTAAAAAAAAAAAAAACCAACTTAAAACTTCTAAAACATAAGGGATCAAACATACAATTAAACCTTAAAGATATCACCTTCTTAAACCTTATTAATGACATGGCACAATGATTTACACGTTAGACCACTTTATGCCATACTCACATGGATACAACTAACCCATCTTTGCTACATGGGTAAGCAAGTTGGCACCATAGTTTTATGGTGCCGTTTAATTTGGGAATGGGGAGTTTTTCCCACCATGGGAAAGCTCCCATTTTCAGGACACCTGTCAGTGGAAAACCTCTTAAAAAAAAATTATTTAATGTTGTTTGTTTTTTCTAGTGTACCTCTCCACTTTACTATTGCTCCACCTTACTTCTATTATTTCATTTCCTTCGCTTCGACCTTCTCTCCAACAGCAACCACTATCTCCCTCCACAATTCTCCATTGTTGAACACCATCTTCATTGTTGAACAACCTATCTTCAAACAACAACCACTATTCTCCCTCTACAATTTCTTCTTCAAACTCCTTAATTTCTTCAGCGGTTGAAACACTACATCTTCATCTTCAAACATGTAAATGCAAAAGAAGAAAAAACAAACCCAGACAAAAAAAATCCAAGAAAAATCTCAATTTCATTTCTTCCGGATCTAATCTTAAAATTATTCATTTACATTGTTGAACAAATTTTCTTCAGGGTCGAACCATTGACCCCTTTTTTGTTGATTAATGAAAAAAAAACACCATTCTTCATCACTCATTCACTCTCAACTCCTCTTTTTCTCCTCATCGTCAAACCCCCAAAGAGCATCGTCGCCGTACCTATTTGGATCTCTTAAGAACAACAACAGTAAAGGCAAAGATGGTGTTGTGGTTCCTGTTTTTTAATGCTTTTTTTAGTGCCCCATGTTTGTTGTTTCAATCTTTAGTGGTCAAAGATTAGATTTGGGAAATGAAAGAATTGAAGATGGTGGGTAGTGAGTGGTGGAGAAGGTTTCACGAAAAGATGCAAAATAATTTTGGTGAGTGAAGGAAAAATGTAATTGTTTTTTATTTAAAAAATAACTGTTAATTAATAAAAATGTCATAAGGTCTTATGAATTAATTTCCTTTTAAAAACCAACTAATTTCTTGTCTAAATTAAAATTAATATGACAACATTACTATCAAATGAATTGCCAGACACATCCGAAAATTTGAGTTAGAACAAAGCCCAAAACAAATTGTCAGCCCATGACTTATTATAAACAAATGAAAAATTGTTGTTTAATTAATTGGTGGGGTCCATTGATGGGGTTCACAATACCAAGCAACAAGTTACAACAGTTATCTGGTCACAAATCTTAGCCATCCAAATAAAATACTATTAAATCTATGGTTGTGGTTCAACTTTTCCATGATAGGAAAAAACTTTCCTTTCCCAAATTAAACGCCACCTAGTTTTAGTTTTGATTAACCATTTTCCACAATTTTAGTCCTTCCATTAGGGTGGGTTTAGAATGGGAAAGGAAACTTGTTTTCCACCATGGGAAAGTTTTTTTGTCCATTAGATCAAATGAGAAACACAATCTTATCGTGGACTATCAACACTTGATTATTTTTCATTTCATCTTCCACTACCATTCTCTCTCCACCATGCCTGAATCACCCACCATTCCACCAACAACATCAAGCATATGTATAAGATTACTGCAAAAGTTATCTTCAACACAATCGCTTACTGCAAAAGTCTTTTCTTTCATTCATAAAATCCAAAGCAAAAGCACGTAAGAAAAATATGAAAGGTAGTGGTGAAATTGTATTAATAATCAAGAGCAACTGTTGTTCTTTTATTATTTTTGTATATTGATTATTATTACTACTTTTCTTACAATCATTTTGTTTTTCATTCTGGAGTTTTTGTTCTTTCATTGCTCTTTCCCTATTGTTCTTTTGTGGGCTGTAGAGCCTAGTTTTGAAAAAGGGGGAAAGAAAAAAAATCAAATCTTGATCGATAGATATAGGACTAGAGAACAATACCCAAAAAGGTGATGGTGGGCAGCTGACCCCACTCCTTTATAGCTAATAACACCACTTGAAATAAGGACTTGCCCCCACATAGTCTCACTAATGGAAATTTGTTAAGGCATCCCAACCGTAATGATCATGCACAAGAGAACAAAGTGTTTTATACTTTAAGATTAGCCATAGTTTTTTAAGAAAAGAATTGGGGGAGTGAGGCTTCAGATGAAAACTGAGGTGGTTACTAGGTGCATCAAAGATGCTTGAAATACACTCCCCTCCCCTCTTATGTTAAAATATACAATTTCCTCCCTTGAAAAATAAAATTTACACTCCCCTCTCTTATAAGATGCTTGAATTACAACCCCCTCCCTTAATAATTAAATATACATTACACTTTAATCTATTTTAACATAAATAAATATTTTTATGATATATATTAATTTTAAACCACCCTTTAAGAAAAATTAATTCATTTCTTTATAATTTAAATGTTAATGATAATTAAATTTAAATATTTTGCTATTGATTTTATAATTTAGAGTTTATAATTAACTTTTAAATAACCATGGTTTATTGTCGTTAGTAATTTTTCACATATTTTAATTTTATTTTGGCTTGTTTCATATTTTATAATAGGATTTAAAACTACATGTTAATGAAATTGTGAATAAAAAATAGCAAAAAAATATGTATTCAATTTTTTATTATGTTAAAATAGACATGCAATATTGTTATTTTCGAAGTGTATTAGATTATTATTTTTTTGCTAGATTATTAAAAATAAAAAAATATATATTGAGGGAGTAAAGTGTAGATTTTAACATAAGAGGGGAGGGGAATGTAATTCAATCTTTTCTTAGGGGAGGGAAATGTATTTTTCTCTAATATGTTTTGAATAAGAGGGGAGGGGAATGTATATTTTAACATAAGAGGGGAGGGGAGTGTAATTCAAGCATCTTTGAGGGGAGGGGAGTGTAATTTACTCAATGAAATAATAAATACTTACAATTTCTCCATAAAATACAAAGGAAAAATTATATATTAGGTTTGTATACTCTCCTCTGTGTCTCTGGATTAAAATTGGTAGGTCTAACTTTTTATTCTCTTCTATTTTTTTATACTATTTTTAAAATATCATCTGAAGATTAGGGACGGATGTATGTTAGTCTATGTGCGAGCTTGTGTCTACACTAAATTTTTAGAAAACTTTTTTTTAGGTGTATAATGTATCAATAGTTGACATTTTGACGAAATGACCCACACTTATCATAAATTATTTCTATTTTGGCCCATACATATCATCATATATCTCAAATTATTTATTGATAATATGAATATTATCAAGAATCGGATGCAAAATCGAATAAGAAATGATCATTTAAATGATTGTTTAGTTATTTGTATAGAGAAATATATTTTTATTGATTTTTAAAATAAGAAATCCATTCAAAGTTTCCATAATATGAAAAATTGTAGACAACAATTATTAATACTACAATTTTTTTTATATAGTGCCCCTACTATTCAAAAATCCTGGATCCGTCCCTGATGGTGGGATGAGAAACTGATAATATAGCAATGAGAATAACAGCAACAATGGAACCATAGTGAAAGAATAGGATGGTGGAGAGAGAATTGTAGTGGAAAAAAATAATCAAGTGTTGATAGACTATGATAAGATTGTGTTTCTCATTTGATCTAATGGACAAAAAAAACTTTCCCATGGTGGGAAACAAGTTCCCTTTCACACGCTAAACCCCACCTTCCATTAGGGTTAGACTTTGTGGATAGTTTTATATTTTAGTAGTAAGACAAAGGGATAACACATGTCATTGTTCATTCCAAAACTAAAAACATAAAATCTCAATCTAATCCTCCAACGTTGCATCCCCATAAGGAAAAAGAGAATAAATTTTTTGGAGAAATCAATACTTGTAGTCACTGGTATTTATCACACCGCATTCCGCATTACGATAGAATAAGGAGCTTTCAGCGTCATCTTCGTTGGGTTCGTTTACTGATCTATTGCCATGGTTCATATTGTTTTGGTTGTTTGCTGGAAGTGTTCTTCTTCAAGGTTCTTAAGACTAGAGTTTTTTTTAGGCAATACGAGGAATGGAAGGAAAAAAAATTGTGTCATTTAATCAGCTAGAGAATGATAATAAATTGATTCAATCAATATTTTCAAATAGTATAATAAATAAAATGATAATACATATCTATTTAATTTTTCAGAAAATGCTGGCTAAAAGGGTATTACCAGTTTCAACTTATTTCACCATCATGGTCGAAAACTTTTAGTGGACCTTGTTAGATGGACATTGAATCTTCCCTTCAAAAAAAAAAATGGACAGTGAATCAACTACGTATAATAAATAGAATAAAAATATAATATATGATAAAACATCATGGCGTCAATTGATCCATATAAAAGGTCTTATTTTATAAACATGGTTTGGTTGTTGTTGTAGATTATGCTTATATTGAGGAACAATTATTCACCATTATTTTTTCAATGTGCATGTAAATGTCAAACATTCACAGATACATGACAATAATCATAGTTGGATCCCATAAAAAGGTAAAAAAATGATGGTCTATCGATCAAGATCAAATTGTTTAAATTTCAAATAGATTTTGATTTTCTAAAATAAAAATTACCAAGTTTAAAATATATACTGTCCAATATCAATCCAACCACTATGGATGACGGCTACAACTTGAAGGAGTTGAGAGAGAAGAGGAGGGTGTAGTACGTGTGTTAATTGATCAACAAGTGGTCTATATGCAATAACAAGAGTTATTCATGTTACTAATCAAACGGAAGATTAGTTTATTCCTCCTAAAGTCATGGTACACGCTTACACTACTATTTTGTTTGTTTATTCATGTATTCGTAACTTCCAAAATTTTGGCAACTGCACTTAGCTTTTTTTTTTTTTTGAAGGAAGCAACTGCACTTAGCATATTCTCTTCTTTTTTTTTACAATATATATTAGCAATTCTCTTATTAAGTTTATTTATTAAACATTTAGACTCCAATAATCATTCATTTAAAGTATTTTTGCTAAGCCAAGGAGGTAAACACGTTAAAGATCTATACTCATACCAGTTGGATTACTTGAAATAAAAGTTAAATTAAATAAAACTAATCTAACTAATTAATTAAATAAGTTACACTTTTTTTTTTTGAAGGAAATGTTACACTTAACGTCTCGTATAAATAAGTTAGCATAGATAAAATAAATTTGTCATGGGAACTGGAATGATTTAATTTCTCTAAAAAATTCAGTTATAGTGTGGAGAATATGCAAAATAGATCATGACAAAAGATAATCTAGTTAAAAGAGGAGTTCTGATTGAATCTCAATAGTTATGTTCTTTTAGATGTGGAAAGAAGGAAAATGTTTGGCATGTATTTTTTTAATGCCATTTAGCAGCATAGGTTTGACAACAAATTTTATGTTGGTTGAGTATAGCTAGTGTTCTTGACAACACGTCTTGGAATCGTTTACTACAGTTTGTGGGTTTAAGGTTTAGGGTTTGGAGTGCGATCAATAGAGAAGTTCACTATCATTTGGTATACTTGCATTTGCGTTTTGTGGAAAGGTCGTCATGAGAAAACATTCAAAGACAAAAATGGATCCGTGTTGACATGGAAACGGTTAAATAGTAAGTTGAAGGGATTTATAGATACTTTCAATCAATAAAATTTAGATCATTTGGTTTGCTTAGGAATCAAGAATACTTAAGGTACACCAAGAAGGAGATTGAATTTTGGCTGAGATTGCTTGTCCATCTTCAGATGCATTGTCTATTGTTTTTCGTCGAATTGGCGCTCAATCTGCATCATTAGCTGGGTTTGAATTTTGAATTAGGAGTTGTTTAACTGAGCTTTCTGTGTGCTTCATATGTGTAGGTAGTGGCTTCAGATAATCTATCTCAATATGACATTCTTCTGTGCTTGTTTGGTCCAAGTATTTTCATTATTATATTATCAGTTGGCATTGATTTATTAGCAACAAAGATCTTTCTGTTGGTTCAATCCGATTTCTGTTGTAGCAGGTGTTGGTGATGTTTGAGTAGAATTGGCTCCGAAGACGTACAATATACATATCAGAATATGCATTTACATATTGATCCTCTCATTAGAATATGATTTCTATGTTGTGACTTCTAATTACTCTAATCGAAGGAAATACTATATTCATCGTGTGAACTTTATCTCTACATATATTATGCAATGTCCTCACATCTAATTACTCTAATCGAAATACTATGTTCATCGTGTGAACAAACTCCTAACCAAACCCCTTTATTTGTGAATGCTGCATATATAATGGGATCATCGAGTAATGTTTCTTCTATTAAACAACAATGTAATGCCATAATTTTATTATTTATTAAACATTGTTTACAAGGGAAAAAGAAAAACACGTACTCCTACTTCCTAAAAAGTGTCACATAGAGGATTGAGGAGAAACAGAAAGAGAAGAGAGTATAAATTTCTTAACATTATCAAGCAAAACTTGTGCCTTAGAACGATCAAAGATTTCCACAGCATGATACCCTTCCTCATCAAAACAGGACTCCACGTGCACCCCGCGTGCCGCCAAAATCTTCGCCAGCTCCTTTTGCTTATCCACCAATGGATCCCCACCGTAGCCATTAACAAAGCACCTTGGCAACCGTCCAATCTTTTCACCGTATACTTGATCCGAAGTTGTTGGATTGCAATACTCGTGGTCCCGGTCTTTGCCCTCAGGCAAACACAAGGACCACATGAGATCACCTGCGGGCAATGGCAATATACGATCGTTAACCAAACGAAGCTCGGATTCAGTCCTCTGGACCCCGCTAAAAAATGGATATTTCATTATGATCCCTCGGATCTTAATGGGAGAGAGATCAAGGTCGAGAGCACGTAGACCCGTGAAATAGGCAATGTTGCCTCCGGCACTGTCTCCCATCAAGAAACATTTATCAAAGTCCAAATGGTCTCTGATCCATGGATCAGATTCTGTTGGATTTTGAGCTTGGGATTTGAGCCATAGAAGAGAATCAACTGCATCGTCGTAGGCTGCTGGGAGGCGATGTTCAGGCGAGAGACGATAATCAACTGAAGCAACAATGGCAGGAATTTGGGCAGCTAATGTGGAGCAAGGATGGTGGAAGATGAGGGAAGAAGGGTGGTAGAGAATGAAACCACCACCATGGAAGTAGAGAATGATGGGGAGTTTGGCAGCGGAGGAAGACGGTGGAGGGTTCGGGAGGAAAAGACGAATGGAGGTTTTCGCAGCTGCGTTTAAGGGAATATCTTTCGAGAGAGCCGGTTGCGGTGGCGAATTAGTGGGATCGGACGATGGTGGCACGGTGGGGACAATGTAGTTTCTTGTTAGTGAACCATCAGGGTTGAGTTTGATTTTGAGGAATTCATAGGGATCCATAGTGGAGTTTTGTTTGGAATTTGGTTCTGCCATTGTTGTTGAAATGAGAATAGATGAAAGGTTAATTCAGAGTCAATAATGTAACATGGAATTGTTGTACGTTAACTACTTTGAAAGTGGTCCTTAATTTCTCTACCTTTTGCTTTCATTCATGGTTATTAATTGTGATCACACTATTGACAGAGATATTTTGCACGCAGTAATGTGTGGTGATTTTTTATTTTTGACAAAAAAAACTTGTGGCAATTTGTGGTGATTATTAAAGGTTAATGCATGAGTTATGAAGAATTATATGACTAAAAATTATAGCAATTAGGGTGCTCGCAGATTAGGTTCCATCTATTTTGACCAAACATATCATCCAACAACAAGGTGGGTTTTCTCCTTTCAATTAGATTTTTTTTCAAAGGTATGAGTCAAAAATCGAACATTCGACCACATGTTTAAGGAGACTAAGTTCTCTGCTACTTAGATCAATTCATTGTTGATTGTAGACCTTGTCCTAATCCATTAGATATTTCGATAAATTGAGGGCACGAATATGGTTGGTCCTTGCAAATTCAAGAACGAATTTGAGTATTTCTCGTTCCTTTAAATATCGATAGCCTTTTAAATAACAAGTCCTTTTATTATTTCACATATTTAGACATCAATTCTTTTGAAAGGTTGTAGGCAAATGTTTTATCAAAATGGCCGGTTTTCTTTTTTGGTGTTAATTTTTCAATTCTTATAAGAAAAAGGTTCGGGTTCTCTTAAACGATTCGTCTTAATCAGTACTTATTAACCATTTGAGTCTAATCATTTGGTTAAATGTGTAATCTTGTTATTAGCCATAATTGACATTTCTTTGTAAAAAAATAAAAAATAAGTACAGTTAACATTTCATCGAAAACATTAATTAACACTTTTTTTTAAGATATTAACACTTTGTTTTTTCTTCCAAAAAAAACACTTTGTTTTAAAAACTTGTAAAACATAAACATTTGTTTTAAAAAACGACATTCCAATAAAAGTAAAAAAATTAATAGTGCGAAAGTTAAAAAAAAAAAAAAAGAGAGAAAATATAATCACCCAATACTTATGAGATTTGTCATTATAGAGGTAATTGAAATCTCACATCGAATAGAGTTTTAAATCCATCACTATTATTGTAAAATCGTCGTTAGTGCTCCTACTATCGAAAAAAATTCCTTTTACCCAACTTTTTTCTAAAAAAGCAACACGTTTTCAAAATATAAAATTGTTTTAAAATAGTCCCGCGAGCATAGTTCAGTTGGTAGGACATGACAATGTATTATTATATGTATGGGCTGAGGTCCCAAAAAATAATAATAATAATTGTTCCAAAGTGAGCATTATTTTTCAATTTTTAATAGAGTAAATAGTCAATTACTCGTCAATTATCTCCTGAAATTAACAAAACTTCAGTTACCCCTGAAATTGCATAACGTTAATCAATTTACCCCTCCATCAAATTTTTCTGTTAGTCAACATCATGTTTTGCAAATACCCCCCTGAAGTTTTGCACTTATGTGCAAAATGCCCCAAAAACTTGATTTTTTTTTTCTTATCCTTAAAAGTGACTGCATTATCACTAAATTGTGGAGCATATTAGCTAAGTTTTGACGTTATACAACCATATATGTTTCTTGAAACAAACAAACATTAATCATGTATTCTCATTCTTCTACCACCTTTCAATGTACTAAAGCACAATTGTAGCCTACAATTTATTAATACTAGAACAACCTTAGGAAGTTTTGATTGTTCTTCTACTTTCTATAATATATTCTTATTCTTGTTATGCAATCTAAATCATCTCAAATCTATTGGATTGTAATAAATGATTCAAATGTTAATTGTAATATTGGATTGTAATATTGTAGGGTCTAGAGTATTAAAGTTAATTGTTAATTGTTTGCCATTAATATTTTTTGAGTTAAGGATAAGAAGAAAAAAAAACAAGTTCACGGGGCATTTTGCACATAAATGCAAAACTTCAGTGGGTATTTACAAAAGGTGATATTGACTAACAGAAAAATTTGACGGAGGGGGTAAATTAATTAACATTGTGCAATTTCAGGGGGGTAATTGAAATTTTGTAAATTTCAGGGGGGTAATTGACGAAACTTACAATTTCATGGGGTAATTACCTATTTACTCATTTTTAATATAATTTTGATTACTTTTTTTTTCAATTGTAGTCAACATTATACATTTATGACAATAATTTGAATTTGATAAAAAAATTATTAAATTTCTCTTAAAGAATTATCGTTAAATAATCAAATATGACCGTCATAATAGCACAAAAGAAATAATATATATATATTGACGGGACAAAAGAACTACTATCAACTCTTTTGTTATGAACCATAAAAAATATTGATACTCAACAATTTAGAGATTAAATTTTAGAGATTTTTTAAAATACATTAAAATTGTTTTGTGTTTGTTTACCATAGGAAAAGTTACTTTTTTTCTTAAATAATCAATTATCAAAACTGATTTTCTGAAGAAGCAATTCAAAACACTTTCTCCTTTGAAACAACTTTTAAATTTTTTTTCCTTTAGATTCTATTTTTTTTAGACTAGTAAAAAAACATATAGAAACTTCTACAAGTGATTAATTTGTTTGGAAAAAAGTGTAATAAATAGGCTTTATAGAAAGAATAAAAAAAACACAAATAAATAGAATATTATTTTATATGGAATGAAACTATATTAATTTTTAAAATGGTAATTTTTTTAGTAAAATCTACAAAGAAATGCTAGGGTCACACTCTTAAACGCATTTTTTTAACACACCCAATTATTTAAAGCCACATCACCCCATCTATTTATTCCTTAACCTAGAAACCGGCTAAACAAGTTACGGGACAACAAATTTCCTGTTTTTTTTTTTTAGTCACATCAGATTTTCCTTTTTAACTTTTAATTTTTTATTTATTTATTTATTATATATGTGACGGTGGCTTTAATCTCTTTTCTATAAATTCACATCTCTGTATCAAAAAAGTATAAAACGGAAAGAAGAAGAAGAAAAAAATGTGTTGGAGGAACAAGTGTGCAATGGTCCGTTAATTGGTTTAGATTGTAAGGATGGTGAGAACTTGCAGAAGAAAGAGGTTGTGTTTTGTTTTTTTAATTAAAAGGTTAGTAATCTAATAAAATACATAAATATGGTTAGAAAATGCAACCGGTAGCCAATTATATTAATTAAAGAATGGGATGACGTGACTTTAAATAATTAGGTGCTTTAAAAGAAGTGTGTTAGAGGGTGTGACCCTAACATTTCTCAAATCCATATTGTTAAAATGATGTATATTCTTTGCTAAAAAAAAAATGATGTATATTCTAAAATATTGGAAAAAAATTTAAAGAGTAAAAAATAAGTTTAATTTTGATACACTACCAGTGAAAAAAGTTGTCTTCCTTTAAAAACAAGTCATAACTATTTATATGTATCTCTTTGTAGGTTATCAATCCTTACTCTATTTCATCCTTGTTTGAGATCTATGTTTTTACTTGTTTTCTTAACATTAGGGTATTATCTTTATTTCTCCATGAAACAAAAAACATCACCAACCTTGCCTCATCTTTCCCCAAAATTCCTCAAACCTGGTACCCTCGCACAGATTCGCGACTCTCGGATTAGAGCCCGATCTCACCTCCACAACTCTCGCTCTCAGATTTCCATCGATCACCTTACATCTATGTCATTGTCTCGTTCTTCTTCACCTCAACCTCAAGCTACTATCGTTGATGATTTTCCTATCTTCGCCAATCAAAACGATGGCCCACGTTGTCTACAACGAAATAAGCTTATTGCTGCCAAATCAGTTTTCTTCGTGCCAATAAGTAACTCACCCGATTTGGTCAATGGCACATTTGGGGATGGCGTTATTGTTGACAATTAAATTCTCCTTCAAATTATGTAAAATGATGTTATTTACATACAAATCATGTTATATTGTTTACTTTCATTCTATGAAAAGTTACTCATATGGAACTAAAAATTAATAAAGTGCATTCGAATTTTTAATTTCTTATTCTCTACCTTGTTTTAATTTCGATCGCGTTGTTAATTTCTATGTGATGATTGTTCGAAGTGAATGCTTGTTAGATTCTAATATATAATCTTCATTTATGAACACAAATATTAACTTATATGTGTTTGATTGATTAGGGACTTGGGGTATTTTTGTAGACAATATGACTATTTGATATGATTAATAATTAAATTGATGTATGCGAAAAATTTGTGAAAGGAGGAAGGGATTTTGGTGCTGATGTACGAACTTTTATAAATATTATCATTTAATGACAATTTAGTACACTTGTTAAACCGGTCATCAAGTTTTTAGCGTTATTGCGAGGATTAATTTAAACAAAGCATATCTGAATATGATAAGGGTTTTTACAATTGTATTTTTACTTATTTTTTTTATGTTATTGTAAATAAATTAAATATTTATTTATTTGTTTGCAATTTGCATATGTTATTGTATGTGTGTGTAGGCTATTGCTCATTGTCTCGATTTTCGCAATGTTATTTAAGGTTTTTTTTGGTTTATGCACATCATAGGAGCAAACGAAGGAAATTGATATAACCACGAGAGCAAATTGAAAGGCGGTCCAAAAGCTTTATTTTGTAGAGGAGGTTAGCCAGTCAACTCTAATTCAATCACTCTCAGAATAATTTGACAAGGACGAAGCTCCAATTGTTGAAGGTAATCCACCACAACCACCACCATCACCATTCACCAAGGTGCACCTTTGGGAGACTTTGGAATGAGAACTAATAGAAGGCATAGTAGAAATTGTCTCAACTCGAGGAAATGTTGGGTGAGTTCATGAAAGCCACACAAAATAGTTTTCAGAAGCTTAAGTTTATCAAAAACCTGGCTCAGAAAAAATTAACTAAGCCTCTATAAAAAAATTGGAGACATAAATTGGCCAGCTTTCAAATCAAATATCGGCAACCCCTTCTAAAGGGTTTGTAGGTAACACGTACTACAACCAAAAAATGAAAAGTGAGATATGGTCAAATTGGAAGGTGAAAGGCCAGTGTAAAATAACAATTGTACCCCGTCAGTGTAAAATTTTGCATGACTTAACTTATGTTGTGTGAGTTAAGTCACGCCAATGTTAATCTCAACGTGAGTTAACTCACGTAGCTTCTGTGCTCAGTACCAGAACAGGCAGTAGTGCCTTGTTCCCTGATTTTCTTCATTCCTTCATTCATTCATAGGTACAATCATTCATTCATTCAACCAAAACTCAATTTAGAGAACATTCATTCAACAATTCATTAAATCATGCATTCATTCATTCATAATTTAGATACGCAATATTAACGAAAAATAACTAAAATATCATAAATAAGCACAAACGCGCAAATGTAAATATATTACAACCAAAATCATGCATTCAGTGAGACATTTTATCAAACACCTACAATGCAACTTTCAATCAACTTAAAATCAAACAATTTCAAATACCTAAAACTACCACATTTCACTCTAAACAACATCTAAAATACAATTCCTAACTTAATTCATCACTAACAATCATAAAAACTAACATGCAAGCCAAATTTCTAAAAACTTAAAAATGTTAAATTTCTTCAAAAAATCTAAAATTTCAACCAAAAAAAATGCAATGAAGTAGAATAATCATCACTTACTTGATATTGTGGGAGAAATTGGCTTTGAATGGCGCAAGAATGAAGAAAATCGAATTTGGAAGGGAAAAAATCATATTTAGAGAAGTTTGAAAATATGGGTGTTTTGTTTCTGTTATGTTGTGTATACACTTAACTCACGCAGCGTGACTTAAGTCACGCAGAAAACATAACTAGCGTGAGTTAACTCACGCTGGGCAATTTCGTAATTTCAATTGAGAGCGAGCAATTTTTGTTTGGTAAAGAGCAGAATTTGGCAGACAATAGGAAATAAGAAGTCCATAGTAAAGATGACATGTCTAAACATTATTTTGTCCACAACAACCTTGAACTTGTGTTGAACCAAAATAGGTTTTGAATAATGTTTCTTAAGATTGCTCACAAGTAACTCAAACTTCTGAAAATACCCCCATTGATAGTTAACTAGCATTTGTTGTCGAATTGTACTTAGGCACCATTCAATTTTTAACTTAGTTATACGATTAACTGATTTAAAAAGCTCTACATCTCATGTTTGTATAAAAGCAAGACTCTTTGTTAAATCGGTTAAACGTTTAAGTGACCTAAAAAATTCTACCTTGTGTTTGCTTTGATGTGGGGCCTCATTGTTACAAATATGAGATATGGTTTTTTAGATTGGTTAATATGTTATCCAATTTAAAAAGTGAACGGCTTAGTGGGGAAATTTGAGGTGAAGAACAAGTTTATAAACTTCCGCCTTTGTGCATTTAGGCCCTAACTTCTATTTATTCTAAGTTTGCTCCAAACCTTTTTTTTGTCAAAATCTCCAAACACCTTTTTCAGTTAACAACTTAGAAGATTTTTTGAGTTATGTTTCGGACTGACATAAATTCCAGTGGGAATGGCCCAATAAAGCCAAGACTCATATTCCTCAAGAGAAAGCGTTGTGATGGTGCACTCGAAGCCCTGTGTGTATTGCCGCACATGAGCGCGTCAAAATCAATCATAGCCGTCATAATCATCTATAACGGTCTTCAAGATTCACGCTGCAAAATTCGAAGGTAGTTATCAACCTCCTCAACTATATAAGCGTGACTCTGCATCGCGCTCAAGGTACACTTTCATCCATCCAGTTTTCGCACACAATCCACCTCTTTCACATACTCACTTGAGTGTTAGAGTGCTATTGTATCTGAACATACCATTCTCTTTCGACGATGAAGCTTGCTCTCCTCCACACCGAAGCACCGCGAACCACCACTACATTCCTATGATATTCACCGGACAAATCATGTTAAAAAATATCTTACTATGATTTAAACAAATGTCATAGTTTGTTAAATGACTCATCCAACTATCCTATCGTGTCGTATTTTTGAATATGCATTGCAACCACTAATATATATCACTTGTATATATGTGGACCACTTTCGTAGTTATTCAATTTATTTCACTCACCAACCAAACTCCAAACTGTATTGCAAATTTAAGCTATCACAGCAACCTATCATATCATCTCATATTATGATGCCACCAAGACACCAACTAATATAGATGTTTTGGCAGAAAAGATTAAAAAGCAACCAATTCATCACGCATTATTTGATCCTAGCATCCCGAGAGAACGGGCAAAAAATATAAAAACGACACACACGGCATGGAAGTTATCACTTATCAACTTTCAATCAAGTACTTAATTGATATGTACAAGACATTGTTGGATTTGTTGACAATTTCCATCACTTACATAGTTCAATTTATTTGATAGTTTTACCTCATTTACGTGAGTTTTTTTTACCGGAGTGGATACTGGATGGTTATCACTTGAAATCTTCACTATTATATTCTCTCATGTGTATGACTTTGACTTTTATTCTCTCATCTTTATGACTTTGACTTTATACGCTAGAGATAAATGAGTAGTTGAGATTCTGCTGCATAAATTTTTAATCGAAGGGGATTCCTCCTGTTTTAGAGATATTTTGACACTTAATATAATAAAAATTGCACATGTAAAGCCTTTCCTTGATTTATTTACTTTAAAGTTTCACATGATTATAGATCTCACCTTGTCCTTGGCCATGTAGACAATCATCATTTCCGATGTATGAATGTTCAAAACCAACGAATGTGACACCGATGTATGAATAAATAGTATCTTTTTTTTTTCTTTTAAAACTCAATATGTGACCCAAAAAGTAACAAATCCGATGGGAATCACTAATATAGTTTGTGGCACAATCACTAATATAGTTTTGAGAATATTGACTCTTGACCTTTTTAAGATAAAAAAAATATCTATTTGCGAACAATCAAAGAGTAACCCACTTTTGCAGTGGATCCAAACATGATGTAACATCACTGTGATAAATTTGGTCTGTTATGTTTGGATTGGATTGCATTGGCTCCCAAAAAGCTAAATTTTGCAACAGTCAACTGAAGATGAATCAATATAGTTGCATTTTAACAGGTATGTATTTAGCTTCCACGATGGTAACCATTTTCATTCATATCTAATAGTACTGAATTACCAACTGTGCTTCTCCTTTGATAACATGGTTTTTGTCAAAAATGAAGCACAAAATTTCAACTCAACTTTATGTCATTAATATATAAACCACCTTAGCCGTGTGAATCTTGTTAAAACAGAGTGAAAGTCTTGTGACCTGATAACTACACGTACATTAATAATCACAAGTAACCAGTAACAATATAAATGGCTATTTAATTAATTAATATGTGGATCAACATCAGTCAGAAATTCAATAAATCAGCATGGAAAACACCGGTTGCTTAGAATCAAAATCAGAAGCATGAATAAGATCCATGTACATATTTTGAATCACAATGACATCATAATTTCATTGAAAGTGTGAGACTGGTTCTTCAACCTTTTTAGTAACAACACTGATTCTTTAATTGCCAATACTAAGATAAAATATATCATTTCAACTAATTATGTGTTATAACTTATAAGTGACTAATCAAAGAGTTAGCCACTTCTTCAGAACAGAGTTCAGTGAAGGCACAAATAAACAAAATACTGATTATGAGCAAAAAATTGGACAGTCTGCTTCTAATAAATAACCAACTGTTATCAATTTATCATTTTATTTGGTTACTCGTAGATGAATAGTTAAAGTTCACAAGTGAAAGAAAAAAAATACTTGTAATGGGTCCAAGCACTAATGATAAAATGATGGTATAATTCTCTCAATTTCCAGGAAAGTGGAGTCTCCACTGAGTCTACAGTAAGCTCATAATTACTTGTAAAAGACACAAATGGGGCCTGAATGTGTTCCCTTCAACTGAAACTCATACTACAAAACACAGCACATTCTAATCTAAGATTCTAAACATAACTTTAAAAAGTGAGAACAACAAAAAAGATACATAAATCTTGCCTAATAAGATTCGGACACTATAAAAAGATACAACAACTATGTTTTATTCCAATAAGATATCATGGTGGGTTGGACAAAAACACCGTGGCACATGATTTTATTGAAGCTACAAACTGTTCTTTCGCAAAATCATTGTATTTTTGAAAAACTCGCCACAATACCATACCAGCACTAAGCAGGGTCAGCTAAATAGATCAAACGACGATATTCAGCCACTAAGATAGTTAAAAATTTGACTCTTACAGTTATAATCAGATTCAGAAGGCACTAAGCAAATATATACTTTCGTTAAAAAGGGACAAAGTCAAAAGTAAAAGAAATGTTCCATCAACTTTAAAATGACCCGGAATTTCCTGAAATTCAACAAATCATGAGCTCAAAAAGTTCTTTCAGATTAAAAACAATAAATAGGTCAGAATGAATAGTCATATTAAAAAGAGGGGGTGAGAAGATAAAACCACATAAAGGTAAGAAATGGATTTATGCAAGGCTTGTAACTCACTAGTCACTATTTTTCTCACATTTTTTTCAGCATTAGTTTCTACAAATGGTGAATAAAATTAGAGTTGACCTAGAATAAATAAACACTTACAAGTTAATGATAATGATTACAGTAAAACTCACTCACTAAGCAAAACTCACCTAGCTTTTTTTCTTGATTTGAAAGGGAAATTTGAGGGTGGTGAAGGTGAGAATTCAAAGGGCAAGTGAGGTGGGTCAGCTTCACCAGAAAGCATCCCTACAATCTCCTTCATGGAAGGCCTTTTCCCAGGAGATCTCTGCAAACACAACAATGCAATGGTGATACATAGCAATGCTTGTTCTTTATCCAAAGAATGTATAGAACTATCAACAAGATCCAAAAGTTTTCCACTATGAGCAAGTTGTCTAGCCCATGAAATTAGATTTGCTCTCTCGAATTCTGAAATCGGTGATGCTGTTACTTGTAATGGTCTTCTTCCGGCAACCAAAACCAAAAGCAGAACACCGAAACTATACACGTCACATTTCTCGGATAATTGACCACCACCACCGTATTCAGGAGCAATGTAACAAACGGTTCCTCTCATACTCGGTGTGCTACTTATTCCACCACTCTTCGGTATATCACCATTACCCCAATCTTGACTATTTCTCCTTCCATTAGTCCGCAGTTCACCGCTTAAACCATCTAACCACCAATCAATACTCCCTCTACTACTCTTACTTTTCCTCTTTTTCTTCTTCTCTACTGCCGCACCGCCTACATCCTCGTCTCTCTGCCACCACGATTCCCCTCCATTGCCACGGCAATCAAGACTTCTCTTTTTCTTCCTGCTCTTCTTCGAAAGCTCTTCACAAAACTCCTCCTTCCACCATTCCCTTGGTTTCCTATTCTTCTTTCCTTTAACTTTCTCCTCATCAAGTGAAGCCCACCATTCCAATTTCTTCCTCTGCTTCTTCTTACCCTCCACCTTCGTCTGCGCTGCCACCACGTCACCACCACCACCACCGGAACAAATCGAAGAACCAGAACCAACCCACTCACTACTCTTAGGTCTCTCTTTCTTTATCTCACTCCCAATCCACTCCATCACATAATCCTTCACCCTCCCCGATTCAGATCCTCCCCCATTATTCTCCTGCTTCCACCACCAATCCCTCCCAGAACCACCACCACCACCACCCCTCTTCCTCTGATTCCCACTATCAATACTAAACTTATCAAAACACCCATCAGACACAACACTTGATTGCGAAACAATCGCCACCTCCGGTGAAGCATCAGAATCAACCAAAACCCTAACATTACAGCTCTCCGGCGACCGATCAATATCATTTGCACCAGTGGCATTAGTAACACTAACAGCACTCTCAAATTCCTCAACAACAGAAACAGAACTACAATCCTCATTCACAAAATCATCTTTCTTTTTCTTCTTCTTCTTCTCCTTCTCATGATGATGAATTTCTTCAACCATCATTTCCATTCCAGAATCTTCCAAACACTTAACCCTAGCAAGGCCAAAATCCCCAATCTTAGCTCTAAATTCACGATCCAAAAGAACATTACTAGGTTTAATATCACCATGAATCACAGGAGGATTACATTCATGATGAAGATACTCAAGTCCTTTCGCAACCGAAACAACCACATCGAACCGGTTCGACCAAACCATCAACTCATCACACCTCCGGTCTAAAAGCGCATCTTGAAGACTCCGGTTCGACATAAGCTCGTAAACCAAAACCAGCTTCCGACCGGACCGGTCCGAAGAGTAACCGAGAAGTGAAAGAATGAAAGGAGAACGAAGATTCGAGCATAAAGAGAGTTCGTTGTGAAACTCTCTTTCACCTTGAATCGAACCAGGCGAATCCATTACTTTCAAAGCGACGGTTTCGCCGGAGGGGAGAGTGGCTTTATGAACGGAACCGAAGCCGCCGTGGCCGAGGCGAGTGGAGGCGGAGAATGAGTTTGAGGCGCGGCGGAGGATGGAGTAGGAGAAGCGGCGGTGGTTTTGGTCGACGGGTGTTGTTCGGTTGTGTGAGAGTTTACGGTAGAGGAAGATAGTGAGGGAGATTATTGCGGCGGTGAGGAAGATGGCGGCGGCAATTAGGCCGCCGATGAGAAACTCACGGCGGTGGTGGTGGTGGTGAGGAGGTGTGATGGTTGGTAAGGTTGGAAGTGGTTGTGGTGGCGGAGGACGGGATGGCATGATTGTAATAATGATGAGATAGAAATGTTAAGTTAACCATTCATGTGGAAGAGAGAGAGTGTGTGTGTTGAGTTGAATGAATCTATTGACTTGTGAGTAGTGTGAAGTGTGAACTGTAAGTAACAAGTAGTATTATTAGTACTTACAGTATATGCATAAAAATTGGATTGATGCTTTTATAGAATTAAATTAAATTTTCTAAAGATTCTCTTTTCATTTACTTTTTGCATTAGTAAGGAAATAGTTAAATGTAAGGTCGTGTTTTAAGGTCATTTTTTAAGGATTTTTAATAAAGAAATTGTTCTTTAAATAAGTCAAAATCTCTAATTTCTATTATATTGATTTCATAAACTTTGACAAAAACTTATTATTTAAAGTTATTAAACAATGGCCTAAGGACACTTGTTAACATTTCTTTTAAATGTATTTGAAGTTTCACAAACTTATCTCGATTGGTAGAGTCATTACTATATTGTTTGGATCTCGTTTAAAGCTAAATTCTTGAGTCCTAGATAATTTTTCCGTAAAAATAAGGAGGCTGCAGAATGTAGCATCACTCAATATTTATATATGTTGAGATTTGAAACATGAACATCTTGTGTATTCATCTTAAAAGGTAAATTTTTATCTATTATGTTAATTGAACATATTATATATATATAGTGACATCGATATTATTAAGTTGTATTCCAAAAGTCTAATTTAATTAGTGACGTCAATATTATTAAGTTGAATATCTTTAATTGAATTTAAATTTATCGGTTGTGTGTGTGTGAGAATTGTAGTGAATATTTATCTTGCAACCACCTCATATAATTATATATTTATTCTGATCGTATTTATAAGTAAAAAAACATATATTTTTTAAGTTCATTTAATATCTAGTGTATTTGGTTTATATTATCAAATACATTAGATACTTAGTGAATCTAAAGATTTGTGTATTGTTTATAAATGTGATTGGATGAAGTAGAAAAAAAATACCATATGAAAAAGAATGTGTCAAGTGACTTCTTTTTTTACAAATTATATCACTTGACTTAGACATGCATAATCTAAAACTCAGAGTTTAACTCTCAAAAAATAAAAACACTGTTTTATTGGGGTTCAAATTTAAACTCTTTTTTATTTGTATTTGTGAGTTATCATTGACTATTGTCATTTCAGCTATTTATCATAAATCTTAGGTGATACATTAAAGTTTGAAATTTCAATTATTTTCTATACTGAGTCAAAAAAAAAAATCTATGAATTTTGAAATGAATGAAATTTTGTGAAGTTTGCAAATATAGATACTTTTCAATGGGAAAGGTTGGACGTGGTAGGGTGCCAATTTGCCAATGACGTTTTTAGTGGGATGGTCTAACTCTAAAATTCAAACCATGTACGTATTGGTACTTCTTGTTTTGAGAGATCTAATAACAATACCAAGAACTTGAAGGTGATTTAAGCATTCAACAAGGTGTGATTCACGACAAACGATTTCAAGAGTCAAAGGTCAAACTAACATTCAAATATTTTTTATGAATACTAATAGTATGAGTATTATTAGTGCAAAAATTGCATCATGCAATTAATTGTCTATCTGATCTGGAACCGATGGCCGGTGTCATTTTTAGTTGATTTTGTTAGAACATCATTTAAAAAAGATCTTGTTAATAAGTGTCTCAAACACTCTTTTTTTTTTGAAAATAGTGTCTCAAACACTCTTTTAGAATTTTAAAATAAAAAAATTATTTTATAAAAAAGTTAAATATTTTTTAAAAAGTTACCATGTAAAGGTCTTAAAAAGTGTCTATGAACATTGGTTAACATTTCTCGAATTTGAATAGTCTGACTTATATTATTGATCGAGATGCAAGTGTGTAACTGCGTGATATTTGTTACACCAACAATTCAGGTTTTTTTTTTTTGAGCAAACCAACAATTCAGGTTTACAATTGTGTATTTGTTAATCCTTAACAAAATAGTTAAAATTTGAAATTTAAGTTGATGAAATTAGGGGTGTTTAAATCTAAATGATTCAAAAAATAAATCGCAAACCGGTTGAAAATAACTGCAAATCGCTCAAAATCGATAATTTTTTTAAAGTGTTTGGATCACTTTGAACAAGAACCGACCGGATTGATTTCCAAATTGCAACACTAAAACCAAGCCAAACCGAATCTCACGTGCTCCCTTAGAATTACAACTTTACATTATTATTATTTTTAAATGCTAAAGCTTATGTTTATTTTCCATTAATATGAAAGCAAGCAATTTTCACCAAGATCATGTAGAACGTATCCTACATAGAAGTCTTTGAAATGGTAAACATGAAAGGAGTACAAAATATTAGGTTAAAGAATTATCTTTTTTAGATTTCTTAGTGTATGTAGCATACGTGCGCACTTAATAGCATGACAATAATATTATTATTTAGAGTCTTTGCTAACTCGCAAAAGTATGTATGTTCGAAGAATTTAAGGGTAGAAGTCTTATATTGAAAAACAATATTTTAACTTTTTAAAAGTTAAATTGACGACTTTCAAAATTAATATTTTTATCAAATCAGCGATTTTCACTAGAGAAAATAAAACAGCTAGTTTGAGATTATGACAAGAGCTCTTGTTGCTTTGTGGAGTATTTTAGATGTTACGCCTATATACGGCATCATTGTATTCCTTTGTGGAGTATTTCATGGACGAAAATTCAAATGGCATATATTTGCATCGACGAAAGACCTATTTAAGCCAACCACCTCGCCCAATCATCACTTGCCACATGGCCACCACGTCGCTAATGACAGTCCACCTCAGCAAAAAAAAACTAATTATGATCAAAAGTCAAATAATTAAATTTTGTAGTGGCGGATTGGAAGAATTAATAACTTCAGGGACGAAAATTCAAATGACTTATATTTGCAGGGACGAAAGACCTATTTAAGCCTAAAAATAAGAAATGATAGTGAGATATGTTTTGGCATGATATGTGGTTGGGTGAGGAAGTGATTAAGGAGCGTCTTATAGGTTGTTTAATTCGTCTATGGAAAAAAATGTTTATGTGAGGGATATGATGTTGGTTTTTGTATTGATCTCTTTCTTTTTATTTAATATACTTTCTATTTTGCCTTAAAAAAAGTTGTTTTTACGTTATTGTTTTTAGTGGAATATTTATAATAATCTTTACATTAGAGAAAGATATTTTATATCAACAAATCTTAGTTTAATTGACAAAAATCTCAAAATTATTAGATTGAATAATGTGATTGGAGTTCGAACTCCAAATGTTGCACTTGTGAATGTCAGATTCTAACGACTGAAGGTGAGAAAAACACAAGAAGGGGGGTTGAATTGTGTTAGTTTTTTTTTCGTTTTCTCCTACTGAAGTCACTGATCAAAAGCAATTAGAGTACAGCTTCTGAAGTGATGTTCAGATTCTAGATTCAACGGATAAAACAGAGAGAAAGAAAGAAGAAAGACACAAGCAATTATACAAGTTCCTTCCACAAACCAGAAGTAGTTATGTCCCCCTTGCACTTTCAAGGAGAGTTCACTATAATGTAATATCTGATTACAAATGATTACAAATGCTCACTGCTAAAACTAGCAAGAGACTTCAAATGCTCAAGCACAACTGCAAGAGGCTTCATATGCTCAAGCACAACTGCAAGAGACTTCTAATCAAACAGAATTACAAAGAAAAATGTTTGACATTATACACTTGATATACAATCAGTGGTGTTCACAATACAAATCAGATACAGACTCTTAAGACTCTAGAACTTCTAAGATATGAACTTTGATAAGAAATTCTAAGTGAACTTTTGATGCAGAACAATTTCAGCAGAGGTTTGGCGCTTTTACATTGTTGTGAGTCTCTTACAATTCTTCAAGTCTTCACTCCTTTATATAGAGGTGTGAAAGAGACGTTGTGAATTGCCAGCGCATCAAGATAAGAGTCGTTTGAAGCTTTGATCAATCACCAATGATCTTTTGCTTGATATGGTTGTGTCCTATGAAGGATCAATTTCAAATCCATTCCAAGTCTGTAGGAACATCGTTGCAGGCAGAGCTGTTATTCTTGCTTGTAGCAGAGACAAAAACTGAGTAGTGGAGGTATTGGTTGTACACTTCGTACATTTGTACTTTGTCAACACTCTTCAAAAAACAAGCATCCAATGCCTTCAAGTTCATTTGAATTAGCAGTTGCTTCACTCTTCTGGTCTTCTGCAATGCTTAGATGAGATTAAATCCATTGAACAACCTTTGAAGCTTTAAGTTTTGCATCTTCTGATGAACTGCAACTTCTGGTGATCTTCAGCTTCTGATGAGATGCTTCTGATGAATTAGCTTCTGATGATGTCATCACTTCAGGAGCACTTTGTCTTCAAGAGTACTTTGACTTCAGGAGCAGTTCTTTTCAGACGCTTTAAGCTTCCTTTTTGTTGATTCCTTTGCTCTTTTTTTTTGTTCTTCTAGAACCTAATGATGATCTCAAATTTTTGTCTATGGTCTTGTACACTTGAACAAATATTAGCATATCTAATTGACAATTTTTAATACCTTGTTATCATCAAAACTCTCAAGACGTAGTGTTAAACACATTTTGTTTCAACAACGACTACTCCCTCCGTCTCAAATTAGTTGTCTCTTTTGAGTTTTACACGGTTATTAAGAAAATGATTAGTAGTGTTGATTTCAATGGTAAAATATGTTTCATTTACTAAAATGACCTTATTAATTATAGTTAGTTAAGTAGTTAGATGGTTAAAATACAATAAATATGGGTATGTTAGTGGAAAAGAATAATAAATGTTGTATTAGTATTATAAAAAGGATAAATAATTTGAGAGAAAGAAAAATAGGAAAGATGAAGTTTAATGGTGGTGGATTGACAGTCTAGACCAACTTTGCATATACAATCAATCAAAACATAAAATTATCACATAATTAAAAACATTAATCGATGTGAAAAATCTAAATATTTTTATTGATTGTGTGTACAAAGTTGTTTTATATTGTCGATCCATCACTATTAAACTTTATAGATATTAGAATATTAATCAATAACTGTGACTTTGCGTCTGAAGACAGCGTCTGAAGAGTGCGTCTGAAGTGAAGAGTGTGTCTGAAGACAGCGTCTGAAGAGTGCGTCTGAAGTGAAGAGTGTGTCTGAAGACAGCGTCTGAAGTAGGAGCTTCTGAAGTACTGTGGATCAGCTCCTGACGTACAGGTTCTGAAGTATAGCCTCTGATGTTGTTCAGAAGCTGAGTCTAGTAACAAACTTGGTTAGCGTGTTAACCAAGGCAGTTAGTTTGTTAGAAGAGTTTGTTACAACATCTTGTTGTATATATACTCACTCTTACTATGTAAATATTGTGTGAGAGATATACAAATGACACAAGTGTGAATAAAAATTACATAGAGTTTTCTCTTCCTCTGTTTTTCATTTTTTATCGTTTTCTTCATCTTGCATAAAATAGCTTATTCTTAATAAGCACTTCCGCTGCATAAAGAACATAGTGATTGTTCTAATAGTTCTAACAATAGACACATATTTTAAGACGGAAGAAATATTATCATTCTCTCAAGGACAAAAACTTATGTTTATTTCTTTATAAATATAATTGATTTCTCAAATTCACTATTTTTTTCAAAATCTATTATAAATATAAAAAAAAATGAATTATATACATAGAACCATAAAAAAAATGCACACAAATTTTATCATTTTAGAAAGTGGTAGTATCTTCTTCACTCAGAAGCATGCATGTTTGTGGTTTTCGTACCACTCCTAATTTAGACTTTACAGATGAAAAGTCCACGAGAATCCATCCCATTGAAAAGTGAGTGAATTTCATTGGGAGTGTAAAACACGCACAAGGAGGTTTGCTTGTTCCTGCTGACCCTGAGATCACGTGACCTGCTATGCATCTAGCGTTGGAACGTTTCACTTTGATTAGTGGACCCAGTGTTAGATTAGATCACGTAGTAACTACCCAACGTAATTTTTGGTGAGTCAATATTAACTTAGTTTATAAAGAGTTTTTTAAAAAAAAAAAAAATACAAAATGATATTTATTTATTCAAATCGAGATATTACATCATTCAACCCCGCTAAAAACGTAAAGGATGAATTTGCGAACAAACTCACGGTATCCAATTTAATAGCATATAACGGCATAATGCATACAAAAATATATGATAAAATTATAGTCACCGGAATATCCATGGCCTCCGGATCTGTAACGTTGACGCCCAAATCTTTGATTTAATAATCGATCTTTCAATATGAATCAAATGAACACCCCAGGAAGACGGGAAATCAAACAACGCCGCACAAGACGACGAACAACAACCACCACACTTAGGTGATGAAATCACAAAGAAAAAACCTAGATCTATGTGAAAAATCACTTATTTAGATTGAAGTGTAGAGAAAAAGATGAAGAGGGGTGATTTCAGGTCAAGAATTGACCTAAAACCACCCCCTCAATGAAAAATCTGGAAAAAAAACCTAGAGAGAGAAAACTAGGGCCGACTTGTTTTAGTTTATAAAGAGTTGAATAGCATTATTGTGAGTTCAACTTCATTGTTAGTAGACAAGGCAACAAAACCCGTATATGTTAGACCCGGCCGCCCCGTCTCGAATTTAATAGGGAAAAGCCGATTTATTTGCGTGCGGGTGTGGACAAAATTTGGATTTTTAGTACGAGTGCGGGCATGCTTACACCTGTCCTACCCCCGCCCTGCACCCGTTTTTTGAAATTTACTTTATTAAATTTTATAATCTTATTTCCATATGCACCAACCTATTTTAATATATTATTACTCTTTAAAAACATATTTATTATAATTATTTTGCTCTTTTGAAAAAAGTTTATTAGATCTTTAATTATTAATATAATTATTGTTTTTTGTTGTTTTGAAAAAATTAAAAAATATGCATTTTTTAAATATTTTATAAAAAATAGAGTTTTTGTGGGTGGGGCGGGGAGAGACAGGGCCGGGAGACCCGTCCCGTTGGAGGTAGGGTTGGATGTTCAATTTTTATCCCTAATATGGTTTGGGGATGGGGGCGGGTGTATGGAAGTGGGGGCGGGGACGGGGATGCTTAAACCCGACCCCGACCCCCCCGTTGCCATATCTAATTGTTAGTGTAAGAATCTGCAGTTGTTAGGTCTTGATGTCTTTTTTAACTTTGATGAATCCTTAAGCGCATTTGATGTCAATGAAGCTATTATACTTCTTCGGATTTTGAGATGAGTTTAGAGCATCTACTATGGTAAATATTTTTAAAAAAAATCTATAAATGAGTCTTTTGTGTAACATCAAGGTCGTTCCTACGAATCCGGAGGCTCGGCTCTGTTAGTGAAAAGATGCCCGTAATAAAATAGTAAAAACGTATTTTTTTTAAGAACAATGTTCTATTTAAATTTTTTAAAAGATAAATACACCCACCTACATGAAAATCACTACCGTATACATGAAGAACCTCAAACCACTCTCCCAAAAAAACACCCATCTAACATCAAAAGCAAAAGGAACCAATTCTAATAGGCCTAAAACTAGACAACAGAAGAGGAAGGTGGAAAAGAAGAGAATATTGAAGTGAAAACATTGAGAATTTGTGTTATCTATTGAATAGAGTCGAATAATCTATGTTATCTATTGAATATGTGCCATTTGCTTCGATGAAAATCTTTAATAGGTTGAAATCATTATATAGTTTGACTCATAAAGAGTAGTTGACCACTTTCATAACAATAAGTACGTTGTTACTTACTCCCTCTGATCTCTAGAGAAAATCTACTTTTAAGGTTTATTCAATAAACAATGTATTTAACATATATTATAGACTAGATACATAATTTATTAAATGAATTTAAAAAGTGATTTTTCTTTTATAATAGAGACATAAGGGAGTAATTTGGAGCGATTATTAGTGGTTGTAAAGTTTGTTTTATACTTTATATATGTAAACTTTAAGGTACATATTAAGTACCTATTAGGTACCCCTATTGGGGAGAAACTGTTTCAGGGTCTTGTACGACCCGGGGTCTCACTTAAGATCTCAATCTTAAGTGGAACCCACACTTTTTTAATATTAAAAAATTGTAATGTAATTATATAAAGTTATTGATAATTGATTAGTGGATCCCATTTAAGAAATTTGTGTGAGACGTTCGGTCGGAGGGATTAAGTGTTTA
Source organism: Medicago lupulina (assembly GCA_958299785.1). Classification (NCBI taxonomy): domain Eukaryota; kingdom Viridiplantae; phylum Streptophyta; class Magnoliopsida; order Fabales; family Fabaceae; genus Medicago; species Medicago lupulina. Next base: position 54,845,314 of record OY283143.1, on the reverse strand, counting down.
TTATATACTACTATTAAAAAATTATAGATGAGTAATGTGTACACGTGTGATGCATTTAAGTACCCAAAAATGGGTGTCTCCATCAAAGGATTCTCTAAAGGAGATAACAAATGAAGATGTTCACACTCTTGTAAGAATGGGTGTTCAAAACCGATCCAAAATAAAACCGCAGATCGATTAAAAAAACCAATATCCGCACAAAACGGGAAATTATACATATCATCTTTTGAATCAAATCTATTCTTTTATAATGATAATATTAATAAAAAGTTATAATATGCAGTTTGGATATCCAAAAATCGATCCAAATTAAACTACATTTAATTGGATCTATTTTTTTGTATCGAAAATATAAATTATTAAACTTTTACAACATTAAACACACAAGTTTTAAAAAAATAATTCTAACTTTAACTTTTTAACTTGTGTCTAAACGACACAAGTTAGCATTTCCCTTAAAATTTTAGTCCTCCAATTTCCAAAACCACCATTTTGGTCCCCATATTATGCATTTCTTGGTTTTTTTTGACCCCCATCAGTTTTGGTGATTTGCCCGTCATTAATAATGTGTTACTGATGTGGCATGTTTGTTTTGACTTTTTCATTTTTCATGTCATTTATAGTAATAATTAATTATATATATTCTTCGATCACAAATATAAGCAAAAATTTATATTTTACATTTATTCAATAAATGATGTATGTTATCTATAATAAAGACCACATACATCATTTATTGAATGAATCTAAAACATGAATTTTTGCTTATATTTGAGGTGTACATAATAAAAACTACTCTTCCGTCCCTAATTATAAGACCATTTTGTGTTTCTTTGTCTCTTTTTATAAGACTCCTTTCAAATTTTAATGTACATTAATTATTTCTTTACCACTATATCCCTATTTATGTTGCATATTTTTCTACAATATATAATAAAAACCTATGAAAACATCTACTAATTCTTTTTCATAAAGGGTAAACATGTAAAACAATAACAATTGTCAACAAAATTAATTCAACAATCAACTTTCTTAATTCCTGTGTTTTTCTCAAAAGGGTCATATAATTAGAAAATAATTAAATTATAAAAAGAAATGAAATTATATTGAGAGAACTATGAGCCCTAATTGCTAAATTCTCCAACCTTCATTCATCCTCCTCCTTTGTCATCTCCTCCTTTCTCCTTTTCGAATTCAATCATCCTCCTCATTCTTTCTCAGTTTTCGAATTTGTTTTCTTTCAATTACTTCAAGCACATCACCTCAAATTCATTTTCGTTCAAAGACTCGTATTAAAGGGTTATGACTATACCATGCACCTGCTTTCCAAGTTCCCGAACAGCTGAATTAGCACAAGAACCATGCACCTGCTTGTCAAGTCATTAATAAGAGTGACGAATCAAAAAAATTGAAGGGACCAAAAATTTAAGAAATATAGATCAGCGGGACTAAAATGGTGATTAAAATATGGAGGGATTAAAATTTCGATTAATTTAAGTGCATTTAAGCCAAAAAAGAAATGATTATTAGTACAACCATCATGTACACATTTTTAACCATTTATAAAATAACTAATGCATTTTTTTTAGTACTATTTATTTTGAAGGTCACACTAATGATACTTATTTATTGAAAAAACAATTATTTATTAGAACATTATGTATTTAGTATAAAGGTCAAACTTGTTATTTTTTACTACTTTTTATAGTACAAATTTGTTGATGATTGAAAAACCTAAAAAAATTAAGAAACATACTAACGAGTATTTAAGGCATTTCCTTTTAAAAAAAAGATTATCTTAAGGCATTTATTTATAACCCCCTGCAGGATTAGAACTTTAACCCGCTATGTCCTTAAAATAGTGTAGCTTAAAGAATGTTGGGAGAATGCATGGAACCAACACAAAATCCAAGTACCATTAATGTGAAAGGGTATGATGATAATAGTTGAACAAAATAGCCTTTGAATTCTTGTAAATTTGGTAGGAGGAATCTAAAAGGTAGCCCATTTCTTTTTACAGCTTACGAGACCAAGTTATGGACCAAAGAATAAACGGTGAAGAAAGATAAATAAATGAACCTTTTTTTATGATTAGATAATGAGTCTTGCTGACATATGTTTAGCCATTTCTTAAAGATTTAAAATGAAAATATTCTATAAGTTTTATGTAGAAAAAAATTATTTTTAAACTTCTAATATATTGAATGTATCATAATTTTAAGATAATTTTTTTTTAAACTTTTCAAAAGTGTTCTAAGAAGATTTGTTAATATTTTTATTAGATAATTAATGAACATAGGTTGATTAAAGATTTACTACATCCGACCTTAAATATAATGAACATAGGTTAAAGAATATACATAAAAGAAAGAAAATTTTGTATTAGAAAATACAAGCTAAACATTTGCTATTTGCTAAAGTTTCTTCAGAAAAACATTTACTAAAGTAATAATTATACCATTTTTTATATAAACTTGCTTCTTTTAATTTTTAAATAATAACATATTGAAAATAAGTTGAGTGTTTGAAATTCGAATCAAATCTTTATATATTATATTATGCAATTTTCTTATTAATTGAGTTAAACTAATGAGTAGTATTTTTTTCTATATTTTTTACAAGAGTTTTTTTATCACGTGTAAATTTGCACATGTTAAGAGGTTTAAAGTAGAAATTTTATATTAAAACTTGTACATTTAATATTAAATATAAATTTTTTGAATAAATAATTATGATTTTTCAAAAAAAAAAAAATTATGATTTTTCAAAAAAATTATTACTATTAGGTGTATTAATATGTGCAATATTGCACATGTTAGACAAACCCTTTTTACAATACAATAAGCTTTTTATTAAGAGTCATGTTAACTTATGTCCTTATAGTACATGTTAAGCAATCCAAAAATACAATTTTATATTCAAAAACATAATATATTAACTTTTAAGAAGTTGAACATACGATTTTTGATATTTTTTTTTTATAACGTATCCTTTAAAAATACAAATTAACATTTGCCTTTTCTTAACTAGTAAACTTTTTACAAAAATCGAAATGTATCATGTGAGTTGGACTTTTCTTAGCACTGGTTAGTTGTGAAAAGTAGAAACCCATGGTTGTCGGGGGACCTAGGCTGACCCGTGAGGGCGATATTTCCAAGGCCTAATTGATTAATGTATTCTCTTTCCATTTTTGAAGTTGTTTACTTTCCCTAAAAAAGAAGTTGTTTGCTTATGAATTTTGCTAACAAATTAGTACACCATTAAAGTTCAATATTTTAAGTTTATTTATTAAATAATACTCCCTCCATTTCAAAATAGATGTTTATTTTGGAGATTAATTTTGTTTCACAATACTTGTTCATTTCAAGTTTCAATGCAACATTAATTATTGTCTTGTCAATAATACCCTTATATATTTATTATAGAGAGAAAAAAAATAGAATGAAATAATAAATGGTTAAGGGTATTATAGAAAATACACACATAATTTCATTAAAAGTAACAAAATTTATTTGGTTTCTTGGTTACAACAATTTCTCCAAAATGGACATGTATTTTGAAACGGAGGGAGTATATGTAGTCTTTATTATTGACTACATATATCATTTAATGAATGAACTTAGAATGTTGATTTTTACTTATAATAGTGACTGGAGGTATACTAATCATAAGAACATTGATTACGAAATTTATAAAAGATTTTTTTTGGTGAGGGAGTGTTTAGAAGCTTAGTGTTATTTTGTTAGTTGGAGTGGCAGACCGGTAAGTTTGAAAGCTTCTTTCTACAATTAAAAGTGTTTATAATAATTTGATTGATGCTCAAAGTTATTCACAATGAAGGTTTAATCATGTGTGGCTCAAGGTTAACATTTTTATCTGACGCTTGTTTCTGAATCGTCTAACAACAAAGGATAACTTGTTCAAGCGACATATTTTGGTGAATGCTGATATTTTTTGTTCGATAGATTGTGGTTTTGTGGAGGATAGAGACCATTTATTTTTTAATTGTGCTTCATATGGTCGACTTTGCCTCTTGATAGCTGGCTGGTTAGGGATTTTCAGAGGTTTTTCATAAAACTTTACTAAATCATCTATTCAGTTTGGGTGGGTTGGGGGGTTGGTTTAGGGGGGATTTTTCAAGAATTTTCGCATGACTTTTAACATCTTCTGGATTTCGGTGCTTTTACTATTTTTTAAGGAATGCAACATGAAGATTTTTCACAACAGAACGAAACAACTTATTTCTTTATCTAAAAATGTTAAACCCCAAACTTTCTGGTGGTTAAAATTGTATTAAGAATTAGACGATTACTTATGTTATAATATACAATTCCCTTCCTTGAATGTTCAAACCAAAAATAAAAATATACCCCTCTCCCTTAAAGAATTATTTATGTACTACATTTAAATCCATTTTTGACAAGAAAAAAATAATGTCTACGAAACTTTGATCCACCACTCAAGAAAAAATAATTCATTTCTTTATAATTTCAATGTCAAATATAAAAAATTTGATTATATTTTTGACAAGAAATTTGATTATTTTTATTATGGACTTAATTATTTAGAATATAAAATACATTTTCAAATACTCATATTTTATTGGTTATTAATTTTTTAAAAATTAATTTATTTTGTATTGTTTCATATTTTATAATAATGTTTAAAATTATATGTTAATAATATTGTATATAAAAAAATATTGAAAAATATGATTTGAGTTTTTATTATAATAAAATGAATCTACGCCATTTTTCACTGTCATGTGTGTGTTAGATTTTTGTTCTTATACTATTAAAAATTTGAATGTTAACGGATGAAAGTGTAAATTTTAACATTAAGGGAGATAAGAATGTAATTCAAGTTTCTCTCACGAGAGTAGAATGTAATTTTTTCTAATATGTTTTGCATAAGAGGGAGAGAAGTGTAATTATTCATTAGGACTCATTTAAATTTCAGTGAAATAAAAATAATATATGTATTAAAAAAAGTATGTTAGAGAGTGTTGATAACACTCCACATGTCCAATACAATAATACAACAAGTAAATCAGTTTTTTAAATTTATTTTCTTCGAGCTATCAATGATATGTATGAGAGGATCTCAACTAGTGTGAGAACACAAGATGTGACCATATAAGATTTTCTCGTAACAATAAGACTACACTAATGGCTAACTCTAAGTCCTTACTTACTTTGATTTAGAGCGTACTTCCAAGAGCCGACGCCGAGAGGCGTGTTTCTCACGTGTTATAGTCGTACTTGGAGAGTCGAGAGATGAATTAAATGGAAGGTTAGTAACTAAGAAGCATAAGAAGTGTATGACTTATGCCTAAGTAGGCCATCATATATGAAATGCAATTTTAGTAAAAGGCAAAGCATTCTTAACTTAGAGGTGAAAGTATGAGATAATGTGGTACCACATGTTACACATTTTATTTGGGTTTATAGTATAAAACGACAGATAAATATAGAAAGAGATATAAACCTTTAATTTAAGAGGGGTGGTTGAAATATAGGCATATCTCAACTGATTTATATGTTACAAAAGTACCGTTCAAATTGAAGAAAAATGGTATCGTATAACAGTAAAACTAACGATGTTATATGAGACAGATTGTTGAACGATAAGGGACCAATGTAAGAGTATAATAATAAGTGTAGATGATGAAGATGTTGTGTTGGAGAATTAAAATGACAATAATAAAGAGAGTCGAGGCAGTGTCGATAACAGAAAAGATTATGAAAACAATAGGTTAAGTGGTTTGGGCATGTAGATAAATACCTTGTATTAGTAATTAGTATAGTTGATTATGTGTAGGGTAGTCGAATTAGGAATACCTAGATAAGTTATAAGACAAACTATTAAGAAAGACCTAAAGATTAATACATAACATAATATTATGGTGTGTTTAATCCATGTAACCGACCCACTTGATAGAATAAAACTCAAACGTTGTTATTTTCTTTTATATATATATATATATATATATATATATATATATATATATAAGAAGTGATAAGATGAAAAGTAAAACGAGAGAGGGATCAAATTGAGCTAAATTCCACAATCAAATGGTCATGGAATTGTGATGGGTTTTGGACTAAATGAGTCACTAAAAATTCTTCTAAACAAAATTGATTAATATATTAATTAATTCCTTTTTAAAGTTTTGGTATTACATGCTATTGTCATACTAGTGGTTTGGCCAATTTGTGACAAGGAAAGGGACAGTGATCTTTGTCTTGATACAACAGATTGATGTTGATGCTTGCATGAGGGTGAAGTGTGTATTATTTGTTAGTATACTCAACATGCATTTGTATCAACATTCAAATGAGAATGAGATTATTGTCGTATTAACAACATCATTGATTTGTTCATTATCGTATATTAATGTATGCTCCACTGTATTTTGTCCTCTACTTTCCCATAACCTGTTCATGTTCTGCACCGAAGATATAAGCAATGTTACTCCATCATTTTATTCTACGACATTCTTTTCATTTCAGTGGACCATAGGAAAAAAATAAATCAAACTAATACTTATTATATAAAGTTGGAGTACTGTCAATTTGTCACGTATCGAAAAAAAAGATATTGTAGTATCTTATACATAGATGATATTTGTCCAATATCGAATTTGTTGGTTGGTTAGCCTTTCTTTTTCAACAGAATAAGATTTTTATTCCTTCTTTTGGTTAGATCTTAGACATGCTACAAATCCTTAACTAGTAGTCTAGTCTAGTACTATAATATTTGTTGGGGTACATACAAACTAGTATAATATTTATAAGGCTAAATTACAAGAGGTTATTTAAGTTATTTAATCGTAATAAATTGTTTCTTTACGTTTTTTTCGTACTATTTAAGTTTTTTTAAGTTTATTAATTGTAATGAGTTAGTCCTTCTATATCAATTAGATCCTTTAAGTTATTTAATTGTAATAATTTGGAGGATTTTAGATCTTAAAAATACAAGTTATTCAAGGCCTAAAAGTTGCAATTAAATAACTTAAAGGACCTAAGTGTTACGAAAAATACTTAAAGGATTAACTTGTTACAATTAAATAACTCAAAGGATGTAAGTAGTACAAAAAGTATGTAGTACAATTATTTTAAAGGACCAACATGTTATAATTAAATAACATAAAGGACCTCCCGTGTAATTTAACCGAAGATTGGATCTTTACAAACAAGAGCCAGTTAATTTACCGTGGCAACTAATGTTCACCATTCAACGAGTTTCGCTTGAGTTTTGATGATATTGATAATTTTATCTCTATTTCTCTTATAACCAATCATTCTCTTTCATTAAAATAATTTATTTTAATCATTCATCTATTATCTTTTAACTAGTCTAGTATAAACATTTTTTTAAAAAAATAAAATGACAATAGTCATTGAAAACTCGCACGTCCAAGTGGAAGAACCAAGGTCACATTTCGTTCATGTTCGGCCTAATCATTTCAATGTTTTTAGCAAATTAAAGTATAACTTATAAACTAGTCACATTATCTTTAATGCTTTGGAAAGAATCTTTCATTTGTACCAATACCAAAAATTCAGAGATACAATAAATCTCCATGATAAAAGAGCAGCAAAGATCCATATTTGAAATTGAATTTGGAATAAGTGACATGTCTTCTGACTCCTTTATGAGAGCAAGTACCAAAGGAATTAACAATGGTATGGGTGCTCGTTAAGTTACACTGTTAAGGAGTGGACTCATCTACATGGTAATGATTCTGTTGAAGGACTCGTCACAAAATTCAACTCCTGCTAATAATTGTATCGTTGTATATGAACTATTGTCCTTTTTTCTATGACAATTATTTTTTGACTTTTTACCTAGCTATGAGCTAATATAATAATTTTGTAGTAAGAAGAATAGACCACTGAAAAAAGGGCAGGCTGGTCGTTAGAGAAAAAGAAAATGCATGAAAAAGTTATAAACGAAATTATTGAGATATATTTAGAGGTCAATGACTTGATTATAACATAATTTATCATAAGAGTATTATAATGTGGTTTGATCAATATAACTGTTGATTTGGAAATATTATTCTAATTTTTTTGTGTAGATCTCGAATCATTTGTGTACAATAAAAAAGATTAATCTCTCAAAACGGATAAAAGTATAGTGGAAAACAAAGCTTTATCTCAAGAATTTTTATCTTACCGTATTACTAGACTTGTCGAAAAAAAAATTGTGGTCAAATGGGTTTAGATGTTTTGAGTTGAAAATATCTTTGAGCATAGTGAAGTGTATCTAATGAGCGTTCATAGAAACTTTATTCCAAAAATATGTTTAAACTTATCAATTGAAACTCATTGAAGATGAACTTTTAGGTAAAATAAAGTTCATAATAAATTAGGGAGTATACAATATATATTCCTTCCATTTCTATTTCTTATTTTTTAGATAGACGCACATACATAAGCCAAGATTCGAACCCAATCATAATGTCTAGTTTAAAAATTTTGACATTTTTGTCAGTTGAACTAGAATTTGTGAATTTCTTCCATTCTTTTTTTATCGTCAATTTTCTTATGTTTCTATTTATCAATCATTTTTAAATTTCAATGTTGTGAAAAAATATTTATAGTATCTTGTATATAAGACATGGGGATGGGGGATTGTTGTTTAAGCACTAATTTTCTTTCACCAAGAAAACCCCTTAGTTAGAGAATGGGAACATGGGAAGAACCAACCAATAGTGAAGGACTACTATATATAACAATTGATTGCACCTCAATGTGCGTGGTACAAATGATTTTGGTGCCTACAACCCCTATATGCCCTATCAATGGAATGGTTACAGTCCTATGTAACAACAACTGAAGGGGAAAATGAACAAAATATACATTATGGTCCCAAGTAAGACATGTGAACATTGCCAGAAGCTAGAGTAGAAGCTAGCAACTAATAATTGTCCTAAAGGCGCATCTTTAATTGGGGTTTCTTACTTAATAAAGATCATTCTCCATTAAGGACCTCTAATTGGAGGAAGAAAAAATGAGTCCCTATTAAGCAATGAGTCACTATAATAAGGACTCTCTCTCCTAGGTAACTAACAAGTCTCACATGTAAAAGAAGTAATAAAATTATTTTTGTATAATGATGTAAAGTTAGTGAGACCTATTTAAGTATTTTTCATTTGAGTCCTTATTAGTGTATTGTCATTGAATCCTTAATAGATACTTTCATTCAAAAATTATAAATAAGAGATGTGTACACGTGTGGTCCATTTAAGGAGTCCCTATTATTAGACTACCATTTGGATGCTCCAAGGGATTTGGTAAATTTAACCTTGTAAAGGAACTACATTATTGAAGTGTTTGCTATGCCCTATTTTTTCCTTTGGCAAATATTAATGTGCTCTAGACATATGATAAAGAACTTGATATAAAAACATTCTCCTTTTTTATGAAAGATAAAAACATTCTCTTAAAAGTAGTATATTCAAATTTTGGGGTTTTGCACAAGTTAAGATTATTGCTACAGAAATGGTCAAAAATTGAACCTTCAAGCCCGGAGAGTTCTGATTATTTACACAAGCATCAATAATTGAAATATCCAATCATTTACAACAACAACCAAGTCTTATCTCATTACATAGTGTCGGCTATATTAATCAAATTACATCATAACAGAAACCATATTTAGATTCAACTCATTAATCTCGAAATCTTTCTAATCATTTACGCAACAATTTTGTGTTTTGAATCACATTGGTTTGTAAGAAATAAGGAATGTTTACAATCTGTTAATATCACACATCAAAGTCAAACATAATATACAAATAAAGATGATACAATACAACTGTACTAAATTGACATTTCTGCCATCAATCAACACGACAAATCTGTCAATTACCAAAGGTTGCTTAACCTGCAAGTTCCATTCAATTCATTGTTTTACAGTATACAAGCAAGAATTATTGAGACTTTTTTGGACTACCATTTTCCTGTGGATTATGAACTGGAGTTGATGAACCACTCCTTCTTGAACCACTATGACCTGTTATGGTCCTTCCCATAAACTTTCCTGCCTTGCTAAGTCCGCTACCAAAGGCTCCAAAACCACTGCCAACAAGTCCAGCTCCAGCTCCAATGCCACTTCCGACAAGTCCAGCTCCGGCGCCAATGCCAGTTCCGACTAGTCCAACACCGGCACCAATGCCACTTCCGACTAGTCCAACACCTGACCCTACTGCATCCATTGTGCTACCTATGACGCCGGCGGCCTTCAGTCTCTTCCTTTCTTCTAATATAGCTTTTTCTGCTTCTAGAGCAGCCAATTGTTCCTCCTTGTTAAATTGGTAATACAGGACCTGAAATTTCAACCCCAATATTATTTTTAATAAACTAAAGAAATTACTGTCCCTACACGACGTTTCTTAATAAGTGATTGTCTGATAACGAGCAAAAGGAATATCCATCTCTCTGGTTTCTATTTTTTTGATAAATATGGGAGGAGGTAAATTACTGTCCCTACACGACGTTTCTTAGTAAGTATTTTTGTAAAGAAATTATTAATGCCATTTGAAATTTTCAAAAGAGCGTTATATTAAGGGACTCCCAACTTCTGGACTTATTTTAAGCTATTTTCTTGGTTGTTTAAAAAAAAAAAATGAAGTCCAAAAGTTGAGAATTAGGCCTAACTCAACTCCAAAGAGGATTTTTTGACCACATCTCTAGTCGATGCATGACTTCCTTACGTCCAGGAGAGCATGGACAAATGTTGTCGTCCAATAACAACACTCCTTCAATACTATCTTAGAATTTAAATTTAGGCCTAACTCAACTCCAAAAGTCAGCTAAAGAAGTAAGGATTGCCCAAGCCTTATAAGGACAATTTCGGCCATATTCCTAGTCGATAATCTCAATAATAAACATTAATAATAAGACCAAAAACTTAAAGTAAATAAAAAAAAAAACACTTTCTCATTCCATTTCTCAGTTTCCATCCAAACGTGTAAAATATACTATGTGCAGCCTCACAGCAATGGCCCTGTCAAATATAAATAACTAGATCACTGCATGTACCTTTACGGTCAAGGTTCCTCGATCCTTCTTATCTTTCACCTTGAGTGTATCAAGTGACGACAGCAGCCTTAATTCAAGCTCTTTTTCAGTTTGTACATCCAATTCAATAAGGGGTAATTTTACGATTCCCAATCGCTTATCTTGCCCAATGTCTTCATCAAAAACCTATTATGAGAGTCATGCATTTATGTTAGTTGTATTAAATCAAGTAGAATATATAAACAAGAGTTTAATGACTATGCATAGACTCTGAAAAAATAATTGCATACTCATCTAATTATATCTCATTCTGTAGATATTTTAGAAAGCGACAACAAAGTAGTATCACAGTAAGATATTATTGGATGGCTGTATAAAACTTTTTTACACTGTTTGTTAGTGTATAGCCAATACACTCTAAACAATTTTTGCCAAGTTATGGGGAGAGAAAACAAAAAAAATATTTCAAAATAATATTAACATCTAAAACTATATGTAGAGAAATAAAACCCTGTTTTGAACTGAATTAAAAAAAAAAAAAGTAACATTTGTCAATATTTTAGTGGTATTAATTTTCATAAGGTGGTGTAAAATGTTCCATCCCACAATGTAAGTCTTTTTTTTTCCTATTGTATCCCTCAATATTTATTTTATTACTCTTCCTTTTCCAGTTCAAGTAATCTCTCTTTCTCGTACCATTAATGAAGGTTAATCCTAACTCAGAATTTTTATAAAATCAACGAAATTAACTACATTTCTCAATTCATGTGCCATTTGCAAAAGTGACTTATATTGTGGGATGGAGGAAGTATATACAACAGAGGAATTTTAATTACAAAGAAAATATAGCTTATGAAAAAGAATGGCTCTAGGATCAGATTTAGAGGTTCAAAACACCTGAGTTGTGAAACAAGAGTAATCATACATACCAAGAAAATTACAATATGATTTTAACAATCATCATAATATGTCAGAACCGTATGTAATATATGAAATAAAATCATTTTAAATTTCTTCCATTATGTAATTGAGTTTAACGACGAGTCTTTGTCGATGTAAATTAGTTTTACACCGATGTCCTATAAAATCTCATGATATTGCCAAGTAAGCTCATTTTATAACTGTATTTTAATAATAATTGTTAAATACTAATTTTTCATTGGACAGCAGTGTAAACCGAATTTACACTGATATTGCATATTCTCTTCTCTCTATGTAATTAACATCTATGAAGCACTGACACAAACACAGACACCTGACACGACACTGACAACGACACATACAATAATAGTAATTTGAAAAAAATGAATGAATTGAATTTAGTCGTGTCGGTTTCGGAGACCGGACATACCTTCAATCAAAAGTATCAGTGATTCAAAGAGTAGTATACTTTAAGAGGAGATGGTTTGAAAATAAAGGATTTAGCATAAAACCATAAGAAAGGAGGAAGAAGAGAGCAGCATAAAACCTCAAGAATGAGTGACTGGGTCTCCTTGTCTTCTGCAATCAACTCAAATGTTTGATCCCAAACAGGATTCAAGTTGTTGTTAATAACCTTGGTTTTAACCTTGAATAAAGGTCGAATATACAGAACAACATAAGGATCAGATTTTCCAATCATTTCCATATTTTTTAAATCGGTCGCTTTCACTATAGTCACTTTAAGGCTTCCATGAGGTTTAAGCTCCAAGTCACTGCATGAAAGAAAACAAAAGTGCAACTCAGAAGTAAATTTCAAACTCAAATTGAAATTGTCATCTACAATCAGAAAGACAAAAAAAGGGGCATAAACTTTTGCAATATTCATATTTACCTAATATCAACAGGTATACCGCCAAGTGGAACAACAATCCTATGTGGCCATTGGAGCATATCAGTAACAATTGTGTTCACAGTATCCTACAAAATGGCAAGTAAAAATAAAATTAGTGTTACAAATGTTGCTTAAACAGTACAGGGAAAGAGCAACACAAAACAGATAGAACTCACATCAATCATATCTGAAATTCCAGGAAGAGCAGTTAAACTTCCACCAACAGCCTTCAGAGTATAATCAATTCTCGGCTTTGGCTGATTCAATATTAATGGAAAATTCAGTTAAGATACAATCATGTATTTGGCAAGGATGATAAAGTTTTCAAACATTCAATTAGAATATCAACTTTCGCCAAGAGAAGAGTGGACTGTTTAATTATATAAAAGATTGCATCCCCCTATTTACAATCTTGAGAGATGCCTCCTACTTATAAACTCATTTTCAAGTCATATATCATCCGATATGATAGGTACTCACAACACACCCTCCTCACGTCTAGGACTGGACATACCCAAGTGACCAGATAATGGGTGACCAGCGAATTTTACACATGCTCCAATACCATCTTAGAATTTGGATTGGGCTTAACTCAACCCTACAAAACCAGCTTTGTAAGGTGAGAGATGTCTCTCATAAACTCATTTTCATAACATATCTCATCCGATGTGAGACTCTTAACAAAGTTCTTACGCTTCTATTGCTGGACTAAGGACTTCGCACCTAAGGCACAAGCACAGACACACGCGCAAATTTGGGTTAGGTTCTTGCAACTGCCTCAAGAGTACTGGGGAAAGCAAACAATTTTTGAAATTGCTTCAGGTTTGGGAACACCCCTCACCATTGATGAAGCCACACAAAACAGGCGTTTTGGGCTCTTTGCTCGCGTCCTAATTGATGTGGATTTGAGTGAGAAAATGTTTGAATCTGTTATTGTGGAAAGGGAAGGGCATGCTCTACCCATCATGGTCCAATATGAGAGGCACCCTTTGTTCTGTTCCCATTGCAAGGCCATAGGACACAGCCTTCAAGCTTGTTCCAAGATGATGGCTTCCATCCACGCTCCATCCACTAGGAAATTGCCCTCTGTGTCTCAACAAGCTCAGCTTAACTCTGATTTAACTACCCGGAAGAGTTCTAAAGAAGTGAAGGTGGTCAATGGTCATGATAAGGCTCAACCTCACTTTGTAGCAGTTGGTAATAAGCCTGCTCAGAGCTTGGTGAACATAGATCCGATAGAGGATTCTTTTGATTCAGCTGATGATTTTGAGGAAGGGGAGACATCTGGCCATGAATCTGTGCATTTCAACAATGATAACCTTGCAGCTGCTCAGAAATCCAACAATGGCGTAGCCTTAAATATCAACATTCAAAACTCTTTTGAGCTGCTGGCTAATGGGACTGAACATGTAACTGGGGAGGCTAAGCCAAGTGATGAGGAAACCCCCCTCACTATTCTGGATATGCAACTGGTTAAAAATCCAACTGTGGAGGTTATTCCCCTAGGGAAGGAAGACTTGACTCATCACTCAAGCTTAGAGGTTCCTAGTGTTAAAAGGGACCCTAAATTTGTAGCTTTGAGTTCAAGGAATTCCATGTTGGACCATGTAAATGGGAGTGTTTCTGCTCCCATCACTACCATTAATGAGATTCTGGGCCAAGACAAAAGAAAGGTTCAACCTCGTGCTGGCCCTGAGAACTTGTCTGCTGCATGTCTTCAAGATGGCAAGCTATTGAGTAAATTCTGGGGTGATGAAGACACTGATGCTACTGTTAGCACAGTGGAGCCTGAGGGCAACCAACTTCCAGATGCTTCTCATTACCGCATTTCCCCAATTGCTTCAGTTAAGAAGAGCAAAAAAGGACGGCCTAGGAAGCAAAGGAGCCCTAGAGATCAGTTGGCTGCTAATGAGCAAGCACAATACTATCCTGAGCATCTCCATAACTATGTTCACACCAGGTCTAAAACTGGCAGTAAGTCTACACACACTACCATTACTCCCCAATGAAATGCATCTATTGGAACATTAGGGGCGTTGGAAACATTGACACTCAAGTTCACCTGTATCATATGCTTAAAACTCATCAGCCGGTATGCTTGCTCTTGAAAGAGCGCAGCAAATGCAATTCACCAACATCTGCTTGGAAACAGACTCAATCAGCGTATTCCAAGCTTACCATCGCAATATTGGGGTCCCTTGGCAGATGAGAGCCAAGTGGTACAACTGTATAAAGTTTTGTCGCAGTATTCAATGTTCTTGTGTTCACACTCTACGGGAGGGCGACATGGTTGCTGATGCACTGGTTAAAAATGGCCAAGGACTTTCTCTTTTTTCATCTCAGTGGTGGTCTACACCTCCTCCTTTTATTCTGTGCCTTCTCTCTAGGGATAGATTAGGGCTTCCTTTCTCTAGACTTAGCATGCATTGATTTTTCTGTTTGTTTTGCTTTGATGTTTGGTTTGGTGCTTGTATAAGGTTCAGGCCTCCCCTGGTTTTAATTGATTGTCTAGCTTTATCAAAAAAAAGATATTGAAATGCAAGTGATATATGTTTAATTTGAAGCGATCTATTATCCACCTTTTTGGTTTTTGACCAACCATTGTCTGAGTAATGCACAAATTCTTCTTATAGAAAAAAGAGAAAAAATGTCGCAACAATCCTATCTTGTAGGCATCAAGTAATTAATGATTAAATCAAATGCTTTAAACTAAATTTACACCAGTCCACATGACTCTAAATGAGATATTGAAAAAATAAAGTACATTGTTTTTATAAAATCTTAAGAAATAAGCCATTATATACTTCCATATTTAATTTCATGCCTTTACATGCAAACTAATTTTATTTCCCTCCATATCCCCCAAAGATTACCTCAGCCAGAAGAGCAACAACAACAGCAGAAATGCAAGGGATCTCTTCAGCAAGTTGGAATATAACACGGGCAATGGTAAAAACTTTTAGATCCTTCAACTGAAGCAAACAAAAGCAATAAAAATCAAATTTTGACAAAAAAAAGAAAGGGACCTGGTGATATTCATATTCAACAGAAAAAAATTCTGCTAGTAAACCTGAATAGGGATTGATGCAACAAGTGCAGCTTCGACAGCCAAAATAATACTGGGATCACCACCCCAACGGAGATCTACGTCCATTATGATTTGACCTTTGGTAAGACTCTGCACGCGAATACCTGTATGGATGGTGAAATTATGCACATGTGAGTTTTTTTACATACAAAAATATTTACAACATTGTGGTGTTATAAATATCTTGTTATTGCATATGATAAATTGAAATACATATAAAAAGCTGTAAAACATCGCAGTAAGAAACACAAAGGTGCTACGATAAATTGCATTTACATACTACCTGCGTTCCTAAATATAGGACTGACCCTATTGGCTAAATCACGAGAATTAAAATAGTTCATAAAAGTATTGAATTTATTAGCAATTAGTATTGTTTTCCAAGTTTATCCTTTAAAGTATTTATTGCATACTTATTGGTTACAAAAAAAAATGTAAAGTTATTAGGGGTATTTTAATAAAGAAATAATTAATTGAGTTGAAAATTTAAAAGGGGTCTTATAAATAGGAAAAAGAAATTTCTCGAGATCTTATATTTAGGGACGGAGGTAGTAGTCGTACTGAATGCTGTGTCTAAATTAGCAGTTAATAACAGCTCCATAAGTAATTTAAATACACTTCTTGCAGAAAAGAAAAAGAAAAAAAAGTCAGCAGTTAATAACAATCTTATTAATGCAACGCTTCCATATATACTTTATATGGATTTTGACAAAAAACATGACCTTGTGATTACATTGTCAAACTCAGCCCTTAGAATCAGTCGGGTTAGTCAAATTCATTGAAGTGGGAATTGAACCAATGAGGGAAGCGCAGCACTACATCACACTAGCCTTTAGTGTGAATATGTCCATTTTCTTTATATATACTATATCAGAATGCTGAAATTGTATACAAAATCCCAAAACTGAATTGGTGAGGATTGAACTCGGGCACAGGTAGTACATTCAACAGCTATCTTCTGCTACACTAAAATTTTGATATCTACCACCTATTTTATTTAAACAAAAATATTTTCGGGCAATGTTTTTATATACAAGTTTAACTGGGTTAATCCTATATATTTTCAGTGCCCTAACCGAGTCAATCACTGGATTGAGTCTTATAACATAGCAGTGTATGACAAGAATTACATTCATCTTTAAGCCACATTAAAACCCATATTTATTTTATTTATCAATGTCATCTAGTTACCTTTTAATCGAGACAGAAAATCTTGCATGTTTGACTTAGCTTACTTTAAGGAAATAATTACTTCTCACTTACGTAAAGAAAAAGCTGATTATTCCCCGAAAAATAAGCTGAAACAAACATTACCTTAATAGGAAAAAGAATGTAAATAGGAAACACTAATGTTTGGTAATACCTTCAATTTTTGGAGCTACGTTTCCAAGTGACAGCTTGCTGAACTTCAATGAAGTAATTCCAGGAGGTCTGTACTCTTCCAGTAGAGGTTCAACAGATTCCTTGATCACCATCGTTGCAGCCTAATGGTCAACAAAATGCATTACAACCAAGTCATTTATTTAAGCAGACCAGGGGTAAAACACTGTTTGGATAAACAATTTAATTAAGCACTTATAGTATAAGCATTTATCATATAAGTGCTTATGTATAAGCTATTTCAATAACAGAAGATAAACTAAAATTAAACTAGTTTCATATAAGCTATAAGTTATTTTCGAAAGCTATATCCTGGAGAGTTTATGAAAATAAGCTAAAGGCAGCTTATAGATATGTTGCAAGCTGTTTTCATAAGTTCTCCCAGACAGTCTCAGAAACACTTAATTTGCCAATCGGGTGTTAGATGCAATTTTGATTACAAATAAAATATACTGTGCAAAATAACATGCCCAATTACAGAACAAATACGAGGTAAGCATTTGTAAAGATTGTTTTGGAGAGCTTATGAAAACAGCATATGACAATCTTATTTTCATAATCTCTCCAGGATAGCTCAGGAAAACATCTTATAGCTATATGAAAACTATTTTATTTTATTTTATCTTTTGTATAAAAAATTGCTTATACATAAGAGCTAGATGACAACCACTTATTCTATAGGCTCTTAATTAAGTTGCTTATCTAAACAAGACCTAAGTTCTAACATCTAACATGAAATAAATCTAGCAAGAAATCGATACCACACAAACAGTTGTAAATTGTTATACAAAATGAACAACCAGGCATACTCACTTCTGCTACAAATGGCCAAAGTTTGCTCAGGAGCTTGTTTAGCCATTTCACCTGAAAAAAGGTGATGCAACCGAGAGTCAGGAACAACAGAATTACATAAATAATAATAGGTGCACATAAAATAGTTTCAAGTGCCAGGTAATATATATAAATGGAAAAGTCTCACCTGCTCATATACAGGAAAAGATATCCATTCAGGAAGATTCTCCCCACAAATTTTCTTTAAATCCTCTCTGTTGAGGGATCCGAGGATTTTGATGTCAACAGCCTTCAAAACAAAAGAATGAAAATGTCAAGAGTAGACAAGAAAAACATACCAACAAATTAAAACAGGATGCTTATTTTAATAGAAAAAATGGTCAGCAATGAAGAAAACTCAATATGATATCCCAATTAATGTCATAGCAATCTTCATCATATGAGCCCTCTGATAAGTATTTAAGCACCAGGGGAACTCTTCCTTAAACGTTAGCTATCAAAGGGAAAGAACCAAGTCACTTAAATATTTCACCGAGCATCCCATACTGCTTGATGTGGGACATGGGAACCCCATAAAACTCCAAGTTTGTATCATAGCACCGCCCCTCAGAGCCTATATCCCGGCAATTACACTCTGATGCATTAATCAGCCTTTCCGGTCGGCCCCTTTATAGGTAGCCCTTTCGGAGCCACCAGAAACCAGCCCTGATACTCAATTGATAGTTACTCCAGCACTTGGGAAACTCTCACTTAAAATCTAGCTATCGATCGGGATGGACCACCAAGCCACTTGAAGATAATGTTGTGGGTCTGACAATGGCTTAACTGCTCCCTAGAGTGCATCCACATCTCAGCCTTAACAGATGAGGCCTGCTATGACAAGGGATAGATAAGCCCTACCTCTAACAAGGTAGTCCTATGGTGATATAATGCCTTCTGGATACAAAGACCGTTAAATTACATTTTAAGAGTCAGAAGCTCGGCGTACTTCACCTGATCTATTAACATACCCGAACCGGCAGTTAGACTAGCACTCTCTCCTTCGGTAACCGGCTGTAAGAGAGCTGAATGTCTACCTGATTCAGTCTAATGGCAGTGAGTACCAGACTATTGGATAGCCCGGCCAGCTATGATGCATATGTATGGGTACGGTACCCAGTACAGGTACCAGTACTTGTACGAAAATCGAAATACAGCAAACTTTAAAATTTAAGGTAGTACATTAATATAAAATATAAAAAAAAAAAAAATAAACTTTTTTTAGTGTATTACTACCATTGTTGTTGTAAAAATATGCTGAGAAAAAGAAAATCAATAATAACAAAAAACAGTATAATATTACTTGTACTTTAACCATATGTTTAACCACACTTCTACCATCGTGCTTCAGAAAATTAGTTTTTTTGTTCGCTGCTCTATTATTCTCATCAAAAGCAATAGAAAGAATTGAAATACAAAAAAAAAAAAAATCAAAATAATTGCTGCTATTTTCCCACCGTCTATAAACGGCCGTACACGCCCGGTACTGGTACGTACCCATGCTTCAGAGCCGGCCAGTGACCAGCTAATTTGTGGCACTCCCGTCAGCCATCTTAATCTCACTTATATTTGGGCTCTGCTTCCAAAATGCAAACACTTGTTGGAAATCACCGGTTGGTTGATTCAAGCTAGAAAGCCGTGGGATTTGGTGGGCAAAAAAGTTACTTTATGATGGCCGGGAAAAGATGTAGAACTTTAGAAACATCGGGATTAAACCCTTTCTTATATCTCTGTAACAGAGTTTGGCCAGAAAAATTGTTGAACATAATGATAATTTTGAAAGTGACTAGCAAGCTAAATTTTCAAATGATAATTTTGAAAGTGACTAGCAAGCTAAATTTTCAAATTTCTCATCTTCCACTTTAATTCTTGATATTTTTTTGAACAGCCAGAGTTAGTAGCTAGTACTCCCTCCGTTTCTAAATATAAGCAAAATTGACTTTTTAGATTCATTCATTTAATGGTGTAAGCAAAATTGACTTTTTAGATTCATTCATTTAATGGTGTATGTGGTACATACACCATTAAATGAATGAATCTAAAAAGTCAATTTTGCTTATATTTAGAAACGGAGGGAGTATCTGTTAAAAAGTTTAGTGGGTGGGAGTCGAACCCAAGTTACCCAACCCCTAAGTTTCTCACCCAATACCACCAAGCCACTTTATACAGTTAACAGTTTCATGGCTCTGTTTACAGAGGGGTATGAGAAAATGTTCGTAGTTAGATGCTACAAGGGATTTTCATATATAATCCAATATAAACTGCAACAACCAAACCGAAGAGTAAAAAACCAAGCAAACCGATATTGGATTGATTTTAGGTTCCTATGATGCAAAACGAATCGAAAATAATACTATTGATATACATGTTTCTTTAGTATTCAATTTCACAAACAATTATTATACTAAGTGACTAGTTATCAAACTTCATTTGTGGTTTGCAATTGTTGGCCCCAATGCACATGTCCATAACGTATTGTCTATTATGCTTTATGTAGACCCTTTTCTATGGTCATAAAAATT
Organism: Medicago lupulina; assembly: GCA_958299785.1. Classification (NCBI taxonomy): domain Eukaryota; kingdom Viridiplantae; phylum Streptophyta; class Magnoliopsida; order Fabales; family Fabaceae; genus Medicago; species Medicago lupulina. The sequence goes on along the minus strand of OY283143.1, from coordinate 54,824,650 downwards.
TCTCCTAAAAAACAGAAAACAATATGGTAGAAGGCAATGGAAGGTTTCATTTTACTGCAATAAAGTAGTTCAAAGTCAAGATGGTCTGCTTCTCCATTTTACTGCAGGGCAGTAATTAATTGATGAAGCATCTCCTAAGGTTCTCTCTCTAAAACCAATAGCTTCACAAAAGCATACTCAATTCTCTTCTTACAGAAGCTTGTTTTGAGACATCTGTTTGAATAAACAGCTTATTTGCAGCTTATAGCACAAGCACTCATCATGACAAGTGCTTATGTATAAGCTCACATAAGCTATTTCTATAGCAAAAGATAAAATAAAGTAAAATTATTTTTTTATATGCTATAATTTGTTTTTATGAGATATATTAGAGAATTTATGAAAATAAGCTGAAAAAAACTTTTCAAAATTGTCAGAAGCTGTTTTCATAAGTTCTCCTAAACAGTCTCGCAAACCTTATGCTAGTAGATAAGCTCAAATAAGCCAATCCAAACATGCCCCACATTTCATTCTATAATGTCTTCATTTCACCAATATAATAAGCTTTACTAAAATCCACTAGTGGATTATTAGCAACTCCATGAACCCAATATCTCCCAATTTTTAATTTCGAGAAATTCAGAAAGCCACACACTAAACCCAAGAGCGCTTAGATGAGACAGTTCAGTTCTCTTCTAGCTTAACTAGAGATCCTAAGTTCAAATTCAGTCCTAGAAAGACAGCAACAACGTTAAAACTCATGAAGAAAAGCTTTGACGTCAATTGTGACCCTACTCAACTCGAGAGATTAGTCTCTATAGTTGCACACAGAGAATACACGATGTATAACAACAAAACTCACACACCAATTAAATTTCATTTCATCAACTACCCCAGATAAATCTACAGTAAATTTTAAACATTCATAACCAAAATCAAAGTCAATAAATAGAACAACACTAATCATCTTCAACACCAATCAATGAAACAAAACCATTAATCCATACCTTTGCAATTCTCTTGGCACTTCTATACCTCATCATACGAGCCCATCCTGCCATCAATGCTATGCCAAATAGCATCCCCATAAAAATCCCAGAAATCAAACCCATCTTCACAGATTCCCTTTCAACACAAAAAAACCCAAAAACCCAAAATTCAAAACCAAAAACCCACATGAAAAAAGAAGTAAAAAACAAATCTTTAATACTCAAATTACAAAAACAAAGTCAAAGGCAAGTAAAAAACTAAACTTTACATGAAAATTGAGCAAAAAAACTCTAAGGGTATGTTTATTCTTACCTTAGAGGATGAACGCTAATTGGAATGAGATTCTTGAAAGAGAGCAAAAGTTAACAAAAAAGAGGATTTTTTGTTAATTTGCTATGAGTTTTTGTGGGACTCTCTTGGTACACTGTGTGTGTGTGTTCAAAACTGTAAAAATGTAAACTTTATTGTTTTTGTGGGTTCAATTTATTTCATATAGTTTTCACGAGATTGAATTGAATTGAATTGAATTGAAATGAAAGGAAACGAATGCATTAAAGTTTTGTAGCTGAGCTGTATTATGTAGGGACTTCACACATTCAACACTGTTTGCATTCTTAGATTTTTATACTTTTCCAATTCCAATTATGTGATCACAATAGTGTCACAATAATTTATTTATTTATTTGAGATATAATAATGTTTATTAATTTTATGTCAAAATGTTAAGTCGGACGTCATGATCGAGTTTTGAACCTCTCATACATTCATTTGAATGTATGACTTTATAATAACTTTGTCATTTTGTATATCTACAAAAAAATAAATATAATTTGTCTTAGTACAAAGTTTAGAAGAGTGCACTCGAAGATTCAATGTATCATCTATTAAAAAGGTCCTCACACGTGGACATGAGTCAATTTCTTATTATTTGAGTCAATTTTTATTGACTTGGATCAATTGCATTCGGTCACAAAGATAGTTAGTTTAAAGTAATTAGTTTTTATTTACTAAATTCTAAAAAAAAGACAAATTTACTAAAATATCATTTATTTATTTATATTTAATGAAAAAAATTTGTACTTTTAGTTGCTTTAACATGTACGATATTGCACATGTTAGACAAACCCTAATAATAATACAAATAATATCTTTATGAGAACTATTAATGTCAGTAAGAACACATATTAAAAATCTAAATATAGAAATATGATTTGTATTGATATTTTTTTTAAATACACAAAATGATAATAGTCGTTAAAAACTTACACACATTGGTGAAAAAGTCAGGGTTCAAACTTCAATCACAGTGTTTGGCTTAATAATTTCAATATTTTTATCAATTGAATTAAAACTTATCGACCACGTAAACAATAGTTTAAAAATTTATTTATTCAACACAATTTCTTTTTCAATTTTTTTAACTTGTGTATATAAGGCACATATTAGCATGTTTTTATTTATTTATTATTTATTTATATTCTTGTAATAATTTATTTATGTGGATATGATTGTCAATTAGTAATTCAAAGAATGTACAAGACTTGAATCTTGACTGTGTTGAACCGTTTGGTAACGGAGAAATCGGAGCAAAACATAAGGAGTTTGTCTCTTTCTGGCTGCTTTAACAATGACCTATCATATCCAAGATACTAAGCAAATTTATGGGTTCCTTGACTTTTCAGCCAGGTAACGTCAAGACATTTGGGAGGTTCAAATCAAATTTTCCTTTACCATCCTCCCTACCAGTGAATCATTAACAAATGAATTTAGCAATAAGACTATTTGATTTTTATAATGTAAAAAATATCAATCATATTAATGAGACAATTACAATGACAAAATTGACAGACTTATCTAAATTCTTAATCACGATGATTATTTTAAAGTTTTGCTGTTTTATTCTAAATTTTCAATCACATTAAAAAATATCAATCACATTAATGAGACAATTACAATGACAAAATTGACAAAATTAAGGCTTGTTGGGAGATGGATAAGATAAACAGACATCATGCATCAATAGTAAAATGTCAGTGTGTACCTATTTTTCTTGCGGGGATCCACCATCTTCTGTGAAAGAGTGTCACATATGTTGTACTTGAAGTTTTTGAAGGACCTTGATATGGTCTATGGATGGATCAGATGTGGAACTTGCATGTGCTTTGGTAGACCATATCAAGAAATTAGGGGAAGTTCAATAACATCAAATCATGTCTGCTACATTTGATCAAGACAAGAACAAGCTTGCCCTAATTTCTTTGCATATTATAGATCTGATGTGGAACTAACATGGTAAATAACATTTGATCATATTATTCAAGCAAGTTTGATCCGTCCCAGACGAGCATGGTTGAACTCAATGAAAAAATTTGTCTAGCTTATCCATAATTTTGTTTATGTTTAATTTACTCTTATAACTTATCTTGTTGTAGAATTTGATTTAATGAAAGTGTGTATAAGTGAAATTAATGTTTACAATTTTAATTTAAGTTTTGTTTGGATATGCTTTAAAATAATTATTTTTATAGTATATTGTTTAATTTTTTTCATAAGTCCATCATATTTTTAATTGTAAGAATATATAATGCGTGTTCTTTTAAGTATTTAAAGATAATTAATCATTTTTTAAGAGGAAAGATAATTAATCATTGTAAATTTTAAAATTTTTTAATTAATTAATATTTTTATAAGTTGATCAAATAAGTCTTAGATATGTTATTTTTTTGACAAAGTAAGTCTTCAATATTATTATATACGACGATTCACGATTCAATTTTCATATCATATTAGTCCCTTTCATCTTTTACCAACAAAAAAGACAATCTATTGAATGGAGGAGTTCTAATTTTCTACTTTTTGACAAGCAATCCATCTATATATAGTTAAGATAAGCTAACATCATGTCATCTGTGGCGGCTGTTTCACTACTAATTAAGGGAATACTTTCCTTATTCTAAAAAAATAAAAATTTAACACTTTCCTTTTTCTTTTTGTTTTGAAAAATTGCTTTTCATGTTCAACTAATTTATTCTTATATTTTCTTCATGCACAAGTTCATGAAAGAAAGTGTAATTTTATGATCAATCTTTTATTTTTGGGTAGGGACACTGAAGAAAGATGTTGTCGTTTGTTGGGTTTGGATTACTTAACAAGAATCCAGCATAGCATTATTAATTGGATGATGAATGGAAGCACAATGAGTCAATGGCAATATCTTCTTATTCCTTCCTTGTGATAACAGTTTAGGTCCCACTTGCTAATTTGAGCATTTTAGAATCATAAGAGGAAGACACAACACCTACTCCTCTATACTCTATAAATTATATATTAATTAAAAAATATTATTCAATTTTAATTTATAAACAAATAAGTATTCCCCAAATTGTGATTTCCTTTCATTTACTTTATTATGAAAACTTGTTTATGTGAATATGTATTAGAAAGGTTCTTTCAATGATAATTTATTTATGAGAATATGTATTGGAAAGGTTCCTTCAATGATAATATTAGTTAAAATTAACTTAGTCGGAGCCTATTTTTAGCACACTTGCTTTTTTATAAACAAAAGTTTATATGAGTTGAAAAAAGTTGATTTGTATGCTATTGTACATGAGTAAGTCCAAATTTAACTTAATGGTTTGTACTTGTAACAAATGTATTTTTGTAATCAAGTTAATGTTAATATAAGCTGAAACTTTTTTGTGGGTTCAAGTTTTGAAAAGGACTGTCGGCAACAGAATGTTTTCTTTTTTGGTTAGAAATCAAAAGCATGTTGTGTAGTTTTGTACGTTTATAAATTATAAACAAAATTTAATCATAAATATGAAACAAGTCTTACTCATTTATTTGACCACCATCCCCACCCAATACCACCCGTCCTCTCCATGATAAAATACAAAATCATTTTGAAATGTCCTGCACGTATTTGCTACATTTTGTATAAAAGTACTACATTAAAGTTTTCTTTCATTGCCCTTAGCAATTTTAACTGAAGTTGACGGAAAAAAGTGTCACGATATACACTTATAAAGTACTGAATAAACACAATTAGTGTGTTTAGAAACCAACCATGATACTATAGTTGCAAGAGTTTTCAAAGCTAGATATTTTTTAAAAGGGAATTTTGTGGATGCAAAATTGGGTAATAACCCAAGTTATGTATGGCGTAGTATCCATGCTTCACAGGTAATAGTCAGAGGAGGCCTCAGATAGAGATTGGAAGACGGTACACAGATTAGAGCATGGTATGATCCATTGATCAATGATGAAGGGAGAGGTTATGCGACAAGTAACGTTCCAATGGGGAGGGAGGGCATGACAGTTAGCGAGCTAATTGAGGACGATGGCAATGAATGGAAAGTGGATGTCATCCAGGAGGTGTTTAATGAGAGAGACGCCGAAAATATCCTAGCCATGCCAATTATGGATGACATGGGAGAAGACAAACGGTGCTGGAAATTCACAAACCACGGGGAATACACGGTTAAATCGACATATCACTCTACCATGGAGAACCTAGTGGATAACGAGTTGAGAGTAGAAGGCAACTAAATTAAAATTTGGAGTCTTTGAATCCCACAAAAAGTAAAGGTGTTCTTATGGAGAGCGGCAAGGGGATGTCTACCAACGAAACAAGGCTTCAAACCCGCGGTGCATATGTTTGTGATCGGTGCGTGCACTGTGAAAGCTCCTATGAAAATGACTAGCATGTCTTTTTTGGATGTGTAAAACTAGAGGTGTGGCGTGCAGCAAGTCTATGGCACATTATACAAGACAACTTGGAAACGGTGTATGGTTTTGTAGCTCTTTTCTTCAAGTTACTAGAATCTCTACAACACGGGCAACTCTTTGATTTTGTAATGACCCTTTGGTGCATCTGGAAACGATGAAACGACAAGTTGTGGAACGACATCGAAACACAACCACATATCTCAGTGAATATGGCGCACGATGTCTTATTTCAATGGCAGCACGTCCGCTTAAATCAGGGAAGGAGAGAACAAGGAGAATACTACAACAGTGGAGTGATAAATCACAGACAAGAGGGGTGGATTAAACCGGTAGTCGGGTAAGTGAAGTGCAATGTTGACGCTGCAATCCTTAAGGAACAAGGGTGTTGTGGGGTCGGTATGTGTCTAAGAGTGGGATCAAGGGGAGTTCATTAGAGCGAAGACAACATGGTACAAAGGTCTCCCACAACCCAAAGAAGCAGAAGCAAGAGGTCTAAAAGAAGCGATAAAATGGCTTGGTACTTTGAGGTTTCCTTCAGTGTCTATAGAACTTGATTGCAAGCAAGTGGTTGAATGCATCTCAAGCAATCTCAGCACCAATCCCACGTTCGGCGCGATTCTTAATACTTGCAAAGTTTCACTTATGAATCATCAAAATTTTAAGATAAGTTTCATTAGGAGACAAGCAAATAATGTTGCCCACTTGTTAGCTAGGGCGTCCTTATCTTATGCTAGTTCCCAAATTCATGATTATATGTCATCTTGTATTAAAACTACTATTATAAATGAAATGAGTTAAGTTTGTTTTTGTCAAGAAAACACAATGATATAATAAAACATTTTCAATTTATTTCCATAGAGTTCCATAATTGTTAAAAATTCATCAATCGAAGAAAAGATAAAAAGATCGAGAGGAAACATCATAAAATATGTTTACATGCACTCTTGAAAAATTGCGAATAGACAAATAAAAATTGGTTGAAGTAATTTGAGGTGATTCTACAAACAAGGAAACAATCCTAAGTTTGCTAAAATTCAATAAGAAAATATTTTACATGACCAAATATCCAAAAGGGTGTGTATACAAACCTCACCCTCTGAGATATAAAAGGAGAATATAGCACATCCCTTTACACTAATACACACCACCTAAGATCAAAGTTGTTGTAATGTAATAGAAACACAGAATTCTAACAGCAATTATGCAATAGAATAGCATAAAGGGGTCAAGAGAATTCCTAGTAAACCATTCATACTTGAACAGTGGTTAACACCACTAAACACCGCCGTTACCTTGCTGAGCCCTTGACTCATAAAAGAGCCTTACAGTAGAGTAAATGGTAGAAGGTTCAGCCATTGCACCATTGCCATAATCCCCACAAGCCAACCTCTTTGTAACAGGTGGAATGAGAGAAATACCAAGCTCGTCAATGGAGATGAGATGCCGCTCTGTGAAAGGATTGTTCCACATAAATGTGTTCATGGCTGGTGCAACAAAGAATGGCTTGCTGTAGTCCCAGGCTCGCACGATACATGTGAGTAGATTGTCGCACAACCCTCCAGCAATCTACAACAGCAAACATTTTAAGTTAAAGACACGAAAAAAGTTGCAATTTCAATTACTTGAGTATAGTAGAAACATGCATGTAACCATACATAAGATGCACATACACAACTGAAAATATGTTAGGATTATAGAATAGAGGGAAATTATAGTAGTTAAAGTAGATATCAGCTGTTAGAGTAATTAGTCAGTTGTTTATTTAGTCAATTCATAGTCACATAATTCGCAATTCGCGTTGGTACACGACATGTGAAGAATTTGGTGCATTTCATCGTTTATTTATTTATCTTTTATTTTATAGTTCAAACATTTTTTTTCAACCAATCAGCGTTATCCTTTCTTTGGTACACCTGGTACGCCAGTTTGTGCGGATTCCACGTGAATTGATGCGTACCAATATGCAGAAGTACCTGAATTAAGGTTGTTACCATGAGTTAGTTAGCTAGGTTTAAGGTTGTTAGTTAGATTTCTATTTGGGTTTTGATTTCTGTTGTATTTTCTGTTATAGGTTAGTTGTGATGGATCTTTACCCATTATCCCTTTCTTTTGTAACAGAAGGTCTATTAATATAACCTTCTTCCCTTAGAAAAGGATCTTTGGCATATATCTTAGTTGTAATTAGTTTTATAACCAGTGCGGGAGAGCTTGCTCCCTTGTTATTTCTTATTCTTAATCAAAAGTGTTTTTTCTTTTGAATCCAACTCTTGGGTTGCTAACATCATATAACGGATAGGAACACATCATCACACAAACTTGCCGGAACTAAAGCAATTGGAAAGTCTTTAGATCCTATTAACTTTGTAGAAACATTTTCAGTTTCAATTTCTAAAATTTGTGTTCAGTTTAAATTACTAACAAGGAGATTGAAGACTTACGTAGTAAACCATTGTGATAGACAGAAAATAAAAGACAGGTTAGGGAAAATGCATTTTTAGAAACAATACAAACAGTGGTTTACCTTGCCAAGAGTGTTTGCCGACAATGGAGCAATGACCATGATATCAGCCCATTTGCGAAGCTCAATGTGAAGCACACTATCACCTAGTTTCTTCCAACTAGACCATTCATCGTCGTCCGTATACAAAATCACATCCTTGGGAATCGCTGTTCTTTCAATAAAATGCAAAGACGATTTTGTGGCAACAGCTCTTACTTCTGCCCATTCAGAGAAACAATGACAAAGATTTGCAAATTTAACCGCAGCAACACTTCCACTAGTAGCGAGTAAAATCCGAGGCTTCCTGGGGGCAGCAGCATTCACCGACATATTCTCTCCAACTGAACTCACAGGTTCTGGGCTGGCCATCATCAACCAGAGATTTCAACAAAGATCTTAAATATCCACCATTCAAACAGGAGTTTCAGGTTGCTCGTAAAACAAACCTTCAAATGGGTAACGTAAAATCTCTTTAGAGGACAGTACATAATGAACTGAATTACACACAGTCCATTTAAAAAAGATTCCTTAGTTATTAAAATTGAAATTTAGAATATAGATGAACCTAAAATGTATATTCTATATTGTCTATGAAACACGGATACAACACAGACATGCTGACACCGATAATAATTTCAGAAAATCATATAATTCAATGTTAAACTGAACTATAAACTTAAACTAACAAGATAAAATCTCCATAAGAGGTATCCAAAATATACAAGCAGTGTTAAAACATTTTCTTAGCTATAACATAACCAAGGTTTCAAAAAACGGACCGGTACCGGGATTGCGGCCGTTACAAAACGGTATCAGCAGCCACCGTGAAATCGCCGTTACGGACTCCGTTACAGACTTGAAAATTCAGAAATTAAGAATACAAGAACAGGAGAAGAAGGAATCTGAATCTTATCTTTTTTACACAAATCAATTACTTACTTCTCTTCCTGCTTGCGATTGCCGCCGTTTCTTGCTTCCTTCAGGTTTGCGATTTCAGTTTGTTCCTGCTTGCCGTTTGCGATTTGCGATCTCAGTTTACCTCCGGTGACCTCGTTTAGACACTGTAATTATTTTTATTTTTAGTTTTCTAAAAATTGACCATGTGTGTGATGGTTTAAAAAATTAATTTTAAAAAGATAAAAAGAAAAAAACTGAAAATTTATTTTCAAAAATTTAAAAATAAGAAAAAAAATCAATTTCTTTAAAAAAACGAAAATAAATTAGACTTGTTTAAAAAAATAAATATATTTTTACCAAAACATTTAAAAATTAGCATATATCATTTTCTTAGACTATTTTTAAAATTTTAATTTAATTTGGATTTTTCTAAAAAAAATTCAAAAGTTTCAAAATATAGTAAGTTTAGGATTTTTTTTTTATATAATTTTTTGGGAAATATATATATATATATATATATATATATATATATATATATATATATATATATATATATATATAAAGAAAACAACCCTTTCAGCTTTTTTGGACTGACTATTTTTTTCAAAAATACCCTCAATTTTCAATACAAATAACACATGTAACAAATAGATAAGAATAAATTTAAATATTAAAAAAAAATTCAGGTTTTTTTATCCTCAATTTTTAAATATTAAAAATTATTCTCAAATATGTAACACATTGTAAAAAAAAATCTGGAATAAAATTTTGAAAAAAAATCTGAATTTTCCTAAATTTATATCTAGATTTTTAAAAATGAAAAAAAAAATTCCAGATTTTTTTTTGTTGAGAAAATTTTAAAACCTTTTTTTTCGAAAAAAAAATCAATTTTAAATTTCGAAAAATATATATTTCCAAATTTTTGTTTTCGAAATAAAATTTTTGAAACATATATTTTTCCTCAATTATAAATTTTTTTAAAAAAATTTAAAAAAATAGGCACAAATGCCATTTGTACCTTTAAAAAAATGAAAAACAAAATTAATTATACAGTCAGCACACCACATAATCAGATATGAACAATCACCATGCCACTCAGCTCGCCACGTCAGCAATTCTGCACATTTACATGGTTCAGGGGCTAAAATCAAAGAATCTTATTTTACAGGGTTGGAATCTAAACTTTTTTTTTACATGGGGTAAACCGGAACTCACTCAAATTACAGGGGGTAAAAACATATTAACCCATTTATTTATTAAACTCAAACAAAAAAAGTGTGCATTCATCTCTTATTTATTAAGTATCCCCGTGAATTTAGCTCAGTTGGTAGGGATAATGCATAATATATGCAAGGTTTGGGGTTCGAATCCCGAACACCATAAAAAAAATCTCTTATTTATTGAGTTCAAGGTAATTTTAAATTGACATTCTTAATTTGAGTATTTAGGTAACAAATACTAGATGAAATTTTAGAGAAAAAATTGGGACTTTGATGTTAGAACTTTGAACTTTGATTGTATATGTTGTTGTGATTGTAATTTTGTTGGTGAATTACCACCATGAGTCATCAATAAATTCTTCATATAACTACCAACAAATAGAACCACCAAAAAGTTTTAGATTATTTGATTCTTTGGAGGAAGTGGAAATAACAAAAGGTGATAGTGAAAGTTATGATCCTGCACGTCGTTCTACCTGAAGTGGAAGAAATAGTCACAAAAAAAGGGTTTTGAATTGTGACTCTTTTAAAAATTATTCCTGAAACTTAAATAAGTTTATATACTCAAGAAAGTTCTTGGTAAGAGTTAAACAAATAAAAATATTTGTTAATTAATAAATAAAAGGACCGGAGAACTCTGGATTATATATTTAAAATAAAGTAAATAAAAGGACCATAGAATTCTGTAATATATGACTGAAATAAATAAAGTAATAAAGGAACCAGAAAAAAAATATTCATATTGAAAGACATTGAACATGAATTATGAAAAATATTCACGTGAGAGAGATGTTGAATTCTTTTGTATTGTAAGCTCTTGTCAATTGTCTTGATATGTTGCTATATTTATAGATGGCTGGAGTCTTTGAAGCTCACTTGAAATATACATAAACATATAGCTGTTGTTTGTACGTTCCAAAACAACCCATGTGCATTTGCTTTGTTGCTTGATGCGCAAGGTTGCAAAAAATGTGTTATTCAAAGTGAAAAATGTTATGAAGAACATTCTCTTCTTTCCATGTCTTTTGAGACAACCCACGTGAGGTTGTAATAATACAGCTATGATTAGTTGTAAATGGATGAAACATAATGATGTCATCATTATCTTTTTGTAGTTTCACCAGAATGTTCTCAAGATCATTCTTTCTTTGTAAAACAATTTTTTCTTCTTTCTTTAAGAACACATGATGTAATAATCCAGCTTTGATCTTGTGTTAAATGGATGGGACATAATGAGATCATCCTTATTCCTTTGTAGTTTTACCTGAATGTTCTCAAGAACATTCGTTCTTTGTAAAACTATTTTTCTTCTTTCTTTAAGGTACGTGTTTTTTCAATATTTCTTTAAATGCAAAGCCTTTATGTAATCATGTGATATTCTTTCCATTTATGTCATACATCAAAGTATCTTCTTTTGGTGAGACATAGGGAATATTTTGTTTTTGAATTTGTACCACAAAGTTCATTTATGTCCTTTTGCTTATTTGCTTTGATAAGGACGTTTTCAACTTCGCTTGTAATCTTAAAATGTTCTTATCTTTAACAAGAACATTCTCATGAAACATTTCTCACAAAACACACTAGTAGATAACAAAATAATAATTGTAACACTTTTGTTATGTTTAAAACATCAAATGAGTATGTTTTCTTCATTTTGTATGACCAAAATGATATTTGTAGGAACATGAGAAACCTTTCTCAAAGTCAAAATTCCTTTGATTAATTGTTGTTCTCCAAATCATATATTGAATAGTGATAGAGGATTCTTGGACCATCATGATTATTTTATGATAGAATCTCAAAGCATATGATCGTTAATTTTCTTCTTTGATCATTCTCCGATCAATATCATAAATGAATGACTTAATAAATAATTCATTCATGAATTGATTTCTCTTTAAAGCTGATTCTAATCATTTTGATGAAATGATGAGAATAATTTATAGCGTAATATGCATCTTCATCATGAGAACATTCTTTCATCGGAGTTGATAATGTTCTCTTCTATATGGGATGACAATACATTCTCGGTTAATTAACCTTTAATTATTTTGTTGATGTTGCAATTTATCTCAGAGTTCATGTTGGTGATTTCACACAATGTTTCTTTCCATTGAGTATCTTTGAGATGTTTTAGTTTAGGCATGCATGTAATCATGAAGGTACATTCAATCATTCTTTTGAATGAAACTTATGTACCTTTTCCTTAAACTCTTTTTAGAAGCTATTTGAATAATTCCTTTCAAATTTTAATCATTTATTTCTCAAATCTTGAAGGCTTTGATGAAAACCATGTGGTGACGAGGATGTGTTAATTGATCATAAAATTTATCTTCTTGTTGAATATTCAATCCACACTCATTTGATTCAAACAATATTTTTTATATATATTCTTTGAGTTTGTGATAGTACTGGTTTGGTATTCTTCCAATGAGTATATATATGCACTTGTAAGAGACTTCTTTCTTGTCAACTTCAGTGAAAAGACTTAAGTGCAAACATCAGTAGATCACCATTCATAAAACTTAGTGTTTATTCCATAAGGTTTGTTATCATTAAAACATTCATCAAAAAGATTTTTATTTCAACAATCTCCCCTTTTTGAAGATGACAAACCTTTTGAATAAGTCTTAAGTTTTATAGATGTGTATAATAAAAAATGTAAGAATGTTCATAGATATGAAATTAAGCTCCCCCTAAACATGTGCAAGAGTTTAATTCTTATCATTCTAATTAAACTCCCACTAAACATATGCAAGAGGTTAATTCTTTACATTCTTAATTTTGATCAAATCCATCTTGAATTTTTCTCCCCATCCTATGTTACTCTCTCATCACATATATCTCTCCCCCTTTGGCATCTATAAAAAATATTAAGTATGATATATAAAAAAAATGAAGTACATATGTGGGAAGAAACAACAAAAATATATTGCACATAAGAATCGTGTTTTCTTACGAAGTCATATTCTCTTATCAAACATAATCAATCATGTATCATGATTAATATGCATTTCAGTTTATCATTTGAATAATGACAGTTATGATCAATTGATCATTTTCAACAATTTTTTAAAATGAGAGAAAATAATTCATTAGTGGAATCGATGAAATCAGAGTCATTTGACACAATGTCAAAAATATTTTTCTCTTCAAAGATTTTCATGTTGAAGATTTTTCTAAATATTTTCAATGGGCAAACATCTTTAAATGGATATGCAATATGATTTTCTCATTATAATAGAAATCAACTACATGTATTTAAAATTTGGAAAACACACATGTTCATAATCAAGTATGTGTTTAAACTTATCTCTAAGTGTGTGCTTGTGTGAGTTCTCTTAAAAGAGATTCTAAACACATAAGATGAGTTTGAAGAGAAGTATTTATGCAACATATTTATGCACAAACCTATACTAATATGTCATTGATGTTTATATCTATTTTTGTCTCCAAATTTTGCAAGTGCAACGAGGTAGACATTCAACAATGATTAAACAAAATATTCATGCCAAGAACATGTTCAATATTAGTTTAGGAACAAAATATGAAAATCCCTTTTTAGATCAATTTTGAATTTATTGTTAATTTATTAACAATTCACACAATTATTCTCTTGTTTTTTTTTTGAATAAGCTAAACTAACCCCTTCAAATTGGCACAATTATTCTCTTGTTAAATATGATTTTTATTTTGTTGAAATCCTATCAACGATAAAACTCAATTAAAATATTCATATTGAAAAACATTGAATATGATTTTTAGATAAGTCATCAAAAATCAATTCAGGAAAATACATATGTAAGAATAACATATGACATATATTGTATTATCGAAATCATGATATTTTGATATTTTTCTTGTTCTAAATCTCATGTCTATCATCCATTATGAATAAAAGACTAACTCATGGAGTTTTAGCGTATTAATGGTCAGGGATATATTTTCTATAAAAGATATAGAAAGACATTTACATAACAAGATATTGATTAATAATGCAATCAATATACATTTAAAGTTTTGCCTAAAAAATATGAACTTACACAAGTGTTAATTCATTAGGTTTATACATGCAAATTTTAATTGATCTTTGTGATGAGAACATTTTCAACATCATAAAAAGTTCAAGAACAAATGATGTTTTTCTTTTGAAAATCTTTCAAAGATAAATCCTAAATTAGGATCCATTTAAAAACATGTTTGGAGAATGAAATTTTCATAATCCATATTAACATATTTGCAAAAACCATTTTCATAATATATCACTTAAGAATCAATAAATGAATATGTTAATGAGTAAGAATGAATGTAAAATTAGGGAATATTATTCAGAAATTTCACTTTATACAACATTAGCTCCTTATTGAATTTAGAACACACTAATTCAAATTAAATGCAATCTTAAACATGTCTTTTTAAAACTTAAAACATAATTCAACAATTTTAATCATCAATCTGATTTATAAAATAGTTTATGAATATTATATCTCCATGAAAGGATCATGAACCAATAATGAAAGAATAGTTGCATTTTAGGCTAAGAATTAAATATCATAAAAATTGATGCAAACAACTAAGGTTAAAAGTCATATATTTTTTGAATTGATTTTATCATGCATTTCTTATAGCATCAAATCATTTATAACAAAACATTGCATACCAATTTTCAAACATTACAAAGTTTATAAACGAGTGTTATAATTATGGGAAAAAGTATCAATCAGAGTTATTATACATTATATGATAATATAAATAGTTTTAATAAGTTTTGTGAAACATTTTGATTAATTCACACCACAAAGACAGTTATTTGTATCGCATCGTTTGTTACAGCGAAATCACGACAACCTTAACGCGACCCCGATCGCGACCGCGACTGTTATTTAAAACCTTGGCTATAACATTTTCAGTAGTAATGTCATAATTTCTGTTGTGTGAATTAGTCTTTTCCCTCTGCAGTGTAAACATGATTAGAACTTGATAATCCCACTTGAAGCATCCCCTAGTATGACTCACTTTCTTAGCAAAATTCATAACTTTCGAACAGTGCTTCATGTTTTGCACAAATCTCATGGTTGATTGGTGTTCTATTACATTACATTACATTATGACGTAATTTGATCCATGTTGCCGACCCAATTTAGTGGGATACGACTTGGTTGTTGATGTTGCCTTTGATAGTTTTACGAACAATGATAATCATATGATTGCGCACTAACGACTAAACAAACGAGTATCAACATTGATCATTAACACATAAATCATCTAAAAGAAGGATAAACACTTATATGAACATCAATTAGAATACTTGTACTTTCCTAACCCTCTACCATAATTGAAAAGTGTAGGAAAATTCGAAATAGAGGACAAGCGTGAAGAGCATTTTCACAAACAGTTTAGATGCAATATTTAAAAGTAAAAACATGAGTAAGAATTCAGACCTCAAACAAAAGCGAAAAGGAATTATTAGATCTCTTGCTTCCCGTCTCGTGTGTCGTGTTTTGTTTCAAAACAATAGATTTGCGCTCCAAGAAAAAAAATATTTTTTTGTAAATTACTAGTAATAGACCCGTGCAACATTATGGTAATCATATAAAAATGGAAAATGGTTAACCGGTTCCCCCGGGCACTAGTAATCATATATTTTTACTTTAATATTTCCTTTTTTAGTTTCCTTAACCAGTGCCCCCGGGGCACTAGTTAACATGACCCTATAAAAATAATTGCATTGTTAATATCATCAAATATTTAAAAATATTAGATGAAAATTATCAACATTAATATAATGTTTTTTGTGTAAAAAAAACATTAATATAATGTTTTTATTGAATTATTTTTTCTTATATATTATAAAATATGTTAAATATTTGAATCACGTATGTTGTGGATTTTATTTTCTTATGTACACGAAAACAAATTTTTATATACATATTTGAGAAAGTAAATAAACTAATTTTTTTAAAACTCATAATTATTTTTAAAATATCAAAATTAATGTAATGTTTCTATTAAATAACCTTAATTTATATGCAAAACACCGTTCAATGTTTGCATCACACCCATTGTAAATTTTATGCGTTTTATCTGCAGAAATAATTTTTTTGTAAATATATGAGAAAGTTGATATGATAAAATTGCGGAAACTCATTAATATTGTCAAAATATAAACATTAATACAATGTTTATATTGAATAAGTTTTTATTTTATATGCAAAACACCGTTCAATGTTTGCACTGCACCCGTTGCATATGTGCTTATATATGCATAAATAAATTTTTATGTACATATATGAGAAAATCGATACGATAAAATTTTAAAAACTCATGACAATTTTTTCCAAATATCAACATCAATGTAGTGTTTCTATTAAATAACTTTTTATTTTATATGGAAAATGCCGTTCAATGTTTGCACCGCACCCGTTGCATATTTTATGTGTTTTATCTACAGAAACAAATTTTTATCTAATTATACGAGAAAGTTGATATGATAAAATCGTGAAAACTCATTAATATTGTAAAAATACTTATAGCATAAAAGAGTAACATAGATTGTTTTGGTATATTTATGCTATACTACACTGTTTTTTCTTATTATTTTATAGAGAATTGGCGATAAAGTCCACTAAATTAGTGATATTAAAAGTCCGATCGAGGATTTTTTGTGCAATTTATTTAACAAATAAAGAGAATCAAATAATAAGGAGAAGAAAGAAGAAGAAACAAATTGACTTTTTTATTTGCAAAATATAGGGAATTAATTAATTTGTTAGAGTTGTGATGACATTATCCATAATTTTTTTATAAAATTAATTAATTTCATAGTTATCCGTAGAAATTTGTTACAACTGTAATGACCATTATTAATTAAAAAATATAAAAGGATTAAATTAAATTTTGCAAAATGACGATTATGCACATAAAATAAAGGATATCATGAGTTTTAAAGAGGACAATTATGAAATTTTGTTAGTAGATATATATTGTTAGTAGACAAGAGGGAAGATTTTTTTTATAAGGGTGTTGTTAACCAGTGCTCTAAGACATTAGTTAAGGAAGTTAAATATCGAAAACTTTTATTGGAAACAACAACATTTTAACTTTTAAAAAATTGAATATTCACTTTTTCACAATTCTCGATACAATCTTTCTAATTTTGTGTTTTTAACTAGTGCCCTGGGCACTTAGTTAACATTTCCCATAAATAAATGGTTGAATGAATAAATTTGTCGAACTGTAAATTAATCTAAGATATCAATATATTCGATATTGATTTTTCATTTGAGTCTTTCTAACTAGTGCCCCAAACACAATGGTTAAGAAATTACTTTTTCTTTTGTCGAAAGTTAAGAAATTACTTTTTTTATTTTTGATTAAATAATAATTACACCATTTTTTATATAGAATTTACTTGTTTCTCAAAAAAAAAAAATATATAGAATTTACTTGTTTTTGTTGATTATTAAATCAATACCCATGGAACATTCTCTTTTTCATTTTCCAAATCAAACTAGTAGTATTAATGAATGATGTATTTGAAAAAAAAAATTACAAATTCATCTAAAAAATTGTTAAGGGTCTGTATATACGGACAAGAGATTTTTTTTTAAAAAATAGTCTCATAAAAGAATATCGATTTTTTTGTAAACTACTTGGTGGAATTTTGTTCATTAAATTTTTAGATTAATAAGAGAAATGGATCATAATAGTTTTAGAGTTTAGTCAAGAGGTAAATAAAGTCCGACAAAAAATTATCTTATGAGTCAAATTTAAGTTCTTATAAACGATTCGTTCTTTTAGTTGGAGTTTTTTTTTCTTCTTTTTTTTATGATGATAGAATTAGTACAAAACAGAGAATATCTTTGGACTAAAAACACATTTAGAAATATATTTCCACTTGGAGGGTGTCAAACTCAAGGATCTCCGGATTCAAAGTCTGTTTTTTTACTACGGGATCAAATCATTGGAGTTTAGGTGAAACTTATTACTCATTTCATCTCAATTAAGTGTTTGTCTTAGTGTGATTTTTTTCCTGTTAATTATCTATTTTATAAACAAACAGAAAATAACATTATTTTGGTATAAGTAAAGGTGCTCGTGCATAAATTTCATTTATTTATATTTGTAGTACATATGAGCTACCAAAGTTAGTAGGAGCCTTCTAGCATGAATTTCGTAGATTTGAGAACTTAACACACATGCAACCTACCACCTAATATAGTTCAACAAAATCTCAACTATACAAGGTTCTGACTTTCATGTTGCTTTGGAATTTCAAAGGCAACACAATGCAAGTAATCATCTCTACAACCAACAAAAATCCGGCCACCAATCATCAAAGGCGAAGAGAAAATATCCCCCGGCAACTTAAGTCTTGCAAACTCTTCCACCTCACTTTTTAGATGATTTGTATCTTCAGAGAAATTTGTGTTCACTCGAAGAATGTGTATGCCTCCAGAACTAGAACAAGCGCAAATTAACCTGAAAACGACAGAAAATATGTTTGAATTTGATAGCTGATGCTGTCTCCTTAACTAAGAAAACAAACTAGGCTAACCTGTCAGAAGTGTGGGAGGCATCGGCCTCCAGCTGCAAGTGCTCATCAACATAAGCAGATGCAGTAATTGGATCTCCAACGTTGTATTCCCATATTAGATCTCCCTTTTCCTGGTGTTAATCCAACATATGGAATAAAACAAACATTATTAAACGAAAGAAAATCATTTTTTATCACTATACATGGGACAACGACCTAACAATAAGAACATATGGAATAAACCAAACATTATTAACCGAAACAAAATAATATTTTTAATCACTGTATAGTACTACGTGGGACAACAACCGAACAATAGGTTTTTTCCCCAAATTCTAGTCTCACATCCTATAAAAAACACATAATTTCATGAATTTTGTGACTTAACTTTTAAAAGTATTTCTTTTCTAACCCAAATGCATTATAAAACATCTGAATGTTTCGGGATAAAATGAGAATTTAATGGTTTTAGATGGAAGAAAGTTTACAGCCAGTACAGACTTGCTTAGTTTAGAAATTGAGGGACTTGATTAGATAAATAAAAACTAGAGAAATCAATATCGAATATAGTTTAAATTACAGAGAGAAAAAAAATAAAATTCAACTAGTTCAAACTTCAAAGTAAAAAGTGGCTCAACATGATGAATCTGTACAGTCAAAAGTTAAATTGATCAAAAAGATGAAAAGAAAAAAAAAAGGAACAAGTTTATCTGCTGGTTCTCACCAGTTTGAATGAGTACACACTTCCATTTCTGCAGCACACAAGCACCTACAATGGAATAAAAGAATAATATTATAAATAAATGATTCACCAATCATTTAGAATAACTGTAATACTGCTAATATACCCAATAACTAATTACACCAATACCGAGACTTCAGAATGCCACAAATACGCTTAACTTTGTGGATGCACTACAGGTATTAATGTGAAGAGTTAAATGGAAAAAATAAAATAAAAAACAAATATTTGTAAAATCCATGTAGAGAATAATGTACCTCGTGAGGATCAACAGAAGATATGCACGGCCCAGCAAATATTGGACCACCAGTTGTTTTCTGGACAAAATTTTTTGACAAAAAAGGCACGTTAAAATTACTTCCTTCCGGGAACAAATTGCAAATATACGAAGTTTCATACTTCATACCTTCCAAACTATGGATCCGTTGAGATCCAATGCAAGAACATGGCCATCTACCAAGCAACATATTACTGCACAAATAGGAAAAGGGATTACCGGTCTAATGAAGAGTGATTGACACAATCATCAAAAGGAAGAGTGCATGACATATACCAGTTCCATTTTTGGTGACAGCCAGAGAACCAAACACGGGAACTTCTAATTCAAGTAGCCACAGTATACTAAATGGCGAACCCTGGATTTAGTAAAGGAATGCTTTAGTTGGAATTAAGATCAATTGCTTAACTAACTTGAACATGCAGGCAGCTTCAAGAGCTATATTAGCAGATTAATGCATCTAATGATAAATAAAAGCATGAATCTCCTGTGTCAGCAAAGAAACCTTAATCTTTTCTTTTCATTCCCTTTTATAATTTTGCTTGTCCATTTCTATTGGATCACTAGAGATTTTGGCTGAAAAGCTGTTTCGCAGTAAAAAGTTAAGCAAAACAAAATATGTTCTAATTTATACCAGATTTGTCAAAACCAAAATGGTTAATCATTAGTTCCATTAAGCTGTTTTCATTTATTCGAAAATGATGGTTAATCATTAGTTCAACTGATTAACTCCTTGGTTCTTAGTCATCCAGTAAAAGGCAAGCTAAGAGGTTTTTGTTGACAAACCATACCCAGTGGATAAACCTTCTCAATATCAGTTTTCAGTATAAACATTGAATATCATACTTCATAGAGTTTGTTACCAACAAATCAAAACTTTTGAATCCACCGGAAGAAGCTCACATATCTAATATAGTATTTTATTATTTAACAATAATCCAAACCCAAATCTGGAATTTGGGTATTAGGAGAGGGGGCAGTCTATATCAGTAAAAAATTGAAGTCTCTAGAAAGAAATATATATTTTTTGCAAGTATGTTAATAGATTTCTGAATTGATCGTACTGATATCGATACCGCTGTTATACGACCACCAGTAGAGGCCACATAAAGCAAGCCATGAACCTACATGAAACATTAGTACAAGAGGTTAAGAACTCAGTATAAAATGTTTAACTAACCAATATGGATTTACTATGTCCTTTAGAAGTGAAATTCACCTCATCAATTGCAGGTGATCCGTATATACTGCCTCCACATGATAGCTTATAGACACAACAATGATTTTTGTAATCGAGAGCGTATAAGGTATGATCATACGAGCCACACCTGTATAAACATTAAACCATGCTGAAAACTTTCCAATCAAGCTACATATAGCAACTTTTTTCTAACATAGGTTATGTACTTCTGACAATAAAAGATGTTTAAGCATCTAAACTACACCCTTTAAACATGTGCTTTTCACCCATAGTTAGCCCAATATTTATTTTTTGTTTGTACAAAGTGATGTTTAATTTCTACATAAAGTATATTTAGAAGTTAACCTTTCTTAGACATGAAAGAGGAAAAGGGCTACAGGGGACAGAGCAGATATCTTCCAAAACAAAACAGTCAAGAAACAACAAGAGTCAAGAAAAAAAATATGAAGTCAAAGGGAAGCACATTCTACAGCAAACATAGTCCCACCGGAACTCGGAATTTCTGAGAATATGAAGTCCTAAAATATGTTATAACATCTTGATATTACCTTAGAGTGTGTTTGGATGGGGTAATGTTTTGAGGGAATGTAATGTTTTAAGAGAATTCAAATACTTTGAGGTGAATTCCATTGTTTGGATAATAATTTGAAGAATTTTCAAAATGATGGAAATTTATGAAGTATTTTGTTCAAGTTAAATTTAGAGAATTTCAAATGACACCTAAAACTTAAGAATTTCAAAATTCTTCATTGTTATAAATTTTCAAAATTTGCATTTTGGTCCTCAAATTTTCCAAAATTTTCAATTTGACCCCAGTAAATTTATAAAAAATTGCAAATTGACCCCTCAAGTTTTTCAAAAATTATAATTTGACCCCACAATTTTTTGAAAATTTCAAATTGACCCCTAATTTCATTTTTCAAATTTGGCCCAATTTTTTTTTTTAATAAAAGTTGCCCAAAAATGATGACAATAATTTTTTTTATTACTTCATCCAAACAATAACATTTAGCAATGAAAACAATTGAATTGAATCATTTGAATTCCCTAAAATTCTAAATTCTTCAAAATTTCTCAATTACCCCATCCAAACACACTCTTAGAGTATCTTAAATTATCATGATATTAGTTTCCTATCTTCGTGTATCTTAGACCATCTCTTGTCTATTTTTTGTTATTATCACCTATAGACTATTTCCTGTTTAGTTAGGATTTGGAGCCGAATTAGTATAACTAAGGGTTACAACTTCGTATTTTTGTATAAAAATTCATAAACATTAATCATATCAAACCATATTGATAATTCCTTTACCAAAAAAAAAAAAAAAAACTACATTCATAATTCAAAGTCTTTATTCTTTTCCTTCCCTTTTTATCTAAAACCTATAAGGCTATAACGTCAACACTAATTTTAGCACAAACTGTTAGATACTTAAATCAAATATGCACCATAAATCAACTCATCCACGGAAATAACGATATACAAAAAGTATGCAAAATCACCTGAATACATAGAAAGAGAAGCAAAAAAGAATTACCAGATCAATTGTCTGCATGTGTCTACAACTGGCTGTGATTTAACCTTCAAGAGTTTAAAACATAAATTAGACATTGACCAAGAAAGGAGGGAGTTATAACCACGTGACCTAAAATGAAAATAATAATTAGAGATAAATGATGCTAGGTACTAGGCACAACATGGGGAGGAAAAAATAGAAAAAGTACCAAATAAAAGGAGTGTGAAAATAAAAAACCAAGAGTGCAGGACTGCTATGTCTCTGCATACTATCAAAAATGAAATTTTGAAAAATCAAATATTATTTTATTATTTCACTTATAGATTTTGGTTGATAAAAACAAAAGGTTTTCACTGAAGGTAAAAATATAACAGGTGGCTATCAATTTGTTAAATTAAACAGCTGCCTGTCAATCTGTTTTCCAGTTCCTTCTGCAATCACTACACCCCTTCACATGATACGTGTGGTAATAAAAAAATAACTTGACTTAAGAAAACCTAAAAGAAGAAAAGACAAAATCATAGTGTTAAAACTAGATACCTCACCAGATGTTTGAAAAATCCAACAGATGTGTCCATTCCAAAAATCAAGAAAATAGATTTTCCCCATGTAACATCCAACAACCACCTACAGAAATACCACATGTTAGCACAAATGGATAGAATCTTGTAGTACATAACAATTGAACACTTACCTGGGAAAAATCAGAAACAATCGCTGCTGTACATTCAATCCGACCTTCTAGTTTGATCTCCCACTGCATAGAACCACTAAACCAATTATTAAGCAGCAGCAGCAGCTTTAGTAGTTCTAGAAAAGAAAATATATACCAAATTCTACTAAACTTCTTTTTATAGATCTAGCATCAACAGTGCATAGTGCTGCTACGATTCAAGTATTTACATTTAAACCTTGCTGAACATATATAGGATCAGTTTGGTAACCAAACATGCAGTTTCTATTTATCCGCTACAAAGCATGATAGCATGAACATATCTAATAGTGAAAGAAATTGTGAAAAATAGTAAAAGTGTGGCAGATAGTCTCAGAGAAAAGAGTGTAAGCAATCTCCTCATTCTTTCATGTAAAAGAAATATATATATCACTTGATGCATTTTACGAAAAAAATAGGTACTAAGATGTAAAGATGGTATGTGATTTACATCATTCAACAATCTGTACAAATAAATTTTTAAGAGTACATGAAATCTTCATGATGCCAAGGGTACAATATTGGTTCAAATTAGATTTAAAAAATTGTCATTGCTGGTATTATAATTTTTCATTAGACCCTGGAAATTAAACTATAAAATGAAGAATTCAAATACAAACATTTATTGGTTTAAGATCAATAACATGAGAAGCACTATGCGATGAATTAAAACCATTTATACTAACTATATTTTGTTAATACCTTCTAACATTTATGCAGAGAAATTTGTGTGAGTGAGATCCAATGAATAAATACAAATCTGAGCCTTTAGACACAACCATGGGTGAAGCATCAACACAAGATTCCATGTGAACTTTCCAAAAGCTCTTCATGTGACCTCTGCTTCCTCTTGGAATATTGGCTGACCAAGTTGTTTGGTGTGTATCCATTACAGAAGTTTGCTCTTTATACAACACCTTGTTGCAGCGGCTAAATGAACATGATGAGAATATTGGAAGGGAATGCCAAGGAAACGGTTCATCTCCCCCTGATGTAACATCTGTAGAACCCCTTTTTAAGCGCTTAGAAGGGAACAAAACATCAACTTTATCTTTGGGAATCATCCTTGACTCGTGAGGAATTGAACTTTCAGTATGATTGGAAGAAAAATGGTTATTTTGTATGTCTGTGTCTAATTGCAAACAATTATCCAACCTATTATGCAAAGAGCACGATCCTCTTTTATGGAGAAGAGCCATACAAAGCTTAAAAGGAGTTGGATAGTAGTAAAGAAATCTCAAGTCAATACCCAAATTGTGAGCAACATGTGCAGCAGATAGAGAGTTGCCACCCATAATAAAGAAATCATCGTCATTGCATAACTTTTCAACCAGCAAAGCATCGTGAAATATCTGTTAAAGCCATCACCAGATCAAAAACTTTTGATAGGCACAATATTTTTTTACATAAATAGTATAGGAGCCAGCAAGTTACATTTACATGCATAGACATGTACAAGCGGAATATATAGAAGTAACATGTCTCATTATATTATAGATTCATAGGTTCATTCATTATTTGTAATGCAACATAGATCATCAAAGGAAAGGCTTAATCAGAGAGCAGACAGCAATTGATTTATGAAAAAAGAATTTACTAGAGAGAAAAGGGGTAAACAAAATGAAAAGGCCCAAAAGGAAAACAAGCAGTTACAGATGTGTAAACAAAACGAAGCATGCTTGAAAAGATCTGAACAAGCTGAGTTATAAATTATTCCTTCTGAAATGGAGAAAAAGAGAACAGGGGATCCTCTAATATGAGAGAGCCGATATACAAAACCATCACATACAGATGTGTAAACAAAATGAACATGCTTGAAAAGATTTGAACAAACTGACTTATAAATTTCTCCTCTTCATTTGTGGATGTGTGCATTCATTGCCAGTGGCAATTAGATTTTCAGAGGAGAGAACTGGGCAACAGTACCTAGTATACAGTCTCTTCCACACAGATTTGTATATATAGAAGGAAAAAAAATATAGATTTGGTATCCAGTCTTGCATGCTACTCGTCACCAAATACTCTACAATTTACATCATGGTCCAAACCCAACTATAACTATTTACAATACAAAGTTCAACAAAACAAGATAAAAGGAGGAATTTTGTTTTCTGTTCTGATACACTAAAGATATTTTGTTATATAAAATACTGAAACTATACCTTTTTAATAAGTTGCAGAAGATTGCTGCAGCCAATGTTACCAACCTTATCCTTGACATTCTTTGTCAATAATGCTGAGCTAACTAACAACTCATAATTAATCTTACCACTAGAAGACAGGGGAAATGATTCTGTAAAGATGAAACGGTTGGGGAGCAAAACTGACGGAAGTTTTTTAATCATCCAACTTCTGATTGCAGATACCAATAACTCACCCAGTTGTTGTTTGTCCTTCGATATTATAAAGGCTTCAATAAACACAAGCTCTGCTTCAAGATTTCGACACACTACAGCAGCATCATTTATATCTGGATGTTCCCTTAACAAATTTTCAACTTCTTCCAGGGCAATACGCTGCCCATGGACTTTTACAATACGGTCTTTTCTTCCCAAGAATATAAAATCACCACTAGGCAACTGTTTGACTAAATCACCAGTCCTAAAGTATAATTCGCTTTGGAAAACATCAACAGAATCTTCACAGCCATAACTTTGAGGCAATTTTACAAATCCTTCGGACATTATATCAGATTCACCGTAGTAACCCCTAAATATGCAAGAACCACCAACATATAGCTCACCCTCATTTGGTGCACCATTTTCACCAATAAGCACTACATTGCAGTTAGTAATTGGTAAACCTATTGGAACACTTGTTGGCATTTCTTCCTTCAAAACCAGTGGTATCCTCTTGCAGTCAAAATATGTACAATCGCCAGAGACCTTAGTCAAAAAATAGATTGGGAAAAGAAATGTATGATTAGATTAGCCAATGATAATGATAGAAAAGAATAGCAAAGTGAAATATGACAAGAACTGTGAAAATTCGCATAAACAAATAAAATAACATAATTTGCATTCAAAATAAAAGAAGAAAAATAAATGCATTAATCAATGGTAATGACACAAAAAGACAAGTCCCAACCCAATGTAGATCCTCGTGACAAAATCTAACGAAATAACTCAAGTTGCATTAAGTTCATCAGAACCAATGTGCCTTAGCTTTAGCCTATTCTTCACCTCTCCATGAGCTTGAATATTTGTTGTCTTGTCACCCCAAAAATAACCATAATATCCATGGTTGATATTTTACAAATAGCAGAAGAAATAAAAACAACTGAAACGTCAGACAAGCATTACTCTCGATGGATAATGTGTCAACCAATTTTTATAAATCAAACCTACTCTGTAACACCTTGATTAAACCCTCCATTACTCGCTAATTTCCCTACCATACATTAATTAAACCCTCCAATATTCTCTAAATTTCTTATTTTGTGTTTTGAATTTAGTTTTCTCATGGTTCCTCCACTGGGAATGTTGATATAATTAAATTTTCAACAGAGCATCTGTTGTAGTGGTGATGAGAATAATAATTATGATGTATGGCAACTCTGTTTCTAACTAATTCACTTAGATAATAATATGTGTGACTACATACCATTGGATTGCAGTAACAAAGCAAGAACAGTAGACAAAGAAGAAGCAAGAACAATAATTCAAATTGAAACAATATCAAGTCAAATTATGTGCAAGAGTGTCAATGATGACACTGAATTTCTCAAGTAGAAGCATTGAATTTCATAACAAGAACCCCACGGGAAATACAAAGTATGAATTTTCATGCAAAAATCTCAAAGTAGAAGCATAGTTTTCTTCTCTAACCTCGGTACTTCCGTATAAGTTCAAGATTGATGTCCTTGGTAATATAGTTGAAAGCATCTCCCACAAGCTGAAAGGAAAAGTTTCACCACTTAGCACAAGCAATTTCAGCGAACTTTTGATACGCAAGTCAGCATGAGTTTGCAATACAGGAAGAATTGTCCGTATTATTGATGGAACAGCCGTAAGCCTATTGACATAATAAGCCTGCAGAAGCATTTAATATTACAGGCTAGGGTAAGCAATTAAGTATAACTTCATCACTAACAAATAGAGAATAACAGAAAGAAGATCATGAATGGCAATACATAAATCACAAAAGCTATATCAGGAATTACCATCATACCTGTAGAAAATCTATTATAGAATAAACATTTTCTTTGAGCTCGCTGAAAGGAGGAATAATTAATACACAAGCAGTCAAAATAGAACTGAGAAATTCTTGCAGGTGGTCGATGAAGCTAATTGACGACTTAAACAACAATAGCTCCTGCCCCGTCAAAGGATACATTCCTTGCATCCATAAAAAGCGGTTTGAAAGACCTAGCAAGAATGTAAATCAAATTGTGATACAAGAAGATACATATCCATGATGGAAAAATAACATTATTCATCGTAAACTTTTACTTTAAAAAACATAAGAATTTAGACAGAAACATTATTGTGTGGGATGAAAATAACTAAAATCATTCAATAAGAAATAAACAGTAGCAAGGTAGCTTAAGATGTTTCTCCTTAAGTTTTCATGCATATACCTTTTTGAACTGTTTTTCTCACTGAGCCTGTTATTGGTATTCTTCTCACATGACTAAACCATATTTGCATGATTTTCAGTCATCTTCTGCATAGCGAGGGCTACTCAAATGTTTTCCTAAATAAGTTTATTCCTAGTATATCTTCATGCATAATCTGCCTCAACATTCTTATCTCTACTACACTTATTTTTCATATGTGGGCACGTCATTATACATAGATCAGCATTGGTCCTGTAATAGAACTTTTTTTATAATTTGATAGGCACAATGTGATCGCAAATTACAGCTGATACATTTCTCTATATCATTCACCCAGCTTGAATCCTATACATGACGTCTCTATCGATCTCCACATAAATGAAGACCACATGCAAGACTTGTTCATTTCCTTCCATATCCTTACATATCAAACCTCATAATAAATATATAAGTCTCCACGGTTCAACTCATTGGTGTAAAACTGAATGGACTTTCACACAGAAGAATACATATAAACAGGATGCTGCTTTGTCCAAAATGGGAGAACTGTTGAATATTGAACATCGATTTATTTCATGCAAAGTTAAAAATTCTATGATCCAATAGGTGTTGAATATGATATGCTTCCTTTTACGTGTAGCAAAGAAATAAGGAAGGTTAGGAAACTGACAAGCATAAGATAGCATTTAAGTAAATAAATCTTGTTTTTGGGTAAAATAGCAGCTGCAAAAAACTATAGTAACAAGTTACCTTGTTCAGTGCCACACACTCCTTTAGGCTTTCCAGATGATCCAGAAGTATACATCAGATAACAAAAAGATCTATTATTTTCATTGGCACAAGGCCATGCCAAATCTGTTGAAGAACTACATTCTTGAAGATTTTCTTCAGTGGAGTATCTCAAAACAGGACAACTAATTGACTTTACCAGCCAATGCGATTCATCAAGCTGGTCCAAGTTACTTTTACTAAATGAAGATTGGGACCCTATAATGAGATCAACATTTGAAGAAGAAGCAATTGACAGTATCCTTTCGTTTGGCCAAA
Organism: Medicago lupulina; assembly: GCA_958299785.1. Lineage (NCBI taxonomy): Eukaryota > Viridiplantae > Streptophyta > Magnoliopsida > Fabales > Fabaceae > Medicago > Medicago lupulina. The sequence continues at coordinate 54,795,743 of OY283143.1, read as the reverse complement.
AAGGATCCAAAGGCAAGAAGGCTTCCCCACACCTCAATACTGAGAGAACGGCAATAATATATTCAACAGAAGGAGGCATATAAATTCCCACTATCTTTGGCTTATACTCTTCAATGGAGTTAACATTTGACTCTGCCCATGGCTTGACATTTTTCAAGGACTCGGATTTCTGAACAGTTCCCTCTTCACAGTGGACACCGTCGTTACCTACAGTAGAATACAGGATGCTCATAATCATTTCCCCATTCGAACATATAAAAAACTAATAGATTATGAAGAAAGAACAAACACAAATACGGACACTAGACACAACATTGACCCGTAGGCACTAGTAATAATTTGAGAAAATAGAAGTGATTGAACGTAACCACACATGTCGGTGTCGAGCGAGTGTCAGACACCAACACATGTCTGATACTCGGACGCATCTTTTACCTAAAGTGTTGCTGTTACAGAGCTAATAGATAGCAAACAATCAAAATAACAGTCAGTAAAGTGTTTACAATAACTTATAAAGAGTGAACATTTGGAAAATTGAAACCACATATTCCTTTAACTTTATAGTTATTAAATAATGAGACATAAAATGAGAGATTTTTACAATAATCCCTTCCCTTACTCAATGTGACAAACATTTCATCATTTTAACAATTTAGAAATGAAAACTTATTGGTACCCTTCCCTTTCCTTCCAAACAAAATATACCCTAAATTAGCTTCATCACCAGAATGGGTACATCATGTGAACAAGGTCGTGCAAGAAGAGGGAAACACAAAAACCTTACTCGGCACACTCACAACATGCTCACACGAAAAACTCACACCGAGGTAATTCATTCACAATGTTCTCAATTAAAGCTTCCAATTACAATTAAAAACTAACTCACCACTACCTCTATCCCTAAATATAAGCCTCATTTCAAATTACTAGGAGCCAGTTTGGATCGACTAATTTGAGCTTACTAACTAGCATAAGCAGTTGTGAGACTATTCATGTCCACAAGTTGTTTTCAGCTTATTTCCATAAGCTTTGCATGACAGTTTATGAAAGCAGTTTGACATTATTTTTAATATTTAGTTATATAAATAACTTAAATACATAAGCGCTTATTATATAAGTGATTAATAAAAAGACAAAAGAATGAACCACCTAAGCAACTAGCTGAATGTTCCGTTATAACGAACCTTTAGATTTGGCTGTGATCAGGTGCGGGTCATGAGCACCATGAAGGATAGAGCTTAGACGAGAACTAAGAGAACGAACTGCGTTTAAGAGATGAGAGTAAGTGAAAGAACGGTCACCGTGGTAGAACGGCGGGGAGGTGGATTCGATGCGCTGTTGTAAGAGCGTGGTGAAGTCTTGGTTGGAGTTAGGGGAAGTAGAATTTTGGCGGGAAAGGTTGGCGACGCCGGAAGCGTGGATGACGGCGATTTTGTTAGGGTTTGTGGTGGCTGTTCGGAAGAATTCGTGCGAAATGCAGCAATACGGTGTTTCTGAGGTCATAGTAATCGTTCATCGGTTTTCTTGTGAGTGTGGTGGTGGTAAGGAGTGGAGATGAGAAATCAAGTAAAGATTACAATCAAATTAATTAAGCTTAAACACATTTTCACCCCTAACTTTACACTAGTTCAATTGTGGCTTTCTATTAAAAAAATAATACCTCTAAGATTTATTCTTTTTGCAACTTTCAATTTTGATCATTTAAAATCAACTATTCAAGACGGTAAAAGCAAATAAGGTGTTTTGTTGAGCAAGTTTTAGATTTATAGTGCAAAAATTATGGTTTGAGATTGGTTTTTTAATAGTGAACTAAAATCGCAACTAGTACAAAGTTACGGGTCAAAAATGCGTTTAAGTCAATTAATTATTAATATTTCAAACTAATCTTTGTTATTGTCAAAAGTTTTTTAATTAGATATATCATCATGTGACAAAAGCATAAATAAGATCTAATAAGAGACTTTTGACAAAAACTATATGACCTAATTAAAATATTTTTGACAAAAATTATTTTAAAATATTTAGAGTTAGAGATTAATTTGAGAATAATGTACAAAAACATGAATCAATCTGTTAGTTTATCCTATAAAATTATTTTACACATAGATCTAATGATGTGTTGTCACATCAGTTAATGACAATTCATATGTTTTCATATTTAATAATTAACACAACCACACATAATTGAATATATATATATATATATATATATATATATATATATATATATATATATATATGAAATAATTGTAAACCAACATCATTCATGTTAAATAAAATATTTACAAAAAGCGACAATTTTTTTTAAGAGATGTAGCGCTCGGGCTCATGTTTGAATGCCAAGAAGTGGAGAGTATGAAGTTCTTACTCCGACCCTTAGATAATATTGTCCTTACACCCTTCTTAAAAAAAAATATCGTCTTTAGAGCATCCACAATGGAGACTCTCACATTTGAGGTCTTAAATGGGTCCCATATTGATACATCACTTTTTTATTATTTTTTAATAATAGTATCTAATAGGTACTCAACCACTCCAACATAGATCCTATATCCAAAGGTTTAAATGAGTCCCATTAATAACTATTTATTAATAAAAAACATCTTAAATAATGATTATTTTATTGAAAAGTTGTGTGAAGTTCATTAGTGAGACCCTAGGTCTCAAGAGACCCTCAATTTATTTTTTTCACACATTGAAGATACCTATTAGATACCAGATCTTAAATGGTAAATACCCTACCAATATCAATTTCTTACAACTAGCAACTCAGATGAGGACATTGACAACTGCTACTTCCTTCTTTTGTTCAATAAAGTATTTTGATCTCCTCCTTTCTAGATTTAGTCCCCCTATTTATAAAATAAAACTCCTAAAATTTGGCCCACTTTCAAAATTTGTCAAAAAAAACGACGATGTGGAGTTGACATGGCATACATTAGGATGCATATGTGAATGTCATATAATTATTTCTTATTTTAGATACGTTAGATTAATTTTAAAATGTCGGAAATGTCATATAATCGTTTATTTGATGGTTAATTTAGAAAATTTTCAAAATATTGGAAATTTTAAAATAATTATGAGTTTTCAAAATTTTATTATATCGACTTACTCACATCAGTACATAAATATTTTTCTTCGCATGTGTAAGCACATAAAATCATCGAGCACAACATAGACACAAATATTTTAAAATGTTTTACATATATGTCCGACATTTTGAAAAATAGTCACGAGTTTTCAAAATTTTATCATATCAATACATTTTTTTTTGATGAATCTCATAAAAAATTTATTTGTATATTTAAGCAAATAAAATCTACAACAAATGCGATACAAATATTTAACGGTTCTTTACACATGATTTTTTAATAGAAACATTGCATTAATACCAATAAGATTTTTTTTTTTACTATCTTTACACATTTCATAATATTACCAACAAAATATTTTTTTGGCTAAATTGCATTTTTGGTCATTTAACTATTTAGGTAGTATCGGTTTGGTCCCCTAATAACTAAAATTTGATTTATTTTGGTCTCTTAACTTCTCTCTGTTACACATTTTGGTCATTTTCGTTAGTTTTAATTCAAAAACGTTATGTTTTTTTCATCTTCTTCTCCTTTTTTTCATCTTCATATTAGCTCCATCAACATTCAACAACAAGAATCCCAGAAAAATTCTAGAAGAAAATGAAGAAAACCTAACGTTTTTGAATTAAAACTAACGGAAAGGACCAAAATATATAATGGAGAGAAGTTAAATGACCAAAATAAATCAAATTTTACTTAAGGACCAAACCGATACTAATTAAATAGTTAAGGGATCAAAAATATAATTTAACCTATTTTTTTTTATAAAATTATCGCAATTTTAAGCGTGCACAAGTCTTTTATTAGTTCTTTTATAAAAAAAATTACATAATGTCTAAAGTTATGTTTTACAATTATTTTTTTTTACATAATGTCTAACGTTCTACATCTGTTTTATTATTTTGATTATAGTGTAGTTTAATTTTAAAAACTCAAAAAGCGTGGACGGCAGGATTCGAACCTGCGCGGGCAAAGCCCACATGATTTCTAGTCATGCCCGATAACCACTCCGGCACGTCCACTTTTCTTGTAAGATTTTATTTTACTAGTATGAGGTTTTTTGTTTCATTTTTATTTGTTATCACAATAGTTTTGTTAAGGGTTAGACTAAATGGTTTGCACTGGTAATTGGTTGGATGTCGATAACATTCATAGAACATCAATCTCTTTCAATCTTTCTCTTATTACCACACCTTTCAATCAAATGAATTATATCTATGAGATATTTTTTGGTTGGGTTTGACCGGGTTTTTTGGGTTGACCCAACCCATTTACACCCTTATACTAAACCGTTTTCATTTTATTTCCCTCATTTTAAGAATTTAAAAATGTGAACAAAACAAGTCAAAAGTAGTTCTTATTTAATTTTTTATATTTATTATCTTGGATTGCATGAGAAGAAATGTTAAGGTAGTTAGACTAAGTACTTTGCCCTCCAATTGCATTGACTGGTAGTTGCGTATGGATAATATCAGCAAGTTACACTGTTGTCCGATATCAGAACCAGAGAATAATACCCCCTATGTGCTATTTATAAGAGACATTTTCGGTCAACAAAAGTTGATGTATCTACTTCAAAATCTAGACCAATTACGTTAACTTTTGATGATCAAAATGTCTCTTATAATACGTGAAGAATTTACAACACGTAGACTTCTCTCAAACATTTCACAGTTCTCGGTATACCTACACTCTCAAAAGAAAATACTCGAACTCCATCTATAAGAGAAAAGAAGAAAGTCGGATACAAACTTTTTTTTTGGGTGTAAACTGGGTATCTTCCGTGCAGAACTGTATATACTGATCCCTCGAGCCTTATGAGACCTAAATGGGTGGCAAACTCTCCCTAAAGTTTTAACTTGCTGCATGTCCAAGTCTGGATTCAAACCCTGGACCTTGGTTAAGTTAGAAGAGACCTGTATCATTGCTAGAAGAGACCTGTACCATCTCAACTAAACGCTCTTGGGTAAGTCAGATGCAAACTTAATTAAAGTGTTTTCGATTAGGACAACTTGTACTGAATAACTTGAGTCAATGTATATAGTCTTGGCCTCCCTCTTTCTTTACCATGCTGGACAATGTGGGACTTTTCCAAGATATATCACCACACAAGAATATTAAGGTTGTTAGACTAGGTTCTTTGCAATGCAATAGCATTGACTGGTAGTTGGCTATGGATAACATTCTCGCAGGTTACAGTTACACACATCTCTTTCAGTCTTTCTCAAATGCCATTCTCTAAGCCACATCTTTTAAGCTAGTGGATTATCCTTTGAGAAGTTTGCAACCACAATGTTTTTTCTGATAGCTTGTTTTTCAGTGTGGATAACAAGAATTAATGAATATCAATTCGCATATATCTACATTAACCCACTTGGAAATGGACACAACTTAGCAACAAGATGTGAGAGCAAGAATATGACTCATAGTTTACTGATAAGTGGACATGTTTCTCGAGTGGAGGTGTAGTATTTGAACACAAATTGTTCTCCGTAACCCTATAAGCTTGAATAATAGAAAAATATTGTAGCGTCTCTGTTTGCATTTTTGGTATCTGTTTACATTATGTTGGTATGAGTAGTATTGGACTTAGATATTTAGCATAAGGTCCTAAGTTCAAGCTTGTGAATGGAAAAAACGTGATTGGGAAGAAAAACTCAACGAAAGGCGGCTAGTTAAATTCCGCAATAGAGATTAGTCATCAACAAAGTTGGCGAATATTTTACACCAATACCAATAACATGGTTAACAAAATAAAAATCCATGCACTAGTTATCTAATCCACAAGATATAGTATATTGTTTCATGTATCTTATACCACATAATACTGTTAATCTGTTATGGCTTTGGATTAACTTCCTTGAACTTTTCTAGTAAGCACAAAGAAAAGATTAATAAGAGATGCGAAAAGGAATGATTAGAAGATTGAAAACATATTTCTTAGGCCTCTGTAGAGATTTAATATTTGCTTTCTTGAAAGATGGAAATATGACATTATCTCTGTTTTTGTCTTGGTGAAATTAGGTCCTATTGGACTGAAGATAATATGACATTTTTTCATCTTAGAGGTAGCCTGCATTATATACCAATACAAGAGACAACTGAAAGAATTTATTTATAGCTTATTAAATTGATTTCATGACATAAGTAATTGTGTAAATAGATTTTCAACATGCATCTGTAAACACAAATAACCTTGTAATTTAAGTGACATAAACACTGACATAAGAAGTACTATTTGATATTGAATAAGTATTTGATCAAGCTCTTCAATCAAAATATCTATACAATATACATTCATTTTTTGTATTTTCATCTTAAATTTTGGTGGGGTAGCATCTCTTGTAGAAGCAAGAGGATAGAGCATAAGAAGATAGTATAGCAGTTATAGGTAGAGAGTGACTAGCACATGTTAATGTTTTTGGATTTGAATGTTTTATCCTCACACATACATGATAATGTTAGATATTATGATTCCTTCCTCACTCCTTAACTTACTATATATATCTTGGTTCACAAGTCTAATTGCATAAACTAAAACCATTTAAGAGAAAAAAGTTGTAAGTTTTCAATATGAAAATGCAGAAAGCTTGGTTCTATGAGGAGTATGGTCCTAAGGAAGTCCTTAAGCTAGGGGACTTACCTATTCCATCTCCTCTTCATAACCAACTACTTGTTCAAGTTCATGCTGCTGCTTTGAATCCGATCGATTCAAAGAGGCGCCTGCGTCCAATTTTTCCATCTGAGTTTCCTGTGAGTGTGAAAATCTAAATTTGTTTATATGAAATGATTACTGATGAATTAAATAATATTAAATCACACCAATTTAGTTTCAAAATACATTCTTGTATATTATAGGTTTCGGTCAATCATGTGACGGTTCATACATGTGAAGTTCTGGATACTATTTATATCTTAGATATACTTTTACTTATTAGTGCAATTTCTTGAAGGTTTAAGTAATCAATAAATATTTGTGTACTGCAAGAATGAGTGAGGAATTCTTCATTTCAAGATTCCTAGCAAATTACTTGTTGCATAAGTAACCTTTTTTCTTCATAAAAGTGGTACTTATTTAAAGACAATAAATTGACCTTTTGGTCTTACCCCTCCGGTTTCAAGAAGAAGGGAACTTGGTAATCCGGCGTTTAACCGTGAGGTAAGTAAAGTCTGACTAAGAGAATTGTTGCAGTCAGGATACAAACTCAGGTTGTCCCGAAGGATTCAACCTTAAATTGTTTATAAAAACACTTTATTGCCTTATTTTTTACCGGAATAAAATCAAATCATTAACACCTTCATCATGGATGCATGTTTTAATCATACCATGAATTTTTATATGCAGGCGGTTCCTGGATGTGACATGGCTGGTGTGGTGATAGGAAAAGGAATTAATGTCAAAAAATTTGACATAGGTGACGAAGTCTATGGAAACATACAAGATTTCAGCAGCATGGAAAAACCAAAGCAACTTGGAACATTGGCACAGTTCATTGTTGTAGAAGAGAACTTAGTTGCAAGAAAACCAAAATGTCTTTCATTTGAGGAAGCTGCAAGTTTGCCTTTGGCAGTTCAAACAGCAATAGAAGGATTCAAAACAGGAGATTTTAAGAAGGGTGAGACAATGTTTGTGGTTGGTGGAGCAGGTGGTGTTGGAACTTTGGTCCTTCAATTGGCTAAACTTATGTTTGGAGCTTCCTATGTTGTCTCTTCATGCAGCACACCTAAAGTGAAATTTGTGAAGCAGTTTGGTGCTGATAAAGTGGTGGATTATACTAAGACTAAGTATGAAGACATCGAGGAGAAATTTGACTTTCTTTATGATACAGTTGGTAAAGTTTTTCTCCTCGAATCCATTATAAATTACTAATTACAATTTACATTACCGACTTTTTATAATACGTGCAAAAAGTGCCGATGATCTTAATAGATGATTTAAATTTTTTCCAGGTGATTGCAAGAAATCATTTGTGGTTGCAAAGAAAGAAGGAGCAATAGTTGACATAACATGGCCAGCATCACATCCAAGAGCAGCTTATTCAAGTTTGACAGTTTGTGGTGAAATATTGGAAAAGCTGAGACCATATTTGGAAAGAGGAGAGTTAAAAGCTGTGATTGATCCAAAAGGTGAATATGAATTTGAAAATGTGATTGATGCATTTGGTTATATTGAAACTGGAAGAGCTTGGGGTAAAGTTGTTGTCACATGCTTCCCTATGGCAAAAGATATTCCTATTCCTCATCATCACTCTTCCATTTTATCTGAGATTGATACCAATACACTTCAACTCAATGGTTTAGCAGCAAAAGATCTTTGTCTCAAGTAGTTACTATATATCAAGGCATGTTATAAACTGTGTGAAATTTAGAATATATGTAATTTTTGTGTGTGTGAAAATAATGTAATTTGTGAAATTGAAGTTAATTATAGAAATCTATGTAATAATAATTTAAGTGTTAATGTGTAATTTATGTTTTTTTTTAAGAAGTCAAAATGAATTATATTAGGCTAAAGTGCACTTTTCACCTCTTAAGTTTCAAAAAGTTGCGATTTTAGCCCCTTGTGAAAAAAAATGACAAAAGTGACCCCTCATGTTTAGGGAAATATGCTCTTTTAACTCCCTAACATAAGGGAAATATGATCTTTTACGTCTTATCTTTTCAAAAAGTTGCGATTTTGGCCCCTTTGTTGAGACACGTGGCGTCTTCTCAGCAATTTTGGGACGAAGGGAATCAAAATTGTAATTTTTTTTAATAAGGGATCAAAATCGCAACTTTTTAAAACTTAAAGGGAGAAAAGTACACTTTAGCCATTATATTACTACCACGCTGCCCTCTTTCTAGCTCAAGAACTCTAGAGAAGAGTAAAAGTCAATAAAGATACAATATGAATTAACATAAAACAAGAAACAGAACAAACAAAACTGAATTACACAACTAGGTAATGCTCAAGCACATCCAAGGGCTAAACCACCAATTGTGGAAGTCAAAAACAAAGTTGCTGAATTTTGCCATCAACCACCAGAAGGAAATGAACTTAACACAATCTAAAAGTTGGAAGGTCGGGCAAGCCTTGTTAGAGAAAATCTTGTTATTTAGTTTTTTCTAAATAATCCAAATGCAATCCCTCCAAATGAAGTAAATGATCGGAGACAACAGATGGGGAGGCCGAAGCAAAGCCTAGCCACTGAAACACATAATACCACAACGATCAAAACATAGTACAATCTAGAAAATGGTGAGCCGCTGATTCTAAATGACCGCACCTACTCACACAAAGCTGAGCATCTTCTAGAATAATACGACGTTTGTAAATTGTTCTTAGTAGGCAATCTATTCCACAATAATCGCCAAACGAACAAAGACACCTTCAAAGAAATATCTCGATTCCAAATGTAATCTGGGACCACTACCCACCTGACAAGGGACCTCGCTGGTAAAAAGACGATACACACCGCACACAGTATAACCCACAAAGGGATATATATCGATCTGTGTAATTTATGTTATGAGAGCAACTTTTTCCACTCCAAGTATTTAAAAGACCACGTACATAGGATAGGAATCCCACAGTATACTTTCAGGCAGAAAAAATAATCACTTTTTTTGGCATATTCACACTTTTACTTGAAGAGTGATATGAAAACCGAAATTGAAAAATAAGAAAAGGAAAATGGCTTCGCCCAGGCTCGAACTGGGGACCTTCAGTGTGTTAGACTGACGTGATAACCAACTACACCACAAAACCATTTGCAATAGACCTATCATTTCATTTTATATTTGATCAAAGCATTGTGCAAATTAGGCCTAAATAAGAGTCACACTACTGCATCATATTTATTTCAGCTTTTAAATTGCACAGGGACATCGATAGAATAGAATATTACAGAGTATGAGAAGTTTTATCATTATTTGGCCGTTTGATAAATAACATATTTGAGCTTTGAAATGTTCCCACTCAAGCTGCTCAACTTGTCTTATCCCATAACAATACAAAAAATAGGACTGAAATAATAAAAAGCAATTACATTAACATCGATTAAATGCGTGGCAACTCGAACAGGGTTTCCACAAAATGGTTACTGATTCTTGGAATATGAATTTAACTCATCCCACTATTCCTAAGCTTGCAGCATGCGCATATGACATTTCCTTGTGGAGTAGAAATCATGGTAATTTTTTTTTTGAAATCTGACATTAGGGATTGTCAACGGCAATTGAAGCTTTTGCGTGATAATAATACAGGTACCATGCAAACGCAATTGCTGGAGGTTCGGAAAAAGATGCAACGCTTACTAGCTCAAGATGATGCTTACTGGAAACAGAGAGCTAAAACGCATTGGTATAAGGACGGTGATAGGAACACAATTTTTCCACCGCTTCAGCAAGAAAAAAGGTAAACCGAATTTTATCTCTTGATGATAATGATGGAAATAAGGTTACAGACACCCAAGGTATGTGGGAAGTGGCAAAAAATTATTTTGTTGATTTTTTCAAAAACAAGATAATGTTACTTCTTCGGTCATAGATTTTATCCATCACTCTATATCTTCATTGCATCTGATAATGAGCTGCTTACAACTCCTTTTATCAAAGTTGAATTTCGTGACGTAGTGTTTTCCATGCACCCCCATAAATGCCTCAGACCTGATGGTTATATTCCAGGATTTTATCAACATTTTTGGAATTTATGAAGTGATGATATTTTCAAAGAGTATTGTGCTTGGCTTGATTCCGATCAATTCCCCCCGACTTGAATATGACAAATATTGCCCTCATTCCTAAAGGTAATGTGCAGACTTCTATGTGAGATTGGCCCCCGATTGCACTTTGTAATGTTCTTTATAAATTGATTTCCAAAGTTCTTGCAAACAGGCTGAAGGTTATTCCTTCTCAGTGTATTTTTGACAATCAATCTGTTTTTGTCTCGGGTCGCTCTATTCTTGATAACGCTATGGCGGCAATTGAGGTAATTCATTTCATGCAAACTAAAACTAGGGGTAGTGATAGATATGTTGCTCTAAAGCTTGATATAAGTAAGGCCTACGATAGACATCGGATTTATTATCCATAGAAGACTAGAATAGAGAATTATAAGTTTTATCTTTCTCTGGCCGTTTGATAAATAACATAGAGATGCTTTAATGTACGACATTGTAAGCTTTGGAATGTTCAATTTGTCTTAACCCTTACATATCAAATAAAAAATAGGACTAAAATAATAAGGACAATTTACACTAAAATATACTCTATATTTTAAATGTAAAAATGAAATTAGCCTGTTTAGAAGAATATAAAGAGTTTATATGTTTAAATAGGCAGTGCAATTTTATTTTTTTGAGTTGGCCCACTCATAAATTTATTGCTAGCTTCGTCGTTGAGCACATATATAGTCGTAGCATCGAGAATGGTTGACCTATGTTTTATTGCCGATTAATTTTAAAGATTATGTAAATCTCTAACTTCAAATTTGGAACATTCAATCTTGATCTAATGGTCATCTTTCTCATGATTGTGTGAATGCGTGAGATCCTGTTCGCGCATAATCCAAATTCCTTTTGTTACATCATATATTTAAGGTTTAATAGCAGTTTTAGCCCCCTAACTTTTTCAAAGTTGCAATTTTGACCCCCTAAGAAAAAAAACTACAAAACCGCCCTCTAATTTTGTAACTGTAGCAGTTTTGGTCCCCCAAGCACAAATAAATAAATAAAATAACACGTGGCACCTCACTTAGGGTGCCACGTCAGTGGAGACAGAGTCAAATTTGGCCTTGGGGGCCAAAACTGCCACAGGTGCAAAACTTAAGGGACGGTTTTGTAGTTTGTTTTCTTCTTAGGGGGCTAAAATCGCAACTTTGGAAAAGTTAGGGGGTTAAAACTGCTATTAAGCCTATATTTAATTATTAATTATATATTACATATCATTGCTTGTTGAAAAATTACTTTAACAATATTTAATAGAGGTCATTTTGTCTGGACCATAGATGATCAAAATAAGCTACGTTTTTCTATGTTCAAAATTCATAGCCTCTAAAGAAAAAATGGATATTTTGTACACCCTGTTGACTTCCATAGCCTTCTTTTTTCTAGCAATTTTTCTATCCATATGTTTCATCATGATGACCATCTTCAAAGGAAAATCCATAGGGAACCCAAAATATGCACCTGTGTAAGGCACAGTGTTCAACCAACTTTTCTACTTCAAGAAACTCCATGATTACCATACTCAATTGGCTAAAACTTATCCAACTATGAGGCTTCTTGCACCAAATCAAAGTGAGTTGTACACAATAGATGTGAGAAATATTGAACATATATTGAAAACCAATTTTGATAAGTATTCTAAAGGTAAGTATAATCAAGATATTGTTACTGATCTTTTTGGTGAGGGGATTTTTGCTGTTGATGATGACAAGTGGAAGCAGCAGAGGAAGGTTGCTAGCTATGAATTCTCCACAAGGTGTTATTTTGTAAGGAATTGTGCTCAAAACCTTTAGCATATGATGCATGAGGGTTTCATTAGTATTTTATTATTTCAGCCTAGTTTTATTATTTGTTTGTTTTGTTTTCTATTTTGGATTTTTGGCCCTTGTTATTTCCCTATCTAGCTTAACAGTTGTAGCCTAAGAGGAACTTTTATTCATTCAATAATATTTCAGAGTTTTATCAATTTCACAAGTTTGTCGCTTGCAAATGTGTTTTTTTCAATCTAGGTTTAGCGCTTGCTAGCCTATGCTTCCAACTGCGTCAGTTGTTATCAGAGTATGTTTCTCCTGTTCTCTTTCCTAACGTGATCAGCCATGGGTGATCAGCCGGTTACGAGGATAGATGTGGACCAATTAGGGTTCCACGTGGTAGAAACAATCGAATTATTGAGGATTCGAGTTTTTCAGAGGTGGAGGAGACCGATGAATCTTCCCTTTTGAGATTTGTCAACACTCAATCTCCAATAAAGCCTGTCAAGGCTTCTCATACGACACATGGGTTTCTCGGGCTCAACAACGTTTCTTTGAGCACGGTTGTGGAGGAGGACGGTGTTTTAAAAGCTGCTGATAGTTTTGTTGCTACTAAATATGATCCTGAAGATTCTCGAATCTCAGATGTTGCAACCTGCCAATTACAGGATGGAGTTCCATATGTGGAAGGCATGGATGTCAAAGCAGAAGAGTCTTCGAAACAGCCAGACTTTATGTCAGTTTCACAAGTAAGTTTGATTCAAGATCAAACCACAGACATTAATATTTTTGGAGCAGGTATCCCACATAATTATCGATACGATTTATGTGGTATTGATCCTGTTGTAGATCTTAATTTTAACAAAAATCCACATGAGGATACTCTTCCCAAGAAATCGGTGTTTTCCGATGTTAATTATTGTGTATGGCTGGAAATGGATTACGGTGGCAAGGAAAAAGAATCTACGGTGACAGAAAGTGTATCATTGGCTCCCGATTTTTAAAAAGCGCATGAGACCTTGCACGCCAAATTTAATCACTGGCTGATTACACCTCCGCCAAAACCACTTGATATCGGAGTGAAGGTGTCGTATGGTACAGCGGGGTTTAGAGAAGATGCATCGATTCTGTCATTGACGGTATACAGAGTTGGAATTCTCGCAGCTCTGAGATCGTTGGAAACACAATCGGTGATCGGAGTTATGGTCACTGCTTCACATAATAAGGTTTCTGATAATGGTGTTAAAATTGCTGATCCGAATGGGGGTACGTTGTCTCAGCATTGGGAACCGTTCGCTGACGAACTTGCCAATGCTCCTTCGCCTCAACAACTTCCTCAGTTGATAAATGAATTTGTTGAGAAAGAAAGGATTCCATTTGATGGGGTCAGGCCGGCTGAAATACTTTTGGGGAGAGACACAAGGCCAAGGAGTCAAGTTTTTAGTGATGAAGCTGTGTCAAGGGCCATGGAGGAAATAAAAAGCAATCCTTCATCACGTAGACATGGTGCTGATCATATTCATCCACTCGTGCACAAAGTGTCGAGTCCTCCTAAACAGACACTTTTCCAAGATATCAAACACAATTTCAATGAAACTTTCTTCTCAGATGACCCTTTTGGCAAGTTTAAGGACCAAACAAAGTCAAGAAAGTTTATTCTTGGCCTTGAATCTGTTTTCCCTATTTTGGAATGGGGAAGAGGTTACAATCTTAAAAGTTTCAAGGGTGATTTGATTGCTGGACTCACCATTGCAAGTCTTTGCATTCCTCAGGATATTGCATATGCAAAGCTTGCAAATTTGGAACCTCAGTATGCACTATATTGTTGCCCCTCTTGTGTATGCTTTCATGGGAATTTTAAGAGATATTGCCATAGGACCAGTAGCTGTGGTGTCTCTCTTGCTTGGAAGCCTGATTTCAGAGGAGATCAGTGACTTTAAAAGTCCTGAATACATTGCTCTTGCTTTTACTGCCACTTTCTTTGCAGGAGTCACTAAAATGTCACTTGGAGTTTTAAGGCTTGGTTTCTTGATTGACTTCCTATCTCATGCTGCCATTGTTGGATTCATGGCTGGAGCTGCCATTACTATTGCACTCCAACAACTTAAAGGTCTTCTTGGTATAAAAAACTTAACCAAGAAAACTGATATTGTTTCTGTCATGACATCGATTTTTAAGGCAGCCCACCATGGGTGGAATTGGCAGACAATATTAATTGGACTATCATTATTGGCCTTCCTTTTTGTTACCAAGTATATTGCTAAGAAGAATAATAAACTCTTTTGGGTGGCTGCAATGTCTCCTATGGTTTGTGTTATAGTGTCTACTTTTTCTGCTTACGTTACGAGGGCAGACAAGGATGGAGTAGCAATTGTGAGACATATTGAGAAGGGTGTGAATCCATTGTCTGTTAATAAATTAATTTTCAGTTGAAAATATTTTAGTGCTGGTATCCGGATTGGTTTGATTTCTAGTATGGTAGCACTCGCGGAAGCTGTGGCTATTGGAAGAACATTTGTTGCTATGAAAGAATATTAACTAGATGGTAACAGAGAAATGGTGGCACTAGGAACAATGAACGTTGTTGGTTCTTTGACATCTTGCTATGTGGCTTACTACTAAATTAGTGGAATCTGTGAGTGCTTCTGCTGAGATGCCTATTACTAATAAATTGGTGGAACCTGTGACTGTTACTGAAGTGTTAGGACCAGACAAAGGAAGGATTCAGAAAGCTAATAACTCTAAGCATTGCTCATAGCAGTGTGGGTGCATAATGTGGTTGTGAATGAGTAACAAAATTAGCTTATTGCTTATTTATGCAAAATAGACTGGTTTGTTTATTATTTTCTAGCATAGTCATAGCATACCTTGTGTAACTCAGTTGCAAGAAGGAATTGGAGCAAATGTCAGAGGTTTGATGTTAGATGAACTCGATTGTAGGTTTTGTTCGGGTCTGTGTTCTTTCGCATGCCTGCATTATACCTTTTCTTTGTGGTGGTCTTCAGATAACATAGTTTAACTTTTCAGCTTTATGGTTTAGTTGTATTTTTGCATTTGTAACTTATAGTTACTCTTATTTTGGGATGTATCCCTAGTGCCTACAGTGAACCATACTGCTTGCAGTATCATTCAATTCCTCATTGATGAATTTCTGTTCGCTTCATATTTCAAAGATACTAAAATTTGTATATACAACTTATCTAATCTATCATTAACATAAATTGAAGTATCTTAGTCTTTGTTTGACTTATTAGAGAAGCAAATATACTCAGATTAACATTAAACAGTAGTTATAGAATGTACGTCAAACATTGGTTCCATGAGTCTAACTAATAAATAGAGCTTAACTAATCATTGGTATGATTTCATATTTAAAAAGTGATTAGACTGTTTTGCTATATTATTCTGCAGAGTCCTGATAACTTATCTGCTGTACATTCACTCTTTCAACATGTACCAGGTTTGGACAAAGAATAAGACTAGTATCTATGTAGCAATTTTCTCTTTTTTTTGAAGAAAATCTATGTAACAATTTTCTGATGTGCAGACTTGCAATTTTTTATGTGCTGATCAATGATCATTATTGATGATTCTTTGACACAATACTTTGAAATCACGTTTATGATGATTCTTTTTTGCTTCTCTGAATTTTATGTTAAGCAGTTCACAAATATTTTTAGTGCAGATTATAGATACATTAAACCAGCAGATCTTGTATTTGTGATTAATGAGAACAAATACATGATATAGGGAACGTATTCTTTCAAAAAAATTAGAAGGGAACTTATATTATATATTTTATAACATTGTAAATTGAAAATTTGATTGTGACTTATCTCTATTAGTGACAGGTTCAAAATCTCAAACCACCCCACTATAAAAGACGGATTAAACAAACCAACATGTTTTGCCATCTCTATTTTGTGTCTCCTAAAAATTTCCCAAATAGATAAGCAGTCGAAATTTCATATCTATTAGACGAAATCTGTAAAAAAAGAAATCAAACTATAGTCTTAAAGATTAATTAATATTTTGAGTTATCTAGATTGATAAACATATAATTATTTATTTATTTTGAGTTGTCTGGATTGATAAACATATATTTATTTATCTATCTACCACAATAAAAATATAATATTAATTATCTATGTAATTTATATCATGTTATTTTACTCAAAAAAATAAATTGTAGCCAAAAAAAAAAATCATGTTATTTTACTCAATGCTACAAAAATAATTTATTGAAATTTATTCTAATTGTGTTTATGATCATAAATGATTTGATTTGAAATATTTCTCTCACTAATACGCATCATGAAACAAACTCTTGTGCATATTGACTTGTTAAATTGGGTGTCTTGCTTTTGAATGAGCCAACAATCTCCAATACTTTTTGTTCTAATTTTTTTTTTTTTTTAAGGATTTTCCCCTACTATTTGATGCAAATGCAACATTTTTTTTCATCATTATACTATTATTTATTGAATTTTTTCTAACTTAACTCATTCACCGACTACAATTAATAACATTATTTTAGTAAATGAAATTTCCTCCATCTCAAATTAGGTATCATTTTTTTAATTTAATTTGTTTCAAATTATTTGTCTATTTTACAATATCAACACAACATTATGACTCTTATAGTTAGGATGTTGACCCCTTTATTCTCTCCCTTCTCTCCTTCTCAAACCCTAGCCTGTTGGAACAAAATGTGTTTAACTTTACCCTTTGAGTTTCGATGATAACAAGGTATTAAAAATTGTCAATTGAATTTGCTAATATTTGTTCAAGTATGCAGGACCATAGATAAAAATTTAGTGTCTCTTTTAAAACATAGGTTCTGGAAGAACAAATGAAAGCAATGAAATCAACAAGAAGGAAGCTTGAAGCGTCTGAAGAAAAGTGGTTATGGAGTACATCAGAAGCTGGCGTCATCAGAAGCACCTCATCAGAAGTAAGATCACCAGAAGCTGACTTCATCAGAAGTTCTGAAGATCATTAGAAGCTGAAAGAATTAAAGCTTCAAAGACTGTTCAAAGGATCCAATCACGCATATCATTGCAGAAGACTAGAAGGATGAAGCAACGACTAATTCAAATGAATTTGAAGTCATTGGATGTTTATTCGTTGGAGAGAGTTGAAAAAGGACAATTGTACGAAGTGTACAACCACTACCTCCACTACTCTGTTTTGTGTCTGCAATAGGACAAGAACAACAGCTATGCCTGCACCAATGTTCGTCCAGACTTGAAATGGATTTGAAATTGATCCTTCGTATGATAATAACCAAATCAGGCAACAGATCATTGGTGATTTGATCAAGTTTCAAACGACTTTTTTTTATGTGCTAGCAATCAAAAACATCTCTTTTACACCTCTATATAAAGGAGTGAAGACTTGAAGAATGACAAGACTTATACATCAATTTTACAAGTGCCAAAACACTGCTGAAATTATTCTGCATCAAAAGTTCACTTAGAATTTCTTAACAACTTTCATATCTTAGAAATTCTAGAGTCTTAAGAGTCTGTATCTGATTTGTATTGTGAACACCACTGATTATATATCAAGTGTTCAACCTCAAACAAATTTCTTTGTAATTATGTTTGAATATAAGTCTCTTACTTGTGTGCTTGAGCATATGAAGTCTCTTGATTTAGTTCTTGAGCATAGGAAATCTCTTGCAGTTGCTTGAGTAGTTTGAAGTCTCTTGTTAGTTTTAGCAGTGAGCAGTTGTAATCAGATATTACATTTTAGTGAACTCTCCTTGGAAGTGCAAGGGGGATATGACTACTTCCGATTTATGGAAGGAACATGTATAATTGTTTTGTGTCTTTCTTATCTCTCTCTGTTTTTATCTGCTGCATTTAGATTTTGATCATCACCTCAGAAGCTGAATTCTATATGATTTTGAACAGTGACTTCAGTAGGAGAAAACGAAGAAATAGCTAACACAATTCAACTCATCCTTCTTGTGTTTTTCTCACCTTCATAGTCGTCACCCCTTTCTTCTTCTTTTCAGAGGGGTGATTTAGGGTCAATTTTGACCCAAAAATCACCCGTCCGAATTGTTTTTCCTTCTATCCTAATTGAATAAGTGATTTAACATATTTTCTGTTTTCTTTCGTTTGTTTTTGTGATTTTGTCGTCTTTAAACGATTCGTTTGTTTTGATTTCCCGTCTTTGTGCGATGTGTTTTTGATTTTCCGTCTTAGTGCGGTGTTTATTTGATTCAGGTTGAAAGATTAGCTCTGAACAAGTGCAGATCCGATCAATGACAATGACATTGGTGTCGTCAACGTTGTAGATCCGGAGACATGAATATTCTGGTGACATGAATATAGTCATATTAGTCATATTTGTAGGCATATGTATTTTGCCGTTTTATGCTATTAACATGGATGATGTGAGTTTGTTCACAAATTCATCCTTTTCGTTTTTAGGGAATTTGGATTTGTATTGTATTGATGCACTCTATCAATAGAGCTCAGCTAATCATTAATATGGTTTCTTATTTCAAAAGTGATTAGACTGCGTTGTTATATTATTCTCCTGAGTCCTGACAACTTTATCTGCTGTACATTCACTCTTTCAACATGTACCCGGGTTTGGGCAAAGAGAATAAGACTAGAATCTATGTAACAATTTTCTGATGTGCAGCAGACTTGCAATTTTTGATGTGCTGATCATTATTTATGTGCATCTTTGATTTTGGACCCTGGCATCTTTAATATCAATACCACAATCTCTACTTCTACCTGCATTGATTTTATAAGTAAAGCAAAACTTATGCTTCTCAAAAATTATAACTTAGACTTCTCATATAATGCTTGCATACACATAATAATTATTGATATTTTATTTAGGTGGGTTAAGGAGTATGTAATGAACAAAATGTGGACATTAAACCAAAATACTTGTGATGGGTCAGGAAACATACAAGTGTGTAAAATATGTATGAGGGAGTGTAGGTGTAGCTGTGAGAAGGAACTTTTTGGAGGAGGCTATTGAATCTGTTTGGATAAAGGATTGGAAGGAATTGGCTCTGAAATAGTTGTAAGCAAGAATAAAGAGTTTAGTCTTTTAGCAGGTGAACTTGCTGTAATATTTTTCTACTTCTTTGATTACGGACAGCCACAATGTTGTGATATAGGATGAAAGAGAAATAGTTAGGAATATTAGTTTTAGTTATTGGATTAGTTAGAGAGTGTTTGTATAAATAGTTGAGTGCAAAAGGTCAGTGATCATTATTGAGTATTGTAAACTTTTAGTGAGTACAGTTGTGAAAGGCAAACTCTTGGAGAAGAGATTTCTTTCCCATTCGTTTTCTATCTTTTGTTCTTAATCATTCAATAAAGCAGTTATTCCTTTGAATTCAATTTTCTGCTGGGTACCTATCACAAACCAACTGCATGTATTTGGCCTCAACAACATTATGGTTTTTTGGTGGTAGCAGTTTTGGAATGGAGCATGTTGCCGATGTGCAAAACTCATATAAGCAGACCATATCTGGAGTTCCTAAGCATTTCTGAGCTTAATATACTAAAACAAGTTCTAGTTCAAGTACAAGATTTGATGGGGTTTCCATCTTAATTTTCTCAATTTCGTCATCTTATACCAAAAACATCCATATTATTAAGAATAATCCATGAAACCTTGTTTTGTTAATAGGGAGAATCAAAGAATCCGTATTATGTTAATATTGATGACACATGATATGTATAAGAATATGAGGTTTAACTATAGTTCTAATTTAGGACATATTGGTAGGCATCTAAGCTATAGTTTATTGATATAGATTACTCTAATCTGTTTTCTGTATTCTCGTGAGTAAGTTTACATTCATAGTTAATAATACTATTCCTAGATGCCAAAGTCCAATATATCATGCTAGTAGAGAATATCCTAACATAATATCCTAAAATAGATAAACAATCACTTGTCTTCTTAAAGTGTGTGGCCTGTACTTGCTTAATCTTTTTAGTAGTTGAATATTGTTTGCAATTGTTGTAGTTGATGGGTGCTATGTTCATAATTCAATTACGTACTTGTAGAATATTTGAGATGGACACAAACGACAATGAATCCAATATTCTATTCAATATTTTGAAAAGTGGCTCAGTAATTAACTTGGGAAAGATATGAACCATTGGTCGAACCACTGAATACATTGGCAGAGCTAAAAAAAATACTTGCGTGGGCCACCAAACAACTAAGCATTAAACACAAAGTTGATCATCAACAAACTAAACTTCATACCTTCAAAAATTAAAATAATTCCTTACTTGAAAGTGTTACGGTAAAATGTACTAAGAGAAAAAAGAGGGTGAAACATAATGTCAATTTTTATTAATGCCAATGGTATTTTATTATTTTCCCTTATAAAAAATTATTTATTTTTGTGGGGTGGGTGTAACCAACCTGGGTCTTAACGTGGCTCTGACTAAATAGCTAGTTGAATCACATGATTTGGTCAGCCTTTATAAAAGAATTATGTGTTAAATTCGATTGAACCCGATAACTCGGTATTTTTAAAATATTATAGAGTCATTTTAAAAACCTTGTTAAGAAATTTGGATGATACTAACTTGTTTACTGTGAGATAATACTAACTTGTTTACTATGAACAAAGTTTTAGTATAAATCTTGATGATTAAACACTAACTCGTTTAGCTAAGTTAAGTTAACAACGAAGGAGCTAGATAATTTCCTGAAGTTTTCTCTAGTGTAAATGAATTGCCTATGGAGAGGAAAGTTGAGTTAGCAACAGACTTAATTCCTTGAGCAAAACCGATTTTGATGGCGTCATACTACATGTCTCTAAAAAAGTTGTTAGAGTTGAAGACAAAGTTAGAAATATTGTAGAATGAGTTCAGATTCTCCGATTGTTGGATGTATATACACGATAAACACCTATCTTATGAGTTGACTTTTGAAAATGAGATCCAATCTCATTTAACACAAACTACTTCAATAAAATTATTTGAAAATAAACTAATTCTTCACAAACAACTTCAATAAAATTATTTGAAAGTAAACTAATTCTTCAAAGTTTTTGCATAAATTCGAATTGAAGACACTCATTGAGTAATCGTTGTCTAAATTCGACTTTTTTTTTTTTACAATCATATAAAAATAAGAGTTGTGTTATTTTGACATCAAAAATAGTTAACAAATATAACAATTTGTTACAACTCACAACCATTTACATAACCACAAATTTGAACATTAGTAGCCACAATTTTTTTTTTTGATATTCAAATATACAAATATGTTCAAATATACATACTCATCGCGTTTAGCCAATTATTTCAATTGTGCTAACCATCTAATTTGCTGTCAAGTTTAATCATTTCAACAATTAAATTCTCCTTTTCATCTAGTCTATAACACTTTCTATATTTGCATTAAATTTTTCTTAGAAAAATTAATCCTGAAATTCATATTTTATTTTTTAGAGAAATGAGTTGAATCATATGGTGATTAACTTTGCCATTTGTCTAAGCTAAAGAAACATGAATTCACCTAACCATGAGTTTCTCAAAGTTTCAAATTTTGACTTAGCAATAACCACAGAAGCGATAGTGGTAAATAACGAGTTAGTTATAATTCACAAAATTCCAATTCTACCCTCCTTCTCGCGCCTAATTCGTTTTCCCTCTCACTCTCTCACATTCACTCACCACCATCTCTCTCTCTCTCTCTCTGGCATCAAATCTTCCCTCGTTCGAACGTGAATCGACGCTTGATTCTTCTCAACAAAGGTATCGATTCCACGTTTTCAACCATTTTCTTCTCACTGTGTTTAATTTCTCTTTCATTGCATAAAATGCACGCGTTTTTTTTATGCGGCGAAAGCTTATTTGCTGCGTTGATCATGAAAATTCTCAAAATGCGAGTGTCGATTTGATCTGTTGAGGCTTCTGTGAGGTGATTTTGTGATTTCGAACTATGTTGAAGAATTTTTCAGGTGTTTCATCAGATAAAAAGTTTAGCGCATTTTTTTTTATTTTTATTTGTTCAGAATTTGAATAAATATATACATCAATGTAATGTTAGTCTTTTACTGTAATTTGATGTATTTATTTATTAATGGTAAATGTAGTTAGAGCCTGTTTGTTACATGACACTTCTGATCGAAGGCGTATCCATGAGTGTTGATGTGTCGGTGTTAAGTATGTGTTGGCGCTTCATAGGTTACAACTTTGTAAAAAACAATCATAATATTTTTTTTAAATAATCACTTTTGAAAGTATTCATAAGTTTGTTATATTACGGATTCTTAAAAAAATAAACTCTGTAAATAATCTAAAAAGTTGTTACAAATGAGAAACTTTTTTGAGTAGCTTATCTCAAAAATCATTTTCTATAAAAGATTAATTTTAAAAAAGTTAATTTCATTTTGGTAAACAAACACAAAATAACTTCTGTTTTTTTTTTTATATATATAAAAAATAATCTATATTATTGAGCATCAAAATAAGTTTTTATTTATTTTATTTATTTTTTATAATCCGTAACAAACGGTCCCGATAATTTTACTTTATTTTTGAGAAAATCAGGATAGTTGTACTTGTCCAGCTCGTAATTCTTTTGAAAATGTTAGTATATTCTAGTCTCTTGATATTGCTAATTTCTTTAGTTTTGAAGTTGTGGATAAATTATTAATTTTATTGTTATATGTAGGTGGATTGAGGATTTTATTATGAATGAATATCTGTTTACTTTCTTGGAAATTGTATAATGGAAGAAGAGGAAAAACCAAAAGAGGTAAAAATATCTGGTGATGCATTGGATGATAAAGAAGTGATAGATAGCGTTGGAGGACAATTAGATGAGAGTCATCAGAAGGAAACTGTAAATGATGGTAGTGGCATTGAGGATGAACAGGCTGATGAAATCGAGTCGGGAAAAACAGTTACGGACAGCGACCGGTTTGACCAAGTATCATTGAAAGATCAAAGGAAGAACAATGAGGATGTGGAGTCAAACCATTCTCTTGGTTCAGATGATGTACAGGATCACCCTATTGATGAAAATGAAGAGGAATTTCAAATTTCATCTGGGATGTACTCACCAGAGGGTAATACTTCGCCAGTTCCCGCAATGCAACATGATCATATTTCATACAGCCCTGGGTCAGGGGGACATTTTGGTGTTGGTTTTGGTTCAACTGGTTATTCTCCACAAAAACCTAAGCAAAAAAATGCTATGCCAAATACGTCAGCGGAATTGCTGCATTTAGTTGATTCTGCAATCATGGGGAAGCCCGAAGGTATGGAGAAACTGAAGAATATTGCAAGTGGTGTAGAAATTCTTGGGAGTGGTGAAGAAATGGAGAGCGTGTCTTTCTTAATCGTAGACTCGCTTCTTGCAACAATGGGTGGTGTTGAATGTTTTTCAGAGGATGGTGATAATAATCCTCCTAGTGTAATGCTAAACTCCCGTGCAGCGATTGTAGCAGGTGAACTTATTCCTTGGCTACCTTATGTAGGTGATTCTGATGCTGTCATGTCACCAAGGACACGAATGGTGAGGGGACTACTTGCCATATTACGAGCTTGTACAAGAAACAGGGCAATGTGCTCAACGGCTGGTCTGTTAAGTGTACTGTTAAGAACAGCAGACAAAATTTTTACCGTGGATGTTGGGTTAAATGGGCAAATTAGGTGGGATGGAACTCCTTTGTGCCGATGCATACAATACTTGGCTGGGCATTCTCTTAGTGTTAGCGATCTTCGTAGATGGTTTCAAGTCATTACAAGAACACTTACCACAATTTGGGCTCCGCGCTTAATGCTTTCTATGGAGAAGGCAATAAATGAAAAGGAGTCAATGGGGCCTGCTTGCACTTTTGAGTTTGATGGTGAAAGTTCGGGTTTGCTTGGTCCAGGTGAGAGTCGTTGGCCATTTACGGACGGGTATGCATTTGCAACTTGGGTCTACATTGAATCATTTGTTGATGCATTAAGTGCAGCTACAGTTGCTGCTGCAATTGCTGCAGCTGCATCAGCCAAGTCAGGTAAAGCATCTGCTGTGTCAGCTGCTGCAGCAGCTAGTGCACTTGCTGGTGAAGGCACAGAACACATGCCACGGTTATTCAGTTTTTTATCTTCTGATAATCTGGGTATAGAGGCTTATTTTCACGCTCAATTTTTGGTTGTTGAAATTGGTAGTGGAAAGGGAAAGAGATCTGCGTTGCATTTTACTTATGCATTCAAACCACAGTGTTGGTATTTCATTGGTCTTGAGCATATAGGCAATCATGGAGCTATGGGGAAAGCAGAAAATGAAGTAAGGTTATATATAGATGGATCTCTATATGAAAGTCGTCCTTTTGAGTTCCCTAAAATTTCCAAACCCCTTTCATTTTGCTGCATAGGAACTAACCCTCCTCCCACTATGGCTGGTTTGCAACGCCGTCATCGTCAGTGCCCTTTGTTTGCTGAGATGGGCCCTGTTTATATCTTCAAGGAACCAATTGGTCAGGAAAGGATGGCGCGCTTGGCTTCTAGAGGAGGGGATATAGTGCCTTCTTTTGGCAATGCAGCGGGGCAACCATGGCTTGCATCGAATGCCCAAATGCAGAACAAGGCAGAGGAAAGTGCTCTATTAGATGCAGAAATTGGAGGTTTCCTACACCTACTTTATCATCCTAGTTTGCTTAGCGGTCGTTTCTGTCCAGATGCTTCACCTTCTGGTGCCGCAGGTCAGATAATTTATGGGTATTGGTTTTATAGTATAGATAAATTTTTATGCTACTGATTGGTCTATGTTAATTTTGTATAAATAATCTTCCAAAAGTTTTGTTTGTAGATTTATATGATGCTACTAGAACTTCTGTTTACAACATTTTGAGTTGTAATGTAGTCATCTAGTGCTTATGGTATCAAATGTTACATGTAGCCTACCTCACCTAATGAGAAAAGGCTTGATTGTTTTTTGTTGTTGTTGGGTTGGAATGTTTTTAAGTTCCTCAAGGGCTGTACTTTGGATACTTTCCGGTGCAATTCTTCTTTTCTGTTCGCTGTGTATACTGCAACCTTCTTGTTAATTTAACAATATATAACTCAACAAGTATTTGGGTTTTGTGAATCACATATGGAGTTAAGACTTGGAATTGAGTTAGTTGTCCATGCATTGAAGAGTGAGTTGAATTTATGGTTTAAGTATAAAAATGGGTAGTTAAAGTTTCTAATAAAATAGTTTCTTTATGGAAGGCTGTATAACTTATCTTTATGCAGAGAACAATGGCTATCGAAATGGAAAATGTTTGTAATGAATATTAATTGAATTGACAATTAAGTAGAATCTAGGCTGTCAAACTCTTTCTAGGTAAACTTGTGGAGCAAAGGTTAACTCGATTTATATCCATTGCCATATATACTCATGTAATACCATGGAGACAATATTAATTAAGCATTTCAACACAATAATAAATCAAATTATTAAATCACCACAATTGCTATAATTAAATTTAAACAAATACAAAAACCCGTGCAACAGATTGAAAGAGTTAGGAAAACTCAAGAATGAGATGCTTTATTTACAGTCTGTGAAATGTGAATACAAGTAGGAGGTAGTAGTAGGAACCTTGCTTTGTAATGGAAAATTTTGAAAATGGGGAGGCTTACCCAGAGCAATACTGAATTACAAGATCTATAACACCATCATTAGATTGTGCAACCTTTATCCCTAAGAAATATCGAAGGTTGCCAATATCATTTTCTGAAAAAGATGACCATGATCAGCCAGCACTACCATGATGGTCACTCTCTGTAACGGAAATACTGTCAACATACACACAACCAAGTATATATAACATCCAATGCAATCACAAGATTGATTCAATCTTTAGTAAATCAATTAGTAGCTAAAACGATGAGTAAAATGTATACTATGAGACCTAAACTAATTAATAAAATTAATTAAATTAAAAAATGTGAGGTCTAAAATAAATTTGAGATCTAAAAATATTAGAGGAATCTTATGCCCTCCTCTCTAGGGAAATCTATAATTGGTTGTTCATGGGTATTTACAATCAAGGTAGACCCAAATGGTCAGATTGATCATGTGGCTAAAGGTTATGCTCAGATTTTTGGTCTGTCGTGTGAGTAATTTGGTGGGTAGCTCGAATGGTTTTGCTCTGATATGATATTAGATTTTTATATTGAACCTAACTCATCCTTTCAAATCGACTTTTAAGGTGAGAAGTTTCACTCACTTTAAACTCTTTTAAAACCTTATCTGTTTCCAATGTGAGACTTGACTTTTTCCAATACTCTTAATATTCCAAATTCAAACTGATTCCATGACCAATGTTGGTTCTCTTCATCTCTTGTCAATGTTTAATAATGACACCACTAATTATTTGTTGGATCACAGATGACCTGATCTTGGAAAATATTTACATGAGAAATATGTCAGTATTTAAGCTACAACCTCAACTTTGTTAAATGATTACTTTATATTTACCACCAGATCACAATTAAATTTCTTTTATGCATCACAGTTTAAAAATATGTTGCATTATTGTCCATTCACGTTATGGTTTCTTTATTATGATTCAGGAATGCTTCGACGTCCTGCTGAGGTTCTTGGGCCAGTCCATGTTGCTACACGAATGCGACCTGTGGATGCCTTGTGGGCTGTGGCTTATGGTGGCCCATTGTCTTTGCTTCCCTTAGCAATAAGTAATATACAAGAGGACACTCTTGAACCACATCAAGGGAATTTTTCTGTGTCAGTGGCGACTACATCTCTCGCTGCTCCAATATTTCGAATTATATCCACGGCTATTCAATATCCGAAGAACAGTGAGGAGTTGGGTCGTTGTAGAGGGCCTGAAGTTATTTCTAAGGTTCTAAATTATCTTCTCCAAACTCTATCTTCACTTGGAATTGGAAGAGATGATGGTGTAGGTGATGAAGAACTTGTTGCAGCAGTTGTCTTACTTTGTCAATCTCAGAAAATCAACCACACGCTGAAAGTGCAGCTCTTCACCACACTGCTGCTTGATATAAAATTTTGGAGTTTATGTAGTTATGGAATACAAAAGAAGCTTCTATCATCACTTGCTGACATGGTTTTCACCGAGTCTGCAGTGATGCGAGATGCCAATGCAATTCAGATGCTTCTTGATGGCTGCAGAAGATGTTACTGGACTGTTCCTGAAAAGGATTCAGGAAATACCGTTCCTCTAACTGGAGGAACAAGACCAGTGGGCGAAGTCAATGCTTTGGTTGACGAGCTCTTGGTGGTGATTGAACTTCTAATAGTGGCAGCATCTCCTTCATTGGTCTCTGATGATGTCCGATGTTTACTTCGGTTCATGGTTGACTGTCCACAACCTGGTCAGGTATGTAGTAAGATAGGATACTTATATTCTCTTTGTGTGTGTGTGGCATCCAAAAGTAATTCTCAGGAAAGATGCTGTCATAAAGTACATAGATACACACAATTCTTAAGGACGTGCTTTTATTAATAGAATATTCATGTATAATGTTTCTGTGGTTCTTATGTCGCCTCCAATTGTTTGGTAATTTTTTGCTTTATGTTATCAATTTGAATTTTCACATCAGGAAAGGTTATTATTTATTAATCCAGAATATTTTTATTTACAAATAAAAGACACATCCTGCTTCTCTCTGATGTCCAGTTAGTTGTTTTTGTAGAAAATTCCTTGTGTTGTGAGGTTATTTGGAGGCTACAGGCTCTGCGTGTTCATTTCTTGTTTATATTGGGAGTCATCTTTTATTTCCTGTTTTCTTGGGAGTCATCTTTTATTTCCTGTTTTCTTGGGGAGTCATCTTGTACAAAATTCTTAACTGTGCATTTTGTACAAGAATTTTGTTTCTATTTGTTACCTTTTTTGAAGTTCAATGCAACAACAGCTATTCTTTTGTCTATAATAACCTAAGTGTTTATTGCAGAGAGAAATAAGTGAAATAAAATAATTCTCATGTTTAGTGGTTTATTTTGAAATTAGAAAAATCTAAGATGACCATAGAGTGCTTTTTATCCATTTTTTAAAAACACTATCACTTATCTATTATCTAAAGACAATTTTACTCATTATTTACTACATTTTCTAGATTTCTAGGGTATTGCATCTCTTCTACAGGTTGGTTGTTCAGCCAAACACATCTAGAGTTGATACATTTGTAGAAGCATTCCTAGCATGTGGTGGGATAGAAACTCTTCTTGTTCTTCTCCAAAGGGAGGCTAAAGCTGGAGAAATTGCTGTCCAGGAATCAGTTTCAAAATTTCCTGGACTTCAACAAAATGAAACTGATGTTAGCTGTGAATTCATAAAAACATGCCAGGATGATGAAAGGTCAGATGTGAAAAGTGAATCCATTTTACAAGACAATGATCAAGGTTCTGAATCCTTTGATAGTGGCAGCAACCTTGATCCTGGTTCTCCTGATGTCAATATGGGACGAATGACATCTGCCTCTGAAATTCATGTTAAGAATTTGGGAGGAATTAGTCTTTCCATCAGTGCTGACAGTGCTAGAAAAAATGTTTATAATGTTGATAAAAGTGATGGCATAGTTGTTGGGATCATACGTCTCTTAGGTGCTTTAGTAGTTTCTGGGCATTTGAAGTTTGGATCTCATGCTGTTCCTGATACAACAAGCAACCTTTTGGGTGTTAGATTGCATGATGGAGGTGGTACAATGTTTGATGATAAGGTTTCCCTTCTTCTTTTTTCCTTACAGAAGGCTTTCCAAGCTGCACCCAACAGGCTAATGACTAACAATACTTATACGGCTTTATTGGCTGCTTTGGTATGATTAGTTCCCTCTGTTAACCCTATTCTATACTCCATATCAATAGAAACACATATAAGTGACAGTTATTTCCATATTAATGTGAAAATGGAAACTGATTTTGTTTATCTATATTATTTGATGAAACTGCTATATGCTAATGTCATTGCATGCCCGTGATTTATTTGTTTTAAGTTATTATCTATGGTCATTAAAAGCTAGTAGGTGTTTGTTCTTTTTTTTTATCATTACATCAAATTTCATGATTTTTCTTTTGTTTTAGATAAATGCTTCTTCAACAGAGAAATGGCTGAACTTCGATGATTCAGGTCATCGCTTTGAGCATTCACAACTTTTATTGGTGCTTTTGCGTTCCCTTCCATTTGCACCGAGGCCTCTGCAGAGTAGAGCATTACAGGTATTACCTTAACAAATCTCATTTCCACCAATATGTTAGTATCTTCAGTGTCTTGTTTTTGCGCTTGCTTGATTTATGCATTGGTTTTTCAGTTCAATTTTTTTCGAATAAAAAAAAAGTATCTCATAATATCTTGATTGCATCTTTTAGATCCATTTGGATTTTCTTAGATTATCAAATCCTACATGATAAAATAAAGGGGTAAAATATGTTTATCCTTATAAAATCAAAAAACATATTGTTTTTATCCCCTATAAAAAACTTATACATTTTAGTCCCTAAAAATGCAAAGGTTTAGTGCTATTAGACCCTGATGAGGGACATGTTTAGACTAAAAAGATACTATTTTTGTTAAATGCAGAGACGAAAATCACATAAAAATTATACGGACCAAAAACGTATTTAACGCTAATAAATTTTGGATTGGATTTAGGCCTTACTTCTCCGTACCAAACCGACTTGTAAGGTAACGAGTGCCTTTCTTTATAAACTTTTTTCAAACATTATCTCTTTTCAATGTCATACTTGAGTTTTTCCCGATACACCTTCTAATGTGCAACACTATGGTGAAAATGAGAAAAACTAGAATTGATATATGGTCGGTAAGTAAGATGTTTAAAAGGCCGTTAGGTGAGGCTAAAGTAAGAGCATTTGAAAGTGTACAGCTATACTTGGGATATAAAGAATCGAAAACTTGCTAAAAGTACAAAAAGAAAAACAAGAGACTTAGGTTTAGGTGAGGTGCATTAAGAGTTTTATGAAACATGATCCTTCCATGAAAATGAGAAAAACTAGAATATATATATATATATATATATATATATATATATATATATATATATATATATATTGAATTTTATATCGGGCCTAACTCACCCTTACAAAACCGGCTTGTAAGGTGAGGGCTACCCATGCTTTATAAACACTACACAGGCCATATCTCTAAGCACTGTGGGACTAAATCCACCCCTTCAAACCCAAAACAATGAAGGTGTTAGAGGCTGCACTGAAGGCAACTCAAATACCGTAATTAGGCGACTAGGGCGGACCGCAATAAAGGCAGAATTTCCAACAATATATATATATATATATATATATATATATATATATATATATATATATATATATATGGTAGGTAAGATGTTAAAAAGGCCATTAGTATTTGTTTTGAAAAATCCATTAGTGAAACAAGAGCATTCCAATCTATTAGTATTTGACAGTTTATACCAAATCCTTAGGGCATAAGGAAAGTGAAATTTGCTAGAAGTACAAAAAGTAAAACAAGAGCATTCCACTAGGTAAGGTGCATTAAGAATGAGTGGGAATAGTATGGTCATGGAACAAGATATCAAAGAAAGATGGAAATGAAGTGTTATTTCTCCCAAGACTTAAGAATTCGAAAACTTGAAGCTATCTTGTTCTTTTTGTTTGTTAGTTGTCTCAATTTTCTTAATATATTTATTCTTTTATCAAATATAGAATAACTTATTATGGTATTATATCGCAAGTTTCATACTTTACACTCTTCATTTCCTTCTAGTCTCATAAGAGATGTTCTGACTATTGCAAGTCTTGGCTTTAAGCACTTGTAGTTTTAGAGTCAGGGATGTAGTGCATGCTTGTCCCACTACCATATAGAATGTCTCTTTATGGAATTTATTAAGATTAATTAAGACATCCAGTTATCAATATGTTTTCTATTGGAAATCTTGTTTTATATGGCCCCGTAGTTTTAAGCTCCCCGTTTGTGTATGATTTCAGGATCTTCTATTTTTGACTTGCAGTCATCCAGAAAACAAAGGCAGACTAGCAAATATGGAGGAATGGCCTGAATGGATTCTTGAGATTATGATTTCAAACTATGAGGTAATAATTTAAGCATCTCAATTCTTCTTAATCTCTCCACTCTATAATTTCTCGTATTTCTGTTAATAAATAGTATCAATATAGGAGTATGTAAATGAAGTATACAAAATGTAAGTTTAGAAACGACAGATTTTTTGTGAATACATGTTAACATTTTATGTAAATTTATTTTTTTATGGTGTAATATTGTAGCTATTTTATTATGCAAACTTCAACTATGCTACTTACAATCTTTGCTTTGATAGTTGGGTCCAAGCAAACCATCTGACTCGACAAGCCTTGGAGACATAGAGGACCTCGTACATAACTTCCTTATCGTCATGCTAGAGAATTCAATGCGCCAAAAGGATGGATGGAAGGTTGATATTTTTTTTGAATTAACTTCCCTGATTTAGGTTATGCACCTTCATGATGTTGTCTTCAACCTACTCATGCAATAATTTTTTTTCCTGTCATGCATGTATTAATTATGTGTTTCATCGGCTAAAGCTGATACTTTTGAATGGAAAAATATTAGATGAAAGTTTAATTTGACATTAATATTTCAAATGATTTATTACTGCACTTGCAGAGATTTAAAAGAACCTTATTTTTTTTATATATAAAAAAAATTACTCGATAAAAAAAATACCATATAGGGGGGAGCATTGCCAGATCTTGGACAACCATAAGGGGAATAATATAGATCTTGACCCAATAACAGATCTAGGATTGACTCAGATATCATCCTTGAATTTGGATTTAAGGTCTAACTCAGCTCTACAAAACCAGCTAGTAAGGTGAGGAATGCCTAAATTTTATAAGCATTACTTGGGCCATATCTCTAGCTGATGTAAGAATCTCAAGATATATGATTTGTAATCATTTGAATTGACTGAATTATAAATAAAACTCAGACCCCCTTGTACTTCCATACTTAGGATTGATGTACGAGAATCAGTCCAGTTATATCACTTTCCAATTGATGGCTCTATAGAGTTTAGCAGCCACAATAAGTAAAAAGTTTCTGACTACCCAACTTTTAGATTTGGAGCTATTTCTTTGGGCCTAGGTATATCCTCCGTAAGATAATCATATTTTCCTTTACCCTCCTGTACCAGTCTGACACTTTGGAACGATGATGTGTAATATTTACTAGTGAGATGCTGAAAACTGACAGGAAGAGAGTTGGGAGGATTGCTTGTGGCCATGGGTAAAGCACATTTATTAGAGACTTAAGCATATTTTTTTTAGCCCTTACATTTAACAAAAATAGTGTGTTTTTAGTCATTAATTAGGGACTAAAAATGAATGAATTTAAATAGGGTAACTGTAAAACAGTCATCTCAAGAGATAGTTAGTATAATGTTTGGCTACTTATTAATAAACATTATACTAGGAGACCATTGAGGGGTAACCTTGGCGCAACTGGTAAAGTTGTTGTCATGTGACTGAGAGGTCACGGGTTCAAGTCCTGGAAACAGCCTCTTGTGTAAAAACAGGGTAAGGCTGCGTACAATACACCAAATGGTGGGACCCCTTCCCGGACCCTGCGTATACGGGAGCTTTAAGTGCACCGGGTTGCCCTTTAAGGAGACCATTGGAGGCTGCACGAGTGCTTGAAATAATCTGGCAGTTATGGATAGTTTTTATTGCAGTTATGCATTTGTAGAATCATAATGAATAGGGATGTTACTGGAAAAGGGAGGGTAGGCAATAATTTGGTACTGAGAGAGACCAAGCTCTCTAATTCTTGGAAGGGAGAGACCAAGCTCTCAAACATCATGGTGGACAATTGCTGTCACTGTTTTCCTTTATCTTTCAATTATCTTTCTGTCAAACATGTCAGTGTTTGCGTGTTGTTAATTTTTATTACAACTTCCTCTCTTTTGAGAACCATTCTGCAGAAGTAAAAGTATTAAATCGTGTTTATGCCTTAATTTTCTAAATCATAGATACCAGTTTCTATCAACTGGTATCAGAGCAGTACGATCCCAGAAAAATTGATGGGTTTGACAAGGAGAATGGAATCATGCATTGAGTCTCTTGAGCGTGGTTTTGAGAGGTTTCTTGCCACGTGATAGATGCTGGAGCAGAATATGGAAGAACGATGCATGGAATGCTTGGAAAGGCAAAGATAGTTACAAGCCTTGGCTGAAACAGAGCATGGAATTTCTGTGCGCACAAATCCAAATAACAACGTATAGATTGTGAAGACAGCATGAAGTAAGGAGGGATAAATGGAATTCCAGATTGTCATGCCACTTGTGAACCGGTTGCAACTATCATGGAGTGATTTCCTTCATTTCACCTTGAGAACAAGGTGATTCTTCTGGGGAGGGATATTGTTAGACCTTGTATCAGACAGTAGTACAAGAAGAGAGGATAAGAAATAACGATATCAGTTATGTTTTATTATTAATTGTCAGTTATGGTGTGTTCTAAATTGGGAAAGACAAGGGAAAGTTTATTAAGGAAGCTATCAAATGGTTATTTGGAGGAGGAGGCCAAACTCTTTAATTCTTGGAAGGGAGAGATCAAGACTCTCAAATTTCTTGAATAGGAAATATTTATCTTTTTTTTTTCTATTTCTGTCAAGATTGTGAGTGGCGTGCATCTTAATATTGCACCACAACTTCATCTATTTAAGAACCTTTATCCAGAGGGTAAAGTATTAAAATGCTTTTATTCATTATTTTCTGAACGATTGATACCAGTTTCTATCGTATTCATGCCTGTATATGAGTTAGCAAAATATAAATTTTAAAAATGTATGTCTTGTTTTCAATGTCATTATATAATTGTGGTATTTGGACATGGAATTTCTATATGGAGCAACAATTCACTGCTAAAGTGTTGTTTAATGTTTTGGTCACCGTGTAATATCTGTATGCTGAAAGTTCAATTGTATTAGCAGCTTGCCTATTTATTATTTGATTTAGCTTAGTTCATATTTGTTTGATTGCATGATTTCTGGTTTTATCAGCTTCGTTCATATTTTTTGTATTGCTTAATTTATGTAGGATATTGAAGCAACAATTCATTGTGCAGAATGGCTTTCTATT
Organism: Medicago lupulina; assembly: GCA_958299785.1. Classification (NCBI taxonomy): domain Eukaryota; kingdom Viridiplantae; phylum Streptophyta; class Magnoliopsida; order Fabales; family Fabaceae; genus Medicago; species Medicago lupulina. Next base: position 54,761,088 of record OY283143.1, on the reverse strand, counting down.
GTTGGTGGATCTAGCACAGGAGAACAACGAATAAGGTAAATTTGTAAATCTGTTTTGCACCTTTATACCTTTTCCTGATCCCTTTCTACTACTATGCACCAAGCCATCGATCATGGTATTACATTCCTTCTCTTGGTGAGGTTGGCATTGTTTCTGAACTATACATTAAATTATTTCATACTATGAGAACATTCTCATCAGGCCACCACAAGCTTTGATAATGATTAGATTTCTATAAATTTAGTTAGGTTGAATAGTTTTGTGAAGCTATGTGTTTGTCCTATTTCATGGTTTCAAGTGAAGCATATATTATATTTTCTCAAAGGACATTATCTGGAGTTGATACATTGTATATGCAATATATCATGGTGATATTTGATGCAGGTTGTAAAGTTATACCTTTGATATTAGGTTTCACTAAATTTAGATCAGGTGTTGTTAAGTTCTAAAATTGGATAAGTCTCAGACATTCGATGAGGAAATATGAAAAGCAGTAGGGATCAATGTTCTTCTTTTATTTACAGGGAACCCATAGTGGAACATTTATTCATGTCTGTGGAAGACTTGAATAAATGACATCAAGTGATATTTATGAAAATGAACAAGTGGTACTTTGAATAAGGTTACTCAATGCGATTATTTTGCTTGCATGCACTACATTATTCTCTTGTGCTTTCTCTCAACCAATTATTTTCTCTCAAAATAAATTTCTATGATCCTATCTTGGTTTTAAGAAAAGGATTATGAAGAATTTTGGGGAAGACCTCTAATTTTTTTATACTGCCGTATTATTTCCTTGTCCTGATAAAATATTTCATGTGACATTTAACTTTTTGTCATCATGATTTATATAATCATTCTTCCTTGGTTGATGTCTTGAAGACGTGAAGAATCGTTACCTATATTTAAGAGAAGACTCTTAGGTGGTTTGATGGACTTTGCAGCCAGAGAATTGCAAGCCCAGGTAAATATTGTTTTATATTATTATTGATAATTCTGTCCTTTTTGTCTACTGGTGTACTTTTTCCCTAAAGTAAATTTTGGTTATCAACATCTTTCATTTTAGAGAACAAAATCTCTCCACCTTAAAAATAAAAAAATAAGGAAGATAATATTTTAGTAAATATAAATCAAATATTCTAATAATTATGCTGTATCTCAACATTATGTTCAAGAGTAAATACAAATGAAATTATTCATATTTCTCATTGTTTGTTGTAAAGAGTGGAATTAATATGACATTAATGTCTACATTCATATTTTCTTTACTGCAGACCCAAGTTATTGCTGTGGCAGCTGCTGGTGTTGCAGCTGAGGGTTTGTCTCCAGACGATGCTAAGGCAGAGGCAGAGAATGCTGCTCACCTGTCTGTGGCTTTAGTAGAAAATGCTATTGTGATACTTATGCTTGTTGAGGATCATTTACGGTTACAGAGCAAACAATCTTCTTCTTCGCGTGTTACAGATGTCTCTCCTTCTCCTCTTTCTATCTTTTATCCAATCAATAGTAACTCCAGATCAGTAATCGGACAATCAACAGAAGTTATGAGTGATCGTACACCATCATCTAGAAATTCTGGAGGAATCTCTATCGATGTGAGCATATAGTAAATTTAAGAGTATCATACATAAATGCTTATGTCATAAACGGAGTAATTTCCTCATGCTTTTCTCACACTCGTACAAAACTCATGGAATTGCATACCATCCTATTCTTTATAAGCGTTTTCTAAATAAAAACACTAATATGTTGCATATATGCCTCAAAAGTTGTCTTTTACAATGCTTTATCTTGTTTCTCCTTAAATCTCCAACTCTTTGGCCTGCCCTTTGGATTTAAGTAGTATCTTTTTGCATCTTTTTCTCTTCTTTTTGCCTTCTTTTAGTTTATTTGCATTGTTGTCAGTATAACTTTATTATCCCCTATTACTCTCTCTTTCTCTCTCCATAGTCTTGTGTATGTTTATTTTTACATCGGTCAAATTTATTCTGTAAAATATTTTAGGTCCTTTCTTCAATGGCTGATGCAAATGGTGAGATCTCTACTTCAGTTATAGAAAAGCTTGCTGCAGCTGCAGCTGCTGAGCCATATGAGTCTGTTTCTTGTGCTTTTGTATCATATGGGTCCTGCGCTAAGGATTTAGCTATGGGGTGGAAGTATAGGAGTCGTTTGTGGTACGGTGTTGGTCTTCCTTCAAATACAGCGTCGTTTGGTGGTGGTGGGAGTGGATGGGATGTTTGGAAGTCTTCTTTGGAGAAAGATGCCAGTGGTATCTGGATTGAGCTTCCTTTGGTGAGGAAGTCTGTGGCAATGCTCCAATCATTGTTGTTAGATGATTCTGGGCTTGGTGGGGGTCTTGGTATAGGTAGAGGGTCAGGCACCGGAATGGGTGGAATGACTGCATTATACCAGTTATTAGACAGTGATCAACCATTCTTGTGCATGCTTCGGATAATTCTTCTATCAATTAGGGAAGAGGATGGTAAGGAAGAAAATATGCTGATCAGGACTAATATTGAGCATGCGGTATCTGAAGGAGAGAAACCATACTCGGCACTTCTGTGGAGGTAAAGTAACCTCCGTGATCTGACTTATATCAAGCTAATTTTTTCCCTTGATGGATAAATTACCCTTGGAATAGATTTGATCTTTACTTGGAAGTTGGAAAATGCCATACAGTAACAGCTGCATTGACATTTGCTCATTTTTCTGTAGGTCAGCTAATATATGTTAAATGTATTTTTTTACTTCCTAATGTAACTAAAGAAAAAGAGTTTGAAACTATAATAGTTTTTATATTTGGCCTAAATCATCCTTACACACCGAGCTTGTAAGGTGATGATTACCCCACCTATAAACATACTTTCATGCCTTATCTCATCCAATGTGTGACTCTTAACACAACCCCCTAGTGGCCAAGATTGAACATCTGGAGTGTGACCTTACAGCGGTGAACTGATAGAAGGTGGCCCAATGGATCTCAGATAGGTCATGATACCATATTATAGCTTTTAAATTTGGCATAAATCATCCTTACAAAACCAGCTTGTAAGGTGAGGGATACACCCACTTATAACCACGTTTTCAGGCCTTATCTCCTCCAATGTGGGACTCTTAACAAAACCATAAATACATCAAATTAGGAAGATCTACATGTAAAATTGTCACGTTAAATTCACTAACCACTTTTCTTAATATATGTGAGAAAATTAAGAGGTGCTTATGAAAAGGGACGGAGGGAGTATTAATTCAAAATCCTACTATTCTGACTGTCCATTTTGTCTCTATCTTTGCTCACCTAAACCTGATATATTGTTGGTGTCTTATTTGTTTGTTGTTTTCGACAGTGTTCTCGCACCTGTTCTGAACATGCCAGTTTCTGATTCTAAGAGACAACGAGTCTTGGTAGCATCTTGTGTGCTGTATTCCGAGGTTAGTCTTTTCATCTTCTAAAACTTCCACTTTTTCTCGGCGTGCTATCCATAGCATTTGCCATTTATCTTTTTGTGCACAACCATTGTAATTACTGTACTACAATATATGGCCAGGTATACCATGCTGTTAGCATAGACCAAAAGCCTCTACGTAAAAATTACCTTGAGGCTATTTTACCACCATTTGCTGCTGTCTTAAGAAAGTGGCGGCCCCTTTTGGCTGGAATTCATGAACTTGCAACAGCTGATGGTTTCAATCCTCTTAATGCGGATGATAATGTACTGGCAGCTGACACTCAGCCAGTTGAGGTATTTTGATGTGCATGTGCTTTTCCATGTTTAAAAACTGAAATCGATATATGTGCATGCATTGTACATGCATAATGGCATGTGGCCTATACGCGTTTGTGCATGTATTGTTCTCATTCTTTCCATTTTAGAATGTGATGGAGTTCGTCTACTACTAGTTTGGTTTTCTCTCTATGTTGTTACTTTCATGTTTTTGCAAAACTTTCTGCTACCAAATGTGAGTACTGGGATTTTCACTGAATGCTAACTAATGAAATCAGAATGCTTATGGTTTTTTTGCTTGTCACTGCAACAATACAGGCTGCTCTTGCTATGATATCTCCTGCATGGGCTGCTGCTTTTGCATCTCCACCTGCTTCAATGGCATTGGCTATGATTGCAGCTGGTACTTCGGGTGGTGAAAGTCATGCACCTTCTTCAACAAATGTCCAGCTTAGGCGTGATACTTCATTAATAGAACGCAAACATGCTAGGCTTCATACATTTTCAAGCTTTCAAAAACCTTCAGAAATCCCCAGTAAAACACCACCCCTACCAAATAACAAAGCTGCGACAAAAGCAGCTGCTTTTGCAGCTGCTCGTGATCGGCAGCGATTTTCACGGATTGGTTCCGGAAGAGGCCTTAGTGCTGTTGCAATGGCTACATCTGCACAGCGAAGGAATGAAAGTGATATGGAGCGAGTTAAGAGGTGGAATATTACTGAAGCAATGGAAGTTGCATGGACAGAGTGTTTGCAGCCAGTTAGTACAAAGTCGGTATATGAGAAAGATTTTAATGCACTGTCTTATAAATTTATTGCTGTTCTTGTTGCCAGTTTCGCCTCAGCAAGGAATATACAACGGTCTGAGGTTTGTTAACTAATTGATACTTTGGTTTTTGGATTATATTGAGATACTGTTTGTTGTTAAGTATTTCTTTGTTGCCAGGTTGACAGGCGTGCTCGTGAAGATTCAATAACACGGCATCGAATCAGTACTGGAGTTCGTGCATGGTGCAAACTTATTCACCAGTTAATTGAGATGAGAAGTCTTTTTGGGCCTTTTGCAGATCATTTATACAGCCCGCTCCGTGTATGCTCTGATATAATCTTCCTAAGCTTTTACCAAACTTGCATTCTTTGTAGCTTCTCTTCTCTTTATTTCCATAATTTTGCTTTTATTAGTATTTAATATTAAACTACAGGAAGATGTGTATCGATTTCTGTTGTTTGGTGTAATACAAAACCTGAAATTCATAAACAGGATGAGTTTTCTATTTTGGCATTTATTTATGGGGCTTTTAGTTTTGCAAAAAATTGACTTTTTTTTGAGCTGATGCTCTGATTTTTCTGTTTATGTTTTCTTTTCCTTCACGTGCTATTCTTGAAGGAGGTTCTATCTTCCCAACAAATGCTTTCTGATATTAAAATCTTATTTAGATAATTGTTTTAATGAGTGATGTTACCATGATGATCACGTTATAATGTTCAGGTTTTCTGGAAGCTAGACTTTATGGAAAGTTCTTCACGAATGAGAAGATATATGAAGAGGAATTACCGAGGATCTGATCATTTAGGTTGTGCAGCTAACTATGAGGATTATTCAGGGGATAAGAATGATCAGAGGACCCCAGTTTTGTCTGTCGAAGCAATCTCAATAGCGACTATTAATAAAGAGAAAAAAAAAGTGGAAACTGAGAATATGGATGCTAAGGTCAATAATATTGAAGAGAATCAGCCTAGATTATCTGATGCTGCTGAAGAAACTGTAGAAATGTCTTTAGAATCCAATGCTGCTCAATTTCAAAGTCATGAAGGTGTTGTTCAGAATTCTTCAGCCTTTGCACCTGGGAGTATTCCAAGTGAGCGTGATGAAAAAATTGTTCTTGAGCTACCGTCATCAATGGTCCAGCCACTTCGGATTTTACAAGGAACCTTCCAAGTAAGTTGATAAAATTTAAAGTAAATTTGAAACAGTCTTGATGATATTTCTTATATATAACAGACTTTAGTCCTTTAAATGATAAATTTAAAGTAAATTGCATGAAAAATATCAAACATTTTAGTCCTTTAAATGTTTGAGGGACTAAACAGACTTGAATATTGGCTTATAGACCTCTCTTTTTTGTATAGAACATTGCATAATAATGCACCAAAGTTAAACAGAACACCAATGTAGCAAGGCTGCCCAATATCACAATAAATCCATCAGATTATCCCATATCAAGTGTTGTGTCGTAGATGGCTTTAGAATATGAGGTTATTAGCTTATTTTAGAGCTTATGCGAAACAGCTTATGCAAATAAATATGCCTTTATGTATTATTTATAAGCCTGTTAATGTAGTTTATGAAAAAACAGTTTATGAAGATACAATTTTCATTAGTAAGAACTTATGAATTAAGATAAAAACTTACTTATTTGCATAAGCTCTTTTTCATAAGCTCAAAATAAGCTCAATCCGAACGGGGCCTAAAACCAAATGGACAAACTGTGGTATAACTTGCACATTGTCACATATTTTGTTGTTTGTTAGAATTCTACACAAACCAAATGAGTAAATAGGCATTATATTCGTTGAAATTGCAAGGGCCGGTCAATTTAGTCCCTCAAATATGTGAAATAGCAATTTAGTCCTTTAAATTGAAAAATACCAAACATTTTAGTCATTTTTTAAATTTTGTCCCACAATTTTAAAGGTTCTATGCTTATTTTGATGCAGCAAAAGACTATTCAAGTCTATGTATATTTAAGCCTATAAAAATGGCCTTATTCAACCTACAATCCTGTAAAATGTCATAAGTAAACTTCCAACAGAGATGGGTAAAATAATCAAATTCATTTTTTGTTTGGTATATTCTCTAGACAATGATATAAGAGTTCTGGTTACTCTCTCTTCTTCTACTCATGATTTGTGTGGTTTTTGGTTGCTTCCTAGAACCAAAATACATGGAAATTTGTTGGAGGTCCTTAAAGCTTTGAGTTACAGATTTGCTAGGATTTTCATGGTGGAAAAGATGCATACAAAATTTGAAATTGTTTGCTTACTTAAGCATTGCAATTGCATTACAGTGAATCACTACTGTCTAATTGTAGGTAACCAGTAGGAGGATAAATTTTATAGTTGATAACAATGAGACCAGCACTACTGTGGAAGGTTTGAATTTCGATTCTGCGCCCAACCAAAGAAAGGATCGTAGCTGGTTGATGTCATCACTTCATCAAGTTTATAGCCGGAGGTGAGTTCATCTGGTTAACTGTTGATGATTTACTCATCTTCTATACTTCTAATCATTTGGATTATAAAAATAAATAAAAAAATAAAATTGTTCAAATTTTATTTTTATTTATGTGTGTGTGTGTGTGTGTGTGTAAAGAAAGGGGGGGAGGAAGAATCAAATGACACCGGTGTAACCCTTGGACTTGGGTAGTGTTACACTGCTCAATACTTTTAACCAAATATATATATTGCTAAACTGTTGTTGGTTTTAAAGTTTATATCATATATATATCATCTCTATAAACCTTTGAGTAAATTTAAAATGTCATTGAGGCGTGTTAAGATTTATGTCTTGAGCTTTGTTTATGCTTTTATTAAGAAGATTTACGTCTTAAGGTTTGTTAGAATCTAAGAAAATGTCCTTCAAAAAAGAATCTAAGAAAATGTCTTATAATAGTCTTGATATTATATTAGAGTATCTTAAGTTATTTCATAGGATCAGTTTATAATCTTAGAGTATCTTATGTTATCTCTTAGTATTAGATTTTATATTACTTATTATTATTATTATTATTATTATTATTTTTTGAGAGATTATTATTATTTGTTATTGATCTAGGGTTTAATCAATGTATCCCTATAAGATTTTATATTACTGTTATTTATACCTGTTTTGCTGTTTTGGGAATCTCAACAATTTCCTTCTCTAGAAATTGCTTCTGTGAATATGCTTAGTTTCGTTAGGTTTTCTGCTTGATAGTTTCCATTATTGTGCTTATAGAGATGCTATTTGTTACGAAACATTTATGTCATGAAATGTAAGAAATGACAAGTGTAAGGCCATAAAAGGCTCAACATGCACTAAATCCGCTATTCGGAAGAAAACAAGGATAACATTGATGTAATCAACCAATCGCATTCTTTGTGGATTTTCTTTCTGTTACATTTCATGAAAGCAAGCATTTTCCTTCTGCCTATTGTCCATACAGAGTGTATGTTTGAAAAAATTAAAATGTTTAATGTTGTTTGCTAGTAATTGGTTCCTGTTACAGATATCTTCTTAGAAGAAGTGCACTTGAGCTATTTATGGTGGACCGTATGAACTTCTTCTTTGACTTTGGGGTATTACTTTTAAATTTTGCTACTTTATTTCTTTTAGTTTTGAGAAATACATTTTTCTTGGATTTGAAATTGTATAATTCTAATTATTTGACCGATGGTTGTTAAGTTTTGCAATCATAAATTCTAATACTTATTTCCAATACCAAAACTTCCTCTTCAGAGTAGTGCGGGGCGGAGAAATGCATATCGAGCTATTGTTCAGGCGCGACCTCCTCATTTAAACAATATATATCTAGCAACACAGGTATCATCTTTTCAGCAAATTTTAAATTTTTCTTCATTTGCACATAAGATAACGATAATTTATTTTTTCAGAAGCCTGAACAACTTTTAAAAAGAACTCAGCTTATGGAGCGCTGGGCTAGGTGGGAGGTAAGAAGTGTGTCTTAACTCTTCCAAAGATATTATTTTATGTTTGGTTTGCTTAATTATATGTTTAGTTGAAACCATAGAAGTTTTTAATAATTTTTCTTTTAAAACAGCTTTTTTTCCCATGAATGCTACAATATAAACGTTAGAATATTATTTTATATTATTTCAAAATTATTTAAAGATTATTTGTTTTACCTCAACAAAACAACATTTTCAATCATTCCATATCTCGTTTAAAGATTATTTAAAGATTATTTTAAAGATTATTCGTTTTGCAATTGAATGCATAATGTGACTTTTAATACAATCTAAAATTATATCTCGAAAATGTCACTGAATCAACATTTCTAAACATAATCTATTTTTCATAATTGATCGTCTTGAACATGTTTATGACATAATATTTTCTAACATTTAGCCAATCACACACTGTTTCTAATATAATTTAAATACTTGTGGCTTATGTACATAGATTTTATGATGCTGTTGTGCAGATCAGTAATTTTGAGTATTTAATGCAACTCAATACACTGGCTGGACGTAGTTATAATGATATAACACAGGTAGTCTTTCTTAATATATTGCTTTCTTTCATTAACATTTAAACTCTTCAATCCTATGTTCATATTATTTACTTTATCAATATTATTTCTCTTTTGCAGTATCCAGTTTTCCCTTGGATTCTTTCTGATTACAGTTCAGAGAGCTTGGATCTTTCTAATCCTTCTTCTTACAGGGATCTTTCTAAGGTTACCGTGAATGTTGCTTTAATCAGTTCAGAGGAAAATAGTTATACGTTCTTCAAACAATTAATGCTTTTGATATTATGCAGCCGGTTGGTGCACTAAACCCAGATCGCCTGAAAAAGTTTCAAGAGAGATACAATAGCTTCGATGATCCTATCATCCCCAAATTCCATTATGGGTCACACTACTCAAGTGCAGGAACAGTGGGTTTGCCCTCTTTTTTCTTTCCTTTTTTTTTTCTCCGAAAAAAATAACTTGGAATTTTCTTTATTATTGTGCTTCGTTAGCATTCTGGCAAAGATGCATGAGGACTACTGATGTTGAGTGTTTGCCTTTTTGTTTTAATTCATCAAATATGTGCTCTCCAAAAGGTTTGATTTGTATGAAGCTTTTTCTTGAGTAGCTAACTTGGACTTGATGCAACCGTGGAAGCAATTTACTTGCTATGATGTGTGATGGAGCAGTACCAGAGGGATAAAAAATATCTACAGACGGTCTTTCATTGATTTGGGAAAGGTGTATGATTGTTAGCCAAGAGAGATTTTGTAGAAAGCCCTAGAAAATAAAGAGGTTTGGATTGTCTATTTTCGAGCTATCAAGGATATGTATGAAGGGTCCATGACTAGTTTTCAAACTGAAGGTGGAGCAACAAAGGATTTTCCAAGAACTATAGGATTCTACCAAGCTCTAACTTTAAGCGCCTCTCATTTTACCCTACATGGAAAGACGAGAGAGGAAACAAAAGGGAGGTTAGATATTGGAGGCAAGCTGTAGAAGCATATGATTTTCGTTTGAGTAAAAATAAGAAAAAGAATATGAAATGTAAGTTTAGCAAAAGGCGAAGCACACCAAGTTACACGATTTAAATATCTTTGGTAAGATATTGAGGGATATGTAAATCATCAGATTCAAGCCGGGTGGATGAAATGGAGGATAGGCTTGGGAATTTTATATTATATAAAGGTACCACTCACGTTTAAGGGAAGGCTTTATCGTACAACAGTAAGACCGACAATGTTGTATAGGATGGCGTGTTGGGTTTTAAAATGCCAATACGAGAGTAAGTTTATTGTGTCAGTGTACCAAAGATGAGAATGCAATACTAGATGTGCGAAAATACTAGATAGGATACAATTAGGTATGATAGCATTTGAGAGAGAGAGAGAGAGAGAGAGAGAGAAAGTTGGGGTAGTAGCACCTATTTTAGAAAAGATGGTTGATTCTCGACTAAGGTGGTTTGTGCATGTGCGGAGGGTAGTCTAATTGCTAGAGGCAGAGGAAGACCAGAAACCTAGAGGTCAATGATCATGATTGATTATTATCGTAATTTGTTTTGCTATTCAATTAAGATTACGAGTCTTGTATCCCCCATTCCCAATAAATAGAGTTAGTGCTTAATTGTTTTGTATCCTCAAATCATTAATCATAACCATATTTTAAAACCTTAATTTTTTTCTCTCTCCTCTTTTTATCTAAAACACCATAACTTAATCTTTTATAATATGTGATATTTTTTGTTTTTCTAAAGTTGCAATAGAAGCGATTGCCCATGTGTAAAAATTGTCATATTATATGATTGTGTTTATATTTCTCAATTTGGCATAGTTAATGATTATTCTTTTCTTTTACAGGTTTTGTATTATCTTGTTAGGGTTGAACCATTCACTACTCTAGAAATCAAACTACAAGGTGGAAAATTTGATCACGCAGATCGGATGTTTTCTGATATTTCTACTACTTGGAATGGAGTTCTTGAAGACATGAGTGATGTGAAGGAATTGGTATTGTTAAATTCTTCTATAAAATCATTGATTAATACTTAAAATACTGAGTAGATACTCTTTAGATAATAGAAAGCGGTTGAGAAGTTTGTGTTTAAATCAACAGATGAACTATATAACACAAATAATAAATAACAATATTTACCTATGTTATTAATATTGGATATTAGCATGGAGCACCAGAAGTAAAGCTGCTGAAGCGGCATAACAAAGAGGGCGATAGCCGCTATTGTGAAGAATAAAAAACATCATACAAACTAAACATAAATGCCAACAGTATACATAAATGCTCAAAAATAGCAAAATCAACAAAATTAAAGGGGTGGTTATACTTAATAGTTATAATTAAGCTTTATCATCTGTCACTAACATTCAAGACCCAATTCTCCATCTTCATCCACATCCTATACCAGCCACTCATTACAATAATCATGTTGAGGAGAAACAGATAGTTAAATCTTTCCTATCAAAACGCTCTTTTAAAGCTTGATTGTACTTCACAAAAACCAAGGCTTGTATCTTTTGATGCTCAAGCTTGCTCCTCTTCATATAATGAATCTTATTCTATTTTGGATTGGGTCTAACTTATCCTTACCAAGCGGGATTGTAAGGGGTGGGATGCCTTTCTTTATAAACCTTTTGTCAGGCCTTATCTCTGTTCAACGCGGGACTTGGATTTTGTACAATACACTCCCTTACAATATTGGCCTAGCGCATACACAACGTTGTGGGTAGTCCAGTAGCTATGATCTTATACCATCTTAAGTTTTGGATTGGGTCTAACCGACGTAAGGTGAGGGGTGCCCTTTTTATAAATTCTTTTCAGGCCTCATCTCTTTCCAATGTGAAATTTGTTAGATACCACCAAAGGCCATGTTGTCCGAACATGATAATTTCCTCAAAAGCAACACACACAGTCACTAATTTTCCCGACCATGATGAAATCTACCTGTCGAGGACATATGATTTTAGGGGCTACGGGTAGATAATTTGTCACCTAAAATGCTGGACTTTGCCGAGAGTTGGATGTCCTAATTGGGCATGTATGATGAGAGGACAATTCACTACCATGCAAACAATGGAAGGGCTTGTCGAACAAAGTCAACACACAGTCACTAATTTGCCCAACCTTGATGAAACCTATCTGTCGAGGACAAATGATTTTAGGGGCTATGGGTATATAATTTGTCACACAAAGTGCTGGACTTTGCCGAGAATTGGATGCCCTGATTGGACATGTAGGATGAGAGGACAATTCACTACCATGCAAACAATGGAAGGGATTGTCGAATAAAATCCATCCAAATTAAATGCAGTGTCAAATGTTCTCCCCAAATTCCATTCCCATAAGACAATAAAATAAGTAAAAGAAATAAAATAGTCAATAGAATGAATTAGGAAACTTATTGAAAGAAAATTAAATATAGTCGAGAACTTAATGCAAATTAATTTCTGCGAGTGAGGGAAAGAGCTGTATCGTACCAATGGGATTTTATTTAAGAACTATTGGAATTAGCATTTTGTGCAATTGTGGCAATGGAAGTGGAGGCCCGATGTTTCTCAAACCACTTAGAGAAATTAGGATAGGCTACCATATATTGTCTTTGAAGAAATCAACCTTTGGAGGGGTACTAGAAGCAGCAATGGCCACGGGTCATATTGTGAAGTCTAAAATTTTTTACATAACTCGACCCCTAAAGCTAGCTAAAGGGTTGAAGATTGATCAACCCTATAATATAAGAACTATTGTGGTCATGTCAGTGTGAGATATCCACATAGAGGAGAGAATTTACTCTACAATGGATGTTTGAAGGAAAGGACTCCCAGGCCTTAGAGGCTGGCCTGTTGACTATTGTGTGCTAAGTGGCTGGAGACAATGTGCCACCATGCACACCTGTTGCTGCATACAAAGGAGACCACAGGATTGGAATGGCATGTGTGTGCAGATTATATAGTACTGAGATTTTAGGAGCTTGTAGATTGGCTGACAACACATTGTATGGTGGGGGTTCTCTATGGAAAATTGTGTGGCAGCAGACAGCAGTAGTGGTCATAAAAAATGACTAATCTAGACGAATGGGACAGTGGTGGAGATTTTTTTTTTTTTGCACACATCAAAGACCTCCCAACATCTTAATGCCCCTACTTAGGTCACAAGCTTGCGTTACCAAGCTCGTCAGATTGTTAACTAGACATTGAACAGGGGTTTTGAAATAAAGGTCTTACATGATGGACAGTGGGTCAACCAGGTATTCATGATTAGAGTTGCCTTTTGTCAGGCTCTAGATACCAAAATGAGATGATAGAGAGTGAGAGACATGGATATATCTGTCTAAATTACATATCAGAGGTATATTATAAAGAATACTAAAACAAATACAAAGCTTTACAGTTATATTATGTACTGTAATTACATAATACTATACAATGTTTTATTAACGTATTACATTATATCTAATAAAAAATTCTGTATCTTTTTATAAGTTTAAGCATTAATGGACTTGAAATTTGTTTAGAACATATATCTTATATAATTATGATATTTTTATTGAAACATCTTAAGAGGGTTTTTTTTCTTTTCATTTTACAATCTCAACATATTAGGTTCCTGAGCTATTTTACCTTCCTGAGGTCCTCACAAATGAAAATTCAATTGATTTTGGAACAACACAGTTGGGGGAAAAGCTTGGTATGCTCATTAATGTTTTCCACGAATAGATTTTGCAGAAGACATTTCACACGTATATTGTAACTCTTTTGTTATTTACTTCTGCATTACCAGATTCTGTAAGACTTCCTGCTTGGGCTGAGAATCCAGTTGATTTTGTGCATAAGCACAGGATGGCTCTGGAGAGTGAGCATGTATCTGCTCATTTGCATGAGTGGATTGACCTCATATTTGGGTAGGTTTTTTTCCTACTTCTCAGTATCTCCTCCCACTGCCTTTGGTATTGTGCAACCTTTCACCGGCTTCAAGGCTTCCTCTTGTTCATTCAGGATTTTTTTTTTGTACTATCGATAAGAGATGTATAACATTCCTTTTCAAATTTTCACTTTATGATTGTTCCATAACAATTTACACCTGATTATATTGATGACTTGGACCCTACAGGTATAAGCAACAGGGAAAAGAGGCTATTGCAGCAAATAATGTTTTCTTTTATATTACTTATGAAAGGACAGTGGATATTGATAAAATTTCAGACCCGGTATGTCCCCTTTTCTTCTACATATTTTCAATTCAATTGGTTGCTTGAGTAACACACAATCCCAACTCCCAAAGATAGAGAAATGGTCATAAAAATAAGAATATTTTACAGAAGTTAGGTGAATTAAATTCTTTGGCTAAAGGATTTAAATGTATGCTAATTCTAGTATTTTGTATCACATGTTATGGGTGGAGAAAGAAGATAGCGAAGGTCTATTAGTGAATCCGTGTTTTTACACAATGGAGCTAGGTGTCATTAGTGCATTTGTGCATCTTAAAAAGTAACTTTTTTTTTTGAAAGAATCTTAAAAAGTAACTTAAAAATTCTAATATAATGTAGGTTCCATAAGTGTAGCTTAAGATTTATTAACACAGGAGTGCTTTTACCAGAAGTTATCCCTAAATTTGTCAATATACCTTGTCATCAATGCAAGTTGCAGAAAAACTGAGACAGATGTGGAAGGATGAGATAAAAAAAATCTTTGCTTTTGGGTGAAAAGAAGAATCCTTCAAACTCCACTTCTTTGGTATTAAAATTCTTTTTGTAATGTTAGGATTGTATTAGGTTTTGAATTAGACCTAATACAAACCTTATCTCTTTTCAATGTGAGACTTTATTTTTTGTTTCCAATAGACTGTCTCACGCCAAACATTATTGGGCTTGGTGCATGGATAATATCATGGGTGGTCCAAAAACTCCCATTTATGTGGAAATTTATGTCCATAAACTTGCTGGTCAAGGTTGTTTTCCACTTGGGATTATTCTGGTGTCTAGCACGTGGTTGCTTTGAGGAAGTCATCTTCACAGATATGGGGATTGAATAACTCTCATATTCTTTGTGTGCTTTGATTTTTTCTTTTCAGTTGCTGTGTCTGAGACTCCAAGCTTATCTCAATCTCTTTTCACTGCAGTCCTACTCTTTATATACCAAAAATATATATTTTATTTCAATTCGGCAAATATAAACCGGTCACCCCTTGCTAGATTGGTTGCTTTTCTTGCGTGTTTTGTGGTGTGTGATATTTCTCTATATCTTACCTTTTTTTCAACTTCTTACTTTCTTACATGCATGACAAGTAAAGGTGCAACAGCGGGCTACACAAGATCAGATTGCTTATTTTGGACAAACACCGTCCCAACTTCTGACTGTTCCTCACATGAAGAAGATGCCATTAACTGAAGTTCTGCACTTACAGGTAATTATTTCTGGATTAGTTTGACACTAACATCTTAAGTAGGCTTCCATTGCTTCTTATCCTTGTGATTTTAACATAAGCAAGCATCAGTCTTTTGAAAATTCTTTATTTGTTTAACTTTTTTAGCATTGCAAACCACGATCTTGTTTGAAAACATACTATTTCCAAATAGCAAAAAATTGATGCATCTTCGATGGACTATAAACTGGTTTACACTTTTTCCAAAAAAAAAACGGTTTCCACTAATTTTGAATGTGTTAGGTGTATAAAATACAATGTTTCAAAAAAATGCTATGGGAATGGGTATCTACCTTCCCTGACCCCACATATTATTTGAAAACATTTTTTTTTTTTGGAAATATTGTCGCAATATAATAAGAGATTCTTTCAAATAGTAACTTAAGGGCAAGAATATAAGTACTCCTTTTGCATATTTGTATACATTTTTAATTGCTTGTAATTCTGATTACATATCCTTTTTAGTTTGTCTATTTAAGTGATTAAACTGTTTTTTACTACTCAAAATATACCTATATACACATCTAAATTTGAAATGTCCAATTCATTTTAGCAATTAGCTTTCTAACCAATATTTTTATGGGTTTAATAAATATAAATTAAAAATGCATAATATTAATCAAATTAGCATGATGAAACACACAAGGAAAAACAAAATGAATTAGTTTCTATTGTCCTCTTTGCTTTATTTTTATATTTCTAATTTAATAATAAAATTTGTATAGTTCTAAATTTTTCATGAATGATGATCGTATTAATGGTTACAAGGGAATCATTTTAAAATGGAAAGTCATTATCATAAACTTTTTTTGAGTAATACCTTGAATGACTCTGATAACTTGACATACCAAGTAATTAGTTTCTGTAATATTTTTTATTTATTTTAACTACCTTTGTGATTAGTAACAAAAATATTAGAGGAAGTTACCTAGTTGGGATGGTAAAGCCCAGCTGAGTTTTTTTCTTTTCTTTTGGGAATAAGTCCACTTCAGTTTTGCAAGGATTGGGATTTCGGATCAAACTCCACTTTCACACCTCGATAAATAAAAGGCTTCTCATATGTTTAAAGATTTGTCCAAAACCATTGTGCTGATGAAATGTTTTTGAAATGCCCTTCTATGTTTCCTAAACATTTGATGATGAGTGCATGTAATTATGATGACAATGTATATATCTCTTTGCATGTCAAGACAATATTCCGCAACCCAAAAGTCGTCAAACCATATGTTGTTCCGTCTCCTGAATACTGCAATCTCCCTGCGGCTGCTATTCAAGCATCTACAGATATGATTGTGGTTGTTGATTCGAATGCACCAGCAGCTCATGTTGCACAACACAAGTGGCAACCCAATACACCTGATGGTCATGGTACTCCATTCCTCTTTCAACGTGGAAAAGCTGCATCAGGCTCTGGCGGCGGACCACTAAGGCGCATGTTCAAAGGGCCTACGGGGACCGGTGAAGAATGGCAATACCCTCAAGCATTGGCATTTGGTGTTTCTGGAATTAGAAGCCAAGCTATCATCGCAATAACTTGTGACCAAGAAATTATTACCGGTAAGTTTAGACAAGCCAGGAAAATTTTATGTAACATTGCATCTTCTACAGTTACACCTTTTTTGATATAAAAAATTAAATTTAAACAGTTCCGACCTCTTGGAGTATTTGCAGGATATTGAATATGATTTATACATGAGAGATATGATCTAAATAAGAATGAAATCCTATCATAATTCCTAAAGATATACAGGAAAATACCCATTTATTGAAGCATCAACAAAACAAATTAAGCAACCATTGCAGCATCCTGTACATTTATTTTAGCGAGGTCTTTAAATACACATTTCAATTATGAAGCCGCTTTGGAAAAGTTGATTTTTCGTTTGTGAGTGGAACTTAACAATCTGTTTTAGTGGATTATGCTTTCTTACTTTCAGCTTATAGACAGCATAAGAAACATGCACTAAATTTACAGTATTTGCGTATTGTACTGGCTAGGTATTTTGTTTCTAACCTGAAAATTTGACTTCTGATTAGGTGGGCATGCGGATAATAGTATTAAGGTGATATCCTCTGATGGAGCCGTAACCTTGGAAACAGCCCATGCACACTGTGCTCCAGTAACTTGCCTTGGCCTTTCGTCCGATAGTAACTACCTGGTGACAGGATCCCGAGATACAACAATATTACTCTGGAGATTTCATAAAGAACTAGCATCTAACTCAAGTTTCATATCAAAATCTTCCACTGGGCCTGGCACTCCGTCATCCAGAAGTAACTCTTCATCTCATTTGACAGAAAAGAATCGTAGACGTCGTATTGAGGGTCCAATACAGGTACTTCAGGGGCACCAAAGTGAAATACTCAGTTGTTGTGTCAGCTCAGATCTTGGAATAGTAGTTTCATGCTCCGAAACATCAGATGTTCTTTTTCACTCTATAAGAACGGGACGTTTATTTCGAAGGCTGGATGGTGTGGTGGCCCATTCTGTTTGCCTTTCCTCTGAAGGGGTTATCATGACTTGGAATGAGTTGCAGCATACTCTCAGTACCTTTACTCTTAATGGTGTTCTGATTGCTAAAACAGAATTGTCAATCTCTACCAGCATTAGTTGCATGGAAACTTCGCACGATGGGAGGAATGCTTTGATTGGGATTAATCCTCTACGAAATGGTAGAGCCAATGGTGGGAATTTGCAGTCAAGTAAGGAAACTTCCGTTGATATTCCTTCAGAATCAGAAGAAACTCACGAAAGCAACATCATAAATGTTCCAACACCAGCAATTGGCTTCTTGGATTTGCACACTCTGGAGGTACAGTATTAAGATGTTCAGAATGAAATGCCACAATAAATCAGACCTTGATCTCATTTGAAATTGTTCCAGTGTGTAGCTGGAAAATCCATCCAATCAGATCTTTTATGCATGCATGTCTCACTTCACATGTCATACATACATTCTTTCATCAAGAACCAGTCTTTTATTTTCTAATTTTTGGTTGAAATGTCATAGAAGACGCCTATATAGATTTGAGTTCACAAATGAAGTAGCCGAATTCAAAAAAGTTTTGTGAAGTTTTTTCTTCATGGTCTAGCATGTTTTTGGGATGTGAGGTAGGGATGGTTATGCATTCTGAATCTTCCAAACCTCCAGAGTCACTGTGTGTTAGCCGTTACCATTATTCTTTGCATCTCTTAATGCTAAGCTAACTAATATACTATACTATTTTCTGTAGGTTTTCCATGTATTGACGCTGAAAGAAGGACAAGATATTACAGCTCTTGCTCTAAATAAGGATAACACAAATCTTTTGGTTTCAACTTCAGATAAAAATTTGATTATTTTCACTGATCCAACTGTAAGTTAAATTACACTGGGTAAGGATCATTGTCAAATACCAATTGTAGCTTACGTTGAATCACATTTTTTATATACACACGATGTGTCCTCGGAATGAGTATTCTATGATTATTTATACAACCCAACATAATATATTCACTGTTTTTATGCATTGTTTTATTAAATCTTACTTTATATACCATGATTATTCCTCCAATCCACTATAATAATATGTAGTTAATTATATGATTGACAGAATCACATGGTTCTTTTTCGGTTTCTGTTCATATCCTGTAATAAATAATTATTTGTACAGCTAGCATTAGACTGTGCAATACGGTGCTTCCTTTCTTAGTTATAGCCTTTATGAGGAAAATTATTTCTGACTGATTGTTATGCCTAGCATATATGTATAGGAAACAGCCCCTCTATTTATTCCTTCACTTGTATCATTCAAAATAATCAAAGTGAAATCAGAAATCGCTTTTCCAGCATATATTGTATTAATTCTTACTTTATATACCATGGCTGTAACTCCTTTGTTTATTGCTTGCAGTTAAGCTTGAAAGTGGTGGATCACATGCTCAAGCTTGGTTGGTAAGGGGATGAACTTAGGCACCTATAAAGTCATCGCTTTTGGATCCAAAAGCGATATACAGATCTGATATGCATAATAACAATTATGAATGTTAGGATGGGGTTGCAGCACTCCTGTTTGTAAGAAATTTAGTTGCATTCCTATAGTTCAGAAATGTCTTGTATGTAACAATTAACTCTTACCACAATAATATTAGGTTATTAGATTTAGCTCTAGCCTAGGGTTCTTTTGCATTTCCTCCCAGTTGTGCTTAAGTGTAAATATTTTACAAGCTTCTGGTTGAGGTTTGGGCCAATAATATTTTCACTCCAGATATTTTATCATAGTCAGTTGAAAAATGTAATAGTTATTCTTTCTGTCATTCTTTTCATTGAGATTTAACAGATTGTGGCTAAGGCATCAGTTATCGATATTTTATTGATGTTAATAAAACAATTCTTTGATTACTCTGGCTTTCTATTTCTTTCACACTTCTTTATATTGCTAGGAACTTGGTTAATCAAAGTTAACACTTAGCACACATATCAGTTAGGCTAACAAGTAGGCGTAAATATTACCATGTGGTATTTTCTTTGGTAAAATTCACCATGAGAAGTGCATATAGATATGATAAACCATATGATGAACCACACATGGTAATGAAAAATATAATTAATTTTAGTTATTTTTTTTCTTTTTTCTAAACCACTCCCAAGTGTGTTCCACAAAGTCTGATTGAAGTTGATGATTGATTTTTTGCGAATATGTGCTCTCATTTGCAAATATGTTGCAAAATTAGGTAGTGGTCATTAACCATTTCATATGTTGGGACACCATTGTCCACGTGGCCGTCATCAAAATTACCACGATGTGTCGTTTGTCTTCAACAAACATGTTATGCAATATCATGTGTGTGTACATCATATGTTTCGCTGTATTCACGTGTCTAGTGCATGCCTGGCCTCAAAAGGATTTCATGATATCTGATTTTCAAATGTTATTTTGGTTCTTTTCTTTGTGTAGCTAACTTTTTCATAATATCATTGTTTTTCTCAACAGCATGTATTGGAAAGAGTTTAAGCTACTTTTTTTCCCATTGGACAAGTCATTGGGGATGCCCCAAAAGAGGAAACTTAAAAAAAATCTAAAATACCGAGCTTGAAATTTGGATCGTTCGATCTTAATTTGACGACCACCAATGTGGCTGATTGTGTGACTGCTCACAACCCAAATTTAGTAAAAAAAAACCACCCTTTAATGTTGCAAAGATATTTAACTTACAAAAATATTTCCTACTTATTTATGCTTTCAAATAATATTATGCCCTTTGTATTCATTGTGGTTTTCTAAAGCTCACAATTCTGTTATAAAAAAAAAGGATCAAAATTTAAACTATTAATGTTTGACAAAATCTTATTGTATCTAGTTCATTATTATGTACGAGAGGGCTACATTTTAGCTATGCTAAAGGTTTTAAGCAAAATTCCTTACAAAGTAACACCTTCAATGTTTGATGAATACAGTAATCCATCATCACATGTAAAATAAGCATAACTTCTTGCTAATTAGAGTTTGATTTGTTGTAAGGAATCATCTTAGTCTAATCCCTGTGTAATGCTTTGATTTCAAGACCTCCATCAATATGAAGATTTATCATTGTCTTATAAGTCACATTCTTCTTCTCATCATTCAATTTGAAACGAAAACAACCTAATAAAACTGCTGAGAATATCTTCATCTGTCTATAAGCAAACTCCTTTCCTAGGCATATCCGTGGACCTGCCTGCATTTCAATCAAAATTCAATTTAAGCACACTCTTGCAAAGGAAACTGCATACATATCACACACAAGTCTTGGCATATTTAAACAAGTTTGAATAACATAATTTCAGAGAATCTAAAGATATTATCTCCTTGATTTTATTTTGTTTTGTTTCCTTATATATATCTCTCTCATTGATGTAAATATACCCTCACTAGCTCATCCCACAACAACATCAATAATAACTCCACTATGATTGAAGACGGTGCAAGCATGGGGGCAGGTTGTGCCAGAACTGGGCAGGAAGGGACAGAGGTGTTGGTGCATGCGGATGAGCTGGCGAAAGAATAGGAAGTGGCATTGGTGATGGTGCCAGCAGCACCATAGGCTTATTTGATGGCAATGTTGGTGGTGATACCAGCAGCGATTTCAACGTCTATTTTAATGGCCAAGAGGGAACCTCAAATTCTCTCAAAGTCAATGTTCATCGGCTGAATGGAATAAATTATGCCAAATGGGCCTAAACCATTCGTCTAATTTTGAAAGGCAAGGAAAAGTTTGGGTTTCTGACTGGGGACATGGAAAAACCAGAAGAAGGAGACTATACTTTTAGGCAATGGAAGTCTGAAAATTCGTTGATTATTGCTTGGTTTGGTAAGTGTATGGAACCGGCAATTAGAAAGTCTTTCGTGTTCTTACCATCTGCAAAGGAAGTCTGGAAAGCTGTCAGAGACACGTGCTCTGACATTCCAAACTCCTCTCATGTTTTCTGCCTAAAGTCACAGTTGTGGCATTGCAGACAAGGTTATAGGGATGTGACCGCTTATTGTAATGAGATGATGATAAATAAATGTTACATGTCTAGAGAAAAATTCTACTAACCTGAAAAGCAGTAAACTTGAAAGGGCTTTCTGGCTGAAAAATGCCATTTTCATCAAGCCATCTTTCAGGTCTAAATTCCTCTGCATCATCACCCCATATGAATTTCATCCTCCCCATTGCATAAGGTTGGTATGACACCATGTCTCCTTTTTTTACATTATATCCATCTGGTAATGTGTCATCAGCAAAGCAAATTTTTGCATCCTGCATAAAAAGAATCTTGATGATAACATTGATATTTTGTGTGTTTTAATTCTGACCAAATTCAAAAGTAGCCTTACCACAGGAACTGCAGGATAAAGTCTGAGAGTCTCTGTGAGTGTTGCATGGAGATAATTCATCTTTTCAAGAGCTTCATCTGTTACACATGACACAAACTCAGTGCAGCTGCTAACAGTTTTTGTGTTTGTTGCTTCTCTCACTTCTTCTGCAGCTTTTTCTTGTACTGCAGGATACTTGCATAGCATATACATGAACCAAGAAAGTGTGGCGGCTGTCGTGTCTTTCCCAGCAATGACAAAGTTCAATATTATATCCCTTAAGTACGTTGTATCATATTCCTTCACTTGCAGAAACCTTGATAGAATATCTCCACTCTTTCTCTACATAGTTAATGTAAAGAGAAGAAAAACAATACATGACACACTCATAAATATGTATATTCTTAGTAATCAGAAATCAACTTTCATAGTTGTATATAGAAGACTTACAATAGAGTCACCCTCTGAATTCATTTGTAGAATTCTAGTGTTGATTAGCTTAATGACAAATTCATTTAAGACTTCAGTGTTTTTCCTTAATGTTCCCTCTGATCCAATATTGAGAAACTTCTTTATCTTCCAGAAGATATCAACATAACGATAAAGCGTTAACGCACTTGCAGTATCAAAAGCATTGGCGAAGTTCTTCCCTTCTTCACTTGTTCCACACATGCTGTTAAGTTCAGTTCCAAATGCAACTTGGAAAATTGAATCCAAGGTTGATTTCATTAAAAGATCCTAAATAGATTATTGGATCAAGTTATTAGTTTACATGCTAGCCAATCAGATAAAACAAGGCAATATGATAGTGTTCCAACCTCAAGTCCGATGTGCTTCTTTTTTGAGGTATTGTCCGCTTTGGTTCATGTGTGTAAGCCCTCATGGTTTTTTCCTTAGCTAAAATGCCTCAGCGGGTAGAAGAGTCTGGGTGTTCGTAAACTACCCTTAGTATTGATTCCCAACAAATATGGGAATTTTTGGTGTATCGAAACAACAACCATCAGTCGAAGCTAAGGGGATAAAAGGTCTGCTAGTCAGTGCAGTGGACTTGAGGTCGGAACAGATAGTATCTTTCAAAGAATATATTTACTCACTTGGATTTCTAACATAGAATTAGAAGTTGCAGCTTCAGACACTATATTTGCAACTTTTGCAGCATTCTTTCTGAATATTGAAGTACTGAAGTCCCTCAACATCTTCGTGGAGAATTCATGACTTGATATCTTCCTTTGTTCACGCCATTTCTCGCCATCAACGGCGAAAATTCCATCTCCTAGTAAATCCTTCAAATTTTGGTAGTTGTACAATCCCTGCATACATAGAAATTTTAAGCCATTAAGGCATAGTTCATCCTTCTGCGAATGAAACAATTGCCTATATGAACCACCCTTACCTCTTGTTAAAACTTTTTCGGTGTACCTTTAGTTTGTTTTTTGCTACTATTACATGTCATGTTATACTATCTGAGCCAATATCTCTATTGATTGTAATCATGTCCAAAATATAAATGAAAAATCATGCACTAGCAGATGAATAAAGTGTGATATATAAGAGTTTGGCATCAGTATCGTGGTATCAGTTCAAATGCATTACATTCCAAAAGAAAAACAGTATAAAAAAAATACTATTCAATTCCTTAAAACATTTAAGCTGCTACCAAGTTCAAATGTTTATCTTCATAATAACTCAGTCATAAAGCAACTTATAGTAACAGAAATAAATCAGTTTTTTTGACCAACCACGACTATTTTCCAAAAGGTTAGTATTAGACACATTTCCATCATTTTGAACAACAGAAAAATCCTCTTCAATAATTCTATTTGATGTTCAACTTTTGGACACATGCCATCAGAAAACCATATCCTCAGCATAACAATAGATCTAAGTCAAATAATCCTAGTTCAAATCCAAATACTTGAATCCAATCTATTGTAGAGGACCCAAATTCACTGCAGTAAAAAAAGCTGAAAGTCACTGCAGTCATAAGATAGACATCCTTGGATCAAGATTGGACGGTTCAATCTCAACTTTCGTAAATCAGATTGAAAATACAAACATGTGAACAAATAAACCATACTCTTATCCATAGAATAAAAAATACCAATTTATACAACTAAAATGTTCATTCATCAACCAAAAAAGTAAAAATCAATTAATGAAAATATATATACCTTTCCATAGTTTTCAAAGTTGGTTTTGAGTATATATTCAACATTACTTGGTTCTGAAGTATAAACTTCACTTCTGAAAGGGTTAAGTAGCCTGTATGTTTTGTACTTCCTTGCAAGATCAGTCATATAATGATGAAGCCTGTTGAAGTTCATCATCTGATTGAATACAGTCCCAGCAACAGGATGATACTTCTTCTTCATAATATTGCTTTTGTTGTTCAATTTTCTGAACATAAATTGAAACAAGAAAAGAGTTAAAGCTGCAGACAAAGCTGGAAAAAGAAAAGGATTTGACAGAAAATCCATGATGGATGGAAATGGCATGGTGGAGGTGATGGTTTGCGGGTTTAGGGAAGAAGTTAATGTTTGTTGCAGAGTCAAAGGTTGCTTGTAATGTATTGATCCTAAAGTTAACACTCATTCAACTATATAATAGATAATAATATACTTGAGTCAAAAAAATATAATATAATAATATACTATGTCTTACTATGAATGGCGGATCCCTCCTTCTCATTTTAATTATCACTTTTAACATTTTTTCTATTTCTAAATAATTGTCATTTTAAAATATAAGTGTAACATTTTTTACTTGTTCATTAATATATTTTTATTTGTTGAATTTCAATTCGTTTAACTAATTCATTAACTACAATTAATAAATGTGTTTTACTAGTAAATTATTTTATTTTTATCATTAAAATCAACTCAACAAATCATTTCCTTAAAAATCACGCACAACTCTAAAACGATTATTAAAATTAGACAGAGGGAATATAAAAGAAATGATAATTTGTACTCTTAAAGCATAAGTTAACATATTATTTTATCTGTCCTAAATTATACGACGGTTTGACCATTTGAACAAAGACTTTTTCTATTCACACCCCCATATATTTCTGGTTAAACCCAAATTTTCTTAAAAGTTTATAATAAAACCAAAATTGCCCTTTTATATAATTTTTCTTAAAACCTTGATTTTATTCATTGTCACTGAGTTTCACCCACAAACTATCAAACAAATCTGATGTTCAATCAATTTCTAGGGAAGATTAAAGAGTGAATCAAAACATATTTCATTCATACTCGATTGCATATAAGTAAATGAATTTCTTCTTATTTTTCAATAATGTTAGTTTCAATTTTTTTCTTCTTATTTCAATTTACATTGTTGAGGTTAACTTAAATTCAGTTTAAGTAGGTTCATGTAAAAGTTTACATGAACCTACTTAAACTGAATTTACATGACCTACTTAAAATAAGTTTACAAGAACCTACTTAAACTGACATGACCTATTAAACGCAGTTTACATGAACCTACTTAAACTGAGTTTACATGTACATACTTAAAATAAGAATCATTGAATAAGGTTGGTATGTACACTTAAACTCAGTTTACATGACCTACTTAAACTGAGTTTAAGTATGTACACTTAAACTCAGTTTGCATGACCTACTTAAACTAAGTTTACATGACCTACTTAAATGGAGTTTAATTATATACACTTAAACTCAAGTTACATGACATACTTAAACTAAATTTACGTGACCTACTTAAACTAAGTTTAAGCAAGAGGGGTTTTGGGGTGTAACCAAGAAAAAAGGAAGAGGCTTTTTGAAAACAAAATTTATAAAAGGGTAATTTTGTCATTTTAAGGTGTAACCAGGAATATTTAAGGTGTAATTAGAAAAAGTCTTGACCAACTTACACCCTCTAGTCTTATATATAAGCAACAAAAAAAAAACACCCTTTAAGAAAATTAGTTGGTGTCATTTATTTCTCTCAAAGTCGTAAAGAATGCAATGTAACTTCTAAATTACCCCTCATGGAAGTTTGTTCCATGCAAAGAAAGAAACTTTATTCTAAAAAAAAAAAATATATTAATTCAAGGGTAATTAATTTAGGAATAGTAGCGTTGAATAAGATGGAAATAGTTGGCATTTACTTATATTTAAGACCATCAATTTTTTTTTGTTTTGTTGTTTATATTTGAAACCGAATGGCATAAGAAGTGTAATCAATGTTGTATGAAAAATAAAAATTATAAATTATTTTACAAAATTACCTTTCATTAATGGTATAGAAAAAATAAATTAAAGAATTAAAATAATATAGCATAATAAATAAATAGTTGAGAGTATAGTAGAAAAAAATACTTAACATTAAATTTTTCATTAGTATTATAAAGCTACTAAATATATAAGTGTTTTTCTTAGAAATTGCGTACGGAATGTTTTATAAATTTACATATTTATATTTTCAATGTAAAAAATATAATTTAATTTATTTTTTAGTTTCCTGAGTTCGAATCCAGTCTTGGGAAGCAACGTTAAAACTCTTAGGAAGAGCCTGCCACCTATTTGGATCCCACAATGTTCCGGGGGTTAGTCTCCGCAGTTGCGCGTGAAGATACCCGATTTACAACAAAAAAAAATCTTTAAGGTATAAGCAAATGACCTTTGGATATCTAATGATGACCCCTTAGTTTGTTTAAAATCAAAAATTATAAAATTGATATTTTAAAAATACTTATTGTAACATTTATTTTTTAGTAGTTGATAGACTTTTAGCAAGTGTACTAAAAATGCATCGAAGTAATAAAATAAGTCCGTATCCACAAGGACTGTGTTAATCTCAATTTAGCAATAAAGTAAATATTTAGGATGTATAAATTATTTTGTAAAAGTATATTTGATTTGATTGAATAAAATTAAATAACAGAAAATATAGATTCAGTCAGAAAATATAAATTCAGTTAGAAAATATAGATTCGGTTAGAAAATATAGATTCTGTTAGAAAATATAGATTCGGTAAGAAAATATAGATTTGATTAGAAAATATGAAGAGAGATGAGACTAGGTCTTTCGAATCCTCTGTTTCTCCTAATTGGTATACTACACTTATTTCTTATGAATGATTCTCTAGTTTCACGATGATTAACAAAATAGCCTTAGTCAATCCCTTGACTTAAGACCCTCTTCTCAAATTACAGCCCCTAATTCCTTAGGTGGTCTAATAATCTTTGAAGGTTTTTAAGAACATTAACCTATCATCACTAATAAACGATTATCCATTCATAGACTAACCCTGTTTGTTAGAACAATTCAATTAAGTCTAAGTTGAAAGCTATGGTCAGTAGTCATTCATTCTCACTAAATCATATTATATGCTGTCAATATATAAAAAGCATTAAGAACAATTGAATTGAATAAAACTAGATTGTCATTCACAATAGATAGAGTTTCACAGCAACATGGTTCAATTAGGATTACACAGATTCATCTCAGACCTAATCTCTAAGAGATTTAGCTACTCATAATTGAGTTTACAAATAGCATAATCAATTAAAGAATTAAAACATACATAAACTAGTAAATAATGGAGGAAATCGCCCCGTTCTTCAGTCTCCAGGTCTACAAATCGCACTTTCTCTCTCCAGTCTTCGTTACCCTTGTTTCTGAAAACAATTAAGCTTAAATAGGCAACAGCTGCTCCTAAAATCGTGGCACGATTTGAGGAAATCGTGACACGATTCTGCCTTGAATAACAAACTTCCAAATTAGGGTTCCTAAAATCGTGTCACGAAATGGCCATCGTGACACGTTTTAACCAATGTCGAATGAACCTCATCCTGTGCTCCAAATCGTGACACGTTTTCAACAATCATGACACGTTTTTGCTTTCTTCAAAATCTTCTATTTGTATCGATTTCCTTGTTGTTTAAGCTTTCTTGTGAACTCAAAATATCATGAAAATAACACTAAAAATAGCGAATGACTGACTGTCATCAGTAGTAGACAGGGCCCACAATGCAACTCATAGTCTCTTGGGGGGGGGGGGGGATTGTGTTGGTTTTTTCAATACTTTTCTAAGTGTTTGTAAAACATATTCAAAGTCTAAAGCAAAAACAGAGTTTGGTCGGGGTATGAAACAAAGTTAAATTGCAGTGGTTTAAAATGAGAATGAGAGAGAGAGACAGGGAGGGAGGGAGAGGACACAAATCAATTATACTAGTTCCTCTCACAAATCGAGAGTAGTCCAGTCTACTTGTACTTCTAAGGGATTTCACTGTAATCACACAGATTACAAGTTGACCAAGCACAGACCCTGTGATGTAGAATCCTTTGCTCTTTCACGCATTGATCTTGATTCGGGTTTAAATTTCTTTCTTTCTCAGCCTTGCACCCGGTTATAACGGCAAGCAAGGGACTTCATCTGCTCAAGCACATAAGAAAGAGACGTCTAATGGTCAATCATAACTGGTAGAGACTTCTACAATCTAACTTAATCAAAAGATTGTTTGATTTTACACTTTATATACAATTAGATGTGTAATACAATGAAGCTCAGAGTGGACTCTAAGACTTAAGAATTTCTAAGATAGGAAAGTTTATAAGAAATTCTCTAAGTGTTTGTACGCTATTGATTTTGACAGAGTAAGAAAACTTGTAAAATCAGAGTGTCGTGTATTTTTTCAAGTCTTAAGATCCTTTTATAGAGAAAACTTTTAGAGATGTTAAATAGTGTCAATGCATCAAATTCAGTCCTTAAGAAGCTTGATAAGAGACGTTGGAATATTTCTTGATTTTGTTAATGTCGTTGAATAGTCATTCAAAATTTCTTTGTTTCTTTTAGAATGATTTGTTACATTCTCTTTCTCCTTGAATTTCTTTCTTTGTTTATACACGTGGTCAGAAGACGATAAATTGTACTATTTAGAGTTTGATAGCGACCTTCCATCAGAAGACGACAAAACACTAATGCTCCTCAAGTGTCTCCATTTATATAGAAATTCTTGTCACTTGATAAATAGAAAGAACACTTATAATGGATTTTTGCACTGGTTCAACCAAACGGTTAAGTATTATTAAAGTTCAGTTAATTTGATAAATGTTACAATGGTTTGGTGGCAACACACACCTTTTATGTCATGTGTTGCACTTGAAATGTCACTGGTTCAAATCCTCTTAATCAAGCTTATATGGTAGAGTGTTCACCCCTTTCCCTGTCACAAATTACTAAGTGTATGTAACACAACCTCATATGATAGAGTGTTCACCACTTGAAATGTCACGGGTTCAACCAAGTATATGTAACACAACCTTAAGGGTTTAAAGATTTAAAACACCCAAAATATGTTTATAAACTTCAAATTTCACCGCATGCTCTTAAACGAGCCTCAAAGCTTGGTGACAAACTCAATACCTTTCTTTTAAAAAATGATTTTACAAAAGGTCAAGTTGACACTACATTATTCAGAAAATCATTGAAAAATAAAATTTTAATATATATATCATTTTTGGTTCTACTAATGCTACTCTTTACCAATAATTCTCTAAGATGATCAAGTCATGCATGCATAATTTGAAATGAGCATGATGTAAGAAATAAGTTCTTTCTAGGCAATTAAATAAATCAATGTAAGGGTGGAGTTTCCATTTGCCAATCTAAATACACAAAATAATTTTTAAAGAAGTTCAATTTGGTGGAATGCAAACCTCTGACAACTCTTATGCATCTTACATGTAGTCTTACACACAGATGAAAGTAGCAGTAAGGTAGATCAAAAAGTATACAGAGGTATGTTAGAAATTGCTACAAGACCTGATATTCTATATAATGTATGCTTATGTACTAGATTTCAATCATATCCTAGAAAATCACACTTTAAGAGAATCATTAGATATCTCAAAGGTACTACGAACCTTGACTTGTTGTAAGAGAAATCAAATGATTATAAGCTAGTTTGATTTTATAATGTTGATTATGTTGGGGATATAGTTGAAAGAAAGAGCAGCAGTGGAAGATGTTAATTCATTGGTGACAATCCATCTTATGGGCCAGAAAAAACAATCAATCATTTCATTGGAAACAAAAGGAGCATAATGCATCTTAGCATCAAGTTGTAGCACACTACTTCTTTAGATGCAACATAAACTTAAAAGACTATCAATTAAGTGAAAGTAATATTCATATCTTTTGTGATAATACTGTTACAATTGTTAATCTAAAAATCTTATCTTACATTGCAGAGATAAACATAGTAAAATTAAACATCATTTTATTAGTGACTATGTTCAGAAATGAATTTTTGATATAAAATTCATTGATAGAGACCATCAATGAGCTTATATTTTTACAACACTTTTAGTTGAAGATAGATTCAGTTTCATTAAGAAAAATTTAAGTATGCATTTATAAATGAATAACATTTTATTACAAATTATCACTAGTTCTTCTACCTGTGCTGCCGCATGGGCCATAAAAAGCTAAAAACATTACTTGCTATTCATTTTTCCATGTCGAAATAAATTAGCGAAATGTATGTGATACACTCGATACGTTATAATGTATGTATTGTGAATAGAGTAATTAATGTTATTGTTATTACATATTATATAATGGATGTAAAAATAAAACACCACCCTAGCCATTAGTGGATATCATATTGCACTTTTCTTCTATCACCTTCCATTAAATCCAAGTTACAACACCTACATGATGAGGCTTCTTGGAGAAATGTTGACAAAAATTGCAGCTGATCTGTTGAACAAACCTGCTGGAGGGGGTAACACAAAACATATACATCATTGTTATGGTGGTGAGACATATTAAATTATCCAAAGTTTTAGTGATTCAACTAAAGTGAGTAACATTCTTACGTACCATACCTTGTTATCCCTCTAATAGCATTATGTATTTGATGGTTCAGAGGCAATTACTATCATTAGTAGGTAACCTGCATTGACATCCTTTATAAACAATCACTTGCACATAAAGCATGACATCACATAAACTTCCTTCCTGCATGTAAGCACATGTATAACATGATAATATCATCTGCAATTAGAGGGAAGTTTGTGGCAAATATAAAGACAGCACAGTGGTTGCAAAATTATTACATTATATTGAATTAGAGATTACCTCATTAGATTCGTCAAGTTGGATGAAAAAGTCAAATTAATTAACTGCTTTTGCATCACATCTGAAAAACTATAGATTTCGAAAAACTTCTATATACACCACATTCGACGTACTATCTGAGCTTATACATATCTATCGATTATAATCATGTTAAAAATAGAAATGAAAAATTAAGCAGAAGTGTGATGTATATGGCATTTTCATAGCATCAGTTCAAATGTATTACATTCTAAAGGAAAAACAGTAAATAAAAATAAAAAATATTCAATGCCTTAAAACATTTAAGTTGCTAAGAGCATCTCTTATAGGAGATGTTTTGCCTAATAACATGTGAAGCTTATTATTATTATTAGCTACCCATTGAAGAAGAAACAAAAAGTAGTGTTGTTTAAATGCAAGGCTTGTATAAGCATCGTTTCTCTCTCTTGCATAAATATGGCCCCATTGCATACCATATTCAATGTTTTCCTCATATTTAATAAAAAATATTACACTAACATATTAACTGTCTTTGAAATGTACTAATATAAAGTTATTAGTGAGACCCACATAATAACTTTTTAAGAGTAGATGGATTGTAATGAATGAATGTTTATTATGCATTACCTTTGAAAATTGATTGAAGAAGTGATCTATACGCATGGAGCCATTTCTACATCTTAATAAGAGAACTATGGGAGATGCTCAGACAACTCCACATGTTTATCTCCGTAATAACTCAATTATAATGAAACTTATAGTAACCGAAATAAATAATTTTTTTACCATATCTCTCAGCATTCCAAATAGATCTAAGTGTGTGTTTGGTATGGTGGTGGCGAGAATTGATTTTGATAGAATTGAGTTTGAGTGAATTGATTTTGGTTAAAAGTGAGTTGGATGTGAATTGATTTGTTTGTATACACTTCCTTAAAAGTGATTCTTATGAGTTGATGTTTATGTTGTTCATCAAAATTGATTTTGAATGTGTATTGACCAAATTATCCTTTTAATTGTATTTTTTTAAGGATCCTTTTAATTGTATTTAAAACTAAATATCTCATTTTTATTTTAGATAATTATTTCAACTTATCTTATACGAATTTATATTGCTTCAAAATTATTTTTAGAAAATATTAATATATTTTCAACGAATTTTACAAAAACAATAGTTAAAAAAAGTTTAGAACATTCAATTTTTCCATAAACTTCAAAGCCATAGTTTAATATATTTTCGTCAAATTACAAGCATGATCAGTTTTTAACAAGGGTATAACAGAGAGAAGCACACAAGAATTTGCTGGAAGCTTGTAACACAAAAAGAAGAACTTGCTGGAAGCTTGACGTCAAAAAATTAAATTTCTCAAAAATTAATTTTTATGGACTAGAGTAAACAGTGAAGATGAGAGAAAATGTAGAGATTGAAACGATTTGTAGCTTCTTGTAGAATTGATTTTGAAAGGTTGAATTAATTTTGAAAAAGATAACCAAACATGCTGCAAAGCGAAAAATCCAAGGTGAAGGAGGGCAAACTACGTTTAGTAGTGAAAAAAGCTACACCAAACAGGCATTAAGTCTTCTAACAATTCATCAATATCGCTGGATTAAGATCAGACATTTAATTTCAATTTTAGTAAATTAGATTGAAAGTACAAACTTTAAATACGAAACGTCGAATCTTTTGAATACAATGACATTGGTTATTAGTACTAGTTTTAAAGAAGTTTTGTCTTGAAAATACAAAGTTTTTATTTTATTACTTTAACCAATGTTGCAAGGACACTAGTTAGCATCCTTCTTATTTTATATTTTTTTTAAATGTTTTCCACCTTTAACCAATAACTTTTTCCTTTCCCCTTCCCACTACCTTTTCTTTTTGAAAAATGATATTTGTACAACCAATTATTAACAATTTTTATGACAACTTTCTATATTATAGTTACATTATATTTTTACCTTCTTTCTATTGCTTTGTTTTTCGTGTCAATAATCATTTTTCTTTAAAAATATATGATTGTCTTATAAGTTGTCAAGTAAGTTATTATTCAAATAATACTCCTCTTTCTTTTTTATGGCTCATTAAATCTTGAACATCAAATATTGTCACATCATTGCCACGTTAAAAATAGACAAATCACTTAAATGTCACATTGTTAATGATGATCCTATACAAAAAAAATCCAAATATTGGATGGTGTGGATAATTCCAAATACCACGTTTTAAAAACAGCAAAGATAAGTTGACACCTTTATTGTGGACACTTTTTTATACTATTCTGAAAAATTTAAGTCAACCAGATATATGGTCTGTGTGACGACATTTTTTGAGTTGCATGACCACATTTTTCAGCTTTTAAATTCTGAAAAATAGTGGTCACGTAACTGAAAAAAATGTGATCACTCATACCATATATTTAATTAACTAAATTTTTTCAAATAAGTGTACATTAAAGATGTTAATCTATCATTATTTTTTAAAAATACGAGACTAAAACTTTAATTTAGACAAAATAACGGATCAACGATGCATTTAAGCTTATCGCGTTAAATTTTCTTACAGTTCTATTTCATTTTCAAACCAACGGTGTCTCATCCAATCTTAAAAATATCTAACACATAATGTTACATCAGCTTCAATTAAGAATCAAATTGTCAACCACACGCAAGTTAAATTTCAGGAATTCCAAGCACTTCCAAATACGTAAGTTTATTATTCAGCTACATCACACCTTGGAGTTGCATAGAGAGGAAGGCCATGGTCAATGTGAAGTGTGAACATGGTTCTATATGTCACATCATTTGTTTCATTTGCCAATTTAAACCTAAAGAATCGAAGAAGTGCCATTGACACTATTTTCATCTGCCTATAAGCAAAGTCCTTTCCTAAGCATATACGTGGACCAGCCTGCAAATATGAAAAATATTTAAATTTCACTTACAATTGTAAGAATTGATCTTAAACTTAAAGGTTTTGGTATTTAGCTCATTTGGTAATCTAAGAATATCAAAGGGACTTCAATTGTGTGCAGTAGTGTGATTACATACAATCGGTCATATCTGAACATGAAATTGGACGGTCCAAATTTCAATGTAAAATTTGACTTTATTTAAATTTAAAATGGTGAAATTGAAATTTGGATCGTTCGATCTTGATTAAACAGTATAAATGTGAGCGACTTCGTGCAGTCATGAGGTTTTGACTACACACAATCCCGCTGAAAAAGTTTCAAGAAAATCCAGGATTCGAATCCTTAAACACTAATATAACTACTAACTTATTAAGATTTTTGTCTAAAACAATTAAAAAATGTTATCCTAAATTGAAGAATAGTGACACTAACATGGAAAGATATGAATTTGAATGAAGATTCAGGCTGAAAGATTCCATCCTTAAGCCATCTTTCGGGTAGGAATTCTTCAGCATCATCCCCCCAAATGTAAGGCATTCTTCCCATAGCATAGGACAAGTAATACACTGTCTCCCCCTTATTCACTATGTATCCATCAGGAAGGATGTCATGTTCTTCTGCTGTCCTACCACTCTTGTATCACACACAACCAAAAAAACCATTCATTAAGATATGCATAACAGTTATTAGAAGAAATCATAAACTTAATGGATTTTTTCAAGCAGTTTTCTAGAACTCACCATTGGTACAGCAGGATATAGCCTTAGTGTCTCTGTTAGTGCTGCATGGAGATAATGCATTTTGTCAAGTGTAGCATCTGAAATATTGGTCACAAATTTATCTAAATTGAGGTTGCTTTCTTGGCTTGTAGAAGTAACATTTATCACTTCTTGTGCCACTTTTTCTTGTATAAGAGGGTTCTTGCAGAGCATATAGAAGAACCATGACAAAGTATTGGCACTTGTGTCTTTTCCAGCAATCATAAAGTTCAGAATTATGTCCCTTAAATATTTATCTGTCATATTTGAAGGGTCCTTTTCACTTTCTAGCAAAAACCTTGAAAGTATGTCCTCTTTATCACTCTGATAAGAAATTAACCAGCACATACTTTATTGTTACTAAGAGATTGGGCAATGCATAAAGAAATTTTACCAATCACAAGTTGCACCAAAGAATTTATCTAGTATAAAACATGGAATGACACAGATATGTAGACACAGGGTCGGGTCGGTCCTAAGATTTTTGGTGCCCTGGATGAATCACTATAGTTGTACCGTTTTAATTATTCAAATGTATTTCTTTTTGCTTTTTTTGTTGCAAA
This sequence comes from Medicago lupulina, assembly GCA_958299785.1. Lineage (NCBI taxonomy): Eukaryota > Viridiplantae > Streptophyta > Magnoliopsida > Fabales > Fabaceae > Medicago > Medicago lupulina. The sequence continues at coordinate 54,725,579 of OY283143.1, read as the reverse complement.
AGACTCATTTATAATCAAGATTTTCTAAAATGCATTTTCAAAATAATTAATCAAAACAAGTTAAAAAGAAATATATATATATATATATATATATATATATATAGTACTAATTACTAAATAAAAATAATTATTTTAGTATCCCTAAAAAAATGGTGCATTGGGCTACCATCCTTCTCGTCCACCCTCATGGTCATCCGTGTAAAGATACTGTTTTGTCCAACATATTGGACACCAATAAATGAGTACTGAGACGGAGATGAAGACCATATGTGTGCGCGCACATGCCTTCTCACGAAAATCGTGTCAAAAATGTGGGAGGTGTGTCTATAGAAAGAATAAAATAACTTTTTTAGAACGTTTGTCTGAAGTGTCGAGGATCGGTATCGAACATATAGATACTCCTAAAACTAGGAGTGTTGTGTTTCATAAGAGTTAATACATTATCTAAATAGAATAAAATCAATTCAAACAACACATATACTGGAAGTTATTGAACTTACAAAATCCTTTTGCACTGATAAAAGTCCCCTTCTGGTCTTAATTAGACTATGAACAAAATCATCAATTATTTTGATATTCTTCTTAAGGGCAGCTTCTGATCCAAAGTTAAGAACCCTTTTCAACTTCCAAAAGGGGTCCAAATAGCGTTTGAATACAAAAGCATTTGAATCATTAAAGGCCTCCATGAAGATATTTGCTTCTTTGCTCGATTTCTCTAAGCAATTCAATTCCACTCCAAACCCAACTTTGAATATGGAGTCCAAAGTGCATTTCATTACTATATCCTACAAAAGAAATTAAATATAAAAAAAATTGCATTCGTAAAGTAACTTTTGGCTTTCCTATATACTTGCAGTAATTAATTAGTGTCCACTTCAGAATGTAAAATGTTGATAGTAATTGATTTAGAAATTAACAATATAATGGGGAAAACTATTTTCTTATATGTGTATGGATAGCATGTTATTTACATCTAGATCTTGAGATCTCAAGTGTGGAATAGATATATGGATAATATATACTCGGTCACATTTATAAACAAAAAACAACCTTTTAGTTTCGTTGAATAACAAATGTATTTGATCTATACATAGGTCAAATACATTAGTTATTCAATAAACCTAAAAATTGTTTTTTGTTTATAAATGTGATCGGAGGGAATATGATCCAGTCTGCATATATGATTGATATAAGGGTTTTAATCATTGAGGACACAAATATATATATATATATATATATATATATATATATATATATATATATATATATATCCGGTCCACAAATTTGAATTTTACAGAATTTGTGGAGGTAGAAGTCAAATTTGAGGGGAATGAGTAAAAAATTTCTTACTTGAATATCAAAGACCAATCCTGCATTTGAAAACCCCAAGACAACTCTAACTAACTTAATAGCATTCCTTCTGAAAACATTGCAGCTAAAATCTCTAAGAACTCTTGTAGAAAACTCCAAACTAGAAAGCTTCCTTTGGTGCCTCCATTTATCACCATCAACAGCAAAAATCCCATCACCCAAAAGATCAAATATAGTATCATGGTTAAACTTTCCTTTGGAGTATTTATGGAATTGGGTTTTGAGTATGTGTTCAACATTTTTTGTTTCACATGTGTAAATCTTGGATTTCTTAGGAGCAAGAAGCCTAAAAGTTGGATTGGTTTGAGCTATTTTTGTGAAATAATGGAAGAGTGTTTTGAAATTTATGAGTTGGTGGAAAACTGTTCCTTTTACTGGTGGGTATTTTGGATTTCCTATGGATTGTCCTAGGAATGTTGAGAGTGCTATAATTGAGATGAGAAGAAAAATACATAGAAATTGAAATGATATGAAATAAAACATGACTAAGAGCAACATGTTCATCTTTATTTGGCCTTAATTTGCTTAGTGTGAGTTTGTGTTTGTGTTTGTGAGAGTTATGAGATGTGAGCATTTTAATGTTGCTTAATTAAGTGGAAATTAATTCTATAAAAAATTAATTAATTAAGTGGACATTAATTAATATCTCGTGTGCTGCAAGTGCATGATCTATAGTAGACATGTGTGATGAATTTTTAACGTTGTTGAAGTTGACAATATTATACTTGCGTTGTGTGCATGATATTGACGTGTAGTGTGAATCCGCATGGATTCCGGAAGACACGTGATTTGAAGATAAAATTCCCTGAATTTTGATTGAAAAATACTTCCCTCGGTTTGAGAATAATATTGTTTTAGCTAGCAAAAATTGTACCCAAAAAATATAGTAATAATAAATTGTTTTAGCAACTAAGAAAAATAATCAAATTAAATATTTTTTAATGAGGTGGAACTCATAAGAATTTAAATCAATAAAAATAGGGTGATGAGATTTTTTTTACAAAAAAATAGTGTGATCTATATTCCATATATATCTATTAAATTAGACCCTCATTCTATTTTGTTCATCACATTTGCACCATGTCATTTGTATGATGTGACACTCTCCAGCATTGCTACTACTCTCAATACTCTTTTGTAGAATTCATTCTCCTTTCTATTTCTCTGTCTTTTGCAAGTCTAGATACAATACAAATACACAATTCTACGGTTACAAGTATCAGTGTTTTCTTTGTAAAAAAAATGTATTAATGTTTTTGATTGTACCGTTACAAGCAATGCATATATGATGTAATTAATCGTTGAAAACCTTCATATTATCCTTTTGGCTCTCAAGACCCACCCGTCCTGCTCCATTACAAGTTACAATTCCTTATTAAGCCGTTTCCCTTTGTTTTCAATACAAAATATTTTTTTTTTGTTTACACAATACAAAATAATTTACACATTTACGGCATTTTCAATACAAAATAATTTATACATTTACTATAATTTTTACATTTACGGCATTAAATCGGATGCCAATCTTTCATACTTGTCTAAGAGTTTTTTTTAGGGAATACTTGTCTAAGAGTTGCCTTTAGGAATAAGAACAATTTTCGTCATAATCAAGGCGGGAGGAAATGTGGATGTGATTAATACTATCCCCACCACGTATTTTTTTTAAAAATAAAATATGCTAAAAATATATAACATCAGGCACAAAGTTGCAACTCCCTATCACCCACAAACAAGTGGTTAAGTAGAGCCAGCTAAAACAGATCCTAGAGAATACAGTGGCGTCTGGTCTAAGAAGTTAGACGACGCATTGTGGGCATATAGGACGGCCTTTAAGACTCATATAGGACTCTCGCCCTATCAATTAGTCTATAGGAAGGCCTGACATCTTCCAGTTGAGTTAGAACATAAAGCCTATTAGGCCATCAAGGCCCTAAATTTTGATCAAATAGCCGTTGGTAAGAAAAGACTCCTGAAACTGAATGAACTTGAGGAGATGAGGCTAGAGCGTATGAAAATGCGCTAATCTATAAAGGCAGGACCAAAATGTATCATGACAAAAACTTAGTATCTAGGGATATTAACTCTGGGCAACTAGTTTTGTTGTATAATTTCAGGTTGAAGCTGTTTCCTGGAAAGCTCAAGTCAAAGTGGTTTAGACCTTTCTTGGTCAAGAGTGTGTCACCTCATGAAGCTGTTGAATTAATCACGCCGGAGGGTGACAAAAGTTTCAAGGTGAATGGGCAGAGAGTTAAGTCATATCTGGGTGGCGACCTACCAAAAGAAAGGGTAGGACTGGTATTGAAGGACCTTTAAGGGTCCGTGGTAGTCAAGCTAGTGACAGTAAAGAAGCGCTTTATGGGAGGCAACCCACCATTTTATTTACAGGTAGTATTTCTAGTCTTATTGCTTTTTATTGCTTTCAAAAAATAAAAAATACAAAAAATATTTTCACTAAAACAATCAGAGGAACAAAATTTTCAAGTTCAATACTGGGCAAAATTGTGACACGTTTTGGGCAAAACGTGACACGATTTTCGCCCCACCTATCAGCTCCAAAAAAAAATTCTAAGTTAAAATTGGGTGTCTTTTGACATTGTCAAAAACGTGACACGTTGGGACCAACGTGACACGATTTTTTACGCCCAAAAATTTTCTGTTAATTTTGATGTCCTTTCGACATTGTCAAATCGTGGCATGTTTGGCCAAACGTGACACGATTTCTGGGCAAGAATTTTTTTTGAAAATGGTGGATCGTGTCACGTTTTGCCCAAACGTGACACGTTTTTGGTGGTTTTTCAAATTTTTGACCGTTGCAAAACCAAATCGTGACACGTTTTTGGCCAAACGTGCCACGATTTTCCTCCCCTATAAATAACCTTAACACGATTTCCCTTCCATTCACTTCCAAAAGTAGCCAAACTCTGCCAAAATTTCCCTAGAACCCTAACGCTCGAAATTCTTAACCTTTCTCACCAAACACCTTCATCTTTTCATCTCCAATTCACTAAACCAACCCCATAGACCAACCTCATCATCATCAACCTAACCAAAATCATCATGTAACGCCCTATTTTATTTATTTAATTATTTGATTAAGTTTAGAGTCTTTTTGAATAATTTATTTGATTTATGGTGATGTGTGTTATTTTGTGTCATGTGTTGGTGTTTTAGTAGAATATTATATTATAATATATATGTTATTTGGTGTAGAAATATATGTGTTATTTGGTGTAGAAATTTATATATTATTTGGTGTAAAAATATATGTGTTATTTGGCGTAGAAATATTATGTTATTTGGCGTAAAAAATATATGTGTTATTTGGTGTAGAAATATATATGTTATTTGGTGTAAAAATATATTATGTTATTTGGCGTAAAAAATATATGTGTTATTTGGTGTAAAAATATATATGTTATTTGGTGTAAAAATATATGTGTTATTTGGTGTAGAAATATATATGTTATTTGGTGTAAAAATATATGTGTTATTTGGTGTAGAAATATTATGTTATTTCGTGTAAAAATATATATGTTATTTGGTGTAGAAATATTATGTTATTTGTTATAGAAATATATTTGTTATGTGGTGTAGAGGTATATTTGTTATAAAAATATATTTGTTATTTGGTGTGTGTGTGTGTGTGTGTGTGTCTATATATATAGAATATTGAGACTTTGCGGGCAGATTTGGAAATAATAGAAAATAAGTAGGTTAAGGATTTATATAAAAAGGGAGAGTTGGAATTAGAAAATAAGGATTACGTGCAAACTGCTTTTGGGATAAAAAGGGAGAAAGTGAGAAGTCAGAGAAAGAGAAGAGGAACAATGTCGTAGAGACCGATCATCTAATCTAAGGTAAGGGTGGGACTAGCTTTCTCTAATAATGGGTTGTATAATTCTGAAAAAGGTCTAACCTTGTAGTTGTTGTTAGATTTGACGTTGTAGAAATTAAGGTTATATTCCATTCATAATCTTTTGTATAATCTCTTTTTCTACTTCTACCCATAAGTGCCTATTTGTATAAAGTGGTTATTGTGGATTTAATTGGTGAAATATGTGCTTATGTTTTGATGTAATGTTTGGGTATGTGAATTTGATGTTAATTAAGTTGTTGATGATGAATTTATATGCTAAAGTTATGTATATATGTATACGTTGATGAATTATTGTTGTTGGTTATTATGAAATATTTATTATGAGAAAGATGTGTTATTTTAAAATTGTGTGATTTAAAGATGTGTTATATAAAGATGTGCTATTTGAAGATTGTTGCATTTGAGTCGTGTTGTTGCATAACATAGTCAGCGATGGAGGCTTAGTGTCTGAATGGTCCTTTTATGACCTTTAGCGATGGGGGCTCAATGCCTGACAGGTCCTATTTGACCTTTAGCGATGGGGGCATATGCCCTGATGGTACCACATGCATATTGCATTGTCGAGTCGATGTGATGTTAAGATGAGTTGTTGTTGTCGTTGCATTGTAGAGTCGTCATTGCATAATATAATTGACGATCATTTGAGAAGTTGTTTGTTGATGATGATTTGTTGGTGTTTATGTTGTTTATGTTGTTTATGTGAAGCATTGTTGATGATGATTTGTTGTTGTTTATGTTGATAAATTCTCTTACTTAAATTATTGTTTATTAGTCTTACTAATGATGAATAGATGTTGTTATGTGTTGTTAAATTCTTTTAAAGAATTATATGCTTATTATTATTGAATGTGAAATCTCATCCCTTCTGCTTGAAAATGTTGCTCTTCGTATGAGTAACTTGCAGGTGATCAAGATTAGCTGTTGATTGCTGTTGTGAGTCACTATCTCTCACTGTGTCCTTAGGTGCTCTGATACGTAACGAGATAGGGAACTTTGTTATTGTTTTCTATTCTTTACGTATTATTTTTATGAGATTTTATGAACATGATGTTGAAACATTTTGATGAGATTTTACGTTGAGGCCTTCGTGCCAAAGTTGTTTAAGGTTTTTGAATTAAATTCCGCTGCGAAGTATTTGAGATTTTATTTTGAGATGTTTTGAATAATAAATTATTATTTATTCCATTTATGATTTCTAAGAAATGTAGCATTCTGTTTAAGTTGTGAATACTCTGATTTTTTTTAAGAAATTTTTATGTTGGAAAAACGGGGTGTTACAATCTACACCAATCACCTCAAACCCTAACCTTCATTAACCTATTCTCAAATCCTAAACACGAAAGAAAGGAAAAGCCCCATAATCCAAAAAAGCCAAAATCGCTGCAAAACGTAAACAACTGGTCAAACCTACAGCCCCACCGGCGCAAGCACCATCAGTCAACCACCGTTTTCTCACCGGCCCGGTCCGAGACCGTTTCAAAGAAATTAGAAGTTATAGAGTTATTCAAGAGAGGGGGTTTTTGCTCCACAAACTCCTCAGCAGCCCTGAATTTGAACAGGTACTCACTGCCCGAGGGTGGCATAAGCTTAATGATATGGTCTTCTAGGAGGCCAACAAGACTATGGCACTTGAGTTTTATGCCAACGCTCGATTCTTCAGGAGAAGGTATGGATCTTATGTGTGGGGAAAGGACATCGACTTCTCTCCTCAGGCGATCAATGCATTGCTAGACCTTGTTCCTCCGGAGCAATGTGACGTTCGGAGGAGGAGAGAGACTTGTGAGAGCTGGGATGATGAGACATGGGAGGAGGTCAAGTCTCTACTATGTGTTGAGGGTGCTCAATGGCAAGGCAGTCGAAGGATGCTTCTGAAGTCGGATTTCAAACCGGTTGCGAAGGCTTGGACCTCATTTGTGGTGCAAACATTGGAGGGCACCTCTTGTTCATCTGAGATTCCTTTGGTGCGAGTGCACACTATCGCCACTATCATGGATGGTGGCCCTATTAATGTTGGTAATTTGATTGCCAACAACATTGTTGATTTTGCTGCGGGTAACAAGAAGGCCATCCCTCACATGAGCCTCATCAACTGACTTTGTGAGGAAGCAGATTGTGAGCTCTATGTGAACGACATAGAGACCAAGATGATGAAGCCTCTTACTGATACTTACATGGAGGCCTTTTTGAAAGACTATTTGGAGCGCATGCAGCAGTTGGGAGCTGAGGAGGAAGCAGGCCCTCAGCCTCAGCCACAACAGCCCCGCCTCAACTGCAGTTTGTGCAGGGAGAAGGAAGCAGCCAGCCAGGTACCCATGCACCTATTCATCCCATGATGCTGGACTACATGTTCGGCCACTGCAACTGGATGAATGGGGTGTCTGATCAGGAATATTAAAACTGTCCTAGGTTCGGACCAAAGCTTACTGAGGCGGTCTGCCTCAACAGGAGAGCTATCACGGGGTCGTTTGACCGATTTGACGGGTCCGAGAAGGCTATGGACCAGTACTTCGATGTTACCAGAGGTCGTGCCCAGGCGAGAGAGCAGGAGATTCAGACCGACTTTGTTGGTGGTGGTGCTAGGTCTCGGTACCATTTTGGAGAGGATTCTTATGAGGAGGAGAACCCTAGCACTTGGATTGATCAGGACCAGATGCAGGACTGAGGGGGCTACTGATGGCTCACTCCTTATGATGTTTCTTTTTGTTTAAGCACTTTTTGATGTACTTTTATTTTATTTTTATGTTCGAACAATTTTAAGTTTAATCAGTTGTATCCCCCTGTTATGTAACTGTTCCCGCACTTGTTTATTATTGATGAATTTATGTGTTTCATTGACTTTTTCCAGTTTAGTAACAAATGTGTGTTCAAGTGATGTTTCCAAAAGTTCATAAGGAGGAGTGACTTGATTTTTCAAAGGCGAAGTGTACGGCAGTGCTAGGTAGTCACAACTCCCAGATATCATAACTGTAAGGTTCATGGCCAGATTTTCTTTTTCAATTTACTTATATAGAGTGTCCATGTTGCTACATTTCTAGAACTTGCATTGTTTCTCTACTGTTGATTGGTTTTTGTCATATACACATTGAAGCAAAAGTGCTTTGTCCTGTGAGCCTTTTGAAGCCTACCCTGATTATATTGAATTTATCCTTTTCTTAGCCAAGTTGAGCCGGTAGGTTTAGAACTTTTTGTTCGGTGACAAACTACATTACAAACTTAGAGACTTTTAGGATTTATCCCAAATTGTATTTCTGAGTTAGGCATTGTTGAATGTTGCTAAAAATTAAGTTTGGGGTTGCTTTTGGAATTTGCAACCAATTAAGTTTAGGGTGGGGGAACTAGAGAACATAGATCTTTATCATGAAAAATACATACACTAAACATGGTGTATCAAAAAAAAAAAAAAGAATGAAAAAGGGACAAAACATTGAAAATCCGAGTAACTTTAAACTCGAAAGTTTCAATGGTTAACAATGTTCTCTAGCCCCGTCTTGACAAGAATTGTGTTCATAGGTGAAAGATGAATTGAAATTGTGCTTTAACTTTCGTAGGAGTGCCTAACTCACATTTTGTGTAGCCTACTTATCCAAATATTATCCCACCTTCACCTAAGCCCCGTTATAACCCTGAAAGACCTCAAAGTGTGTATTGATATTGACTTTAATTGAGGTTTAGAAACTTTTCAAGCGTATGGCAATATGTAGCTTTGCATGTGATTGAGTGTGAACCCTATTCATTTTGTTGCGTGGAGTTGTGTATTGGTGGGTGCTTTCAAGTCAAACTAGCTCACCTTTAGCTAGTAGGGAGATGAACTTTTTGGTTACCATCACTTGATCAGGTAATTGTTATTTTACTGTCAATTGTCAATTTTGCATGTAAATTCCTTGAGGACAAGGAATGGTTCAAGTTTGGGGTTGTGATGACATGCTGTCATTACGTAATTTTTATGTAAATATTATCACATTTTGGAGTTCACAAGGCGACTTAAGCAGCAAGAAAACTGAAGATAAAGGCAAGACAAAATCGTGGCACGTTTGGTCAAAAATGTGACACGGTTTAAACAAGGCATATTGCATTGTTTCGACATTGAGGAAAACGTGTCACGATGGCTAAGACGTTACACGATTTGGTGAAACCCTAATTTCGTTTCTTTTTACACAAGTGAAAACGTGTCACGATTTACTAAAAATGTGACACGATTTGGGCGAAATTATGAGCCTATTTAAGCTGAAGACTATTCAGAAAACAAGGGTTATGATCTAAGAAGAGACAAAGTGCGATTTTGACATCCGTTGACGGCTAGGAGAGCGATTTCTTCATCCTTTTACCAGTTCATGTATGTTTTAATTCCCATATTGATTATGTTATTTGTAAGTCTGATTATGAGTAGCTAAATCTCTTAGAGATTAGGTCTGAGATGATTTTATGTAACCTTAATTGAATCATGTTGTTGTGATGAAACTCTATTTATTGTGAATGACTATTTAGTTTTTATGCAATTCAATTGTTCTTAATTCTTTTATATCTTGATCACATATAAACTCATGAGTATGAATGACTACTGTAACGCCCACTTTAGATTATTTTAATTATTTAATTATTTGAATTATTTGAGGAGTCTAGATATATTTATAAATATATTATGAGATGTAGAGATTGAGATTTATGTGATTTTTGGTGATTTTATGCGACGTGGTGACTTATTTTATTGTTTAATAAAATAAGATTTGAAAATAAAATAAATATAGAGATGTGGGGTTGGTTTTGAGATTTTAGAGAGTTATGTGGGAGAAAGAGTAAATAAGATAAGATTTGTTGGGAGTAAATAAGATTTGTCTGTACGTACGATCAGTTTTTGAAGAAAAGAGGAGAAAGGCACGTGAAGAGAGAAGAGACCAAGAGAGCTGCGATTTCTGCATAATTAAGGTAAGGGTGAGCCTAACATTACAATTCTATTAAACCTGTAATTCTTGTATTATAATTAACAAGAGTTGGAATGATTTGTGAGGAATTGGGAATTAGGTTAAAGTGGAGAATTATTGATCTGATGATGTAAAGCTGTAGAACTGGTGTAGAAATTGCGTGCAGAACCTAGAATAACTATAGGGTTAATGATTCTGATCATTTTGAGGATTAACATGGAGAGATTAGTGACTTTTTGTGAGAATTTTGTTGAACCCGTAGTTGTCTGTTCATCGCTCGCCTAGGCGAGCTAAGCAACTCGTCGCGGCGAGTAGACCTTCATCGCTCGCGAGGCGAGTAACCTTTGATCACTTGCGAGGCGAGCAATCCCACTCGCCATAGCGAGTTGACCTGAGAGAATCTTGATTTTTAGAATGTTGTTTTAAAACGTGTTTTAGATGGTTTTGAGTGTCTTGAAGTATATGAGAATGATTAGGTAAGTTTTTAGGATCAAATTGGACCTAGGGAACTTATATCTAACGTTTTTGGATGAAAAATGTGAAAAAGGCCGAGAGCACCCAGTATTGCTCGCTTCTAGTTTGCCCCCAACTCGCCAGAGGCAAGTAACCCCTAGTTGAGCTCGCGAGGGCGAGCAGATCAACTCGCCACGGCGAGTAGTGCGGTTTCAGACTGCCATAACCTTGCGGTGAGGGATCTGTTTTGTGTAGAACTTAGAGAGTTGACCCTTGAGTAGTAATGGAAGATATCTATGCTACAATTGATGATCTGTAAAGATGTTATGTGAGGATTTAACGTTGCTTGAATTACGATTCATATGTGCATTACTTGAGATGTATGTGAAGTTCGTGTGATGTTTGAAAATAATGTTTGCGATGATATCCTTATATCCTGTGAATTGCTTACTGCCATGTTGCTGTTTACATTTATTAAGAGCTGCATGTGTCGGTCTAAGATGTTTAAGATGTTGAGACGTTAGACTTGTTTAAGTCATTAGATGTGAGTCCATGCATATTCATTTAAAAGCGACGATGGAGCTTTTGCTCAAAGCGACGATGGAGTATATTAATGCTCAAAATTTGGTACCACATGCATGATGTCTAAGATGTTAGGGTTGCATAGTCGAGTTGCATTTGTCGAGTCAATTGTTTAAGAGGTCTATGATGATGCTTGAGATGTTAAATGATGTGATGTGATGTGTTTATGTTATGATTTATTGTTAACTATAATTATTGAATTATATGTTTAATGTTATTGTTTTGTGAATCTCACCCCTTCTGCTTGAAAATGTTGCTCTTCGTATGGGTAACTTGCAGGAAATCAAGATTAGGTGCAGGCGTGTGAGGACATTCCTCGGTTGAGTCTTAGGTGCTCTGATACGTAACGGGATGGGGAACTTTGCTTATGTTTTCTATTCCTTGCGTATTATCTTTATGATTTTCATGATTATGATTTCTATTGGGAAATTTATGAGACGTTGATGAGGCCTGCGTGCCAGAGACTGTTTATGATATTAAATGAATTCCGCTGCAATGTTTTTGAGAAGTTTAATAACTATTTTTATGATGAATGAATTGTTATTCATTTCCTTTGAGATGTTTTAAGAATGTGATACCCCGTTTATGTGAAAAACTCTGATTTATTTACGAAATTTTTACGCTGGGAAAACTATCGTGGAATTAAAGAACCATTCACAAGAATAGAGTACAGTAACCAATTAGGGGAACATAGATGATTCGAAAGACCTGACCTCATCTCACTCTCTTATTTCTTAAACACTTTTTACTTTCTGTTAATTGATTTCTGAAAATCAAACCAAATCAACCACCTAGTGGCAAAACAATAATAACTTTTATACATCCTATTGCTTAACGAAATTGAATTATTGAGATTAAAAACAGTCCCTGTGGGATCAATATTTTACTACTTCGATAGGTTTTGGTACACTTGCCAAATTTCTATCAATATTCTCGTCGCTAATGAGATACTGGACGAGGAAAAACGCATGAAGAAATAAATGGTGTTGCTCAAAGTTGACTTCGAAAAGGCATATGATTCAATCGATTTGAATTATCTTGATTTGGTGATGATACATATGAATTTACCAACTTTGTGGAGGAAATGGATTTCTGAATGCATTGGAACGGCAACCGCTTTGGTTCTCGTGAATGGATCACCGATAGAGGAGTTTCCTATTGAGCGAGGGCTTAGGCAGGGGGATCCCCTCTCCCCTTTCATGTTCCTTCTGGCAGGCGAAGGTTTCAATATTTTGATGAAGGCTTTGGTGAATGCCAATTTATACCGCGGTTATAGTGTTGGCCGACAGGTTAATGTGTAGTTATTTCATCTCTAGTTTGCGGACAATACCCTCATTGTTTGTGAAAAAAGTTGGTCAAACGTGCGCTCTATGAGGGCGGTGTTGCTTTTATTTGAGGACATCTCTGGGGTGAAGGTTAATTTTAATAAAAGTATGTTGACTGGTGTGAATGTCCCTAATTCTTGGTTGAGGGAAGCGACTTCAGTGATGAATTATAGAACTGGTAGTATACCTTTCGTTTATTTGGGATTACCAATCGGAGGAGATCTCAAGAAGCTCAGTTTTTGGAAACCTGTGATTGATCGTATTGTTTCTCGGTTCTCGTCGTGGAATAATAAATTTTTATCATTCGATGGCCACCTGGTATTACTGAAATATGTCTTGTCTTCGCTTCCAGTTTACTTCATTTCCTTCTTCAGGGCCCCTGCAGGTATAACTTCTTTTATCGATTCTATTTTTTTTTTAAAATTGGGGTGGGGGGGGGGGGGGGGGGGGGGAAGGGAGGATTTTAGGAAAATTGCTTGGATGAAATGGGAGACTATTTGTTTACCAAAGGAGGAAGGGGGGTTGGGGGTGAGGCGATTAGGAGAATTTAACCTTTCACTTTTAGGGAAATGGTGTTGGCGGATGTTAGTTGAGAAGGACGGGTTGTGGTATCAAGTGTTAAAAGCTAGATATGGCGAGGAAGGTGGGCGGTTGAAGGAGGAGGGGGAAGCAGGCACGGCTCAATGTGTTGGCTGGTGATGTGTAACATCCGCGGAGGTGTGGGTGCGGGAGTGGGAAATTGGTTCGAAGACAACATTCGTCAGGTAGTCGGGATTAGTAGAAATACTTTCTTTTGGACGAATAATTGGGTTGCCAGTGTACCTTTACGGACTAGATTTTGCTGACTTTATGATTTATCCGTGCATCGAGACTGTTCGGTGGCTGATATGGCGGTGTTAGGGTGGGAGGTTGGAGGGAGTGGTTGGTGTGGAGGAGAGGTATTTTGGTGTGGGAGGAGGAGAGTGTGAGGGAGTGTTCGTTTTTGTTAAATAACGTTGTTTTGCAGGATAATGTTACCGACAATTTGAAGTGGTTGCTTGAACCCATTCAAGGCTATTCAGCTCGTGTAACCTATCATTCTCTGACAACAACCCACGAAGTTTTGGATGGGGGTCGCATTTCCAACGTGTGGCATAAAGTTGTTCCATCAAAGATATCTATTTTTGCTTGGCGCTTGCTTCGTAATAGAATTCCTACCAAAACTAATTTGTTGCGACGAGGAGTTCTTCCTCAAAATGATACTATGTGTGTGGGGGGTTGTGGCTGCCCCAAAACGGCGGTACACCTTTTCATCGCTTGTGACATATTTTGCAGCACATGGTCCTTTTTGTGGCGCTGGCTAGGCATCGACTTTGTCCCTCCCGGTGCGATATTTGATCATTTTGAGAAGGTTTCCTGGATGGCAGGTATGCCTCGCTCTACTCATTCTTTTTTCAGGGTGATTTAGCTCCCTTGTGTTTGGGTTATATGAAAAGAATGAAACAACCGCATCTTCAAAAATGTGGCTTCAGATTCGTGTAACCTTTCCGACAAAGTGAAGTTTGTGGTTGAAATCAAATCAACCGTCTTTTAGCATTTGTTACCATGACTGGTGTCGGCACCAGATTCATCTTGTTTTGTTTTCTCTTCTAGTGCTTCTCAGTAGGACACCAACTGTGACTTTGTAAATTGTTTGTGTGTTTCTCTCCCAACACGCCTTGTGTGGGGTGAATCACCTTTGATTTAATATCATATCCCATTTTGACTTGTTCAAAAAAAAAAAGTGTAAGAATACACTATCTAAGTTATAGTAAAAAAAGATATTGATCCTACAGCTTATAGCTTTCCAATAGAACATTTGTTTGCAAGAAAATAAAATAAGGCATTTGTCATGAGAGCATATATAGTTCAGTATGTAGGAATATTGCTATTTGCAGAAGCTGAAGTTCGAACATCGTATTCCCTTATTTATTTATTTTAAGAGGTGAGTCTATAGACTACTTGAAAAAACAAAAAAATAAGTTAGAATTTTTGTGATATATCAAGTGATGTGATAATGTAGCATTGCCACATGCATTTTCAAAGAAAAAGAGTCACTCAAAATAGACGAAAAAATGTAGCATTCGTTATTTGAAAATGAATATATCATAAAAATGATGTCTAACTTTGTAAGACATTCTAAATTTTGTCAAGACTTCTAATGTTATTCTTTTGTCAATGTCTATTACTAAATGTTGTTAACTTTGATGGCACGTCTAGCGTTTTTTTTTAACGAGTTGTTAAGTGTATTGTTGAAAACTAATTAAAATTGTTTCTAACTTTATAGCACACTCTCAATTTGGTCTCCTAGATCATGAATATTTCAATTTAGTCCCCAACTTTATAAAATGTTTCTCAAATTCATTCTTGTATAAATATCTGTTACAATGGTAGATGGTAATGATGTGTCTATTAAGGGTATTGTTAGAGGTCCTAATCAAAGAAAGAAGAAAGGAAAACAGTTAAGTTGCAAAGTTTACCAAACAGTTATTCCATGAAATTCATAAAATGGCCATAGAAAAGTCTATTTACACAACATAACATAAATTACCTACCAAGATACTAACATAGCAGAGCTAATGATCCATATAGATACAACATATGATTATGTAATGATCATCAAAATTTATAACACTAAAAATGCTTTGCATAGTGATTTGTTTTACTTCACATGCCACCTTACTCATGAGTCATTATGTCCTTGGAATTGCATGCAGAGGGAGGCCCTTGTCCAAGTGAAGGGTGAACATGACCTTATAAGTCACATTTTGTGTTCCATTTGCCAATTTAAATTTGAAGAAATTAAGAAGACACATTGCAACTATTTTCATTTGTCTGTATGCAAACTCCTTCCCTAAGCACATACGAGGTCCGGCCTGCATTGAAACAGGGAAACTTACACACTATAATGTGTCATAAAAAAAAGTCTTATCAAGCAATAAAATTTGAAGGAACATTACATGGAATGCTACGAATTTGAATGGCGATTCGGGCTGGAATATTCCGTTGTTAATCCATCTTTCTGGACGAAATTCTTCTGCATCTTCCCCCCAAATGGAAGACATTCGACCCATGGCGTAGGCCAAGTAGTTCACTCCGTCTCCCTTTTCTAGTTTATGGCCATCTGGAAGA
Source organism: Medicago lupulina (assembly GCA_958299785.1). Lineage (NCBI taxonomy): Eukaryota > Viridiplantae > Streptophyta > Magnoliopsida > Fabales > Fabaceae > Medicago > Medicago lupulina. The sequence continues at coordinate 54,709,902 of OY283143.1, read as the reverse complement.
ACATCAGGTGCCTCTGCAGTTCTTCCATCCTTGAAAAATAATATCATACCAAAGACACAATAATGTCAACAAAATCTAGCAGAGATTACAATGACATGAGAGGATAGGTTAGAATCGCAGATTGGTGACTTATAAGTCAGAGATCATGTCAATGCATCAAAGTCAGAATCTCTTGACTTATAAGTCTCGCTTTTTAGGTGAGACTCTCGTACATAAAACTCCTAACAATGCATCACCGTTCGAGAGCCATTGTCGTTAGTGGCTTTCATTCCACAACATTTATTCGGTGATATTTCACTCGACTTTATCGTGAGATCCTTCGATGGTAAAAAAAAATTCAATTTGTGTCTAGCCTTTTCGAGAAGTCTACTCTCTCAAAGAAAGCACTAATGGTAAGGAGTATAAGACCAAAGAGAGGGGTCTATCCCAAAAAAACCTAATATATTGCTTGTAACACTAAAACCCTAATATGGTTCAGGTGTCTAGCCCCCCGGTACGATTCAGGGAGTAATATTGTAAACTAAATTGTAGTAGTACTATATATATTGCTTGTAACACTGAATTCCTAATATCGTGTGTTCATTGTCTTTCTCTTATTTAATCTTTTGTTAATAGTTGCTGTTCTAACAGAAGCACAAACTGGATAAGTAACATGTGATCATAGCAGCACCCTAATATAAAAATTCTGTCAAGCAAGGAAAAAATAATTCAAGCTAGTTTTGAGAATATTTATAGAAGGTACATACCACAGGGACAACAGGGTACAATCTTAATGTCTCTGTGAGTGCTGCATGAAGATAATGCATTTTATCAAGTATTGAGTCTGTTAGATTGGCAGCAAACTCATCTATGTTGCTGAGTTCACTTTCATGGCTACAAGTAACATCTCTTATTTCTTGCACAATCTTGTCCTCTACAAGAGGGTTCTTGCATAACATGTAGAAGAACCATGAAAGAGTATTTGCAGTAGTGTCTTTGCCAGCTATCATAAAGTTGAGAATTATATCTCTCAAATACTTATCAGTTATAGTTGTTTGGCCTTTCTTGCTTTCCACCAAAAACCTTGATAGTATGTCCTCTTTAACATTCTGAAAAACCAAATCATTATTATCCTTAGTAGTAGAGAATGTTAAAACAAGAAATGAAAGTAAGGGTTTAGGACCAAATGAATGAATAGATGAATCCAAAAAATAAATCCAAATCAAACAAATTCAACTGCTATAGTAGTTCGAGTATCGGTCTAAAGTCATTTAAAACTGATCATCCGAAATTTAAACCACTTTTTTAAGTTAATTAGCTCATAAAATATTTCAACAAATACATATTTGACATGATTTGCAAATAAGAGAAAGGACTTCTGGAGTAATTTTGCCTAAAAAAATATTAAATCTAAATAGATACTACTCAAGTCTTATTTCTACCTTTTATACAAAGTTACAATATAATGTTTGTTGAAATGTAAAAAGTAAAGAATGTACTGAGGAGGAAATAGAAGGAAGGAATTTGATCAACTCACAGAGTCTTGATGAAGTGCCAATTGTTCCTTTTTGGTATTTATGACTCCATTGACAAAATCATCAATCAATTTAACATTGTGTTTAAGCTTAGCCTCACCACCAATGTTAAGAAATCTCTTAAGACTCCAAAATGGATCAACATAGCGCCAATAAATTATAGCATTTGATTCATCAAAGGCTTTCATGAATTCAGTTCCCTCTTTGCTTGATCCTTCTAAGCAATTCAATTCTGTTCCAAACCCAACTTTGAATATGGAATCCAATGCACATCTCATTTGTAAGTCCTAAGAATAGAAGAAAATTGTATATACATGATGCTTTGAATCATTCATTCAAACAAAATACTTCATCTGTTTCAAAATACATGTCGCAATATTACAATGTGCACTATTTACATAGCTTACTTTAATCCTATTTTTAAACTAATATATAAATACAAATGTTAGCATGTAAGATGTTGTTTCATTTGTCTCGACGAATATTTTTAAAATATCAAATTTATATATTTATTATATATAATTAAATATATTAATTATCAAAGTTGTGTATTAGCATGTGTACAGTGGTTAACTGCAACATGTATTTTGAAACGGAGGGAATATAATTTAAAGTAAAGCTTAAATATGTTTTTCGACATCGTTTTTAGGGATTGAAAGCCTTAACTATGAAATATAATTATAACAGACAAATTTGACATCAATTTCAATGGTTTACGCATTTTAATTTTTTTTTTTTTTTTTACAAAACACATTTTAAATATGTTGTTAATCACGTTCAATGGAATCAAAAAATATAATAAGGTGTTGCAACTTATTAATCAACCACTAAAACAATTTTAAACGTCGTTAACTATAACCAAAATTTTCAAGTGTATATTTGAGTACATAATATCATATATAATTGAACACCTGAATGAATGATTAGTGAATGTATGCATATTTGTGGTTTATCGTGTTGAGTGGATGGTTAATAAATTATCACAGTTTGTTATATTACTCCCTCCGTCCTTTTTTATAAGAGTGAGTTTACAAAAATCACGGCTATTAAGAAATGTTGTTGAAGTAATGAAATTGTCTCAAATATGTGTAACTATTACTAGATTGCCTTTAATTAAATATATATATTTAATATTAATATTAATAAGGGGTATATTTGAAAAAGAGTAATCAATACATATAGAAATTTGTATATGAATTTATATTTAACCACATATTAATAAGGGGTATATTTGGAATTTTGTAAAAAAGACAAACATTTATTCTATTTAATCTTTCTTTTTTTAAAAAACCATCTTTTTCAAAAAAAAACTTTTGTTTATTCTCATGAAATTAAATGCAAATTACATTTGATTTTTTCTCTCTTTCATTTTCTCCATAACCAATAGCTAATGAAAATTGTTTTTACATCTTCCTATAAAACGTATTCCAAAGAAAACGCATAAAATTATACTCCAAATTCTTATGTTTTGGTTTTCTTAATAAGTGTGATTTTTTTTTTTGCTTACAATTTGGGACAGAGGGAGTATTACACGTGATAAAACAACAAAAAGTAGCATGTTTTTATTGAAAAACAACAATTATCTATTAAAAAGTTATATATTTAATACATAATATACAAGTTCCAATGCAAATTATTATTTTAAACTTTTTAATATGTGCAAATTTGCACATGATAAAAAAAAACTCAATATTATTAAATAAATAAAAAAACCCAACATAATTAGCCTCATATTTGACGCAAAATATTTATTTTTTTTGTTACAATTTGATGTAAATATTTGATGTCAAATATGCATGCAAGAATAACACAACACTAAATTAAAATCTCCTTAACAATAACTTCAAGAAATAAACTCTAATATAATATCAATAACTACTCACTTGCATATCAAAAACAAGACCCTCATGATAAAATTCTGATATAACTCTGACCAACTTGGCAGCATTCTTTCTAAACACAGAACAACTAAAATCTCTAAGAACTCTTGTGGAGAATTCATAGCTAGCAACCTTCCTCTGCTGCTTCCACTTGTCACCATCAACAGCAAAAATCCCCTCACCAAAAAGATCTATCATAATATCTTGACTATACTTACCTCTAGAATATTTGTCAAAATTGGTTTTCAATACATGTTCAATATTTCTCACATCTATTGTGTACAACTGATCACTTTGATTTGGAGCAAGAAGTCTATAAGTTGGATGAATTTTGACCACTTGAGCATGGTAATCATAGAGTTTGGTGAAGTAGAAAAGTTGGTTGAACACTGTGCCTTTCACAGGTGCATATTTTGGGTCCCCTATTGATTTTCCTTTGAAGATTTTCATCATTATGAAACATATGGTTAGGAAAATAGCTGCAAAAGAGAAGGCTATGAAAGTCAACATGGTGTACAAAAGATCCATTTTTTTTCTTGTATGTTTTTAGTTTAGAAGGTATGAATTGTGATCATAAACAAAGTGACATGTAAGTTCTATAGCAATAGCATGCTCCAATGAAAGTTTGAACCATCCATGATTTAAACAAAATGACCTCTATTAGTTAAATATTATTGAAGTAATTTTTCCACAAGATGACCTCTTTAATCTATAAATATATAATTAGCTATATGATGTGATTTAATAATTTTATTTTATAAATTATTTTCTAAAATAGAGATTATTGATAAACTATGTTGTACTTTTAATATTTACTCTCCATCTGTCACATAATCACCGTTTACATTTGACTATTTTACGCAAATTGAAAAAAGTTGTTAAATAAAAAAGAAATAATGATGATTTTACTCAACTATCCTTATTAGTTATTGATGCATGTGATTGTTGGAAAATTGTTTAATATGAAACTAAATATGATGAGTTATTTGAAGATTTCCTTTCTAGATTAGACGGAGGTTGAGTTGCTTTGATTATGATGATGAAATTTCTGAGTTTTTGGGTTTTTTAAAACGTAAAAGACTCAATTGTTAAAAAAAAAAATAGTTTTGAAATTCGTCAAACACCGTTGCTTTGAATTCTTTCTTATTACTTAATATTCAATGAAGGAAACCTAGGAGTAGTTTTGCTTATTGTTTAAATATATTTTGGTGGATGTTAGTGTAATTTTTTCCTAAGGACTTGTAAGTTCTATGACAATAGCATGCTCCAAGGAAAGTTTGAACCATCCATGGTTTAGAAACAACGACCGCTATTAATTAAATATTGTTGAAGTAATTTTTACACAAGATGACCTCTTTAATCTATAAATATATAATTAGCTATATGATGTGATTTAATAATTTTATAAATTATTTTCTAAAATAGAGATTATTGATGAACTATGTTATACTTTTAATATTTACACTCCATCTGTTACATAATCACTGTTTACATTTGACTATTTTACACAAATTAAAAAAGTTGTTAAATAAAAAAAAATAATGATGATTTTACTCAACTATCCTTATTAGTTATTGATGCATGTGAATGTTGGAGAATTGTTTAATATAAAACTAAATATGATGAGTTGTAAGTTCTATGACAATAGCATGCTCCAAGGAAAGTTTGAACCATCCATGGTTAGACAAATTGACCGCTATTAATCAAATATTGTTAATGTAATTTTTCCACAAGCATGATATATAATATATAATTAACTATACGATGTGACATAATAATGTTATATTTGACTATTTTACACAAATCAAGAAAAATTGTTAAATAAAAAATAATAATAATGATTTTACTCAATTATCTTTATTGATTATTGTTGCATTCTTATTATCGTAAGTACAAAGGGGAGGATAATAACTTGAGATTGGTTTTTTTTTTGAAAGAATAACTTGAGATTGATGTATGTGATTGTTTGATAATTGTTTAATATGAAACTGGATATGATCGGTTATTTGAAAATTTTCTTTCTAAATTTTATGGAGATTAAGTTGCTTTTTTTTTGTGATATCCGTAGTTTGAACCTTAAACTTTGTTTTACTAAATGAACTAAGCTCATAGGGACGGAGATTGGATTGAGTTGTTTTGAAGGTGAAGTTGAGATTTCTTGAGTTTTGAATTTTTTAAATAGTTTTAAAATTTGTCAAACATTGTTTCTTCGTCAAACACCGTTGCTTTGAATGCTAATAATAATGTTACTTAAAATTTAATGTATTGGAACACATGAGTATAAGAGATGATTTTTTTTATTTTTTCTTACAAAATAAGAGATGATTTTATATACAACTGATTGAGTAGTGATAGGTATACACCCCTATGTGGCAACACCCCATTCTACACCTCTTAGGTGGCATTTCTTAGTCTTGAGGTTGAGGGCAATTTTGTATAACTACAAAAATTGAGGGGCAATTATGTAACATACACATACAAGTTCTTTCCATCTTCTTCTCTATGTCTTCTGTATCCCTAATTCTTCTCTCCGTCGCAGGCCACTGGCCACCGACCACCACACCAGCACACTTCCGACGAGTTTTGATGACGGCGAAGCTGAAGATACGACGAGGAGAAACAACAATGACGATGCTCCGTTAAGTAAGATGTTAGAAAGACAATAAATCAACTATGACGATGCTCCGTTAAGTAAGATGTTGTCAACTAAAACGGTTGATAAGTTTGTGGGACACACTCAATTTAATCACTGAAATCATTAATATTCATATTTATTCATTTGTGAATGTCCACTACTACTAAACATTGGCAGTCCTAGTCACACAAAAAATAAAACAAAACAAACATTTATGTTGCAATATCCGTGTAATTCATAAAATGTCCATGGGAAATGATCCATATAGCTTAAGCATATCATTGTCCTTTCTTTTTCTTTAAAATGGAAGACCTATAACATTATCTTACAACTTTAATGAACACCAAAAACTACAACACTAGAAATCCTTGCATAGTTATTTTATTTGCTTCAGATGTCACCTTATTCAAGAGTCATTAAGACCTTGGAATTGCAATGAGAGGGAGACCCTTGTCCAAGTGAAGGGTGAACATGACCTTATAAGTCACATTTTGTGTTCCATTTGCCAATTTAAATTTGAAGAAATTAAGAAGACACATTGCAACTATTTTCATTTGTCTGTATGCAAAATCCTTCCCTAAGCACATACGTGGTCCAGCCTGCATTGAAACATGGAAACTTACACACCATAATGTGTCATAAAAAAGTCTTATCAAGCAATAAAATTGGAGGAACATAAATGTACAAATTACATGGAATGCTACGAATTTGAATGGTGATTCGGGCTGGAAAATTCCGTTGTTAATCCATCTTTCTGGACGAAATTCATCGGCGTCTTCACCCCAAATGGAAGACATTCGACCAATAGCATAGGCAATGTAGTACACTCCATCACCCTTTTCCAGTTTGTGTCCATCAGGAAGAACATCAGGCTCATCGGCAGTTCTTCCGTCCTTGAAAAATAGTATCATAACAAAACACAAAAATATCATCAAAATCTAACATGTAATGTTGTTTATAGGTGCATTTTAACATGGAAATATTTAGATTACAGTCACATGAAAGGAAAGCATTAGAAAACAATTTCCTTGAAAACTAAACATGTCCTTGATTTGTACAAGTTAATTATAGAAGAATAATTCTAGAGACACGTAAATTTGGTGAAATCAAGGACATGTTTATTAGTCAAAATTCAAATGTGTCTCACTATTTCAAAAATGGATCTTACTAAATCAGACGAGTCCCACATAAATTTGGTGAAACTCGTATGCATTTCAACCATTAAGCTCATAACAGTGCACATTCCTTAATATAACGAACATGTGATCGTAATAACACCTTAAGATAAAAATAATTCAAGATGGTTTCGAAGAAATTGGTAGAAGGTACATACGATAGGAAGTACAGGGTACAATCTCAATGTCTCTGTGAGTGCTGCATGAAGATAATGCATTTTATCAAGTATTAAGTCTGTTAAATTGGCAGCAAACTCGTCTATGTTGTTGAGTTCACTTTCATGGCTACAAGTAACATCTCTTATTTCTTGCACAATCTTGTCCGCTACAATAGGGTTCTTGCATAACATGTAGAAGAACCATGAAAGAGTATTTGCAGTAGTGTCTTTGCCAGCTATCATAAAGTTGAGAATTATATCCCTCAAATATTTATCAGTTATAGTTGTTTGGCCTTTTTTGCTTTCCATCAAAAACCTTGATAGTATGTCTTCTTTAACATTCTGAAAAACAAAATTATTCTTAACCTTAATTGTAGAGAATGTTAAAACAAGAATTGGAAGTAGAGGCCTATGAATGAGAACAAATGAATCCAAAAATTTAATCCAAACCAATTATTTTGGTTCGTTTTTTTCATTAGGATCTACACCAAACAAACTCGACTTCTATTGGTTCGACTTTTCTATGACACAAAGGAGGAAATAGAAGGAATTAAGCAACTCACAGAGTCTTGCTGAAGTTCCAACTGTGCCTTTTTGGTATTTATGACTCCATTGACAAAATCATCTATCAATTTCACATTGTGTTTAAGTTTAGCCTCACCACCAATGTTAAGAAATCTCTTAAGACTCCAAATTGGATCAACATAGCGCCAATATATTAAAGCATTTGATTCATCAAAGGCCTTCATGAATTCAGTTCCCTCTTTGGTTGATCCCTCCAAGCAATTCAATTCTGTTCCAAATCCAACTTTGAATATAGAGTCCAATGCACATCTCATTTGTAAGTCCTAAGAATAGAAGAAAATTGTATATACATCATGCTTTAAATTGTAAGATTATGTTATTATATGATATCATATAGCATTAGTTTACTTCAACAAATAATTAAATCTTTTTTAGGAAAATAAAACTACTCACTTGCATATCAAAAACTAGGCCCTCATGAGAAAATTCTGATATAACTTTAACCAATTTGGCAGCATTCTTTCTGAACACAGAACAACTAAAATCTCTAAGAACTCTTGTAGAAAATTCATAGCTAGCAATTTTCCTCTGCTGCTTCCACTTGTCACCATCAACAGCAAAAATCCCCTCACCAAAAAGATCAGTAATAATATCTTGATTATACTTACCTTTAGAATATTTATCAAAGTTTGTTTTCAATATATGTTCAATATTTCTCACATCTATTGTGTACAACTCACTTTGTTTTGGTGCAAGAAGTCTCATAGTTGGATGAGTTTTAGCCAATTGAGCATGGTAATCATGGAGTTTCTTGAAGTAGAAAAGTTGGTTGAACACTGTGCCTTTCACAGGTGCATATTTTGGGTCCCCTATTGATTTTCCTTTGAAGATTGTCACCATGATGAAACATATGGCTAGGAAAATTGCTAGAAAAAAGAAGGCTATGGAAGTCAACAGGGTGTACAAAATATCCATATTTTCTTGTGTTTTTTGTTTAGAGTATATGAATGGTGATCATAGAAGAAGTAGCTTATTGTAAATATATTCTATAACTAATCTAAGAGAAGTTTGATCATCTATGGTCCAGACAAAATGACCTTTATTAAATATTTTTGAAGTAATTTTTCAACAAGCAGTGATATGTAATATATACTTAAAAATTGAATATATGATTTAATTGGAAGGAATTTGGATTCTCCGTGGTGAGGACCTCATGCGTTTACGCAATCATGACACAGGTGACCATTAGATCAAGATTGAATGCTCTAAATTTAAACATAGATACTTATATATTCCTTAAAATGAATCTAAAATAAAACGTAGGGCAACCAATCTTGATTCAGCGACCATTGATAAAACTCCTCTTTCTATAAATTTGGTTTGTGTTTTGTTTAAAAAATCTATAGAGTTTAGATATTTAAATGTAAATATTTTAGTGGATGTTATAGTGTAGTTTCTCCTTATTATTTTACTCTTATTTTTCATTTGATACTGAAGGGATAAGACAAGTTGAGCATCTGTAGAGGGAACATTCCAAAGCTGAAATATGTTGTATATGAAAGCATCTCTATGTTATTTATCAAACGGCTAGAGAATGATAAAACTTGTAACTGTCTATAGTATTCTATGGATAATAATATAAATAATTCTGATGTGGTTTTTAGGCATAATTTCAACAATAATGTTATAGAATTAGAAAAGCGTAAAATCTATCACAAATGGTTTCGTGGTGTAGTTGGTTATCACGTCAGTCTAACACACTGAAGGTCCCCAGTTCGAGCCTGGGCGAAGCCATTTTCCATTTTTTCATTTTCTTTTGATAGGCTCAAATCTGTGCACATTGGTTGGTTTTCACATAATAAAGAATAACACTAAAATGTAACTTAGAAAATTTGATTAATATATTCTTCATGAACACACATTGATAGACCAACAATCAACAAAAATGCAACTTTTCTCATTACAATCAACAAAAGGTTCACTTTCTGGAATCGACGCTTTCTGAACATTGGTTGGGGGCCGAAGGGTAGGGTAACGGAATGGTAACAGCTGAACTAATATTAGCAGTTGCCGTAATAACAGTGGTGGCATGAGGAGGACATTCGAGGTATGAAAAGATCTATTAGCTTCTGTGATGAAAAGTTTACCCTAAAATACAACATTGACATGCAAATAAGAGATTAAATCTCATTTCAAATTACCATATGAAATTATTTTAATTTTTCAAATGTATTGTTATTGATACTATGAATTTGTCATTGGAGATAAGAAGTCAGAGTTGAACACTTTCACACACTATATTTTAGGAACATCTACACAAAATAGACATATTAAACACATTTAGAAAATATTATATATTTTTTGTTATATAATACAAATACTCAAATTACATACATTTCTGTACCTAGCTTCAATAACACGAATTACATTATTTTTCACAAATTAACGTAAATTACATTACTTATAAATTACAGACAATTTATGACAATATACATGCCTCATGACCAACAATAAAATTTCAACATCTAGTCATTAATATAGTAACTACTTGAGACAAAGATCTTTTGCTGCTAAACCATTGAGTTGAAGTGTATTGGTATCAATCTCAGATAAAATGGTAGAGTGATGATCTTTTGGTGCCATAGGGAAGCATGTGACAACAACTTTACCCCAAGCTCTTCCAGTTTCAATATAACCAAATGCATCAATCACATTTTCAAATTCATATTCACCTTTTGGATCAATCACAGCTTTTAACTCTCCTCTTTCCAAATATGGTCTCAGCTTTTCCAATATTTCACCACAAACTGTCAGACTTGAATAAACTGCTCTTTGATGTGATGGTGGCCATGTTATGTCAACTATTGCTCCATCTTTCTTTGCTACCACAAATGATTTCTTGCAATCACCTGAAAAAATTTAAATCATCTATTAAAATTGTGTACATAAAAATATATTTCATTTCTTTTGTCTCTTTTTATAAGATCATCGCCACTTTTTGCATGTATTATAAAAAGTTGGTAGTGTATTAGTAAGTTATAATGGATTCGAGGAGAAAAACTTTACCAACTGTATCATAAAGAAAGTCAAATTTCTCCTCAATGTCTTCATATTTAGTCTTAGTATAGTCAACCACTTTATCAGCACCAAACTGCTTCACAAATTTCAATTTTGGAGTGCTACATGAAGAGACAACATAGGAAGCTCCAAACATAAGTTTAGCCAATTGAAGGACCAAAGTTCCAACACCACCTGCTCCACCAACCACAAACATTGTCTCACCCTTCTTAAAATCTCCTGTTTTGAATCCTTCAATTGCTGTTTGAACTGCCAAAGGTAAACTTGCAGCTTCCTCAAATGAAAGACATTTTGGTTTTCTTGCAACTAAGTTCTCTTCCACAACAATGAATTGTGCCAATGTTCCAAGCTGCTTTGGTTTTTCCATACTGTTGAAATCTTGTATGTTTCCATAGACCTCATCACCTATGTCAAAATTTTTTACATTAATACCTTTTCCTATCACCACACCAGCCATGTCACATCCAGGAACCACCTGCATATAAAAATCAATGTATGATTAAAACATGACTACGAAAATTACCACTGTGGCACCGACACTTCTGATTGCGTGTCTGTGACAGTGCTTCATAGAAAGTTACTAGAGAATACTTTTCTGAAAAAGGTTACTTATGCAACAAGTAACTTGCTGGGAATCTTAGAATGAAGATCTCCTAGCTCGTTCTTTTAGTATACAAATATTTATTGATTATTTACTCTGGCAAGAAATATACATTAATGTGTAAATGTGCATCAAAGATATAATTTGTGTCCATAACTTCACATATCCATTAACTGTCACATGATTGACAGTAACCATTATACACTAGTTCCAGTCCTTTGGAAAAATGTTTATCCATTATATCTTTCAAAACTTATAAAACGGATAACTAAATTTGTGTGATTTAATATAATTTGATCTGTGAATAATAATTTCTTATGAGTAAGAGTTTCAGACACTCACAGGAAACTCGGATGGAAAAATAGGACGCATACGCCTCTTTGAATCGATAGGATTCAAAGCAGCAGCATGAACTTGGACAAGTAGTTGGTTTTCCAGAGGGGATGGAATAGGTAAGTCCCCTAGCTTAAGGACTTCCTTTGGACCATACTCCTCATAGAACCAAGCTTTCTGCATTTTCATGTTTAAACTTAGAAAAATTTCTCTCAAATGTGTTTAGTTTTTGGAATTAGACTTGGAAGCAACCATGATATTTATAGTAATTTGATGAGGGGCAATGGAATCATAATATCCTAACATTATCACTGCATGTGTGAGGATAGGACATTTAAATCCAATTCCATAAGTGATTTGACCTCTTGTTTTCTTAGTCACTCTATACCTATAACCTTTAAACTGTCCTCTATTGCCTTATCCTCTTGCCTCTATAGATGCTACCCTACCAAAATTTGTGTAGAAGAAAATACAAAAAAAAAAAGTGTAGATATTTGAGTGAAGAGCTTAATCAAATACTTATTCAATAACAACTTATTATGTCAGTGTTTATGCCGTAAGCGCTTAAATTAACAGGTTATTTGTGTTTATGCATGTTGAAAATCCTTTTATACAAGTGTTCATGTCATGAAATAAAATTAAATAGGCTCTAAATAAACTATTTCAAATGTCTTGTGCAATGGTATTGTGTGTATCTACTTCTCAGATGTAAACAATGTCGTAAAATCATTTGGATCTTTTTTTTTATTGGCGGCCAAGGGATCTAAATTCACCAACAGGACAATAAAGAAAATATCTCTTCACAATAGCATGAAAGAACTTTCATTATTGCCATCTTTCTAGAAAGAAAATATTAAATCTCTACATAAGCCTATGAAATATTACATTTCCATGTCTCATGAGTCATGTGTTATTGATCTCAGTGTGTTGGACTAATTAAGTAGAAGTTTGTTCAAGTTTGTACTAAGTTTGTTAGGAACAGTAACAAGTTAGTTAAAATTAGTTAGCTAGTTAGGATCACTATATAAAGTGTTTCGTATACTCAATGTAATCAACTTTTCACGTTCTATTAATTCCAAATAATCAATCTATCTCAATTTTCTTCTTGTTTGATTCTATCATGCTTCTTAACATAGTGCTTACTAGAAAATCCCATTCTGAACTTGGTATCTGTAAAATTTCAAATGGAGTAATCCAAATCAACAACTGATTATGTGATATAAGATACAAGAACCGATATAATTTTTTATATTAACAATGTTGTTGGTGCAAAGTATCTATGGCCGGCGTTGCTAATGAGAAGCAATATAATTATCATGTTAACAATGTTGTTGGAGCTAGGCATCCTCAGCCGGCTTTGTTGATGACTAATCTCTGCAAGAGAATCTGGTTGGCTACGTATAGAGGAGTCACCCTTTAATTTCAACCACATTTTTTTCGTCTACTAGACATACGAGGCCGTACTTAAGGGCTCTGAGTCCAGCACCACTCGGACCAACATAATGTTGATAACGGATGCACGGACTTCTCTGCCATCTTGTTGTTACGTCTGTGTTCCATCATCCAAGTTGGCTAAGGTAGATATATTTGAACAGATATGCATTAATTCTTGTTATCCACACTGAAAACAAGCTATCAGAAAAAACATTGTGGCTGGAATTCATTTTCTGTAGCAAATTTCGCAAAGGATAATCCATTTGATTGAAATATGTGGTTTAGAGAATGGCAATTTAGAAAGACTGAAAGAGATGTGATGTAACTGTAACATGCTAAATTGATAATATTATCCTATCCATACCCAACTACCAGTCAATGCAATTGCAATGCCAAGCATTTAGACTAACAACCTTAACATTTCCTCTCATGCAGTCCACAAAATAATATTTAAATACAACTTGTATATTATAAACCCTAATCTTTTACAGATAATAGAAAGGGACTGCACGTGCTTTACAGTCTAATACCTAGGTGCAGCTGGCCGAACTTCATTATCAAACATTGCGTGTTTCTGTGATTGCATTTTCGTTTCTTTATTCTTTTGAACCAATATATTGCTGAAAAATGCCGTAGAGACCTCAAAATCATTTATATTGCCATCACAATTGTAGTTGAGACCACCATTTAGAACCATGGCCATAGCTGATTATTAGATTGGAGATACAGCCTCAAATGGACGGTAGGATTGGACCCCTCATATTAGTCGGTCCTTGAGCCAGATATCGAGTTTTAGTATACTATCTCGTACTTAAGGATAACTAATGCATGAATTATTGGTATTGCTGTTTCCATCACCCATGTGGGCTAAGGTGTGGACATGTTGTTTGAATTGAAATGTGCGGTTCTAGAGAATGGCATTTGAAAAGATATACTCAGAGATTTAGTACTGTCCTATGAATGTTGTTATCAACATCCAACTACCAGTCAATGCAGTGCAAACCATTTAATCTAACCCTTAACAAATATTGTCATGCTATCCTAAAACAAATAAAAATGAAACAAAAACTTCATACTTTGGCCTTCCTTTTTTTTTACATTTATAAATTTATAAAATGAGTGAAAGAAAACTACCATAAAACATTACCTGCCTGACTCAGGTTCGAACGCTAGCAAACGACTGTGATGATGATGATTAGAATTTTTTGTAATTATAACTTCAAGTGAAAATATAACTACGGTACTAATTAATAATAGTGGAAAAAAAAACGTACTAATGTGATTAAAACGAAGTGATCGTCCATTAGGAGATTTAGATAATCAGTTAGGTAAATAAAATCTAATAGATAACTAACTGAGGCTTAGTAACTGTTTATTGATGATAGGGAATAAGTAACTATAATTAATTGGTAATGATAAACTTAGTAATTGCAAAGGCAATTATTAGGGCTTCTTGTTGATGATGATGATGATGATGATGATGATGATGTTAATCAACTCTATTGATCTTAGTCACAAACATGGATTAAATTACATTAAATAGTGATGTTGGTTTGGGACCTTGGAGTGTGCTCCTCTCAATGTCTTAAGTTCGACTCCCCCTGATATGATATGTTTGGGGTTTTGTAGCGATAGAATCGAAGTACAAGGCTGAGGAACCCTTAGCATGTTTCGGGTCACTGCATGCCATGCGTTGGTCGGCAAGGAATAAAGAAGTGCATAAGAAAATTTTCAGCATCAATCCTTTCATTCCTTTGAAAGTAATACAAGTGAGTACTATCATGGCTTAGAGGGTGATGGAGATAGCCCAGATAGTAAGAGTTTGGTGCAAGTGATCTCGGCGTTTGCTAGAGATGGATCGGTAAGTGATTCAACAATCCTACCATGAAGCAAATCGTTGTGTCGACACTCAAGCAAATTTAGGTAGAAATATGTCGATTCATTTCATGGTTTATGAGTCATGTCCGATTCCTAATATGTTTCGCAAAGTAAAAGATAATTTAACCAAATACACACAAACATACGCGGATTATTTCAATCACCTAAGGCCTAAGGGAACGTACCATGAATGACATGTCTATAACAAGCATTAGAGTAACAATTTCCAAAACTAGGAACAACAAACCTATGGTAACAATAAACAGAATATCACCAATCTGCTGCCACTAAAATTTCTTCCTTTGAAACATGTTGAGAAATTCGTTCTCTTTAGACATTTTAGTAACATCACCAATAGTAGTCTCGATAGGCTTATCTGTTCCAATTGGTCTAAAACTTGCAATCTAAAAATTCAAGGGAGTTAATTAATCCAGAGTCATAACTGATAATGTGATCCAAGACATAGGAAACAATGTATTATCCCTTACTTGAGTTGAGGATATCTAATGCATTAATTGCTCTCACATCTTGCTGTTTCCATCATCCATGTGGGTTAAGAAGGTATACATGTTTGAACTCAAAACAAGTTATAAAAAAAAACAGATGTGGTGTGGTTATAGAGAATGGAGTTTGAGAAAGATTGAAAGAGATGTACCACTGTCCTACTAATGTTATCAGTATTCAACTACCAGTCAACCCGGTGCAAACCATTTGGTGATCTAACATTTCATAAAGGTTAAAATAAAAGGTGATGCTAACTTCATGGGTATAAGTTAAGGAGTGTAAAATAGAACTAAAAAATAAATTTATGTTGAAAACATAACTTTTAAAAAATTTAAAACATTGAATGCACAATTTTTAAAATAAAAAACTTTTATATTTAGTTTCTTAACTTATCCTTCAACGACACAAGTTAGATTTTCCCTAAAATAAATTACTATCACAGAATAAGTAAACGTTTGAAATAATTTTTAGTTGTGGTTATACTCATACCCAAAATGTTTTATATGTTTTATCAAGTTTTGTTGAAGGTGCCAATGAATTTACTTATCGCGAAAATGAAATATTCTACATAGGAATTAGGAAGTTAGGAACTCCTGAGAATCATTTCTAGAATCATCGGGTAATGCGGTCGGGCCATTATTTAGATGATCACAAGAATAATCAAAAGGCTTAATTACACTTTTGGCCCCTTAAGTTTTCTAAAGTTGTGATTTTGGCCCCCTAAAAAAAACAATTTTTTTCAGGCCCCCTAAGTTTACTTTCTGTTGCAGTTGTGCCCCCCACTCCAATTTTGACCCAGTCAACGGACAAGTGGCCGCCACGTGTGTAAAAATTTTATTTTTTAATTATTTTTTTGTTTTTTATAAAATTGTTTTTTTAATTACAAAAATAAAAAATAATAATTTTTTAAATTTTTTGTTTTTTTAATTACAAAAAAAATTGTTTTTTATTACAAATAAAAAAAATTAATTACAATTTTTTTTGTTTTTTTATTACAAAAATTTTAAAAAAAATATTTTTTATTTTTTAATTACAAAATAAAAATATTATTAAAACATTATACATGTGGCGTCCACGTCAGCGTTGACCGAGTCAAAGTTGGGCTAAGGGGCCAAAATTGCAACAGAAACTAAATTTAGGGGGCCTGAAAAGAGTTATTTTTTTTAGGGGGCCAAAATCACAACTTTAGAAAACTCACGGGGCCAAAAGTGTAATTAAGCCTAATCAAAATTATCATCATATGTAGCAGATTCATCTTTCACAATCATTTTGTGTAAGACTTACTCTCCAATCTTGTTGTCCTCGGTTTGAGACTTGGCATCTTCTAAAAAAAAAATATTTCACAATCATTTTATGTAACATGATCTTTATATCCATTATACACTCGAGTGCATCTAGGTGCCAAGATCGAATAGGTTACATATGGGGATGAATTTCGAAAGTATGAATTGTTTGTTGATTTGCTATACAATAAGGATTGCCACCATTTCACATAAAATTGGATCAAAATTAATTATTGTGTTTGGGGTTGATTGACAAGTGAAATGTGAAGAAGATAAAAGTCGCATATATGAAATAAAGGGTTAATTAAAAAAAATGATTTTTATAAATATTTAGAATTTCGTTTTTAATCCCTATAATAAAAAAATCTCACTTTTTAGATCTACAAAATCTTCATCAACATTTTAGTCTCAATAAAATTCTACATGAGCACTTCTACTATTCGTAAATATTTTCGTCAATATTTTTTGTCCTTAATGGTAAAGAAATATGCTACATAAACTAAAAAGGTGTTTTGTTGTAAGGGTTAAAAAGAAAAGGCTAAAGTGCACTTTTCCCCCCTAAGTTTGAAAAGGTTGCGATTTTAGCCCCCTATGTACAAAAACTACGATTTTGGCCCTCTAAGATTTAGCTCATTTGCATCTTTGGTCCTTTTGGTCAATTTTGACTTATTCAACGCCTATGTGGCAGGCCACGTGTGTAATTACTTAATTAAAGAATTTACAAAAACCAAATAATCAATTTTTAAATTAAATAAATGAAAAAAAATTAAAAAATCAGAAAAAAAATAAAAATAAAATCCAAAACACTTCTTCTTCATGTTCATGTTTATTTTCTTGCTCAAAAAAAAAAATGTTCATGTTTATCTTCATCTCTTTCAATCCACCCCAGATAAACAAAAATTACCAACTCATTCAATTCAAAATCCAAAAAATTAACAACCCAAATCAAAATAGTAGAACCACTATTATCCTAACAAGCAAACTCTCCTTCGTCTCAGTATTCTTATCCACCAACCTCTCCACCAATTTCAACGCAATTCTGAATATAAATCTAAAAATTGAAAAATCAAAGTAACTTCAATTAAAAACCTAGGGTAAGGGAACATGTTGAGAATATAATATTTAGGTTTTGATGTATCGATATCATCATTTGGGGTTCTGAAAGTGCGAAATTCGTCCCAAAAAACATTGCCACTTGGGCTCAATTTCATGGAAAGGATAAGCTCTGTTGACCGACATCTTCTGCTCTGTTTCGTTCAGTTTATCAATCATTGCCGAGTTTCTGATTCTACGATTGTGACTGCGGAATCTGAGAGTAGAAGAAGATGTTCTTCTTCTGAATGGTGTGAGAAAAGGAACGGTGCTGAATTTAGATGAAGGGAAGGGAAATTGAGACGAAGAAGAGTGTGGTGAGAGGAATTGGACATTGTTGTGATGAAGATGAGAGTGAAGCATTTGGATTGATTGATACAGGGACTATTTTTTCTGGTTTTTTAAATTCTTTTTTCATTTATTTAATTTAAAAATTGATTATTTGGTTTTTTAAATTTTTGAATTAATTAATTACACATGTGGCCTGCCACGTAGGCGTTGAATAAGTGAAAATTGATAAAAGGACCAAAGATGCAAAATGGTTAAATCTTAGGGGGCCAAAATAGTAGTTTTTGTACATAGGGGGCTAAAATCGCAACTTTTTCAAACTTAAGGGGGGAAAAGTGCACTTTAGCCAAAAGAAAATTATGGATATTTATACAAATCATTTACTTTTTTTTTTGTCAAGTAGTCGAGTGACTAGAGAAATTTACCTTTATGATGAATAAATAGAATGTCTGAGGTTCGAACTTCGGCCCCTGCATAAATTGTGCATTATCCCCTGTCAAATGAGCTAACCTCATGGGACACAAATCATTTACTTAACTAACCCTAAAAGAAATAGTTTAAATTTATATTAGATGTGAATGAGAAATTATGATTAAGTGAAATGGTTGAATGGTAAAAAAAAAAAAAAAAATGATTGACCCCTTTTTTTTAAGGGGATAGAGTAGTTTTTTATTTTAACTTTTTTGAGGAAAAAGGGAATAGAGTAGTTGATTTGTTAATTATAGTTGTTGGACATATATTTTGATAAAAAAAAATAAGGAACGAGGTTAAGGTTTTTTTTATCAAGCGAAGAAAATCAATAAACGAACAGGAGAGGACCAAAACACTTAACAAAAGTTTCTACATTAAAATACAAAGAAAGAAGCATAAACAAACTGTCATATCTTATTTTTATAAATAATTGGGTTAATTAAGTAAGTAATTCTTAAAAATATTCTTTGTCAAAAAAAAACTTATAAATATTCATAATTTCGTTTTTAGTGTATAAAAAATATTTTATAGGAAGTAGAAACAAATGTTGAATATTCATAAAGATTTTTTTTTTTTTTACAAGCTAAAATGAGATATATTAACAAAAGTTTTGGACCCTAACACAAGAAGTGTCTAAGGAAACAAAACAAAGTTACAACAAAGATCTGATCCAAACATCAAAGGAAAACAAGAAAAGCAAATCAGTCAATCTCTAAACAAGCAAGGGAACGCTGCAACCACATAAAAATTATTTATTTAGTTAGCAATAAATATTCTAATGAAAAAAAATGTAATAAGGACGTGATCAAGTAGAGAACTCAAAGACACACGGCTACATGTTTTAAACTCTAATTATTCATGACACCCGGACATAGCGTCGTTGGTTAATACGAAGACACTAGCTACCACAAATGTATAAATGAAGAAATGATATATATACAATTATTTTATGATAATTTATTTTCTTGTATTTGCATTGTTTTTACTTGAGTAAATTACACTCTTCTCCCCTCAAAGATGCTTAAAATACACTCACCTCCCCTCTTATGTTAAAATATACAATTTCTTTCCTTGAAAAGTAAAATTTACACTCCCCTCCCTTATAAGATGCTTGAATTACAACCCCCCTTGATAATTAAATATGCACTACACTTTAATATATTTTAACATAAATAAATATTTGTATGATATATATTAATTTTAAACCACCCTTTAAGAAAAATTAATTCATTTCTTTATAATTTAAATGTTAATGATAATTAAATTTAAATATTTTGCTATTGATTTTATAATTTAGAGTTTAAAATTAACTTTTAAATAACCATGATTTATTGTCGTTAGTAATTTTTCACATATTTTAATTTTATTTTGGCTTGTTTCATATTTTATAATAGGGTTTAAAACTACATGTTAATGAAACTGTGAATAAAAAATAGCAAAAAAATATGTATTCAATTTTTTATTATGTTAAAATAGATCTGCAATACTGTTTTTTCGCAGTGTATTAGATTATTATTTTTTTATAGATTATATATATATATATATATTGAGGGAGTAAAGTGTAGATTTTAATATAAGAGGGGAGGGGAATGTAATTCAAGCTTTTCTTAGGGGAGGGGAATGAAATTTTTTTCTAATATATTTTGAATAAGAGGGGAGAGAAATGTATATTTTAACATAAGAGAGAAGAGAGAGTGTAATTCAAGTATCTTTGAAGAGAGAGAAGTGTAATTTAGTGGTTCTACTTTCTTTTTATTTATTTTTTCTATTGTTTAGATTGTACGCAGGCATATGGTTATCATTATATTATTTTTTTTGCACACCCAAAAAAACAAATATTTTTGTTGAGAAACATTTTTTGAAATTCAAAAAGACGAAAGCAGAATTGAGTAACCATTTCCATTTATCGTGCGATTCTCCACCGTCACATTCAGAAACAGGTTCGCACGACTCTTCTGCTTCTGGAATTGTAATTTTGTGCTTGTGTTTACGCGGCTTCTAACAGATTCAAATTCTCAGTAATTCTCATAAATGGATCAAAATCAGAAACGGGAGGTGGAATGGTCGATTAGTGACTTCGAGATCGGAAAGCCACTCGGTAGAGGCAAATTCGGCAGAGTCTATGTTGCTAGGGAAGTCAAAGTACCGTACTCACTCAATTTCCCCCTTTTTTTCCACTCTTTGTTCTTTATACAATGCATCAAAGTTTTTATTGTATTCTACAACTCGGTTATGTTGCAGCCTAGATCGCGCTCATAGATCTTTATTTGAAACCAATGTTTATATATACGATTGTATATTTAGGCAATGTTTGGTTAATAGCTTAATGAAGCTTTGTATACAATAGCTTATCATATAAAAGTTTATGTATACAATTTACACATGTGTTCTGAATAAGTCGATACTTGATTCCATAAGTTATTATATGTTTGAGGCTTTAAAAATAAGCTGAAAACAAGTAATGAGTATATATCAGTTATGTAAGTATTTGTATTATAAAATAAGTCAAAATAAGCTCTACTTAACGCTCCTTGTATCATTTTCAAGTACAGAAAAATTTCAAATGTTCAGCGGGATCCGACAGATTCTTTACTAATTTTGAACTTTTTTTCCAGAGTAAATATGTGATTGCATTGAAGGTCATCTTTAAGGAACAACTAGAAAAGTATAACATTCTTCATCAACTGAGGAGGGAAATGGAGATACAGATAAACCTTAAACATCCAAACATATTGCGTCTCTATGGTTGGTTTCATGATGCCGAGCGTGTTTTCTTGATTCTTGAATATGCTCATAATGGTGAGCTATACAAGGAGCTTCGCAAAAAAGGTCATTTCTCAGAGAAACAAGCTGCAACGGTAATCCTTTATTTGTTTGTTGAGCGTATACCTATTTTGAAGAATTATCATCATGAGGCTGTTTTGAACTTTGTTTTAACTAGAGTCGTGACCCAGGACATGAGATTGAGAATATGCAGGTTGTCTTTCCTGCTTACCTTTTCCTAGCTATTGGATGCTGTCCTGCTTTTTATGTCATTCTAACAAACTATTATCGTTGCTTTGACTTGGTCTTGTTTTGGAGGATGCCTACCTGTGTCTAAGTTATGGAGGAACATTTCCATTGGTTCAAGGCATTTTGTTTGGTTTTGACTTTAAAAAAAGGTTGCGAGAGAAAAAGAAGGCATAGTTTGTTTTGAGAGAGTTTTTTATTTTGAGAGGTTGTTTTAAGAGAAAGTTAGTGACTTAAATGTCATTTTATAAACTATATGTATGTGTGTGTTTATATATATAGGGAGAGAGAGAGAGAGAGAGAGGTGGTGGGAGGGAGAGCTTTTTGTTAATGCATGTTGCCCATGTCCTATCTTGATTTTTATAAGTTTCTCATCTTCCCGTATCCGTGTTGGATAGTATTCATATTGTACTATGTATCCGGACTTAGAAACTAATGATATCATTGATATGCCTGTGATACTTTTAGCAGTTAAGCTAATTGTAAATTTGTAACTAAATGCAGGTAATATGGACTACAGAGGTGAAAATTTGATTCAAAAGTAGAAAGATTATTTACTAAGAATTTCTAACTAGGGATTACGTTATATGTTATCATTCTATGCTTATAATTGTTTTTTGAAGCAAATCTTTGTATTATACTGACTGTTTGTTTATTTCAAATTTGAAAATTTTAGTACATTTTAAGCCTCACAAAGGCATTGGCATATTGTCACGAGAAGCATGTTATTCACAGAGATATCAAGCCTGAAAATCTGTTGCTTGACCATGAGGTATTTTTTTATTCTTTTGCCTAATTTATTGCCCTTTTCTAGTGCTAACTATATATATATATATATTTTTTTTTTGCTCTGTCAATTTGTAGCACAATCTAAAGAATTCAGTAACCTTCATAATATTAAGCATAAAACATTTTGCAGTACATTTCAATCCTTTTTTTTTATAATCTTTATTGTAGCTATCTGTAGATATCAATTGGGAGTTCATTTTAGCCAGTTGATTATACAATTATTTTTTAATTTTGAGGGAACTTTGTACAACTAATTTGATAATAGCTTGTTTACAGGGTCGTCTTAAGATTGCAGACTTTGGTTGGTCTGTACAATCTGTAAAAAAAAGAAAGACAATGTGTGGAACATTGGATTATTTAGCTCCTGAAATGGTAGAAAACAAAGGTCATGATTATGCAGTTGATAACTGGACTCTGGGTATTCTTTGTTATGAGTTCCTCTATGGTGCTCCTCCATTTGAGGCTGAGAGTCAAGAAGATACCTTCAGAAGGTATGGAATGTGAAGGGCATGGCCGCATGAGAGTTGCATATATATAGTAATAGTAAAGTAGTAAATTAAATCGCTTCCAATATATATATGTAATGTAAATGTAAATGTATTTGAACTTGTGCAGGATAAGAGATGTTGATCTGAACTTCCCTCCTACCCCTCATGTTTCTAAGAATGCCAAAAATCTGATAAGTCGGGTATGATTGTTTTACATTATATCTATCTACATTTACATATCCATGATTAAGCTGTTCTTCTTACTGCTGTATGTAAATTTGTGCAGCTACTGGTAAAAGATTCTTCAAAAAGGATCTCACTTCAGAAGATAATGGAGCATCCTTGGATAAAAGAGAATGCAAACCATATGGGTGTCTGCGAGTAGAATCAACACTTGTTACGACAACTTTTTACATGTGTCCAACTCATATCGTAGTCAGACTTTTGATATTGGATTACAGCAAAACATGTCACCTTAATTCACAATCTCACTATTATAAATACTTTTAGAATGTATGTAAATCAAGGTAAGATGTGCCCCTCTATTATTACAATTTCAAATGGTCACTATGTTTGCTCATTTTGAACCACCAATGAGAAGTTAGGTTCAGTTTATTTCAGCACCTCTGACTTCTTTTCCAATGTTGAAACCAAACATGATTGGATCGTACTTTGCTCAAACCAGACAAAATTGGATCAAATCTGTTCAAACACAAGGACCCGTGCCAGACCAAAATGTTGCCTAATGTAACTGTCTTCAAAAGTCAAAATTATGATTCACAATTGGATAGAATTATAGATTGTGATCCTCATTTCTACTTTGTCAAAGACCGTGCAAGGAGGAATTTGGTTTGGTTGTTAGGATTTAGATATTGACTTGGTAATGCTTTTGGTTGCTTAAGACTTGATTGACTTAGGCATTAGAGCTACTTTAGCTTGTGGGTGGAGAATGTCTCAACACACTTTTATACATATGTTTGTATCATTTCTGTGTTTTTCTTGAATGAAGTTGTCTTTTACTGTAAAAACAATCCCATGTTTCAACAGGAAAATGAATATTTTAAGATTTAATGATTAAAAAATAACATGTTGAAATAAAATTTGTAATTACCAGCATTATATCTTTAGTCCGAATGAAACTTGATTCAAGTATGTTAAATAAATTGAGTTTGAGTCTTGAACATGAAAAGTGTAGTTGAGAGAAGAAATCCCACTAGTAGTATACATCCATGTTTCTAGTATTTCTTGTCAGACTAGTCATGAGTAAGAGGAATGATATTTTGACAATCAATTTTAAACAACTTTTAGTGATCATTTTTTTCCTCCCTTTTTATTGGACAATAACAATAGAGAGACAAATGAAGAGAAAGAATAAAAGTATAATGAGAGTATGTGAGAGAGTTGTCACAAAAGTTGTCTAAAAATGGTTGTTTAAATGTCATTTTAGCATGAGCAAACCAGATAATATTTCACGTCATGGATCAAATTTAGAAGATGAGGAGTGATATTTGTACAACCAAGTGCAAACAACTTTTGTGACAACCAATTTTCTTTTCTTCTTATTGGATAAAAATAATAGAGAGAGAAAGAAGAAGAGAGAGAATAAAAATGAGAAATGATATTTGTACAACCACTTTGTGACAGCCTTTTGACAACTTTCTCTCTCATACTCACATTATACTCTTATTCTCTCTCTTCATTTTTCTCTCTCCATTGTTTTTGACCAATAAAAAGAGAGAAAAAAGAAGTTGTCACATAGGTTGTCTAAAATGAGTTGTTCAAATATCACTACTCAATAAAAATACATGTGAGTATGAGAGAGAAGATTGTTGTAAAAGTTGTCAAAATATGATTGTGCAAATATTATTTCTCTTAAAAGATTTCATCCATAAAAGGTTAGATAAGTTTTTCGTGCTTGAAAAATTATTAAAATTTGTTTTTTGTCCTCATCAAAAAAGTGACATGTATGTGTTTCTATATAAAAAAAAAAATCAACATACAATGTTTTAGTCATTGTTAAATTCAAATTTAATTATCTTTTGCATGTTTACAACATTATTTTTTTTGAGTGAACATTCTAAAAATTTCTTCTGCAAAAAAATAAGTTCGAAATTGTATTTCTAAGTATAGATTTTCATTACCTTTATTTTGAACTTTTGGTATTTAAAAAAACCCATATTTAGTTCACTTCATGTTAAAAAAACTCTAAATTTTTGTAAAGAAAACTTTTTATAATGTTCTAATTATCTTGAAAAAAAAATCATTCATAA
Organism: Medicago lupulina; assembly: GCA_958299785.1. Lineage (NCBI taxonomy): Eukaryota > Viridiplantae > Streptophyta > Magnoliopsida > Fabales > Fabaceae > Medicago > Medicago lupulina. The sequence continues at coordinate 54,684,497 of OY283143.1, read as the reverse complement.
ACTTAAAATTTTAAGATAGGATTCAATTTTTGTAGGGAAAAAAGTATGTTTTATTTTATCAAATAGTTTATTAACTAAAAACTAGAGGGAATATGGTGGCTAATACTTTGGCCAAGAATAATCAAAGTCTTGCCTTATTCTATTCTTAATGGTGGGAGTATCCATCTTTTTTGTTGCTTCATTTTTTGCCAGTGATTCTTTAAGTTTATCTTTTACTAGGGTTTCTATGGATTGATTGTTGTAAGACGCTCAAGTAGCTCTTAATTTCTTTTATTCACTTATAGCTTTATAAAAAAATAAAAATCATCTCTTAAGATGAGAAAGTCATGTTTGAGATTTGAATCACAACTTTTGTATATTTAATGTAATGTCTCCAACAATTAAATTATATTTATGAAAATAAAAAAAATCTTTATCAAAACGTATTGAATCCTTAAAATATAGGAAAAAAAATGTTTCAAATTATTTGTAATCCTTTTGAAAAGCATTTAGCAGTAATGTTTATTTTTAATAAGGTAACCAACACAAAATATATTTAAAAAAAAAAATGTCAAAAAGTAGAGAATGTCAAAATCAATTCTTTCTATAAGCACTTTTTTTTTATCATTAAGCAAAAAATAAATAAAAAAAAATTGAACATCACTTGTAGTTCTAACATTTAGACCAAAATCAAATAACCTCAGCTGCATACATCTCTCTTCTTCCCTACACCGATCAATCACACACTGCAATTCAATTCAAGTTAATCCATTCTCCATTTTCAATTTCACTTTCATTTTTCCTAACCCATTTTCCCAAATTTTCAATTTTCCCCCTTTCCCCTTTCATAAAATTTTCTCCAAAAAAATCACATAACGATGTTCTTGGTGTTTTGTTTTTCAGGTGAAGGAGTGAATCGAACATGTCGAGTGCTGTAGATGCTGCTGGAAACCCGATCCCAACATCAGCGGTGTTGATGGCATCTTCGAAGCACATTGGGTTAAGATGTCATTCAGAGAATTTGGAGTTTCTGAAATGTAAGAAGAAAGATCAGAATCCTGAAAAGTGTCTTGATAAGGGACGTGATGTTACTCGCTGTGTCCTTGGACTGTGAGTTTCGCAAATCTTTTTGTTTATCTTTTAATAAAAATGTTATTTTTGATAATTTCTTTTTATGTGATGAATGGTTTATGGATTTCAATGTGTTTGTTTGGTTGAATAAAATAGAGGTGGCTAGAGTAAGGATTAGGTTCTGAAAACTAGTTTTATTGGGTCCGTTTGGATTAGCTTATTTTTTAGCTTATGCAAATAAATAAGCTTTTATGTATTATTCATAAGTTTGTCATGTCAAGGTAGTTTATGAAGATACAATTTTTGTTTGTGAGAACTTGTGAGTTAACATAAAAGCTTATTTATTTGCATAAACTACTTTTCATAGGCTCAAAAATAAGCCAATCCAAACGGGACCTTAATTTATGTTGTCTTTGAATTTGGGTTGAGTCTGACTCAACCCTATAAAACCGGCTTGTAAGGTGGCAAATATCTCCTACTAGTAAACACATTTCCAATCATATCTCATCCAATGAGACTCTCAATACTAACTCCTCACGTCCAGGATTGGTCATCTAGAGTATAACATGAGTGGCTCAATAGTAGTGGGTGATCCAATAGATCTTGGATAGACTCCGAGTTTGATATAAATTTAGAATTTGGGTTGGACCAAACTTAAACCTATAAACACATTTCTAGGTCATATCTTATCTAATGTGAGATTCTCGCCATTATGTTATCAGTAAGTTGGGGTAGGTTGTATTTGTATGTCAATGTATTGTGATATGATAGAAGATTGAATTGTATTAACTATTACTAAGAGACTTGAGCACCATTTCTGTATTTGTCAGCCGATCATCTGTTTTTATTTTTATAATTTGGACTATTTATTGAAATGGATGTTTGTGTTTGGGACCTTAGCTGAGTTAGGCATTCAATGAACATTCGAAAATATTAAATTGGCAGAACCTTTTTCTCTTGAACCTAGCAGAATGATGTCAAAATTCTGCCATTGTTTCCCATTGCATGGCATTGCATTTGCTTATTTGTTTATTGATACAAAGTAGATACGAAGACCTTGATTAGGGATGCTGGGAAAATTTAATCTTTAGTAAGTGTATGTTCTATTGTTGCTGGTGAAATTTCTTCCAGTTGTTTTTTGAGTGCTAAGGAGTAATGAGTAACGACGTATCTTAAACTGATTGGTTTGGCATGCTTCTAATATACTAGAGTGCAAAATAGCTGTAACAGTTCTAATTGAATAATTCGTAGTTCGTGCTGGGAAGACCTATAGATTCTGTGATAAAGAGAGTAGATCAAATGGAGGGTAGTCAAATCACGAGAGAAAGAGGCAGACCTAGAAAAACTATTAAAAAAGATCTAGAGATTAATGAGTTGGTGAGGGATATGTGATATCTGAATGAACATGATGGCGTTGGTTGCATAAAAAAAAATATCTGAACAATAGTTACAATAGTGAGTTTTGCTTGAGTGCACTTATTTGAATTTTTCAGTTCATGATACCCTGGATGTTAATTCTAACATATCTGCTTCAAAGGGTCCTTAGTAGATTAATAGAAGCAAAAGTGGTTTAGTGATCCAGTATTTTGTAATTATTATCATCATTATATTTTCTTGGAGGAATAAAAAAATTGAGCTGTCTACCTTGTAAGTTTCTTTAAATTCAACATAATACCTTGTAAGTTACTTTAAATTCAATTTCTCATCTTTCTGTAGTGCCTATTTATCTTGCTTCTGAGGGATATTTAACAAGTATACCTTTCTCTTTTAGCCAGGAAAATGTGTACTATGTCGTATGCCCTTTTTTCTTGTTTCCTTCTAATTGTCTACCTGATAAATGGATATGTAGAATAGTGATAATTCAGTTGATATTAGAGCTATTGCATTATAAACAAATGGAATTTGTTTTTAGTTGCTGTGTTTATACCAGAACTTAGAAAAATAGTCTTGGATATCTGGACTGTCCCATTAATAAACATTCCTATTCCTATATAATAAATTCCAGTCCTCAGTTTTGAATCTTGATAAACCATGTTTTACTCTTACCATACAAAGTCATAAGTGTTCTATATAACACTAAATCAAGAAATATTTACAAGGCATCACTAAATTTTGTATCAATTAGATCAGTTTTTAAAAATTTCAACTGAAGCAACTCTTGTTGCTTGCATATTTAATAAACTTGTGGATCCGTCATCCCTGTTTATTGCCGACTTCAACCTCTTATCAGCAAATGCATGGATCCTAATAAGTCATCAGTAAACCTTCGGTACTTTGTTTTTAGAATAGAATATTTCTTGGGCTTAGGCCCTTTTTCATTCCAAAAAAATAAAGAATAGAACATTTCTTAACTTAAAAGCACCATGTATTAGATGGATCCTATTTTATTACTGGTCACACCACTGCCATTACTCTCTAGTTTTTCAGATATTGAAAGATGCAAATACCTTATTAAAGTTTTTTACTGGATGATTCCTTGCCCTTTGAGAGAAAGCTTCATTTCTCCTTTTTTTTTTTTTTGTGGTAAGGAAATGTTGTCATATCACTGTTAGATACGTTAGCTCTGGCAAATAATGTAATTTCATCATACAGTTTTTTATGATTAAAATAGTTTTCTAATTTACATATGTTTTTTTATATGATTTATTATGACTAATGAGTTGGATATGGTTTTTGATAGAACATTATGGCGTAATTTGATCCATGTAGCCGATCCAGTTTTAATGGGATAAGGCTTGGTTGTTGTTGTTGATTTATTTGAT